>OY728140.1:2501459-3126824 GCA_963277665.1 Viscum album
TTTGTTTTCCATCGTAACCACACATGTTGTTGCACTACATCACAATCATATGATGTTTGTTTTAATTCATAATCAAAAACATTATTTCTCATCGTAACCACATAATTTTTTTTTAAATTATAATCAAATTTGATAAATCATAATCACATTCATTGTAACTAGGTTATGTGTTGTATTCATAATTTTCGTCGCAACCATATGCATCATAACCAGGATATACATCGTAATCACAACATGTATCATAACCATGATATGAATTGTAACAATGATATGAATCGTAACCATGATATGAATCATAACCATGATATGAACTATAACCAATAAATTCATCTTATCCATGTTAATCATCATAATTATATTATGTATCAAAACCATGATATGCATTATAATCACAATATGCATTGTAACCATGTTAAGCATCATAACTAACTTATGTATCATAATCAGGTAATACATTTCTCTAATGTCTTACTCCAATACCATTTACATGTTTCTAATACTCATTGTTTCAAACTTTTTTACTTACTAACTTTTAACCAATATGATGTCATGAAGTTAGTTTTTTACCAATCAAAATTATGTTGTGTATTCTGTTTTTTTACCTTTATAATGCCAGGTGTCCAAGTCCCTTCGAATTATTTGGTGAAATATGACTGTTGCAGGAAATATAACCATTAGAACTTGAGGCTTAAAAATAGGAGGTCATTCAAACCAGAGTGGACAAATTTTTCATCATTTAAGTTCTTAAGAGAGATTGTGTGACATCTCACTTTCTTCATACGAAATCCTTAAAGACATAAGATGTGAACAGATTGTTCCATGTTCTTGTATTTTTATAAGTGCTTTGTTTTTGTTTGGGAATTTTTTCATTTTGATAATGATAAAGGGTTTCAGGGATAGAAAGAAGATGCAACTGATCATCGTATTGAGGGATTTCAAGTATTTGAAATATAGAGGTGTAGATTACATTCTTAATCCAGGGCTTTTGAGGATAAGAAGACAGTCATTTAGATCATCATATCGAGGGATTACCATGGTGGTGGTAAGAAAATCCTTTTATCCTTGGTGAAAGGATTCCCTACTCTTTGGGATAAAATAATTCCAATACCTTTATATTTTTAATGTTATTTGTAATTGAAATGGAATCATTTTTTTATTCTTTCGATTCATATTCTTTTCTATTATAATTATTTCAATTATGATTCATTCATTAAATATTGTATTAAGATATTATATACGCTATATGGTAGAATCATTTGCATTTTATTACTTCGGTTATTATATTCAATTCAAATACAATTATCTTGATAGCCTATTATATCTTATCAAATCTTATCCATTGGATCCAAGACCTATATGGTTATTTGTATTGGTTCTGAATGGTATTAATTTAAGACCTCTTAAACTATGTTCATTATTAATAGTTTAAATAGAATGTTTTAAAACCAAAAATTCACCCCCTCTTGCATTGTTCCATATAATATACATTTACATCTATATTATGATCCAAAGAATTTATAGGCTATGCTTGCATAATTGATATTGGAGAGAAAGAAGATGGGTCTTCTAACTAGTTTCCATCATAATATATTGAAATATTCATTAGTAGAAGAAAGGATATAAGGACACTCCTTAGGTTCTATAACCTTCCATACATAGATAGATGTCCTTGATTCCTGGATATGAGTATCTAATGATGGATCCTTTCGAGCAACACCCTTTGCAGGTGATAGAGGGGAAGTTGTTTCATGACACTACTAGAGATGATGGTTGAAAGGATCCCTCCTGGGAGACTCAAGAACCATGATGGATCCATGATTAATTTCTTGATTCATATTTATAAGGTAAGGATTGTTATTATTATTTCACTCTAGGTATATGATCTCAACGTGGTTTCTAACAGTGATAAGTACCACCGAATTCATTATGGATATCCCCCAGATAAATGATTGTGTATAATTAATCACTTTGAGAACCTTAAACGTATCCTCCAGAGATAAGATAATTATATTCTAGTGATATTCCCAAACCATAATTTTTACAACCTAATGTTAGTTTTTTTATTATGAAATGTCATATTTCAGTTCCTAGATGTAGTAGATCTTATGAAAACTATAGTATCAAATTATTTTCCTGATGATAATTCCATTACCTTAGAAACAAAGGCTATTTTTAGAGAAAGGTTTATATGGTCTTATAGATAATAATAAAAAAATTATTCATCAGTGAAAAATAAACAGTAAGAAAAATTATTAATTATCTATTCATTTGAAACATTGTTTTTTCCATGTTGGTGATAGATTCACACTAGATCCCCTATTGTTCTACATAAGTTGACCCAAATCAAACAACTTGATGTTTGACAGCCTGGGTATTGTCTTTTGATTTAATTATAAAAAGATTAATGTCAGGTTCACCATTTTTCCCATGTTGGTGGTTCCCATGCTTTCAAGTTTACTGGTATTATGTTTTAAAGTGTCAAGGTTGACTTTGGTCTTAGTATAGGTTCAACTTCTTGATCTTTCTTTCTGCCTTTCTGATTGGACCATCTCTTGGACGGATGAACTTTGGAGGGTTGTGGGACTGATGATGATGGTTGTGTTGCATAATTAGCTATTGGGGGCATGGTTGGTTTCTAAAACTATTTCTAGAGGTTCCATGAGCTCGGTTGAATGTTTTTTGAGTCATACAACTGTCAAATTTTGGTTCTTTTTTCTAGTGACTGTTTTCCAATCGTCTTACTCACTTGGGTTTAAGGTAGAAACATACTCCAGTTGTGTTTTTGGTGGTCCTAACTTTACTTTTTTGAAATCCACCATATTTTTCAGGAGATCCTCGATTAAAAATAACTCCAAGATGGTGTGTACTACTATCCATTGGTAGGGAAAATAATTTGGATGGTCATCAAGACCCACTTCATCAGATCTCTTTGGCTCTGTTAGCTAGATCAAGTTGCAATTCGTGGAGGCTTCAAAGTAGCCACAAACTTGGTAATCTTGGAATGTGTAGAATTTATTTTTCATTCCACAAACTGGTTTATTTTAGAACCCTTTCTCTCATATTTCCGAGGTGGGGTAGATATTGGAATCTGGGAGGTCTTACATGGTTTTTTGGAGGCCTCATAACTAGAGCTGGTGTCGGGGTGGCTTAAGTGTGAAAGAAGCCACTTCATCTTTTCCCATTCTTTTTCCAGGGACTGATGGGGCGACTCAAGACTTTATATTGGTTTTCTACAATTAGTATTCTATTCTTTGGTCAATGGAAGAAAAATCTTGTAACCCACTTTTGTACTTAATTGGGATATATGGCATTCGAAATTCATCGTGTAGATTATCGATGCACATAGAGAGCATTTCATCTTAGTGGGGTAGCTGGTTCTAGGAGTAACTCATGCAATTCCATCTGGAAATAAAGTTTGAAACTCTTTCATTATCTCTCTACTTATAGTTCATGAGATCACTGACTGTTGTATTAAGAATATTTGAACTGAACTAGAAGAGAAACTGTAGTCAAAGGTCCATTGAGCCTGTGATTGAGTTAGCTAGAAAACTATTATGCCACACGAAGGTTGAACCTTGCATAGTTTACACAAATCACTTGAGTTTCACTGCTACTTGTTACTCTGGGGTTCCCATAATGGAATAAAAATATTATGCATAGTGAATTAGATGTTGTTTTGGGTCTCCAGAACAATTGAACACTAGGGATACATGGTTCCAGAAGTTTGGAAGTGGCAGAACGTTGCTCACCCAATCAGGGTACAGATTGCATTCTATTTGTATCAGAGCACACCACCCTTCCATGTCTTATAGTCGATATATCAATTTCTTGATGGTATTAAAGATCCATTGATTCATATCTGGCTAAACATGATCTTGGGTGGGGGTAGTAAGGGAAACACTGGATGTGCTGACACTATTAGAATATGAGGTGGATACCTAGTCGGGGGAATCCTTTGTGGGTTTTCCTGAATGTGTTTTGGCTGTTTACTGAGGGGAGGGAAGTCTTTATATCCTTCCAGGGCCGAATTTGAGTAGACTGATGGACACGATACTAGATTTGATGGGAATCCAAGCCTAGTTTTATTTACCAGGATGAGTGCATGTGGCAGAGGCACCTCTTCTAGAAACACCTATTGAAGTTATGATTGAGAAACACACCCTGTAAGATGGCCTCCTTGACACAGCTCGACATTGATTGGTCTGAGCTCAATGATTTCTTCCTCCTACATGGAGAATATTTTCTCAAGTGTGAGGGACTAATTTCGTCAAGGGGGAGGAGGTGGGTCATATACGATCTTGTATTTATTCTTCTCCTTTTTGGGGATTCACGAGGGAGATAGTGATGAGTTTCCTAAGGGTGAAACCAAATTTAGGGTAGATATCTGGTTTTGGGTATGCACATCCTCAAGGTCAGTATGGACCACCTCTCAGATGGAATCATCTTCTCTTACTTCCACTTCATTTGTATTATTTCCTATGATGTTTGTGAGACTAACATCTACCACGTTCACTGGTGCATACCATGTTGGGGGTGGTGTACCCGATACTGAATGGTAGGAGATCCTTTTTCAATCATTGTTGTACTTTATCCTTGCATTCTATGGTATTATTCTGGTTTCTTAGCAAAGTGATACCCAAAGGGAGACCTAATTTGGCATTTTTGTATTCCTTCATCTTGGGGGGGGTATGAACCATGAGACTAGACTGAACTGGTGATCTCTCTACTCATCTTTCTTCCTAGAAAAGAGAAGACATACATCCATTGTGCAAAAATTTGAGGTAAAAATGCACCTATCCCTATAGGATGTTGTTCATCCAATTCTTCCATTGATGTGATATGGCTCGTATGCATTGGTCTTATGGTGGTATTTTGAGTTAACAATGACCCTAGCCATGCAGGATGGGGATGTTCCTATATTGTGGTGGTAGTTTCTACTATTTCTGCCTTCTTGATTTCGTACACTCTTTCATAGGTGTGAGTTGAGTATAAAACTAGATTTTCGTGGGATTTTTTTTCTTCCAAGGACATAATAATTTCTCGTTGGTTGTATTTGCTTATATGGGAAGCCTACTAGATGTTCTCGATTTCCTAGATCAGAAGCTTCTTAAAGGCTTTCTCTCTTTGGGCTTGATTCTTTTGAGACTTACTCAAGGCTAGTTCTTGTTGAGCATTCCACATTTTAGAGTAGGGATTTTATTTTATTTCTAACTTTGGGTAATGACATTGAAAGATATCACTTCTAGTGAGTTCTAGTAGACAAGACATGGGGTGGAGTGTGGATCTCCATACTCTCCCCATCCCTGAATGTAAACTTCAGATGGGGAATCACAGATAAAACAATGCATTTTGTGCAGTGCATGGAGGCAAGCCAATTTGAGATCTTTTCTAAACCTTTATGATTGTGTCCACTATGAAGACGAGAGAGCCTCCAAGTCAATTAGATATAAAAGATCTCCTAGTATGTTGACAGGGTCTTCATATTGTTCATAGGGAAGGAAATTTTCCTTTAGCTAGCAGATAGTTTTCCATATATTTAGGTGAATTTTATGTGTACATTCCTCAGAAAACTCCCATGGTATGTCAAACTGAGAAGTTTTCGTGGGCCAATACATCAATGGTATTTTTTCCCTAGATTTGTTTCCTCTCTGGAGTAACATATCTTTTTTTTCTCTTTCGAAGACTTCTTCGCTTGGTCTACCCAACTTCAATGCTCCTTAATTTCATTCTAAGCATTGGAGATGGAAGGAGCCTCATTGATATGTGAGTGATATAGGTGTAGATTGGAAGATGAGCAAGGCCCCAGTCCATCTTTGGGTTGAGAAAATATATAACTTTTCATAGATAGTGTATGATATTTCTAACTTCATATTTCTGAGTGACTTAGCGTAAGAGGCATTTCTCACATTTTCCCTGAAGGGGGGGGGGGGGGGGACATTCTTGCGAGTGTGAATTTTGAATGTGGGGAGGACCTTCGTAATCAGTGCTATAATGGTTAGGGATACCATTTCCACTTAATTCCCAACTGCGGGGAATGTCCCTATGGCGTATACCCTGGGGAGGACCTTCAGGGTGGGCTGTAGAAGGAGGAGGACCTTATTGATGCTTGATGTCATTGAACAGAAGACCTTATTGATGATGGCTATGATGGAGAGGACTACTATCACAGCTTGATATCAAGATGCAAGGAGAATTTATATAGTTTAAATTCTGGGGAGGGCCTTCAGGAAGTACTGTAATGAGGTGAGTACATTCTTGTTGCTAGATGTTGCTCTGGGGAGGTCGTTCACAACAACTACCATTGCAGTGAGGACCTCCACATTGGTTGTCATCATAGTGAGGAATACCATCATGGATTAATGTTTTACTGCAAGGAGAAACATATCTGCAGTGTATACCCTAGGGTGGATCCTTAGGGAAGATGATAGTAAGGGGAGGGGCTTCTTTTTGTTTAATCTTCTGTTCAAGGGGAGGGATACCCTAACAGGCATCAGGAGATAGGCTCCCGTGATCGATCATTCCTAGCCCATGGAGTAAGCCTCCATGGGTGATCTAGGGAGGGCCTTCAGAGCTGCTGGTAGTAACATTGTGTGGATGTCCTACACAACTGCTACTGTGACTTCCTTAATTTGGTAATGGACTGATAGTATCTTGAGCCTCTATTGATATGTGATTGATTTTGTTAATAACTCCATCTTCTAGAATAGAAGAACGGTGAATATGATCTTTATTTGTTGTTTTCCTTTGGTTTTTTTATCTTTGGGTGCTCTTTTATGGGCTACTGGGGTCATCTCTATTGGTAATAGATTTCGCATATGGCTTCCTATTTTGTTGGTTTTCACGATTCCACTAAGATACACTGACAAAAATCTTGAGTTTTGGTAGGGATATATGCCTACCCTGAAGAAGTCACAACATTAGACCGACGTTCCCCTATTGGAATGGGTATTTGTTCTCGATCGGGTTTCTAGTGTACCACAGGATATTGCCATAGACCCTCCTGAACTGTATCAGGGATGCATAACTACTCTAGAGTGACAAAACTTCCTTGCATATGATTCATTATGTTCAAGGAAACCGGTTCGTGGGCCTAGTTCCTCATATTTTCTACCAATGCAATGAAATATTGACATGTCTTGAGGATATAGTCTAGATTTGATGTTTGATATTCCATCATCACCAAGATGTGTTGAGATACATATTTGGAAGGAACGGGTATGAAGGCCCATTCCAATTTCAGAATAGTAGTTTGTACCTTCTTTGGTCCCCCATAGGTTACTAGTTGATACTGGCATTTCTCATGTGCTGGGATAGAGGAATGAGTATAAAACCGGTTGCCTTCTCTGGTTGCCACCGTATTACACTAGTGGTCTCCATATTTATGATCATGAATTTTCATCTTCTCTCTTACCGCTATATTTCTCTCACGAGCTTTGTATTCATCTACAGGAATTTGACTCTACTCATGTTTGTTTTCTGCCCTATTTTGATGGTGGTCTTGAAATGCATCAGCTGGTGTTTGTGCATGTATGTAGGTAGTTGTTGTCCTATTTAGACGATGGGATTATTGTGTAGTGGCAGATATTGTCATATACCTATAATTTTCCACTCTTTCTACACAGAGGGAGCATTGAGCATTGTCAATAATGTGCATTTTCTCGTATTATGCCACCCTATTTCTGTGGTGGGCCTGAGTGGAGGGGGAAAAGTTATATGTTTTCCCATTAAATTTCATCACGTATGTATGGAATATTTCTTCCCCATGAATTAGGATGATTATCTAATTTTGAATATATGTTTTCCACCATCGGTGTGCATCCTGAGGGGCTCATGTCCTTTGGACTTTAGCATGTTCCCTCAAATTGATATCCCCTTCAGAGCGATGATACTTGGTCGCTAGATGTTGGCGATGACGCTCTCTTGTAGGGCCTCATGAGTAAGACCCCTATGAAACTGGGATAAAGTCATCAACATAGACTTCATATAAATCCCTAAGATAAGGGAGGTAATTATTATCACGCTCTGGGGATAGGCTCTTGAATTGGTTGTAGATGGCCAATGGGGCCTCCCTATGCTGGGGTACCGGCCACGGCTGAGGCGGCAGCTGGCGAGCTTTTGCAGTTTGGAGGGAATGTCTTGCGACCTCCAATATGGGGAGAGTACCATTTTGGTGGTAATCTATAATAAGCGTGTTGGATACCCAGTTTTAAAAATCCTAGGTCAGTGATCGGGTTTTTCTCTTTATTTGGTCCTCGACTGCCTATGGGATCGCTGAGATGTTTGTCTGCATTGGTTGTCGAGATTCCATTTGGATCGAAGGTTTCTTTAGAAATCAGAAATATATATATGACATATTGAGAAAAAAACATTGTTTATGTTATTAAATTATTAAAAAAATCATTTACTCACTTTAATTAATTTCTATTGAAAGTGCATAATTTGTGTGAAGTAATAATTTTTTAATATTAAATATAATTTTTGAGCATTATTTAAATTAATCTAGATTCAAGATAGTTTAATTTTTTAATCATAATTATCATACTACTAATCCAAATTGTGTGATTATTATTTTTAGGGTTCCTTATTCAATTTAAAACATATCATTATAAGGAATTTTTGTCCAATTCGTCCATTTGGATGGTCATATGGTCCACACAAGAAGGACCCAAGAATATGTGAATAAACTGGACCATCCATGATGCTTGAATTTTTGGGCAGAATCCAGAAACCCAATTTTATGAGACTCCAACATATGTTCTTAATTATCCAAAGGAACCATGGATAAAAACTTTAAGGACCAACTCCAATAAAAGGGGTCCCAAATGAAGCTTTGAAATCCATACTACCATTCTATAAGGGAATTAAACTTATCACACATTTATTGAATTTTTCCATATATAGATATTCATTCAAGCTATGATTTTTCATTGTGAAATATAAGATATAGGTGGAAGAATTTTTATAATAAATGGTTTGGATTTGATAGAATCTTTCTATTTAAAAACAAATTCATATTTTTGCCTTAAAAAAGCCTCGATTGAAATGGAAAGATTAACATTGTCTAGTAAGACCACCATAACATTGAATCTTTAAGTCCAATGGCCTCCATATTTTGAGGGTAGACTCTCAAAATTAATATATACAAATTTTAAGAATAAAATTACACTATATTTGGCTTTCTAGAGAATCAAATTGGCGATCCAAGTGGAGGGGAATATTTAGAATGAAAAAAAGTCAAACTCCTTGGGATATAAATACATCTACCTCCTCTCCTTGAAAAGGGTTGATATTTCAGAACATAAGGAAGAGGTTTGGAATTACTAGAGAATTTTAATTGGCCTATGAGGCTTTTCTTGATATTATTTCAATAATAGATACATCTCCTCCACTATTATTTTGTTTCTCCTTTGTGTTTGTTTTCAATTGAATTTGTGTAAGTTGTTTTCAATTTCATTTCAATTTTAATTAATGTTTCTTCTTCATATTCTCTTTTAATTATCCACATAATATTATTAAATATTAATTATCTTAAAATAACTTAAATCTAGTTTAAACCCCTTCCCTTCTTTCGCTTTCTCATTCAATCTCAAGTGTGATTTTACTTCTCATCATCATCTATGTGTGTGTTCAATGCAAAAATATTTTCTTATATCATTATTTTATGTATATTTATAATTAATTACCACAAAAAAAATTACAAATTTACTAACAATATCAATGGATGAGTAAATATACTATTGGGTTGATTCATAAATTGGGGATATTAAGTGATTGAGATATTTTTCTTGATGAATATTATTTAGGTTAACATTGTTTATGTTGGACTCTAAATGTCATGGATTAATGACATGTTTTGTTCAAGATTTGGATTGAATGGATTATTAAAACCATAAATAGGCTACCATAAACAATTTCTAACTTATTAACACCCTAAGATAATTTAAGGCTTGGATTATGGACTTAACACTTGTTAAATCCGATCAAATTCATACTATGAAGTGGATGTTAATTTAATTAAATATAAAGAAATAATTAAGGATATCACATGCCTAAATCCCCAATTATGAAATCACCCTAATATTTATTAAACTATTAAATCAATCTTCATTAATCAATCATTTTATCTAATCATTCTAAGCAAACCCTCACTCAAAATTCAAATTAATAAAAAGAAATCGACTATAAAAAGTATCATCATAGAGGATTAGACCTGAGTGATCCAATACACATTATCAGAGCGCTAGACACTTAAATGATCGATAGGATACCACCATACACACTTAAAATGGTGTTGTTGTTGGGGATGGTACTATTTGTAGTTAGCAATTTTTTATTTTTCACAAAATAAATAATTAAAAAAATCAACCAAAAACAATTCTGTAACAAACACAAAGAAAACCCCAACTTCTCATAAAAAACATAAACAAAAAAATAAAATGAAAAACATGTTTTCCTCATCCTTCTATATTTATCTGAATTCCATGTATCCTACTAAACAATCCATTATATTTTTTTGACCCATAAATCGAGAAAACTCTTTGCTAACTCAAAAAGGATACAAAGTATAATCAAATCACTCTAGATCCAATCATTGTCCTACCAATTTTTTTAGATATGGACAATCCTAGGGAACAAAGCCTTTGAAGAAATCATGGCCACAGATGTGTATTACCAACCCCTTGTTTTTCAATATCAAAATATTGTGTCTGATTTCGAACTCAAATTGGGTTTGATTCATTTTCTACCTCATTTCCATGGGCTAGCCGGTGAGGATCCTCATCATCACCTCAAAGAGTTCCAAGTGGTGTGCTCTACCATGAAGCCTCAAGGGGTTTCTAAAGAAAAAATAAAATGTAGAGCATTCTCTTTCTACCTAGCTGAATTTTCCAAGTCATGGATCTAGTACCTCCCTCCTTGTTCCATAACCACATGGAATGAAAAGATGCGACTCTCCTTAGAGAAATTATTTCTTTCTTCTCGCACTTCATCTATCCGAAAAAAAATAAGTCGTATCCGTAAATTCCCTAATGAATCACTCCATTAGTATTTGAATAGGTTCAAAAAGAATATGGAAACCTTCCCACACCACCAAATACCTAACCAACTGTTAATCCAATACCTATATGATGGCTTATTGTCTATGGAGAGAAATTTAATTGATGCCGCAAGTGGAAATTCTATTGTGGACAAATCTCTTGCAGTTGAATGTGATCTCATTAGAAATATGGCAGAAAACATGCAAAAAATTCATACTCGATCGCATTCTCAAGTCAAAAAACTCTAAGAGAATCAGTCCATAGATATAAACAAGATGAAAAATTGGATGAGTGAACTTACAGGTCTTGTGAGTCAACTATAGATGTCCTCCAAAGCCAAAACCTCATTTTCTATACAATATCTCTTACCTAGACCTATTAGGAATTACGGAATCTATAGCTCACCAGCTCATCCAACTAAAACATGTCCAAAACTTCATGAGGATCCATATAAGTCAACTATACCAATGGAGATCAATGGTGTATATTCTCAAAGGAACACAAACCCTCAACAATCATGTTAGTTCGTTAGATACTTCAACCAACCCCACCTTAAGCCCTTCTCTTCTACCATTAACGAAGACTTAAGGTATGGAAATCCCATTTCTCATCCACCTCAGTTCCCTCCTCAAAATCCACACTAATTCCAATATGGTCAATGGGGTGGTAACTTCTAACAACCTTATAATTTTGTTCCATAACTTCAAAGTTCAATCCTCTTATTGCTCCTCCTAGATTCCACTATCCTAATGAGCCTTCCCAATTCCCAACCCAATACAAGAACTTTTCCAAGAACCGAAATCAAGGTAATCTGAATGTAGGACGTGCCTCTTCTTCCAAGAAACTATAGGAAAGCACTCTAGAAGATCTTACCTCCTTCACCCATTGTAGCCTCAAAAACATTGAAACTCAAATTGGTCAAATTGCATCCCACTTTATACAGCAGTAACCATCCAATTATTCCCAACTCCCAGCTCAAACGATACCCAAACCCAAGGTTAATATAATTTCAATTTCACTTAAATTGGGAAAAAAAATTCTAAGCCTCATGATGGATCCTAAAATGAACCTTTAGATGTTGATCCTGAAAATGAAAAGAACATAAATCTAGAAAATGAAACTAAAGTAACTCTGTCACCTCATTCTATTCATCTAAGTAACCCAATTCATTTTCCTCAATCCATTTCTAAGCCCAAGAAATCCTTTGAACATGGTCATGAAATGATCAACATGTTTAGACGTGTTAAAGTCAGAATTTCCTTTTAGATTCCATAAAACAAATTCCTATGTATGATAAGTTTCTTAAAGAATTGTGCATTGATAAGAGACCACTTAGGACCATTGATAATGTTTCAACACAATATTCCATGCCCATGAAAGGCAAAGATACTAGGACCTTTACAGTTCCATGTTAGATGGGAAGTTATAACTTCGATGATGCACTCATAGACCTAGGATCCTCGATAAATGTCATTCCTAAATCCATCTTATCTAACCTTGTTCTAGGTAAGTTACTCAAACCGGTGTTTTCATCCAATTATCCAGTCAAATGATATCCAGTCCCAAGGGAATAATTGAGGATGTCCTTGTCTGAGTTAATGATCTTATCATCCCAACATATTTATATGTCCTTGACATGGAAGGTGGGACTAAATCTTATTGATCGCCCCTAATTCTAGTAATAACATTACACCTAATATAAATAACTAAGATTTATGTCCATGTGGGCATCTTATCCATGAAATTTGGTGACCAACTGGTCATGTTCGATATTTTTTAAGCCATGTGATACCCATCAGAGGATCACTATGCGTTCTCAATCCATGCTTCTGAGGAAACTTTTGAGAGTCAATTGAACCTCATTCCATCCTTTTCATCATGTTATAATGAGATTATATCTATAATATTTGTACAATGATTAACCAGTTCATAAATTAGGAAGTTGATTTTGACCTCTCATTCATAGAGTCCATCAATCTAGAGGATTTTGAAAACTCTCTTGAATATAATCTCAACTCTAATCTCTTTTGTTCCACCTTGGAATGTATTAAAGAAAATGAATCAAAACCAAATGAAATCCCATCCTCCATTATTGAGTTATCTATCCCACAAATTTAATATGAGGCTTATCTAAAACCTCTTCCTACATACTTGAAATATTCCTTCCTCTTCCATGATCACTCTTATCATGTCATTGTCTCGGCCAAACTTCCTAAAATCGAGGAGTCCAAACATGTTCAAGTGTTATATGAAAACAAAAAGGGCTTAGGTTGGAACCATTATGACATAACACTAATCAACCCCTCCCTTTGCACACATCACATCCATCTTGAGGAATCATCCAAACAATTATAAAACCACAAAGAAGACTCATTCCACTCATCCTTGAGGTAGTTAGGGAAGAGATTACCAATCTTCTATAAGATAATATTATCTAACCAATTTTTGATAGTGAATAAGTTATTCCAATTCACGTGGTACCTAATAAGGGTGAGATAAATGTTGTCACAAATGAACTTGGGGATATAGTCATAACTCGGGTGAAAACCCAATGGGGTGTATGCATCTATTATCAAAAATTGAACATTTAAACGTGATAAGATCACTACCCTATTTATTTATTTGATAAAATGCTAGAATTATTAACTAGGAAGTCACATTATTTATTTCATGATGGATACACTAGCTACTTCCATATCCCAATAGCACCTCAGGATAAAGAAAAGACTACTTTCACGTGCCCCTTCGAAACATATGCATATAGAAGAATTCATTTTGCACTTTTCAATGCTCATTTAACATTCTAGAGGTGTATCATGAGTATCTTTTCTGAATTACATGACCATTGTATGGAGGTATTCATGGATGAATTTACCATTTAGGGTGATTTATTTCAATCCTTCTTGCATTCACGCCCTCTAGTCCTTCAAAAGTGTCTCAAATGTAACCTTGTATTGAATTATGAAAAATGAAACATCATGGTTAATAATGGTATTTTTCTTGGGAACATAATTTCACAAGATGGTATTGAAGTCGATCCTTCCAAAATTGAGGTGATCCAATCTATTTTTAAACCCACAATAGTTTGATGCTTCTCATCCATTCATTCCAAGGTCATGTAGGTTTCTTATCAATGATTAATCCATAACATTGGTATTATTTCCCTCCGACTCACTTGTCTACTCCAAAATGATGTTGAATTCAATTTTGATGGGGCTTTCAATAGAGCCTTTACTAAACTCAAAATTGTTCTTACAAATTCCGCAATAATCAAAACCCATGATTGGTCCTTGCCCTTTGAATTGACGTGTGATGCTTCTGATAGGGTCATTGGGTCCATTCTTTGTCAAAGAATATAATAAAAATCCTCATGCAATCTATTAGGCCTCAGAAATATTAGATGAAACTCAATATCACTACACTGTGACTAAAAAGGAACTTTTAGCAATGGGTTTTCCCTTAGATAAATTATGGACCTATCTCTTAGGTTCCTAAATCATCATCTTCACAGTCTATTTTTCTATAAAGTTCTGACTCAAGAAAAGTAATTCCAAAACAAGGCTAATAAGATGGATCTTGATGCTCTAAGAGTTTGAAATTGTGATTAAAAATAGACCTGGAAATGAAACTTTTGTGGATGATCACTTGAGTAGAATTTCTAAATCATCTCATTATAAACAAATTGATCCAAAATTTCCAAATTAGCACCTCTCATCTAGCACTACAACGTTACCATGGTATTCCCCAATTGAAAACTACTTAGTTGTTGGTGTTTTTCATAAAAAAATAGAAGATCAAAAAGTAAAGATATAAGGTGAATCAAAATTCTATTTTGAGAAAGATAATAAACTTTGGAAAACTGAGGCTGACATGATAATTATGATATTTTTCGATGAAGATGAATATTCCCCCATCTTGAAATTTTTTCAGTCAATGCCTGGTGGTGGACACTTTGGACCACAAAGGACCTCTAGAAAGTTCCTTGACTCAAGATTCTTCTGGACTTAACTCTTCAAGGACTCACATGAGTTCTGTAAATCATCTCCAACTTTCCAAAGGTTTGGCACAATTTCAAAAAGAAATGAAATTCCTTAAAATCCCTTAATATTTTGTGAGATTTTAGATGTTTGGGGAATCAATTTCATGAGTCCATTTCCCCCATCCAATGTTTTCTCATATATTCTTCTAGTTGTTGATTATGTTTCTAAGTGGGTAATGACCAAACCCACTAGAAAGGATGATTCACATATTCTTAGTGAGTTCCTAAAAAACCACAATTTCCACCGTTTTGGAACACCACAGGCCTTGATAAGTGAAGTAGGAACTCATTTATGTTATTGTAAAATGGAATCTCTTCTGAAAAAGAATGGGGTTCTACATAAAACATAAACTACATATCACCCCCAAGAAAATTCCATGGCTAACCTTTCTAAAAGATATGTGAAAACATTACAAGATAGAAATGTAAATCCCACCAGAAAAGACTATCCTAGAAGACTTGGTGAAGCACTCTGGGTTTATTGAACTGCCTATAAAACACATATTGGGATGTCTTCTTTTAAGCTCATTTTTGTAAAATCGGGTCAATTTCTAGTAAAAATCCAACATAGGTCAATTTGGGTAGTTAAAATTTGTAATTTTTATTCTGAAAAATCTAGTAAAGGGAGATTTTTGCAGTTAAATGAATTAGAGGAGCTTTGAAATGATTCCTATGAGAATTCCAATCTCTACAAAGAAAATTCCAATTTACTCCATGAAAAACATATCTTGGGAAAGGTACTTCATGAAGTTGAAAAGGTAATGCACTTCAATTCTTGATTTCAACTTCACGCAGGTAAGCTTAATTCTCATTGGGAAGGTCCTTTTATTATTAATAACGTTTATTGATTTGGTGTAGTGAAAATCCAAGACCCCTCTTCCAAAAGGACATTCATGGTTAACAGATATCAGTTAAATAATCACCATGAGAGGACACACATCCCGGTACCCACACCAACTTCCATCAAATCCATGACTTCTACAGTAGTGCCACCAATGGATGGGGATGACAACCCACTAAATACAAACTAGGGACAATTCTTTTCCTTTAACACTTACTGTCTTCCTCTCTCTCTCCCTATTTCTTATTCTTCCTCTCTCCTTCATATTTTACCGCTTCCTTCATCAAACCCTTTATTTTTCTCTTTCCCTTTTGTCTGTTTGTGGTTGTTAAACACACTAAAAAATACTTAAAAAACTATAAAAAATTCAAAAAACAAACCAAAAGAATCATACTTACTCACCATACTTATGAAATTTAGTCCAACCATTTTGGAGTGTCAAGAAGAAATGTTATCATCTCACAATGTTTTTTACTTTCATCATGAATGGGGATAAATAATTTTTTTTCAAGATTTATAAATTTTGAATTCTCAGTTTTAGATTGGTAAAATGATTATTCCCCAACCGTGAGGAATGAAATTAACATTCATAACAAGGTCACCTATGACCATCTTTTCATTTTGTGTGTTTTTACCCCCTATTGTGAGTCTTGAGTTTATGGAACTTCAATAATAATTTCCCACTTTGGTGTTTATTAATATGATAGAGGAATTTTCTGAACCACATTAGAATCACAATATCAAAATATCCTCCCAATAACATGACATTAATCCTCCTTTTGAAAGACCCTTTAATCCATTGAAAAACTTTTCTTTGATAGCCACCTTAGAAGACCAATACCTTGTCCCACCCAACATCTACATGAAATTACATTGCATAATTTATTGAAATTTATTTATGGGGCATGGATTTCATTTTGGGTATCCATTTATTTATTTTCCACATGTCATCATATGCTTGAGGGAAATAATCCCTTTAATTATGGGGGAGAGGTTGTCATTCAATGAGTTTTTGGAATTGATTAACATTTATGTAATTTTGTATATGATATAGAAATGTTTTCAAAAAATGAAAAAAAATGGGTTGTGTCTTGGGTAGTTCAAAAATCCCTCTTCCTAAACCTTATTTTGTTATCACTATTATAATTAATGTCATGAGGAGATCAAACATGTTTTTAGAGATGAGTGTGATATTTTTTTCAAGTTAAATTTCAAAAAAAATTCAAAAAATAAAATAAAAAAATAACACTTTCATTTAATATTATTATTTCATTGGGAGAAGTTTGTTTCTTGTACATATTTCATCTTCTCATCCCCTTCAAAATTTCTTCCTCTTTTATGACTTTCTTTACCAAATCATTCCTTTTAGAAAATGTGTTTCCATTCCCTTCCATGTTTCATTTCAAAACAATTGTTCACAGTTTTAACCATGCTGATGTTTTACCCCTCTTTTCATTTCTGTTGGACATTAAATTCCTACCATACTATAGCCATACAAAAACACCTAAAAAGGATTCTAGATTCTTGTGCACTTTATGATAGTAAATTAATGGAATCATAGATCTCTTTCAAACTCTATGATTTTCACTTTTGGTTGGTGAATGAGTGAACCTCAAAAATTAAATTTTTATCATCTTGAGAGGAGTAAGTTTTGAGTGTCAACCTTTTATATTTCCAATTTGAGCATGAAAAATGAATTATGTTTTGAATATTGTTTCTATAACAATTTGTAGTGGAATTCAATATGGATGAGTGAAATGGTCTAAACCTCCTCGGATTGGGGAAAATAAAATTTGAATAGTTTTTGGTGAGTGATAATTATTTAGTTATGTTTTTATATTTATTGTACATGAGGAAATGAACAAGACTAAGTGTGGGGTATTTGAGGTTATTAATTTATTTATAACTTTTTATTTACTCCCTTTACTTATTTTCTATAGAAAATTCAAAATTGATGTTAAATAATGATTCAGTTAAATGTTTCAATAATAAGTGTCATCCTACTAATCTAAATTGTGTTATTATTGTTATTTATGGTTCCGTATTCAATTTAAAACATATCATTATAAGGAACAATATTCCAATTAGGATATTTTAATGTTCATGTGGTCCACACAAGAAGACCCAATAAACATGTGAAAAACTTGGACCTTCCATGATGATTAAATTTCTAGGATCAATCTAGAAACCCAAATTTTATGGTACTCCAAAATGTATTCTTTATTATCCAAAGTAATAAGGGATAAAAATTTCTAGGCCTAAATCCAAAAAAGGGGCCCAAATTATGATTCGAATCCAACCCATGATTCTGTCTAGTAATTAGACTTATCACACATTTATTGAATTTTATCCTAAAATATATATCCATTAGAGAGGATATGTTTCAGTGTGAAATATAAGATATAGGTGTCCTATTTTTATAATAAATGGTTTGTATTTGATGTCATATTTTTATTCAAAAACCCATTCACATTTTGTCCTTCAAAAAAGAATGGATTGAAATAGATAGATTAACATTGTTTAACAAAATTTAAATAACATTGGATCCTTAAGTCAAATAGACACCAAAATAATAGGGTATACTATAAATGTTAATATCTATAACTTGTAATAATAAAATTTCTCTATATTCAGCTTTCTAGAGTATCAAATTGGGCACCCAAGTGGAGTGGAAGATTTGGAATGAAAACAATCGAAACCCTTAGGCTACAAATACATCTCCCTCATATAATTGAAAAGGTTTGGAATTTCAGAACATAAATATGAGGTTTTGAATGAATAGATATGTTACTAGGGACTAGGATGACCTTCCTGGATCTTGTTTCAAGAAGAGATACCTCTCCTTGACTTTTATTTTTTTCTCTTTTGTGTTTGTTTTCAATTTTTCTTCTATAATCTGTTTTCAATTTCATTTCAATTTTAATGATAGTTTCTTATTCATATTCTCTTTTAATCAAACTCCCTATATTATTAAATATTAATTATATTAAACTAATTTAAATCAAGTTGAATCCCCTTCCCTTCTTTCGCATTCTCATTCAATCTAAGGTGTGATTTTACTTTTCATCATTGTTTGCATGTGTGTTCGACACACAACTCTTTTCTTCTCAAATTATATTCATTCAATTTATAATTAATCACTATAAACACATATTACTATATAAATAAAAATCTCAATGTATGATTAAATCTACCATTCATGTGAGTCATAAATTGGAGATATTAAGTGATTGAGAGCTTTTGCTCGATGAATATTCTTAAGGTCAACAATGTGTATGTTGAACTCAAAATGGCATGGATTAATGACATATTTTTTTAAAATGAGGATTCCATGGATTATTAGAACCATAAATATTCCACCATAAATGAGTTTTGACTGATTAGAACCTTAATTTAATTTATGTCTTGGATTAAGGCCTTAACACTTGGGAATTCTAATCAAATTCATCTTGTGAAGTGGGTGTTAATTTAATACAATATAAAGAAAAGCTTAAGGATATCACAATATTAAATCCATAATTAGGAACTCACCCCAATATTTATTAAACTATTAAATCAATCTTCATTAATAAATAATTTCATCTGAGCTCTGTAAACAAACCCCCCCACTCAAAATAAAAATTAATCAAAAGAAATCAACAATAAAAAGTATTTTCGCTGAGGATTCGACCAAAGTGCCGCTATACACATTAGTAGAGCACCGAACCCTTGAACAGTTGATAAAAGACAATCATCTGCACTTCAAATGGAGTCTTTTCCAAGGATGGTACTTTTTGTAGTCGTTAGTTTTTTATTTTTGAAAAAAAAATTAAAAAAATAAACCATAAAAAATATTTGAAGAAAAAACACAAAGAAAAACCCTCCTTCTCATAAAAATAATAAATAGAAAATAACACAAAGAAAACCCCACCTTCCACATCATTCAAAATTTATCTAAATACCCCATATCCTACCAAAAAACCCATCAGATTTTTTTAACCAAGAAATTGAGTGTACTCTTCGCTAAGTCAGAAGGAATGTTATGGATAATCAAATCAGTCCAGAACCAATCATTGTCCAACCAATTTGTCAAGATATTTAAAATCCTAGGGAACAAATACTTGATGAACTCACTGATCCTAATATTAATTACCAACACCTTGGTATTCAATATCAACATATTGATGCTGATTTAGAACTCAAATTAGGTTTTATTCATCTTCTACTAGATTTCTGTGGGCTAGATAGTGAGGATCCTCATCTTCACCTCAAAGAGTTCCAAGTGGTGTTCTCTACCATGAAGCCTCAAGGGGTTTCTAATAAACAAAAAAAACATAGAGCATTCCCTTTCTCCCTACCTAACTCTACCAATTAATGGTTCTACTACCTCCCTCCTATTTCCATAGCCACATGAAATGACATGAAGGGACTATTCTTAGAGAAATTATTTTATGCTTCTCATACTGCTTCTATCCGAAAGGAAATAAGTGGTATCCAAAAATTCCATAATGAATCAATCCAAGAGTATTAGGAGAGGTTCAAAAATATTTTGGAAACCTACACACACCACCAAATCCCTGAACAAATCTTGATCTAATACTTCTATGAGGGGTTATTGTCTATGGAGAGAAATTTAACTGATGCTGCAAGGGGGGTGATTTTTTTGACAAAACTCAAGTAGATGCATGATATATCTTAAGAAATATGGCTGAAAAAAAGCAGAAATTACATACTCAATAACATTACCAAGTCAAAAAAGTCCAAGAGAAGCAATCTATAGAGCCAAACAAGATGACTAAGTGGATTAGTGAACTTACAGAACTTGTGAGACAACTAGAGGTGGTTTCCAAAGCCCCAACCTAATCTTATCTACAATATCTGTTCCATGGACCTATAAGAAGTTTTGGAATCTGTATCTCACCAGCTCATCCAACTTACACATGTCCAAAACATCAAGAGGATCCATATGATTCAACTAGACCAATGGAGCTCAATGTTGTATATGCTTAGAGGAACACCAACCCTCAACAATCAGATTAGTTAATTAGAAACATCAACCAACCCAACCATGAACCCTTATCTTATAACATTAACCAAGTATTGAGTTATGGTAATCCCATTTCTCATCTCCCTCCATTCCCTCCTCAAAATCCAAACTAATTCCAATATGGTAATGGTGGTGGAAAATTCCAACAACCTTATCCTTTTGTTCCTTAACCTCAACGGATCAATACTCCTCTTACTCCTCCTAGATTTCACTATCCTAATGAGCCTTCTAAATTCTCAACCCAATAAAATAACTTTCCCAAACACCAAAATAAAGGAAATCCCAATGTGGGACATTCATCTTCTTCTAGGAAACCATGCGAATGTGCTATGAAAGATCATGTCTCCTTCACCTATTCTATCCTCAAAAACATTAAATCCCAAATTGTTCAACTTTAATCCCACCTTATCCAATAGAAGCCATCCATTTATTCACTGCTTTGAGCTCAACTGTTAGCCAATCCCAATGGTAATGTAGGTGCAATTTCACTTAGATTGGGAAAAAAATTTACAAGCCTCGTGAGGGATCCCCAAATGAACATTTGGATGTTGATATTGAGAATGAAAAGAACAAAAATCTAATAAATGAACCCAAACCAACTCCCTAACCTCATTTTATCCCTCTAAGGAACCCAATTACATTACCTCAATCCATTTCTAAGCTAATTAAATCCTTTGAATATGATCCTGAAATGCTCAAAATGTTTAGACGTGTTGGAGTCAACATTACCCTTTTAGATTCCATCAAAAAACTCTTAAGTATGACAAGTTTATTTAGGAATTTTGCACTCATAAGAAGAAAACATAGGACCATTAGGAATGTTTCAACACCACATTCCATACCCATGAAGTGAAAAGATCATGGGACCTTTACAGTTCCATGACAGATATGAAGTTAAAACTTCAATGATGCACTCATAGACCTAGGAGCTTCGATAAATATCGTGCCTAAATCCATCTTCTCCAACCTTGTTCTAGGTCCCTTTCACCCAATGGGTGTTGTAATCTGGTTATCCAATCGAAGAATATCCATTTTTGAGGGAATAATTGAGGATTTCCTTTTCCAAGTTAATGATTTTATCTTCCAAGATGAATTATATGTCCTTGACATGGAAGGTGAGACGAACTATTCTCAATATCCCCTAATTATAAGAATACCATTCCTCCTCACAGTATGAACTATGATTTTTGTCTATAAGGGCATCCTATCCATGCAATTTTGTGACCAAATGGTGAAGTTCAATATCCTTCAAGCCACCATCAGAGGATCACTCTAAATTCTCAATCCATTCTTTTGAGCACACTTCTGATCGTCAATTGAACCCCATTCCATTTTGTTAATCATGTTCTAATGAGAGAGGATCTTGTGATATTTATACCATGATTAACCAAGTCATAAATGGGGAAACTTATTTTGACCTCTCATTCATAGACTTCATCAATCAATAGGATCTTGAAGACTCTATTGAATCCCATATAAACTCTGATATATGTTGTTCTACCTTGTAAAGTACTAAATAAATTGAATCAAAACAAACTGAAATCCGATCCCCCATTCCTAAGTTTCCTATCCCACAAATGTAATATGAGACTCATCTGAAACCTCTTCCAACACACCTGAAATATGCATTCCTTTTCATGATCACTCTTATATTGTCATTGTCTCTGGAAATCTTACTAAAACCAAGGAGTCCAAAATTTTTAAAGTGTAAGAGGAAAAAAAGGCCTTAGGTTGGAACCTGTAATACATACCATGAATAAACCATTCCCTTTTTCATGCACCACATCCATCTTGAGGAATGATTCGAACCAATCAGAAAACCACAAAGAATACTAAATATACTCATCCTTGAGGTAGTTAGGGAAGATATTATCAATCATCTACAAGCTGGTATTATGTACTCAATTTCTGATAGTGAATGGGTTAGTCTAATACAAGTGGTACCTAACAATGGTGGGACAATTGTTATTACAAAAGAACATGTGGATGTAGTCACAAATCAGGTGAAAAATAGATGGCGTGTATGAATCAATTATTGGAAATTGAATGCTGAAATAGGAAAATATCACTACCCTCACTACTGAAAATATCACCTATACCCACGGTTTTAAACAGTGGGTATATCCCTCGAAACCGTGGGTATAGGATATACCCACGGTTTCCAAAACCGTGCACTGCAGTGCCATCTCAATAGGTCTATACCCACAGTTTTCTGAAAACTATGGGTATAGACCAAGGAAAATTGATATTACCCATGGTTTGTTAAACCGTGGGTATAGATGTATACCCACAGTTTGAAAACCAAGGGTATACTGATTTATAGTGACCCATATTTACCCATGGTTTACCAAATCGTGAGTATTGATAGGTTCCCTAGGCCGAGCAGCTGCACCTCCCTACCATTCTGCACCTGTATTATCACATATACATGGCATGGCAAATGGGATGTTCGATAATCCAACCTAATCTCCATCATCTAAATAGCTAAACTAGAAGTGTCAATACACTCTATGGGTGGTTAAATATATGATCCTCTCTATATAAAAATATCATCTTTACCTCATACATATGAAAATGAAAGAACAATACCGGAACAAGATGATTTACAAAGTTTAGTGAAAAGCCTACTTTCTATGTTGGTTATACAAGACAACATGGATACTATAATAATATAAATACTAATTGGTTATACACCATGAATATAAAAATCCATCAAATGGTTATACACCCTATCCTTTATTCAAATATTTGTTATACACCACTATTTAATACTCCTTCAGGGATTGGATATATACCCCATCTAAAAGTCTCCTACAACTGTTTATATACCCCATCCACAAGATCCTTTTTAGAGTTGATCAAGTGTAGAAAAATAGAATTATTTAAATGGTATTCCTCAACAAGAATATTATATCACTATATCTTGTGTCAAAATACATGGAGATCTTTAAAATATTTTGAGAAAGGTATACTTGTCTTGAAACTTCCTCTGGATCTGGGATGATTTGGATCTACCCAATTTTTGACATTATGGAACTTTATCCAAAATGTTTCCCTTCTAGTTGTTCTTCTTACAAAACTCCATGCTTCCGGTTCTTCATACCTCCTTTGACCCAAATGCACCTTTGATTAAAGTAGATCATAAATTCTCATTCTTAAACTCTTTTTCTTAGTAACTCTCAATATCTCATTCTCAATATTCCCTCTTTTTCATATACTTCACTCATGTGATGCTCCCCCTTTATAAATGATGTTTTACTCTTATATATGTGGTAATTTGTGGGCTTCAATTTGAAATTCTGACTACCCCAAGAATTGACTACTTTATTATCTTCCATAGATAATGGTATTTGACTTTGTCAATGATCCCACAAAATTCGGCATCGGCTATATTTAACCCATCCTAAAATCTCATCTTGAATCATGAACATTCCTTCCTTGAATATTTATAGTTGAATGTTTATCTCAACATCATCATAGTGATTAGCTTTATAATAATATAATTCCCTTTTGTAATCTTCCAAAAAGTGTTCTTTTGATGAATAAATATGCTTATTATGGTTATTTAGTTTCCTCAACTCGAACTTAAATACAGACATTCTTAATAACCTTCTATGACAACCACTAATCACTTTATCATAATCTATACAACAATGGAATCCTCAAGAGTCCTATAGACTCACATCAGTAGTATAATGGTACTCAACAGTAACCTCCATCAAAATGAGTCATTACATAAACAATACTCCAATATATGTGGTCCCCAAACTCAAGAGTTATACCTCAATATCTCTAATAATTAGCAAATGGTCCCAATATACAAAGTAAAACAATGATCTCCTCATGGAAAATAATTGATCTCTCCTACAATGATCCATCAAATTGAACATTAAACAACACTAGTTGGCATCCACAAGCCATTTCTCAATAATGACCTCACACCCTCACACAGGCTTTGCATCTCACAAACCTACCCCATGAAGAATCTAAAACCAAACCATATAGAAATTACCCTACTTTAAATTCAAAAATAACAACCCCATGTAAATGGACATTAAAAGTGATAGGATCTGACCAATATGATCTATGTGTAAGCATTCTCAGAATGTGGTACTCACAAGTCCAATTTTGATACTATGGTGAAAAATAGGCAATAGATATTTATTGAGAAATTGTAAACAATGAGTACAATGGGGTTAATGAATTGTAACCTGAATGACCCTCATAGACCATGTTCCTTGGTCCACTTGGTTTGAACTTTTCTAAATTACATGGCATGTTCCTCCTGGTATATAGTGTGAACCCCTTTGTGGACACCATCCCATATACCCAGCTCCACTAAAGTGTAAGAAGACCAAGTAAATTGTGTGTACTACTCATACATAGTGGGTAAACCCACTGAGGGTCCCATCTAATTAGTGTGTACTCCCCCCTGCCCAGCCCCCCCCCCCCCCCCCCACCCTCCCCACTGCCCAACTCCTCCCCCTCCCCCTCCCCCTCCCTTCCATTACCACTACCCAGCCCCTCCCCCTCCCCCCTGCCCATCCCCTCCCCCTCCCTTCCCATGCCCAACCCCTCCCCCTCCCCACCTGCCTAGCCCCTCCCCTCCCTCCCCAATGCCTAGATCCTCCCCCTCCCCCTCCCCCTGCCCAGCCCCTACCCCCTGCTCAGTCATGTAGAATGGAATATTTATAGAAACTTTTGGATAAAAAAACACATGAAATAAAATACACAAACATGTATTGCAATGTAATTAATCAATCAATATATATACAAAGTATCCACTATAAATAGAAAATGTTATCAATATTCAAGACTTTCTCACATTAAAAGATTGAAAAATCAACAAAAATCATAAGGGTGCATACCTCCTGAAATTACACTGTGATCCATGATTTCTGAATAACTTCCTGAGCCTTTTCAAATGCGGTGACAGTTCAATGTATCCAGAACATATAGAAATCTGTAGCCGAATATTAAAATTAAAAGGTTGTAGTAAAGCCTAAATCAGGATTACACTAAACTGGCTTTTTCTTTTGTGTTTGGAGACTTCCTAAAACACAACAACCACATTATAAAATTAGGGAATGGAAAGATGAAAACCAAAAACAAAATATGAAACATCTAAATCAGTTAGTCAACTCCGAATATTCATATAACTGTCAGATCACATACCAATCAGTCAAGTACAATGACATATTTGGAGAACATTTTGGATAAAAACACATGAAATAAAATACACAAACATATATCACAATGTCATTCAACAATTGATCAAAATACAATGTATCCACCAGAAATATAAAATGTTATCAATATTCAAGTCTTGTTCACGTTATCAAGATTAAAAAATCAGCTCCTCATCTCACCACTACCCAAAAAATTCCCCTCCCCCTCCCCCTCCACATCCCCTCTACCTAGCCCCTCCCTCATGCCCAGCTCACCCCCTGCCCAGCTCCTCCCTTATTCCCAGCACCCCCCTGCCCAGCCCCTCCCTCTCCCCCTCCCTCATGCCTAGATCCCCCTGCCCATCCCCTCCCCCTCCTCCCTCATGCACAACTTCCCCTCATGCCTAGCCCCTCCCCCTCCCCCTCCCTCATGCCCATCTACCTTGCCCATCCCTTCCCCCTCCCCCTCCCTCATGCACATCCCCTCCCCCTCCTCCTTTATCCCTATCTCCCTCCTGCCCAGCCCCTCTCCCTCCCCCTCCCTCATGCCCAGCTCCCCCTTCCCAGCCCCTCCTCCTCCCCCTCCCCCAACCCAGCCCCTCCTCCTCCCCTCCCCCAGCCCAACCCCTCCTCCTCCCCCATATTTACTGTATACCAATAAAAGATGAGATTCATTGACATCCTAAGGAATAATTTTTTTTGGAAAATTAAATACATAGGGAAAGTGTTTTAGTTTTTAGTTTCATGATTGAACTGCGTAAAAATATAATCATAAATCGATGACCGAAAGGAGAAAGGGGAAATGAACATAGGTTACTTGCCTTTCTTGTAGAGAAATCACAGTCCTGATCACATTAACACCACAATTTTGTGCCAATGTTCTAGGTATTGCCTCAAAAGAAACAGCAGCAGCTTCGTAAGGCCACTGTTTAGAAAGAAACCAAACACAAAAAATATGAATCACTATAAGAACTACAAATCAGTGCCTTTATGTTTAAAGAAAAATATCAGAAGAAACTAAACCTTCTCAATGCCTTCAATAGATGAGATCTTCTGCTTCATAGTGGAGGACATGGTCATACTCGCCTGATGAACATCCTCTGCAGGCCAAGTATAGTAAATTCTATATTGAAATCACATAACATGTTTGATATTCTTGAATAAGTCTATGGAATGTGTGACCATCCTATTCATGATGAAAATGAATGCCTCATAATTATACCATATTGAAAAAATTTGAGTTTTAATACTCAAAATCCTCAAAAGAAGAAAAGAAAAGTGAAGGAGAAATATTTCATTGTTGAAGTTTCACCCAAAAGTATCCAAAGGGGAAAGTCTATGGATCTTTGATAGTGGATATTCTGCTCACATGATAAAAGATTTAAAAAAATTTAAATATATTTGAAATGAAATGGAATCTTAGTTATCATCATAAATGATGGGTCACTAAAGGTTAAAGGAGTTGGCTTAATTGTTATTGGGAAACAGAATCTTAAATCAAAAAACACTCTTTATGTTGATGGATGAAAACACAATATATTAAGTGTTTATCAACTTCATGATAAAGGAAATATATATTTTTTAGGAATTATGGGTGATTTGTTGAGAACATTGAGGATGGGGGAGTGGTTAAAAGAGGATAAGAGTTCTAGAGGAAATTTATTCCAAGTGGGTGATGTTTAAAATTCATGTTATCTAAGCATGAATGAAGAGAATGAATTATAGTATCATAGGATTGGAGAATATAAATGTACTTTTTTTTAAAAAGGATATGAACTCTCTTTTTATTTTTATAGGAGATGATAAATGAAGAATATATAGAGAGTGTTCCTTATTGGGGAGACTTAGGGAGTTGGTAGTTGAAATTTAGAGAAGAGTTCATGTGTTGTTCCCCATGTTTTTGAAAAATAAAAAGGAGGAAATTGAAGAGCCCTTAATGATCAGAAAACTTAACCTATATTAGAGTATAATATCCCTCATTAAGTTAATTGATTAAGGTGGTGGTTATTAGATCTTAATTAAGACATTTCTAGTATAGTGTTGATCTTTACTCTAAGGGTTAGATAATTAGGAAAACCATTATTCATTACAATTGTTCTGTGTTTAAAAAAATAGTTTTTTATTACTATGAAATTTTCAATGAATAAAATCCACTTAGGGATATTGAATGAAATTTTTATGTTTTCTTTAATAGAATCATACTCATTGATGGGTAATAAGTGAATTCAAGATAAGTTTAAGAACAATTAGTAAAGAAAATCCATCAAATTTCATGTCAACATCATGGTTGTAACAACCCCTACTTTTTATATAGGAAGTTACCATTGAATAAATTATATGTGTGATATTTCATAAAAAATAAACAAAATATTTTTAGAAATTCAAAACTTTACATGTCCATAATATGATCATTGGCCATTATAGACATTAGAGATGTAGTTGTTGGAATGTGACTATTAGAATTGGTGCATATTAAGGGTAATGATGAAAGATAATTTATATATAGGGGTATATAATGGCCTCAACTAGTAAGAAATAACATTTTTGAAACACAGTAATCAAATATTGGGATTGAAGTTTCATAAATGGGGTTTTACCTTGACAAATTACAAGAAGAACATTAAGAAGTGAGACTTGATCATAACAATCAAGTGATGAGATGAAGGTGTTGGGAGTATACATGTTGGAGAATAAGATTAATAAAATCCAAGTGATGAGGAACAATATCATTCATCTTATACAAGGTAGAGAATATAAGTGAAGATCCAAAATATCATTAAAGACCAAATACAGTAAGTACAAAGTAGGAGAACTTTAAGGATAAAAAATCATACATCATTATTTTCTTAAGTATAACCTAAAAATATTATAGAATCATTAAGGAATCATGACTATTTTAACGCTATGAATGATTAGTTATAAAATATTGAGAATAATAAGACTTGGGAGTTGGTACCCAATCTTTAAGAGAACAATTTCATCAGGATAGTGTGGGTGTTTTGAAACAAATTGAATGAAAAAGGATAATTAGTGAGAAATAAATCAATATTAGTGTGTAAAGGCTATTTTCAAGTTGAAGGAGTTGAATTTGATGATACCAGGAGGAGAGAGAGTTAAGAGGCGGTGTAGGGATGTCACTGGAGCTGAGGGCAGCGTGGCGAGGGTTTGGATGTTGAGGCGGAGGCGAAGGCCGGGAGGTCCAGGTCTGGAGTAGAGGCGGATCCAGGAGGAGGAGTCCGGGGAGGGGATGAGATGGTCGTGAGGCGGAGGTCGGAGAGGGGAGGAAAGGGCCAGGAGGCGGAGGTTAGATGGCCGAGAGGTGGTGGTTAGGGAGGGCTGGACAGGACCTGGAGTCGGAGGTCCGGGAGGTAGGGTTGATGTGGGGGTAGCGCGATGGAAGAGTGAGGAGGACCCCAATACTTAGGGGTTGAATACCCACGGTTTTTATAAAATCGTGGGTATGGACAATTAAAAACCATCTATCTCCCCGATTATTTAAACTATGGGAATAGATCTGTGGTGATAATCCCTATTTCTAGTAGTGCCTCTTCCTTTCCTTGATCAAAATTTTGAACGATAAGCTGAAAAGTCACATTATTTCTTTTTTGATAGACAAACTAGCTACTTCCATATACCAATAGCACCTCAGGACCAAGAAGAGACTACTTTATCAAGCCCCTTCAGAATATATGCATGTAAGAGAATTCCTTTTGGACATTCCAATGCTCCTGCAACATTCTAAAAGTGTATTATGAGTATCGTTTCTAAATTCATTTTTCATTGTATGGTAGTATTCATTCATGACTTTACCATTGATGGTGAATCATTTAAATCTATCTTGCATTCACTCTCTCTAGTCCATAAAAAGTGTTTCAAATGTATCCTTATAATGGAATATGAAAAATTCAACTTCATGGTTACTAATGGGATTTTTCTAGGGCACATAATTTCACAAGATTATGTTCAAGTTGATCATGCCAAAATTGAGGTGATCTGATCTCTTCCTGAACCCACAATAGTTTGGCACATCTGTTCATTCCTTGGTCATCCTAGTTTCTATCGGTGATTCATCCATAACATCAGTAGAATTTCCCTCCCTCTCCCTTAGCTACACCAAAATTATGTTTAATTACATTTAAATAAGGCTTTAAAGAGAGCCTTCATTGAACTCAAAACTTTTCTTACAACTACCCCAATAATTCAACCCCGAAATTGTTTCTTACCCTTTTAATTGATTTGTGATGATTATGATAGGGACATTCAGGCAATTCTTGATAAAATAAGAGAAACAATTCCCCATTTCATCTATTATTCCTCCAAAACATTGGATGAAACTCAATATCACTACACTTTGACTGAAAATTAACTTTTAGTAGTGGTTTTTTCCTTAGATAAATTCTGGCCCTATCTCTTAGGTTCAAAAGTCATCATCTTCATAGACCATTCTTCTTATAATGTTCTTACTCAATAAAATTGATTCCAAATCGAGGCTAATAAGATGGATCTTGATGATCCAAGATTTTGACATTGTGATTCATGATAGATCTAGAAAATAAAACCCTACTATTGATCAGCTGAGTAGAATTTATAATACTTCTCATTTTGAAAAAATCTATCCTGAATTTCCCATTGAGAACCTCTCATCTATCAGTCCAAATTTACCATGGTATGATCTAATTGTAAATTACTTGGTTGTTGGTGTTTTCCCTGAAATTTTTTCAAAATATATAAAATTGAAGCTACAAAGTGATTCAAATTTCTATTTTTGGGAAGATAATAAACTTTGGAAAATTGGGGATGACATGGTAGTTAAGAGATGTGTTGATGAAGATGAACATTCCTCCATCTTTGAATTTTTTCACTCAATTCCTGGTGGTGGACACTTTAGATCACAAGGGACCTCCTAAAATATCCTTGACTCTGGATTATTCTAGGATTCACTCTACAAGGACTCACATGAGCTCTATAAGTCATGTCCAACTTTCCAAATGTTTGGCACAATTTCTAAAAGAAGTGAAATTCCCCAAAATCCTTTAATATTTTCTCAGATATTCAATGTTTGGGGCATCAAATCATGGGACCATTTACCCATTCCAATAGATTCTCATATGTTCTTATGAATTTTGATTATGTTTCTAAGTGCTTTGAGGACAGACCCACTTGAAAGGATTATTCACATACAATTAGTGAGTTCCTAAAAACCCACATTTTCCACTGGTTTGGAACACCACATGCCTTGATATGTGACTTAGGAACTAATTTATATAATTGTACCTTTGAATATCTTCTAAAAAAGATTGGTATTTTACATAAAAATTCAACTAAATATCACCCCCAAACAAATGGATCAGTTGGACTTTCTAATAGAGAAGTGAAAAGAGTACATGGGAGAATTGGAAATCCCACCAGAAAGGGTTGTCTAGACAATCTCGATGAAGGGATTTTGGCTTATCCAACTGCCTATAAAACAACCATCGACATGTCTTCTTTTAGGCTAGTTTTTATTAAATCATGTCATTTACCTATTAAAATACCAAATAAGTCATTTTGGGTAGTGAAAACTTGTAATTTTTATTTTGAAAATTCAGGTGAAGGGAGGTTGTTGCAGTTAAATGAATCGGAGGAGCTTACACTTGATTCCTATGATAATTTCAATCTCTAAAAAATATTCCAAGTTACTCAATGACATAAACATCATAATAAAGGTATATCATGAAGGTGAGAATGTAATTCTCTTCAATTCTTGATTTCAACGTCACCCATGTAAGCTTAATTATCATCGGGAAGGTCCTTTTATTATTACTAACATTTACCCATTCGGTGTAGTGAATGTACAAGACCCCTCTTCCAAAATGACTTTCATGGTTAAGGGACATCGATTAAAGAATCACCCTGAGAGTACACACATCCTAGTATCCACATCAACTTCCATCATATCCACAACTTCTATAATAGACCCACCACTAGATGGGGATGACGACCCACTAAATCTAAACTAGGGGTACCGCTTTCCCTTTAACTCTCCCTCTCTTCCTTTATCTCCCTCTTTATTCTTCTTCCTCTATCTTTCATTTTTTTACCACTTCCTTCATAAAAAACTTTCGTTTTCTCTTTATATTTTGTGTGGGTGTGTCTGTTAAAAATACTAAAAAACATAAAAAAATGAAACAAATTCCAAAAAAAAACTAAAAGTATCATACTTACTCACTATCCACTTTAAAAATTTTGTCTAGCCATTTTTGGGAGTCAAAAAAAATATTATCATCTCAAAAAAAATTATTTTCATCTAGAATTTGGATAAAAAAAATTTGTTTCAAGAATAATAAATTTTGAATGCCCAATTTTATATTTGAAAAATTATTATTCCACAATCATGAGAAAAAAATTATCTTTTATGCTAAGGAAACTTATGAACATCTTTTCATTTTGTGTGTTTTCAACCACTTTTGCGAGTCTTGAGTTTGTGGACCTTTGAGTTGAATTTACAACTTTTGTGTGAATTTATATGATAATGGAATTTTTTAAACCACGTGATTATCACAATAGCCAAATTTCCTTCCATTAAACATAAATTATTCCTCCTTTTGAAAGCCCCTATGAGCCTATGAAAACCTTTGCTTTGATATCCACATTACAATCCTAATACCTTTTCCAAAAAAACATCTACATGGAATTAAATTGTATAATTTATTGAAATTTATGTGGGGGGGGCATGGATTTCATCTTAGGAATCCATTTCTTTATTTTAAACGTGTTATCGTATTCTGGAGGTAAAAAATCAATTTAAGTATGGGGGAGTGGTTTTCATTGAATAATTTTTGTGAATGGAATAACTTTATATAATTTTCTACATGATATTGAAAAATTTTCAAAAAATTGAAAACATAAAAAAAGAAAAAAATTTATTGTATCGTAGCCAGGTCAAAAATCACTCTTCCTAAACCTTTTATCTTCTTATAACTATTACAATTAGAATAAAGTGGAAATCAAACAAGGGATGGGAGATGAGTGTGAGATTTTTTTCAAGTTCAACATTTGAAAAAAATAAAAAAAATAAAAGAAAAGAAAAAATGAACACTTTCATTTTATATTCTTGGGTATCTGGGAGAAGTTTTGTGCCATGTACATATTTCATCTTCTCATCCCCTTAAAATTTTCTTCCTCTTTTGTTAATCTCTTCACACAATCAAGCCTTTGAAAATATGTGTTCCCATTTCCTTCTATGATTCATTTTAGAAAAAAAAAATCATAGTTTTACCCATGCTAATGTTTTACCCCTCTTTTCATTTCTCTTGAACATTAAATTCCTACCATCACCTAACCATAGAAAAACCCCTAAACATACATCTTGATTGTTTTGAACTTTAGGATATGTAATGTAAGATGAGAACTCTTTAAAACTCTAAGATTTTAACTTTTGGTTGGTGAATGAGTGAACATCAAGAAATAAAATTTTATCATCTTGAGAGGAGTATGTTTTGAGTGCCTACCTTTTCCATTTCTAATTGAATCATGAAAAAAGAATTGTTTTTGGTAATATTATGTCTGTAGAAATTTTTGGTGTAATTCGATATCGATGAGTGAAATGGTCTAAACATCCCCATATTGGGGAAAACAAAATTTTAATATGTTTTGGAGAGTGAGAATGATTTAGTTATATTTTTATATTTTTTATACATGAGGACATGCATAAGACTAATTGTGGGGGATTTGATGTTACTAATTTATTTATAACTTTTTATTTACTCCCTTTACTTATTTTCTATGAAACTTTCATAATTGGAGTGAAATGGTAATGTATTAATATTAAATATTTTTTTTCATTATTTGAATTAATCTAAATTCAAGTCTGTTTAATGTTTTAATTATAATTCTCATCCTACTAATCTAAATCATGTTATTATTGTTTTTTTGGGTTCCTCATTCAATTTAAAACATATCATTAGAAGGAATATTTTTCCAATTAGGCCATTTGAATGGTCATATGGCCACACAAGAAGAAGAAAAGAATATGTGAAAAAATGGAACATAAATGATGCTTGAAGTTATGGGCTCAATACAGAAACCCAAATTTGATGATATGACAAATATGTTTTTGATTATCCAAATTAACAATGGATGCAATTTTTAAAGCCCAAATCTAATAAAAAGTTTCCCAAATGATTCTTTGAAGTCCAAACTGTCATTCTATCCATGAATTAAACATTTCACAAATTTATTGAATTTTCTCCTAATATAGATATCCATTAGATTTTTTATTTTAGAGTATGAAATTTAAGATATAGGTGGCCTTATTTTTAGATGAAATGGTTCAAATTTTAGGTAATATTCCTATTAAAAACCCCATTCACATTTTGGCCTTTAAGAAAGTCTAGATTGAAATAGACATATTAAAATTGTTTAATCAAGTTGTCATAACATTGGATTCTTAAGTAAAATGGACATGAGATTTTGAGGCTAGACTCTCAATATTAATATCTAAAACATAAAATAATAAATTTCTCCAAATTCTTTTTTCTGGAGTATCAAATTGTCGAGCAAATTGGAGGGGAAGATTTGGAATCTAAACAGTCTAACTCTTTGGGGTATAAATACATCTCCCATATCTCCTTGAAAAAGGATGGAATTTCAGCACTTAAGGAGGATGTTTGTAATGACTATAAACTTTCCAATGGTCTGGGATTACATTCCTTGATCTTCTTTCAACAAGAGATACCTCTCCTCCACTTTTTTTGTTCTCTTTGGCATTTGTTTTCAATTGTATTTCTGTAAGTTGTTTTCTATTTCATTTCACTTTTAATAAAATTTATTTCTTCATATTCACTTTTAATAATCCATCCTATATTCTTAAATATTAATTCCCTTAAAGTAATTTAAATAAAGTTGAAACCCCTTCCCTACATTCTCTTTATCATTCAATCTAATGTGTGATTTTACTTCTCATCATCGTTCATGTGTGTGTTTGATACACAACTCTTTTAGTATCTCGTTTGTTTCATTATATTTATAATTAATCACCAAAAACACATATTACCATATTACTATAAATCTCAATGGTGTAGTGAATCTACCTTTGGGTTGAGTCATAAATTTGTGAAATTAAGTGATTAAGAGATCTTTTTCGATGAATATTCTTTAAGTTAACATTGTGTATGCTGAACAAAAAATTTCTGGATTAATGACATGTTTTGTTTAACATGTGTATTCCATGAATTATTGGAACCATAAATACACCACCATAAACATGTTTTGACTAATTAAAACCCTAAGTTAATTTATGGCATGGATTAATTCCTTAACACTTTGATATTCCGATAAAAGTCATCTAGTGATGTGGGTGTTAATTTAATGCAATATAAATAAAATCTAAGGATATCAAAAGATTAAATACCTAATTATTAACTCACCCAAATCTTTATTAAAATGTTAAATAAATATTCATTAATCAATCATTTCATATAAGCTATGAAAAAAACCCCGCTCAAAACACAAATTAATCCAAAGCAATCGACTATAAAAAGTATCATCATCGAGGATTCAACCCGAGTGCTGCTATACACATTATTAGAGCATCAGACCCCTAAACAGCCAATGGGAGAAAATCAACCGCACATTGAATGGAACCATTTCTGAGGATGATAATATTGGTATTTAGTAGTTTTTGATTTTTGACAATATAAATAAATAAAAAAACAAAAAAATATATCAAAAAAGAAAAGAAAAACTAGCCCTCTCATAATAATCATAAACAGAAAAAAATACAAAGGAAAACCCGCCTTCCTCATCCTTCAAAATTTATATGAATTCCCCTTACCCTACTAAAAAATCCATCAAATTTGTTTGACCTAGAAATCGAGTGAACTCTTCCCCAACTCAGAAGAGATATTAAGGCTAATCAGATAACTCCAGAACAAATCATTGTCTAACCAATTTTTCTAGATTCGTCGAATCCTAGGGAACAATACCTTGAAGAGTTCACTGCACCTTATATGAATTACCAACACCTTGGAATTCAATATCCAAATATTCAGGCCAATTTAGAAATCAAATAGGGTTTGATTCATCTTCTACCTCATTTTCATGAGCTAGCTGGTTAGGATAGTTATCTTCACCTCAAATAGTTCCAAGTGGTGTGATCTACCATGAATCCTCAAGGGGTTTATGAAGAACAAATAAATCCTAAAGAATTCCCTTTATCTCTAGCTAACTCTGCCAAGTCATGGAACTAGTACCTCCCTCCTAGTTCCATAACCACACATAATGACATGAAGCGACTCTTCTTAGAGAAATTCATTCATGTTTCTCATACTGCTTCAATCAAAACAGAAATAATTGGTTTCCACAAATTACCTAATGAATCACTCAATGATTATTGGGAGAGGTTCCAAAATCATGGGGGAACCTACCCACACCACCAAATACCTGACCAAATCTTGATCCAATGCTTCTATTAGGGGTTATTTTCTACGGAGAGAACATTAATTGATGTCAGAAGTTGCAGCACTCTTGTTGGAAAAACTCATATAGCTTCACGCAATGTCATAAAAAATATGGTTGCAAACAAACATCAATTCCATACTTGAGTACATGATCAAGTCAAATAATTCCAAGGGAATCAATCCATATATCCAAACAAGATGACTGAGTGGATGAGTGAATTTGTAGTTCTTTTGAGAAAACTAGAGGTGGATGCCAAAGCCCCATCCTCATCTTCTCCACAATATCTATTCCCTGGACCTATCAGGAATTGTGGAATTCATTGTTCACCAGATCATCCAACTAACACATTCCCACAACATCAAGAGGATTCTTCTGATTCAGTTGGACTAATGGAGCACAATGCTTTATATTATCATATGAACATAAACTCTCAACAATCAGGCCAGTTCATTATAATATTCAACCAACCATACCATGATCCATTCTCTTCCACCTTTAACCAAGTCTTGAGGTATGATAATCCCATTTATCATCCCCCTCAATTCCCTCCTCAAAATCCAAACCAATTACAATATAGTCAAGGTGTTGGTAACTTCCAACAACCTTATCCTTTTGTTCCTTAACCTCAACAAATCAATACTCCTCTTGATCCTCCTGGATTCCACTATCCTAATAAGCCTTCTCAGTTCCAAACCCAATACAATCACATTCCCAAAAACGAAAATTAAGGTAATCCCAATGTAGGACATGCCTCTTCTTCTAAGAAACCATGGGAAAGAACTATGGAAGATCTTTCCTCTTTCACCCATTCTAGCCTGAAAAACATTGAAACCCAAATTGGTCAACATACATCCCACCTTAGCCAGTAGCAACCATCAATTTCTTCCCAACTCCCGGCTCAACCATTACCCAACCCCAAGGGTAATGTAACTGAAATTTCATTTAGATTAGTGAAAAAATTTTCCAAGCCTCATGATGGATCCTTAAATGAACCTTTAGATGTTGATATTGAAAATGAAAAAAAAATCTAGAAAAAAATATGAATGAACTCCCTAACCTCCTTCTATCCCTCTAAGGAATCCAATTCCTTTCCCTCAATCCATTTCTAAGAAAAGGAAATCCGTTAAACCTGATCCTTAAATGAGAAACATGTTTAGACGTGTTTATGTCAACATTACCCTTTTAGATACCATCAATCAAATTCCTAATTATTATAAGCTTCTTAAGGATTTTTCAATCATAAGAGACAACATAGGACCACTGAGAATGTTTCAACACAATAGTCCAAACCCATGAAGTGCAAAGATCCCATGACCTTTATAGTTCCATGCTAGATATGAAGTTAAAACTTCAATGATGCACTGATAGACCAAGGTTTAATGACCCGACCCCAGTTACCTAGATTCAGTGCATTATTATATAACATTGTCATGATCACAAGGGATAAAATCCTAAAAGACCAATTCATTTAGTAGCCTTGGAAGTTATAGATACATTCATAAGTTTTACATTACATTATGAAATGAAAAACAACAACAACATTGTATCCATTGACCACATTATATCTCTTATACTATCCCTACAAGTCAGTCATAATATACTTCTTTGCATCCTGGGAAACAATAAAACATAGAAAGTGGTGAGCTTAAATACTTAGTAAGGATAACAATATAGTAGAAACTTGCATAAATAAGAATAAACATTTAAGGAAATTTATAAGACTAAAACACAAGCCTTTTAAACTTAATCTTAAGCATAATATGGAAAAGATAAATCAAATAATTCCATTTAATTATTCACATGGATATTCTACTCGTCGAATAATCACATGTAATATCAATAGCCAATTTCATAATGATGGAATGCATAATGACAGACTTCATATCCACATATTTAAGGCCTCGTGCCAAGAATACAAATAAGATTTTGTCAAGGCCTTGTGAAAAAGACACTAGTTTATCTCATGAGACCTACCGATGCATCGAGGATCTATAGCGGGCTCCACCCATCACTGGCCAAGTCCAATTCATTCTTCATATGAAAAGGTTGAAACATAACATAAACATTTGTATTAACACTAGCCTATGAAATGTTAATACTTTAACCATAAACCATGAAGGGTATAAAAATAACACATCCACAGTCAAAAATATCCCAAAACCTTCAATACAATATGGAAGATTTAATTATAATAAATCAACTTCAAACAAGTGTAAAATCCATCAAAGGATTTTGACATAGATGAGATAAAAACTATTTGGGAGGAATATCACTTTCTATTTTGAAATCATTTAGAAGTCACATAAATATAAAATAAAACATTTATTTTGAATATATTCTTATAAACTTGTAATGGAAGCTTTTAAGGTGTTTTAATGATGGAAAATAGACTCACCCTCCGTATAAGTTAAAAAAACAATTCTTACCTTAATTTTTCGAAAAGGTCACAAAGTACCTTGTTTGGAAAACGACGGAAATATTCCTTTCAAACAATTTTATAAAAATTAAAATGATTGTATAAATGAATTTATCCCATATTCTAGGAAATAGTATTTTTTTGAAAAATATTTTTAAGAAACATGGATATGGATGATAAATATGTCACAGTAGATACTTACGTATAAACAACCTTAGATAATGAAGAGATTGTATATTTAATCCTTAACATGTACTTTTCCTTGGTAGAGGGTACATTAACCTCCAGTATAATAGTTATATAATTGTTATTAAATTATAAAATAACCACATACACAAATATGATATCATATATGATCTTCAAATATGGATTTGTTAATAATATTTCGGTAGTATCATCGTTTCGGGTGTCAACTGAATTGGTTTACTTTATATGTTTGGTTACGTAAGACATGTTTTTTTATGGATAGAATGTATTTGATTCATATCTAGAATGATATTAAGTTCTTAAACATTATTTTTATCATAAAATGAAAATTATTCTTTAATGATTAAGATGGGGAATGAATCTCAACACGTTCATGGAGACGGTAATCCGTACGTACGCATGAGCGACAATATCATTATATTGATGGTGAAATCGTACTAATTGGATAGTATATCATATATACATAATCATTAACATGTTATATTTATTATTTACACCATTTATACTCATTATTATATCTATCCAAATAATGAAGTGTTTTAATAACAAACTACACCACAACGTGGAGGCGGTAAGCTGTACGTACGCACGTATGGTGACATGTCATTCATAGGATATATAGAATAATGAATACAGTTGTACCATATTTATAAAAACATAACAGTATGTATATGGTATTGGAGTTATTATTTTGGTATGGAAACAACAAATAAAGAGGAAGTGGAAGAAGAAAAGTACTTTGAAAAAGGTGGTGAAATTGTTACCTCTTCTTCGAGTGTTTTCTTTTGAGTTGATCAAAAGTGCTCCTTAAGTTGGATTTCTGATCAACGTAAGGCCACTAGTACTAAATGAGGGTATTTGGGATAATATTTGGTCAGGGTTGAGCTGATCCAAATGGCATTGGAGGTGTGATTTTTAGAGAAGGGTAAGTACCCTTTTATAAGAGAGGTGAGGGTCACTTTAGAAAAATCTTGAAATATTATATTATTATAAAATAATATTCCATTTATAATGGCTCCAAAAATGATTAATTTTGATGATAAGGAGGCTATGGGTAGACAAACTCTCAAAAAATTGGTTTTAGATAGGTTTAGGTCACCATATTAACCATATTTGTTAGATTTAACTCTGTTAAATAGTTTAAGATTTACCATGTATTCTTGTATTATTATAATAAATGGTTAATAAACACACTATATAAGCCATGAGAAACCCAAGTGGTGAATTATTAATATATCAAACCTTATCTACTTCATTTGTCCAAACCTTATATTTTTATAAATATTATATCATTTAATAATATAGTATTTATTTTAAAAACTCCTTTATGTCAATTTTGAGACTATTTGGTATTTTGTTTTTTTTTTGATATTCATAACAGCATGATTAATTCAAAAAGAATTCATTTAATCAACCCTAAAATTTCATATTAATCTTGTTAATTTGTTTAATTCATCAAAATTCTCAATTTACATTTATTTGGATATTTATAACATCAATTATTTTAATATTTCATTAATAAGGTAATTACTGCATCATTATTGTGTCATAATTAAATTTAATTATTTAATGTATAAAATTTATAAATAAAATACCATTATGTATGAAGTATTTTTATCCTTCTAATGAATATTTATAGTCGTATTTATCTTATGTATAACCCTATATTAAAAATTTATTAGTTATGAAAATTTGAATTTAACACATTTAACTCTTCCTTAAATAAAATAATAATAAATGTCCTAATCTATTCCAAGTGGACCAAAAGGATCATATTTTTTTCCTAAAGTTTATTTTGGTAGAAATACAATTATTCAATAGAATTAGGACATGTGTTAGAGTAATAATAATATCATTTTTACCTTTAATTACCCTATTTACTTTTAACCGTGGTAAATAAAAGTCAAAAATAACTATTCACCAAAAATTATTTTCATCTAATTGAACAACATATTATTTACTCATATCAAATGGGTCTCTAATAGTTTTGAAATTAATTCAAAGAAATGGTAAAATTACGTTTTATGCAAATTTACTAATGTGCCTAGAAGGTGGGTAAAAACGATAAAAAGTTCAATAAAATTTTATATATCTAATATTATTATAAAATGACTCCAATTAATTATATTGAACATATATATGTACTATGTATCTATTTTTACCTAAAATAAATTTAAATAAAATAATTAATTATTTAAATAAAAAGTCAATTTTAAACAATAATGCAGTGTTTTTCACTATTCATCCGAAATTGAAAGTTTTTAGAAAAATACCAAACATTCACCCAAGATAATTTTGATATTTCAAATCCAGAAATAAAGTCCATTTTGAAAAATATAATTTTAAAAAGTGGTTATTACAATTCATAATGGCTAGTTTGATTGGTGGTGGTGTGTTAAAACTCCATATTGCGTAGAATGCAAGCTATTGCATTATTCAAAGGGAAATGTACCGTGGAAGATTGTGGTATTACACTAGGAGCCTTGATAAATATCATGCCTAAATCCATCATATCCAACCTTGGTCTAGGTCCCTTAAACCAAATAGGTGTTTTCATCTATTTATCCAATCGAATCATAGCCAGTCCTTAGGCAACCATTAAGGATGTCCTTTTCCAAGTTATTGATCTTATCTTCCTAGATAATTTCTATGTCATTAACATGGAAGGTGAGATGACCTATTCTCAATCTACCCTAATTCTAGGAATATAATTCCTCCTAAAAGTAATAACTAATATTCATGTCCATGCAGGTATCTTATCCATGGAATTTGGTGACCAACTAGCCAAGTTCAATATCTTTTGAGCCATGCGATACCTAGTAGAGGATCACTCTTCATTCTCAATCCATGCTTTTGAGGAATATTCTGAGAGTCAATTGAACCCCATTCCATCATGTTCATCATGTTATACTAAGATTGAATATTGTGATATTTTTACCATGATTAACCAAGTCATCAATGGGGAAGTTGATTTCGACCTATCATTCAAAGACTCCATCAATCTAGAGGATCTTGAAAACTCTCTTGAATACCATCTCAACTCTGATCTTTATTGTTCCACCATGGATAATATTGAGGAAAATGAATCAAAACCATCTGAAAAAACATCCTCCATTCTTTAGTTATCTATCCTACAAATGAAAGGTGGGACTGATCTGACACCTCTTCCTACACACTTGAAATATGCATTCATTTTCCATGATCACTCTTTTCATGTCATTATCTCTACTACACATACAAACATTGAGGAGTCCAAACTTATTCAGGTGTTAGAGGAAAACAAAAAGGCCTTAGGTGGGAACCTATATGACATACCAGAAATCAACCATGCCCTTTCCATGCATCACATCCATCTTAAGGAATAATCAAAACCAATAAGACAAACACAAAGAAGACTCAATCCACTCATCCTTGAGGTAGTTAGTTAAGAGATTACCAAGCTTCTACAAGATGGTATTATCTACCAAATTTATAATATTGAATGGGTTAGTCCAATTTAAGTGGTACCTAATAAGGGTGGGATAATTATTGTCACCAATGAACATGGGGAGGTAGTCACAACTCTGGTAAAAAGACAAATGGTGTGTATGCATCGATTATCATAAATTGAATACTGAAACACGAATAGATCACTACCCCATTTCCTTCCATGACTAAATGCGATAATGATTATCCATGAATTCCAATTATTTCATTCTTTATGGATACACTAGATACTTCCAAATCTTAATATAACCTTAGGACCATAAAAACACTACTTTCATGTGCCCCTTTGGAACATATGAAAATAAGAAATTGCTTTTGGACTTTGCAATTATCCTGCAACATTCCAGTGGTGTATGGTGAGTATCTTTTCTGAATTCATTGAGCATTATATGGAGGTATTCAGGTATTAATTTACCATTAATGTTAAGTTATTAGAATCCTACATGCATTAACTCTCTCTAGTCCTTCAAAAGTGCTTAAAATGTAACCTTGTGCTGAATTGTAAAAAATATCACTTCATGGTAACTAATGGGATTTTTCTAGGGAACATAATTTCAAAAGATGGTATTTAAGTTGATCCTTCCAAAATTGATATGATTCAATCTCTTCCTAAACCCACAACAGTTCAACACATCCATTCATTCCATGGACATTCGGGTTTCTATTGGTGATTTATCCATAACTTCAGTATAATTTCCCTCTAACTAACTCAGCTACTCCAAAATGATGTTTAATTCCATTTTGATGAGGATTTTAAGAGATTATTCATTGAACTCAAAACTGTTCTTACAATTTTACAAATACTTCAACCCCTAGATTGGTCCTTACACTTTTAATTCATGTGTAATGCTTTTAATAGGTCCATTAGGGACTTTCTTGGTCAAATAAGAGAAAACATTTCTCATGTCATCTATTAAGACTAAAAAACATTGGATGAAACTCAATATCACTACACTATGGCTGAAATGGAAATTTTGGAAGGGTTTTTTCCATTAGATTAATTCTAACCCTATCTCTTAGGTTCCAAAATCATCATCTACACAGACAATTCTACAAAAAATTTCTTACTCAAGAAAAGAGATTCCAAACCGAGTCTAATAAGATGGATCTCGATATGCTAGGAGTTTGACATTGTGATTAAAGATAGATCTGGAAAACAAAACCCTGCAACTGATCACATAAGTTGAATTTCTAATTCTTCTCATTCTGAAAAAAATTGGTCCTGAATTTCCAACTGAGCACCCATCATCTTTCACTCCAAATTTACCATGGTATGCCCCAATTGTAAACTACTTGGTTGTTGGTGTTTTCCCTGAAATTGTTTCAATATATCTAAAATTAAATCTACAAATTTTTTCAAAATTCTATTTTTGGGAAGATAATAAACTTTGGAAAAATGGGGCTGACATGGTAATTATGATATGTGTCGATAAAGATGAACATTCCTCCATCTTGGTGTTTTGTCACTCAATTCCAGGTTGTTGACACTTTAGACCACATATAACCCCCCAAAAGGTTCTTAACTCAGGATTCTTATAGCCTTCACTCTTCATGAATCACATGAGTTCTGTAAATCCAACTTGACAAAATATTGGCACAATTTATAAAAGAACTGAAATTCCCCCAAAAGCCTTTAATATTTTGTGAGAGATTTGATGTTTGGGGAATTGATTTCATGGGAACATTTCCCCCTTACAATGAATTATCATATATTATTATGGTTGTTGATTATGTTTTTATGTGGGTTAAGGCCAAAACCACTAGAAAGGATGATTCACATACTATTATTGAGTTTCTAAAAATCCATATTTTCCACCAGTTTGGAACACCATGATCCTTGATAAGTGACTTTAGAACACATTTCTACAATCAGACCATAGAATCTCTTCTGAAAAAATAATGGGGTTGTACATAATTCATCACCTGAATATCACCCCCAAACAAATGACATGGCTGAACTTTCTAATTGATAAGTTAAAAGAGTACTTGGGAGAATTTTAAATCCCACTAGAACATACTGGCATGAAAACTTGGTGAAGCGCTTTGGGATTATCAAAATTCCTATAAAAAAACTATTGGGATATCTCTTTTAAATCTATTTTTTGGTAAATTAATTCATTTACCAGTTAAAATCCAACATAAGTCATTTTGGGAAGTGAAAAATTGTATTTTTCATTGTGAAACATCTGGTGAAGAGAGATTGTTGCAGTAAAAGGAGCTTAGACATGATTCCAATGAGAATTCCAATATCTATACAGAAAATTCTAAGTTTCCCCATGATAAAAACATCCTAAGAAATTTATTTAATGAAGGTGAAAAGGAAATTATCTTAAACTCTCAATTTTTACTTCACCCAGGTAAGCTTAATTCTCATTGGGATGGTCCTTTTATTATTACAAATGTTTACCCATTTGGTGAAGTGCAAGTCCAAGACAACTCTTCAAAAAGGACTTTCACGGTTAACATACATCGGTCAAAGAATCACCATGAGAATAAATGCATCCGAGGATCCACATAAACTTCTATCAGATCCACAACTTCTATAGTAGATTCACCATTAAATGGGGATGATGACCCACCAAATCTAAATCAAGGGCACTACTTTCCCTTTAACTCTCCATCACTTCCTCTATGTCCCCCACTCATCTTCTTCCTCTCTCTTTCATTTGTTTACCACATACATCATCAAAATCCTTTCTTTTTCTATTTCTATTTTGTGTGGGAGTTTCTGTTAAAAAAAATAAAAAAACATAAGAAGAACTAAAAATTTCAAAAACAAAAAGAGTCATACTTACTCAACATTTTTTTAATTTTTTCCAGCCATTTTGGGGAGTCAAAAATACATGTTATGACCACATAAATTTATTATTTTCCTCTTTAATTTGGAAAAATAATTTTGTTTCAAGAATAATAAATTTTTACCGCTCATTTTTTTTGATTTCGAAAATTATTATTCCCAAACCGTGAGGAAAAAAATTAACATCCATGCCAAGGTCACATATGACCATCTTTTCATTTCATGTGTTTTCACCCCCATTTGTGAGTCTTGAGTTTATGTACCTTCAAGTTGATTTTCCTACTTTGGTGTGCATTAATATTATAGAGGCATTTTTGGAACCACATGAGAATCACAATAGCCAAATATCCTCCCATTAACCTTAAATTAATCCTCCTTTTGAAATCCCCTTCGATCCTATGAAAACCTTTGCTTTTATAGCCACATTAAAGCCCAATACCTTTTCCTAGTAATAAAACACATTTTTATTGAATATTTTATTGATAATAAATGAAATAATTTCTTCACATTGTGATAAATATGTCAATTAATAGAATATTTGGGATTAGATCATTCATTTGAAAATTTGATGGATATTCCAGTTTTACCCTTTTAAAAACATCTTTAGTATTTTGGGCATAAATATGTTTATAGAGATTATTTGGACTTTATATTTTGTAACTTTGTTCCTGAAATAATGGGATAAAATGTCAATTTAGGACATGGGAGCTTGATCATTTATTTGAGTGGAGTAAATGGGTCATGACAACAAAGTTGGACTGAACTATCTAGATTGGACATCACTTCACCATTTAGGCCATATATTCATCATCCAAAATTTTATTCGGCCCAAGTTTTGAGGAAAGCACTGGGAAAAGATTATGAACAAATAATCCTTCTCTAAGGCCACCCAATTCATGCGTTTACGAGGTCAAAAATTCATTGCAAATGGGATTAAAACATTTGTCCGAATATCCCTTTCACATTTAATAAAGATTTGTAACCCTATCCCTCCCCAACTCATTTTAAATGATGTTTTCACTCTTTGGGAGTGTTTGTTAAGGATTTGGGAAGGTTGTTCCAAAATGGTGGATCTTGGGAACCCCTCACACTTCTTGTAATAAGTAATGATTTGTGAAAACATCATTTCCAAGGAGGCTCTCCTCTCCCACCTCCTCTTTGTATTTCATTGCTTTCATGCTTGTATTTTGGATTTTTCGTCAATTAATATTTGGTGTTTTTCCCTTTTCATATTATTTATGTTTTTATTGGGCTATAATATAATATTGTAGATGAGATTTGGTGTTCCCCAATCAATTCATTGCTTATGAAAAAACATCTCCAAGATGACAACTCCGCTCATGGAAGAGTGATTTCTTTCATAGTTGATCTAATCCCTACTCCCTTAATTTAATTATTTTGAATCCATAAACATTATTTAATTCATAAATTGTGATAAATTAATTGATTTTTTAATTTCTATGTTACTTGCTCAACTTGCACTTGACCGCATGGCTAGGCTTGTGTAAATCGTGTGTGTAAAACATCAATCACAAAATCTAATCAACTTGGGATAGAATTGTAGGGTTCAAGTATAATCCTAAACTCAATTAATTATCTACTCTATAGAGGATATGTAGACCTAATTTATCACTGACCACAATTTGTCTTTTGGATTGCAATCAATGTAGGGAGCTGCGATTGGAGGTCCCAAAGTTAACCTAGAGCTCATTTTAACATATTTTTGGTCTTGTTAATTTCCGAAGGGTTAGGGGGTTGAAAAGATTAGGGGATCATAATTGAATGAATTGTAATCATATGGGATAATGATAAATTAATTTTTAAGGGGGTATATTGGATCAAATTCATCTTTTCATATAAGTGTTTTTAAAAAATTGTGTCTTTGATTGTTCTTGTTTTTTGTTTATTTTATTATTCGAAAGTCACAAAACCAACACCCCCCCTCTTGTGTTTCAATAAATTTCACTTATTTTCTTTTTTTTTCTTCAAGAATTTTAATGGTTGTTTAATTCACTTCCTTCTTGAGAGAGCAACCTAGGTCAGCCACTGTGTTGTACTTAGTTAAATCACAAACATTTTTTGAGAGTGTGTGCGACAAATCTCATAAAATTGGCATCCTTGCTAAGGAGGAAATTGTTTTATTCAAATAGTTTTAGGTATGTTATTTATTCTTATTTGTTATTTTGTTTCTTTTCATTTCCTCCCTTTTCTATTTTGTTCTTTCTTCCCCACTTTTTTTCTTCTTAGACCATAAATTGAAACTTCAATTAATGATATTGGTGTTCACTGCTTTTTTTTCTCTTTTCTAAGATTTATGACATGATCCCACCCTAAGGATCTTATTGATATAGACCCCAAGATTAAGTGCAGACTTAGGGCTCGAATCATACAATCTCGGTCTACAGGGAGTGTTGACATTTGCCCAACTAGTGAATTCCTCCACCCTAGGAATTTTGAAATTGGAAACTCTTAAGAAAATATTAAACAAGATCTAGTGGATGAAAATAACAACAATGAACTCAATATGACTATTTGAGAGTTGTATGCACCTGATATTAATTATCAATCTACATACATTTCATATCTAACTCTTGAATCATAATTTGAGTTGAAATCTAGATTAATTCACCTACTTACAAAGTTTCATGGATTATCTGGTGAGGATCACAAAAACAACTTAAATAATTAAATGTGGTATTCTCAACAACAAAACCGCGAAATTTCTCTAAAGATCAAATAAAACAAATATCATTCCCATTATAACTTGATGAAACTGATAAGGATTGGATGTATTATTTACAACCTGAAGATGTAACATGTTTGGACAATTTGAAACGTCATTTCCTGCATAGATTTTTTCCAACATCAAGGACCACTTTCATTTGAAAGAATATCTCAAGGATCAAGTAGGCACATTGGGAGTCAATGTATAAGTGTTGGGAGAGATTCAAGAAGTTGTGTTCAAGCTTCCCGCATCACCAAATTAGTTAGCAACTCCTCATCCAATAATTCTATGAAGGACTCACACCTTTGGAGAGGAGCATGGTGGATGTCGCGACTAGAGAAGCATTGGTGAAAAAAAACTAGCAGCCACATGTGCATTGATTGATGAGATTAAACATAATTCTCAACAATTTGGTGATCGAGGTACCCCACATGTTAGAGGAGTACATCAGGTATGTCCATATTCTCTTGAAAGTAATTTGATTGATAACAAGTAGGAATAATTGAAAACTGTGTTAAGACAGATTACTTTGTCTTAAAAGACATCTCAACCCCCTCCTTCAAGGCCTTGTGCAATTTGCACTGATACAAGCCTCCCAACTGACTGTTTCCCCCATCTACAAGAAATAGAATATTGTGCAGCATTATTTCCAGGGAGGCCATATTAGCAGCAACAACAACCATATCCCCAAAAAAATGTTTTATTTCATTGCTCTAACCTACAACCAAGTATGGAAGGATTGATAGGACATGAGTTATGCCTCTGAACAATTACAAATCCCCCCATTTCATCAAATCTTCCAGTAGCCTCCACCTTACCAATAGGGTTTCCAACAACCCCAAAGGCGATTTGAAGCTCAAGAATCAACAAGTCAACAACAAGGGACTTCTCAGCCGAAGGTAAATTCTAATACTGATTATCTTTTGAAACAAATTGTTCTTAATCAATATAATGAGTTGAAGAGTCAAGGTTCAGAGCTGACAGAATTGAAAACTCAAATGATCCATATTTCCACCACCCTCCATGAACTGGTGAGTATGAATTATGGAAATATACCTTCCCAACCTACTCCAAATCAAATGTGGAATGTTAGTTCCATCACAATGAGAAGTGGGAAGCTAACAACTAATGCTTCCCCACCTACCATTTCATCGGGATTCACCTGAACTTTGGAGAAGCCCCATTTAAAATCGGCTAATGAGAAAGCTATGGAGAAAGATAAAGTTAGGAAAAATATTGATGATTTTCCTCCTAAAACTCATCCTTTTCCAAATTGGGTTTTTCAAACCAAGAATATGGATGAAGAGTAAATGAAAAAGGAGGTTTTGGACACATTCATGTGTGTGGAGACAAACATCCCCCTTATTGAGGCCATTATGAAAATCCCAAGGTATGAAAAATTCTTAAATAAACTATGTACCAATCAAAGAGGTATCAAGGGAAATAATAGGATCAATCATGGGAAGAAATGTGTCAGCACTCATTACACCAAATCTAGTAATGCCAACAAAGTGAAAGGATCCCAATGCATTCACCATCCCATGAATCATATGGGAGTTACACTTTTCGGATTCTTTATGTGAATGAGGAGATTCCATAAATGTGATGCCTCACTCTGTATTCTCTTCTTTACAGGTTGGTCAGTTGAATCCCACAAGATTAGTGGTGCAGTTGGTGAATAGAGCTACAACATATCCAGTGGGATTCCTTGAGGATGTACTTTTTCCGGTAAGATACATGATCTTTCCAGCAGAACTTCTACATTCTTAACATGGAGGATAATCAAGTAAGTTCTCATGCCCCAATTATCTTAGGTAGGACCTTCTTCAAAACTTCAAAAACTATCATAAATGTCCATGAGTGTACACTTTCCATGGAGTTTGGAGATAAATTTTTGATATTTAATGCTATGGAATCCATGAAGTACACCTTAGATGACCATTCTGTGTTTGTTATCTCCCATTTTGAACCACTAAATAAAAACCCCAAGGAAATTTGTTGGTCTATTCTTAGGGAGATTATGAGTGTTTGTTGTGGTTTAAAGTATAACATCACTTCCACACCTATTTCTAATGAACAATACTCTCTTATATTTTATTTTGAGGTGGATTTATATTCTTATTTTGATCATGTGAACTCAGATTATGACATGGCTAATGAATATGCTTTGGGATTTGATGAACTATTCTCATATTTTGATGATTTCTATTCTGATATTGATGCTCTTTGTGTGCATATTTCAGTTCCTTCACTATATCCATCCATACAACACCCCTTATATTGGAACTCAATCCATTTACACATAATATCAAATACTCATACTTGTTGAGTGGTAAAATATTATCGGTTTTCATTGCTAACAATATCTCTTTTGAACAAGAAGAAAAACTTTTGAAACATTGGAGGGGGAACATCAGGGAAATTGGGTGGACATTGGGTGACATAATAGGTATTATCCCTTCAATTTTCATGCATATAATTCTTTTCGAGGATGGGGAAAAACTATTGAGGCATTCACAATGGAGACTCAATCCAACCCTTCTGGAAGTTGTTAAAAAAAGAAGTTGAGAAATTGCTTAAGGTAGGTATAATCATTCCCATTCTAGATTCTCAGTTGGTATGTCCTATTCAGGTTGTGCCTAAGAAAAGTGGCGTTACAGATGTTAAATATAAGAAATATGAGTTAGTTCCAATAAGGGTGAAAAACTGTTCGCGTGTGTGCATTGATTCTAGGAAACTAAATCAATCCACTCACAAGGACCATTTCCCCCTCCCATTTATTGATCAAATGCTCGAGAGACTAGCTGGGAAGACACATTTTTGTTTCCTGTATGGATTTTCGGGGTATTTTCTTCTTCCTATATCTCTATATGATCAGAAGAAGATAACATTCACTTTTCCATTCAGTACATTTTCTTACCGGGGGATGCCATTTGGACTTTTCAATGCCCCAGGTACCCTCCAGAGGTGCATGGTGAGTATTTATTCTGATTTTGTTGAGACCTGCATGGAGGTATTTATGGAAGAATTTATAGTATGTGGATCCTCATTTGATGAATGTATAAGTTGTTTGGGAAAGGTGTTGAATCGATTTATTGAGAAGAATCTGGTATTGAACTTTGAAAAGTGTCATTTTATGGTAGAGAATGGCATTGTGTTAGGGAATGTAGTGTCAAAACATGGAATAGAGGTTGATAGATATAAGGTACATATCATTTCATCCCTACCCTATCCATTGTGTGTGTGTGATGTTAGATCATTCCTATGGAATGCAGGGTTTTATTGGCTCTTCATCAAAGATTTCAGTAATATTTCTCTTACTTTGTCATGATTACTTCAAAAGGATTCTGATTTTGTGTTTGATGATTCGGACAGGGTAGCATTTGATGAGCTGAAGAAGTGTCTGACCACTCCAACGATCATACAACCCCCACAATGGGACATTCCTTTGGAGAGTATGTGTGATGCATCCAACCTTTCGGTTGGAGTTGTCTTATCTTAGAGGGTGGAGTGACGTTCACATGTATTGCCTATGCATTGAGGACATTGGATTCAGCCCAATCAAACTACACTACCATAGAAAAAGAGATTCTTCCCATTATATTTTCTTTAGATAAATTCCGTTCATATTTATTGGGCTCTAAAGTAATAATTTTTTATAACCATGCAGCTCTGAGATACCTTTTAAAGAAGCCAGATGAAAAGCCCAGACTTATCTGATGGATGCTCCTTCTTCAAGAATTTGATATTGAAATAAAGTATAAGAAGGGGTAAGAAAACCTAGTGGCAGACCACATGAGTAGGATTACTCACACACTAGAGGATGACACCTTGTACCATGTACCACTACGAGACACTTTCCCTGATGAGCATCTTTATTCCATATTAGGTACACATCCTTGGTATACTGATTTAGTGAACTATCTTTTTGAATCCAAAATACCTACATATTTAATGAAACGTCAATTCCAAAAATTAAAGAGTGAGTCAAGATTTTATTATTGGGATGATCCATACCTATGGATCATGAGTAGTGATCATGTTTTTAAGAGGTGTGTTCATGATCACGAGTTTGAGTTGGTTCTATAACTTTTTCATACACTTTCTTGTGGTGGACACTTTGGATCCTAACAGAAATCTAGAAAAGTTTTGTACTCTGGATTATATTGGCCTAGCTTATTCCATGATACAAATTTGTTTTGTCAGTTATTCTCTTGTTTCCAACACACGGGGAACATTTCTAGGAGATATGAGATGCCCCAACAACCCATACTATTCTGTGAGATTTTCGATGTATGGGGCATCAATTTTATGGGACCTTTTCCTATCTCATTTGGTTTTTTTATATTTGGTTGTTTTATATTAGTTGAGTAAATGGGTGGAGGCTAAGGCCACTAGGACTGTTGATTCTCATGTTGTAGTGGACTTTTTCAAGACACAGATTTTTTGCAGGTTTTGAGTACCAAAGGCTATCATCAGTGACCAGGGGACACACTTCTCCAATTGGAATTTGGCTTCCCTCCATCGAAGTATGGGGTGACAAATAAAACTTCAAAACCATACCATCCCCAAAAAAATGGTCAGGATGAGGTTTCAAACTGTGAGATGAAAATATTTTTGGAGAAAACTGGGTAGCCAAATAGGAAGGATTGGAGCAAGTTCTTATATGATGAGCTTTGATCTTATAGGATGACATACAAAACTCCCATCAGGATTTCCCCATTTTGGATTGTTTTTGGGAAAGATTTTCATCTCCCTGTGGAAGTCAAACATTAGGCTTATTGGGCTATAAAGAAATGAAAAGTGGATTTAGCCCAAGCTGGAATTCAGAGGATGCTACAAATTCAAGATCTTAGTAGATTCTATTGTCTTCATATAAGAACTCAAGGCTCTACAAGGAAAGGCCAAAAGTATCTCATGATAGAATCATCCAACAAAGGGAGTTTCATGTTAGAGAAAAAGTCATTCTCTATAGTTCATGGATGACACTGATGCCTGGTAAGTTATGTTCCAGATTTTTTGGTCCTTATATTGTATCTAATGTTTTTCCTTATGGTTCAGTAGAGATCACACAAGAGGACACTGGAAGGATCTTTACATTCAACGAGCAACATTTGAAGAAATACATTGAGGGACTTCCTACTAATGCAGTGGATTTCATCACACTACATAACCCCATCATCACATGAGAATATCATGATGTTCCTAAACCTTTCACTTTTATATTATTTTTCCTATTTAAAATCATGTATTTCATATGCACATATTATTTCATAGGTTCACATTGAGGACAATGCAATATTTTAATTGTGTTGGAGGGGACAACATTTTGGGGTAGATATTTAGGATTTTTATTTGTGTGTTTTGTATTAAGGGTTTTGTTAAAATTTTCCAAAAAATACCCCAATATATATATATATATCATGGAACATTATCATTTGAACGTATGGAAAATGCATGTTTTCAAAAATCATTGGTAGAATTATAATCATGAGTAAGATTTCATAATCAAGGGTTGATTTTTAAAAAAATTGAAGTCATCAATGATATGATTGGTTATGTCATAATTAAACCTTTTAGCTTTTGACACCACTCATTATGTTTTCTATTCATGATAAATTGTGTCATTAATTTTTCCACACATATTTTCACACAATCATGACTTTTGAGTTTCTCTTACCCAGTAGAATGTGTATTTAGGGTAATTAATTCTTTTCATCTTATAACATGGTCTTTCCATACATTTGTTTCTCTTCCGTTCATTTCTATTATTGTACCAGATTGAACTATGCATGTGGACCTAATATCTGACTGTTGTACGCCCTAAAAAACAAAAAACAAAATATATATATATATATATATAATCTATCAAAAAAATCAATAAATAGGGGAGTGAAGAAATGTACAACATGTGGGGATATTTAGGTCGGGACCTCATGGTTTCACTTCTAGGAATTCATAAATGAGTGGGTTTTGGAATTTTATTACATAGGATATTCAATAGGTTTGGTGGAATAGAATCAGGCAAGAAGAAAAGTTTTTATTGAACAAAATATAATAGATAAAGGGTGGAGGGACAATCGTAAAATTATCGGCACACACACACACGTGGGGAATTAGTGGTGTGGTTGACCCATGAATTATTTTTGCACTGATTAGTGTTATTAATCTCACCAGATTTTTTTTTGACCCAACCTATGAGATAATGAATTTAAAATTTATTGATATTCCCTCTTTGATGGATTATTACTTTGCCTATTCTTTCACTATGTATTTTTAAATAATAGCATGCATATCTTATCAAAAAAATTGTTTGGAATACATGATATGAGGTTTTTCCTTGGAGTGGAAAAGGGTAAGTGTGGGGGAGTTGATAAAACACATTTTTGTTGAATATTTTTTATAAAAACTTAAATAATTTCCTCACACTGTGCTAAATATGTTGATTTATTGAATATTTGTGATTATATCATTCATTTGAATATTTAATGGAAATTCTGGTTTTACCCTTTTAAAATTAACTTTATTATTTCGGTCATAAATATATTTTTATAAATTATTTTGACTTAAAATTTTGTAAATTTGTTCCTGAGATGATGGGATACAAATTCTTTACAGGATATGGGAGCCGGATTGTTCATTTGAGTGGAGTAAATGGTCCATGAAGACAAATCTAGATTGAACTATCCAGATTGCACATAAATTCACCATTTGAGCCATATCATCTTCATCCCAACTTTTATGGGGACCACATTTGGGGGGAAGCTCAGGGAAATTATTAGAAACAAATAATCTTTCTATAAGGCTTGCCAATTCACGCGTTTATGAGGTCAACTATGCAGTAAAGGTGGAATTAAAAAAGTTTTCTGAATTTCCCTTTCACATTTAATAATGTTTTGTAACCCTATCCCTCCTCAACTCTATTTAAAGGATGTTTTAACTCTTTTGGAGGGTTTTTAGATGAATTGGAAAGGTGTGGACAAAATGGTGGCTCTTGGGAACCCCTCAAATTTCATTGAGGAAGTAAGGCCTTATACAAACCTCTCTTCCATGGAGGCTCTCCTCTCACACCTCTACTTTATATTTCTTTTCTTTCATGATTTTATCTTGAATTTTTCTTCTATTAATCTTCTATTTTTTCACTTTTCATATTCTTATTATTATTCTTGGTCTAGAAGATAAGAGTCGATACGAGATTAGGTATTTCCCAATCAATTCATTTCTTATGCGAAACGTCTCCAAGATGAAAACTCCACTCATGGAAGAGTGATTTATTTCGTAGTTGATATAATCCCTAATCCCTTCATTTATTTATTTTTAATCCATAAAATTTTTGTAATTCATTAATTATGATCAATTAATTGAGTTTTAATTTCTATGTTAATCGATCGACTTACACTTGACCTCCTGTCGGGCTTGTGTAAATCGTGTGAGTAAAACCTCAATCGAAAAATCTAATCAGCATGGGAAAGAATTGTAGGGTTCAAGTATCATAAAAAACTCAATTAATTATCCACTCTAGGCAGGAGATTATTCCCTAATTTATAACTGAACATATGTTGGCTTTTGTACCACAATCAAAGAAGGGTGCTGCGATTGGAGGTCGTGAAATTAACCTAGGGCTCATTTTCACAAATTTTTAGTCTTGTTAATTTCTGTAGGGTTCAGGGGTTGAAAAGAATAAGGTATCATAAATAATGAATTATAATAATATTGTATAATGATAAATGGATGTTTAATTGGGTAGATTTGATCAACTATGTATTCTCATACAATTGATAGTAGTGAAACTATGTCTTTGATTGTTCTTGTTTGTTGTTTAGTTTATTGTCTAAAAGTCACAAAACCAACACCCCTCCATCTTGTGTTTCATTTGTTGTCACTTATTTCCTTTTTTTCCTTTATGCCTATTAATGGTTTTTTTTAATTCACTTCATCCTTGAGAGAATGACCTAGGTCATCCATTATGCTACACTTAGTTAAATCACTAACACTGTTTGAGAGCATGTACGACAACGCTCATCACCCACCCAATTTCTACATTGAATTACATTGCTTAATTTATTGAAATTTAAGTGTGGGTGAATGGATTTAATTTTGGGTATTTATTTCATTATTTTCAACCTGTTCTCATATGATTAAGGGAAATAATATCTTTAAGTAAGGGGAGAGGTTTGCATTCAATGAGTTTTGGGAATGGATTAACTTTTATGTAATTTTGTACATGATATTGAAAAGTGTTCAAAAAAATTGAAAAAAAATAAAACAATTGGTTGGTTCTTGATCAGGTCAAAAAACACTCTTCCTAAACCTTTGATCTTGTTATACCTATTAAAATTAGCATCCTAAGGATATCAAACATGGGTTGGGATATGAGTGTGAGATTTATTTCAAGTTTAACTAGAAAAGTAATAAAAAACTAAAAAAAAGAACACGTTCATTTTATATTATTGGGTCATTGGGAGACGTTTTGTGTCTTGTACATATTTCATCTTCACATAAAATTCAACTTTTCTTTCTATTTTTTGACTTTCTTTACACAATCATTCCTTTGTTAATGTCGGTTTCCATTCCCTTCCATGTTTCATTAAAAAAATTGTTCAATGTTTTACCCATGCTGATGTTTTACCCCTATTTTCCTTTCTCTAGGACATTAAATTCCTACTATCCCACATCCATAGAAAAACACCTAATAATACCAATTGATTCTTGTTCACTTTAGGATAGGTAATAGAAGTTTAGAGCTCTTTCTAATTTGTTCACTTTTGGTTTGTGAATGAGTAAACCAGAAATAAGTTTTTATCATCTTTAGAGGAGTAAGTTTTAACTACCTACCTTTTTCACATCTAATTAGAGTATGAAAAATGAATTTTAATTAGAATATTGTTTCTATAACAATTTTTGGTGTAATTAAATATGGATGAGTGAAATGGTATACACCTCCCCTAATTGGGGAAAACAAAATTTTAATATTTTTTGGCAACTGAGAATGATTTAGTTATGTTTTTATATTATTTGTACACAAAGACATGCACAAGACTAAGTGTGGGGAAGTTGATGTTATTAATTTATTTATACCTTTTTATTTATTCAATTTACATATTTTCTATGAAAAGTGCATAATTGATGTGCAATAATAATGAATTGATATTAAATATAATATTTGAGCATTATTATAAATAATCCAAATTCAATAAATTTGAATGTTTTAATCATAACTCTCATCCTATTAATCCAAATTGTGTGATTATTGTTTTTTAGGGTTCCTAATTAAATTTAAAACATATCATTGGAAGGAATAGTTGGCCAATTAGGCAATTTAGATGGTCATATGGTCCGTAGAATAAGACCGAAGGAAAATGTGAAAAAACTGGACCTTCCCTGATGCTTGAATTTCCGGGCCCAATCAAGAAACATAAATTTCATGATATAAAAAAGATGTTATTGATTATCCAAAGGAAAAATGGATAAAAATTTAAACTATAAAAAAGGGCCTCATATTATGCTTTGAAGCCCAGCCCACCATTCTGTCTGCGAATTAAACTTATCACACATTTATTGAATTTTCTCTTGATATAGGCATCCATTAGAGCTAATATATTTTAGTGAAAAAATAAGATATAGGCGGCCTTATTTTTAGACTAAATGGTTTGTATTTGAGGTCATATTTCAATTTAAAAACCCATTCATTTTTTGGGCTTTGAAAAAGCCTAGATTTAAATAGATAGATTAAAATTGTTTAATAAAACTATCATAACATTGGTACCTTAAGTCCAATGGAAACAAAAATTTAAGGGTAGAATCTAAATATTAATATCTACAACTTGGAATAAGTAAATTTCACAAGATTCATCTATCTGGAGTATCAAATTAGCAACCCAATTGGAGGAGAAGATTTGGAATACTGACAATCCTACTCCTTGGGCTATAAATACATCTCCCTCCTCTCATTGAAATGGGTTGGGATTTCAGCACGTAAGGAGGAGGTTTGGAATGACTAGAGACTTTCCAAGGGCCTAGTCTGAATAGCCTTGATCCTGTTTCAACAATAAATTAATCTTACCCTCTTTTATTTTAATTCTCCTTTTCATTTGTTTTCAATTGTATTTCTGTAAGATTTTTTCAATTTCATTACAATTTTAATGAAAGTTTTTTCTTTATATTCTATTTTAATAATCCACCCTCTATTCTTAAATATTATTTATCTTAAAATAATTTAAATCAAGTTGAAACACCTTCCCTTCTCTATCTTTATCAGTCAATCTAAAGTGTGATTTTACTTCCCATCATCGTTCGTGTGTGTGTTTGACACAAAATGATTTTCGTATCCCATTAATGTAATTATATTTATAATTAATAACCATAAAAACATATTACTTGATTACTAAACATCTTAATGGATGAGTAAATCTACCATTTGGGTGTCATAAATTGGGTATATTAAGTGATTAAGAGCTTTTGCTCGATGAATATTCTTTAGGTTAACATTGTGTATGTTGAAATCAAAATACCATGGATTAATGAGAGGTTTTTTTAACATGTGATTCCATGAATTATTGGAACAATAAATATTCCACACTAAACATGTTTTCACTGATTAGAACCCTAAATTAATTTAAGTCTTCGATTAAGGCATTAACACATGTGAATTCTGATCAAATTCATCTTGTAAGGTGGGAGTTAATTTAATACAATATAAAGAAAATATTAAGGATATCAATAGATTAAATCCATAATTATGAATTCATTCCAATATTTATTAAAATTTTATATCAATATTCATTAATCAATCATTTCATCTAATCTCTGAAAATAAACCCCCACTCAAAATATAAATTAATGAAAATCAATCAACTATAAAAAGTATAATCCCTGAGGATTCGACCTGAGTACCACTACACACCTTAACAGAGCATCGGATCCTTGAACGGTCAATAGGAGACAATTTTACAGGCTTCAATCAATTCCATTACCAAGGAAGGTACTATTTTTAGTCCATATTTTTTTATTTTTGGCAAAACAATAATTAAAAAAACAAACAAAAAAATATGAAAAAAACAAAATGAAAACCCAACTTACTCATCCATTAAAATTTAGCTAAATACCTCATATCTTACCAGTCAATCCATCAGATTTGATTGACCTAAAAATTGGGAAAACTCTTCGCCAACTCAGAAGGGATATTAAGGATAATCAAAGCACTCTAGAACCAATCATTGTCCAACCAATTTTTAAAGATATGGCCAATACAAGTGGAAAAACCTTTAAATACTTGATGCCCCTGATATGAATTACCAACACCTTGGTATTCAATATTAAAATATTGAGGATTATTCCAAACTCAAATCGTGTTTGATTCATCTTCTACCTCATTTCCACAGGCTAGTCGGTGAGGATCCCTATCTTCACCTCAAAGAGATTCAAGTGGTATGATCTACCATGAATCATTAAGGGGTTTCTGAATAACAAAATCAAACTTCAAAAATTTCATTTCTCGCTACTGGACTCTACCAAATCATGGCTCTACTACCTCCCTCCTAGTTCCAAAACCACATGGAATGGCATGAAGTGACACTTCTAAGAGAAATTATTTCCTACTTCTTGTGCTACTTCTATCTCAAAGGAAATAATTTGTATCTATAAATTGCCTAATGAATCACACCATGAGTATTGGGATAGGTTAAAAAATCTTTTGGAAACCAGCCCACACCACCAAATCCTCGAACAACTCTTGATCCAATAATTCTATGAGGGGTTATAGTCTATGGAGAGAACTTTAATTAATACAGCAAGTGGTGGTTCTCTTATTGAAAAAACTCCTACAGTTTCACGAGATATCATAAGAAATATTGTTTCAAAAGAAACAAATTCCATACTCAATCACATGATTAAGTAAAAAAAGTCCAATAGAATCAATACATAGAGACAAACAAGATAACTGAGTTGATGATTGAACTTACAGGTCATGTGAGACAACTAGAGGTGGATGTTAAATCCCCATCTTCATCTTCTCTAAAATCTATATTCCCTAGAATTATCAGAAATTGCGGAATATGTAGATCACCAGATCATCCAAATAACACATGTACATAACTTCAAGAGGATCCATCTAATTCAACTAGACCAATGGAGCTCAATGCGGCATTTGTTCAGAGGAAGACCAACCCTCGACAATCAGGTCAGTTCATTAGAAACTTCAACCAACCCCACCTTGAGCCCTTATCTTCTACCTTTAACCAAGGCTTGAGGTATGATAATCCCATTTCTCATCCCCCTCGGCTCCCTCCTCAAAATACAAACCAATTCCAATATGGTCATGGTGGTTGTAACTTCAAACAAACTTATCCTTTTTTTCCTTAACCTCAATGGATCAATCCTCCCCTTTCTCATCGTGGATTCCACTATCCTAACTAGCCTTCAAAATTCCCACCCCAATAAAAGCACTTTCCCAAGAACCAAAATCAAGATAATACCAATGAAGTACATGCCTCTTCTTCCAAGAAACCATGGGAAAGTCTGGTGGAATATCTTGCCTCCTTCCCCCATTTTATCCTCAAAAACATTGAAATCCAATTTGGTCAACCTGCATCCCACCTTATCCATTATAATCCATTCATTTCTTCCCAAATCCCAACTCAACCATTACCCAACCCCAGGGGTAATGCAAGTGCAATTTCACTTAAAAAGTGAATCAAAATTCAATCCTCATGATGGATCCTCAAATAAACATTTTAATGTTAATCATGAAAATGAAACAAACAAAAATCATGACAATTAACCTAATGAAACACCCTCACCTCGTTCTATACCTCTAAGGAACCCATTTAATCTTCCACAAGCCATTTCTATGCCAAGGGAATCTTTTTAACCAGATCCTAAAATGCTCGACAAGTTTAGACGTTTTGAATTCAATATTCCCCTTTTAGATTCCATGAAACATATAAATAAGTATTCCATGTTTCTTAGGAACTTTTTAATAAGAAGATACAACTTCGGACCATTGATAAGGTTTATACACAATAGTCTATACCCATAAAATGAAAAGATCCAGGGACCATTGCAGTTCCATCCCATATTGGAAGTTTAAACTTAGATTATGCAATCATAGACCTAGGATCCTTGATCAATATCATGTCTAAATCCATCTTATAAAACCTCAGTCTAGGTCCCTTTCACCCAACAGTTGTTTTCATCCAGTTATCCAATTGAAGCATAGCCAGTTCTAAGGGAATAATTGTCGATGTCCTTTTTTGTGTTAATGGTCTTATCTTCTAAGATGATTTCTATGTCCTTGACATGGAAGTTGAGACGACCACTTCATGATCTCCCTAATTCTAGGAATACCATTCCTCTTAATAGATAGAACAAAGATTAATGTCTTTTTGAGCATCCTATAAATCGAATTTGGTGACCAACTATTCAATTTAAATATTTTCCAAGACATGTGATACCCATTAGATGACCACTCTACATTCTCAATCTATGCTTCCAAGGAAACTTTTGAGAGTCAATTGAAACCCATTACATCATGTTCGTCATGTTATAATGATAGAGGATCTTGTGATATTCTTACCATGATTAACCAAGTCATAAATGGGGAAGTTGATTTTGACCTCTCATTCATAGACTCCATCAATCTAGAGGATCTTGAAAACTCCCTGGAATCCTAACACCACATTGATCAATGTTGTTCCACCATGGAAAATATTAAGTAAAATGAATCAAAACCAACTGAAATCCCATCCACCATTCTTGAGTGGTCTATCCCACAAATGAAATATGAGACCGAATTGAAAACTCTTCCTACACACCTGAAATATTCATTCCTTCTCCTTGATCACTCTTATCCTTTCATTGTCTCTATCACACTTACTAAAACCAAGGATTCCAAACTTTTTCCGGTGTTAGAGGAAAAAAATGCCTTATGTTGGAACCTAGATGAAATAACATTAATCAACCCCTCCCTTTTCATGCATCACATCCATCTTGAGGAATCATCCAAAAAAATCATAAAACCTAAAAGAAGACTCAATCCACTCAGCCTTGAGGTAGTTAGGGAAGATATTACCATGTTTCTCCAAGATAGTATTATCTACCGAATTTTTTATAGTGAATGGGTTAGTACAATTCAAGTGGTACCTAAGAATGGTGGGATAACTTTATTCTCAAATGAAAATGGGGAAATAGTCACATCTCAGGTAAAAAAAATAGTGTGTATGCATCGATTATAAGAAATTGAATGCTGAAGCATGAAAATATCACTACCCTCTTCCTTTCCTTGATGAAATTATAGAATTATTATCCTGTAAGTCGTATTTTTGATTTATTAATGCATACACTTGATTCTTTGAAATCCCAATAGCACCTCAGGACCAAGAAAAACTACATTCACGTTAGAACATATGCATATAAAAGAATGCCTTTTGGACTTTTCATTCCTCTTGGAACATTCTAGAGGTGTATGATGAATATCTATTATGAATTCATTGATCATTGTATGGACATATTCATGGTTGAATTTACCATTTATGGTGATTCATTTGAATTCTGTTTTGTATTCAAGTTGATCCTGCAAAAATTGAGGCAATCCAATCTCTTAATGAACCCACAATAGTTCGATACATCCTTTAATTCCCTGGTCATAGTGTTTTCTATCAGTGATTCATCCTTAAATTCAGTTGAATTTAACTCCCACTCACTAAACTACTCCAAAATGATGTTTAATTCCATTTTGATGAGTCTTGGAAGAGAGCCTTCATTGAAATAAAAACCATTATTATAACTACCCTAATAATCCAACCCCCAGATTGGTCTTTACCCATTAGATTGATGTCTGATTCATCTAATAGGGTCATTGGTGCCGTTCTTGGTCAAATAAGAGAAACAATTTCTCATGTCATATATTATGCCTCAAAAAAATTGGATGAAACTCAATGTCACTACACTATAACTGAAAAAGAAACTTTTAGCATTGGTTTTTTCCTTAGATAAATTCTAGCCCTATCTCTTAGGTGCCCAAATAAACATCTTCATAGACCATTCTTCTATAATGTTCTTACTCAAGAAAAGGGATTCCAAGATGAGACTAATAATATGGATCTTGATTCTCCAATAGTTAGACATTATGATTAAATATAGGCCTAGAAAATAAAACCCTATGGATGATCACCTAAGTAGAATTTTTAATGCTTCTCATTCTAAAAAAATTGATCTTGAATTTCCAACTAAGAACCTCTCATATATAAATCCAAAGTTACCATGGTATTCACATATTGTAAATTACTTGGTTGTTGGTTTTTTCATATTTTATTTTCAATATATCAAAAAGTGATGCTGCAAAGTGATTAAAAATTATATTTTTTGGAAGATAATTAACTCTGGAAAATCAGGGCTGACATGGTAATTAAGAGATGTGTCGATGAAGATGCAAATTCCACTATCTTAGAATTTTTTCACTCAATGCATGGTGGTGGCCCCATTGGACTACAAAGGACCTCCTAAAATTTCCTTGACATAGGATTTTTTGGACCTTCACTCTTCAAGGACTCATATGATTTCTATAAATCATGTCCAACTTGCCAAAAAGTTTTTCACAATTTCTAAATGAAATGAAATGCCCCAAAGTCATTAATATTGTTTGAGATCTTCTATGTTTGGCGAATAGATTTCATGAGACTATTTCCCCCTTCCAATAGATTATCGTATATTCTTATACATGTTGATTTTGTTTCTAGGTGGGCCGAGGCCAAACACGCTAGAAGGGTTTATTCAAATTCTGATATTGAGTTCCTAAAACCCTCATTGTCCACTAGTTTGGAACACCATGTGACTTGATAAGTGACTTAGGAACTCATTTATATATTCGTACCATGGAATCTCTTATAAAAAATAATGGTTTTGTACATAAAACATCATCTTCATATCACCCCCAAACAAATGGCATGACTAAACTTTATAATATAGAAGTGAAAAGAGTACTTTAGAGAATTGTAAATCCAACTAGAAAGGACATGCCAGACAGACTTGGTCAAGTGATTTGGGCTTATCAAAGTGCCAATAAAACACCCATTGGGATGTCTCCTTTTTGGATAGTTTTTTTTAAATAAATTCATTTACTAGTTAAAATCTACCATAAGTCATTTTGGGTAGTGAAAACTTGTAATCTTGATTGTAAAAAATAGGGTGAAGAGAGATTGTTGCAGCTAAATGAATTGGATGATCTTAGCCTTCATTCCTATGAGAATTCCAATCTCTATAAAGAAAAGTCCAAGTTACAGAATGAAAAACACATCCAATGAATGTTATTTCATTAAGGTGAAAAGGTATTGCTCTTCAATTCTCTATTTCAACTTCACTTAGTTAAGATTAATTATCATTGGGATGTTCCATTTATTATTACTAATTTTTTCTCATTTGGTGTAGTGAAAGTCCAAGACCCCTCTTCAAAAAGGACTTTAACTATTAACGGACATCGGTTAAATCATCACCTTGATAGGACACACATCACAGAAAATACATCAACTTCCATTAGATCCAAAACTTCTATAGTGGACCCACCACTGGAAGGGGATGATGACCCACCAAATCGAAACCAAGGGCACCTATTTCCCTTTAACTATCCTTATCTTCCTCTCTCTCTCTCCATGTTTATTTTTCCTCTATATTTCATTTTTTACCACTTACTTCATCAAACCCTTTCTTTTTCTCTTTCTCTTTTGTGCGGGTGTGTCTGTTAAATACACTAAAAAACATAAAAAATCAATTAAAAGAGTCATACCTACTCACCATACACTTTTGACATTTTTTCTAGCCATTTTGGGGCATCAAAAAATCATGTTATCATCTCACAAATTTTTTTTATCATTAATTTGGATAAATAATTTTGTTTCAAGAATAATAAATTTTGAATGCACATATTTATATTTGGAAAATGATTATTCCCCAACCATGAGGAAAAAATTTACTTTCATTCCCTTGCCACCTATGACCATTTTTTAATTTTTTTACCCCCTTTTGTGAGTCTTGAGTTTGTGGACCTTCAAGTTGAATTTCCTACTTTGGTGTGAATTAATATGATTGAGGCATTTTCTAAACCACATGGGAATCAAAATATCCAAATATCCTCACATTAACCATATACATTATTCCTCCTTTTAAAATCCCTTATGAGCCTATTAAAACCATTGATTTGATAGCCACATTACAATCCAAATACCTTGTCCCACCAAACATATATGTGGAATTACATTGCATAATTTAATTAAATTTATGTGTGGGGGAATGAATTTCATTTTGAGTATCCATTTCTCTATTTCCAACATGTTATCATATACTAGAGGGACATAATATTTTTAAGTATGGGTGATAGGTTGTTATTCAGTGATTTTTGGGAATATATTAACATTTATGTAATTCTATACATAATATTGAAAAGTGTTCAAAAAATTTGAAAAAAAGAAAAATAAAAAAATGGGTTGTGTCTTGGGCAGGTCAAAAATCACTCTTCCAAAACCTTTTTCTTGTTTTAACTGTTATAATTAGTGTCATGAAGAGATCAAGCATGGTTTGGGAGATAATTGTGAGATTTTTTTCAAGTTCAAATTCCGATAAAAAATCAAAAAAAAAGAATAGAAAAGAGAAAAATAACACTTTAATTTTATATTCTTGTGTCATTGGGAGAAGTTTTGTGTCTTCTAAATAATTCATCATCCCATCCCTTTTAAATTTTTTCCACTATAGTGACTTTCTTCACAAAACCATCCCTTTATAAATAAGTTTTTTTTATATTCTTCCAAGTTTTATTTCAAAAAAATTGTTCATTGTTTTACCCATACTGATACTGTACCCCTCTTTTCCTTTCTCTTAGACATTAAATTCATACCATCCAATTTCCATAGAAAAATCCCTAAAAAGACCTCATGATTATTTTTCACTATATAACAGGTAATGGATGCTGATATCTCTTTCAAACTCTAAGAATTTCACTTTTGGTTGGTGAATGAGTAAACCTATTGAAATAAATTTTTATCATCTAGAGAAGAGTAAGTTTTGAGTGCCTAACTTTTACATTTCTAATTTGAGAATGAAAAATTAATTACTTTTGGAATATTGTTTCTATAACAATTTGTAGTGGAATTCAATATGGATGAGTTAATTGGTCTAAACCTCCCCTGATTGGGGAAAACAAAATTTTAATATTTGTTGGTGAGTGAGAATGATTTAGTTATGTTTTTATATTTATTGTACATGAGGACACGCACAAGACTAGGTGTGGGGAGTTGATGTTATTAATTTATTTTTAACTTTTTATTTACTCCCTTTACATATTTTCTATGAAATGTTCATATTTGGTGTGAAATAATAATTGTTTACTATTAAATATAATTTTTGACCATTATTTGATTATATACATATTCAAGTCAGTTTAATGTTTTATTCATAACTCTCATCCTAATGATCCACATTTTGTGATTATTATTTTTTAGGATTCCTTATTCAATTTAAAACATATACTTGGAATGAAAAGTTTACCAATTCGTTCATTTGAATGTTCATATGGTCTACACATGAGGGCCCAAAGAATATGTGAAAAAACTGGACCATCCATGATGCTTAAATTTATGTGATCAATCCAAAAAACCAAATTTTATGTTACTTGTACATATGTTCTTGATTATCCAAAGGAACTATGGATAAAAATTTCAAGTCCCAAATCCAATAAAAGGGGCCCAAATGATTCTTTGAATACCAGCCCACCATTCCATTCAGTAATTAAACTTACCACACGTTTATTGAATTTTATCTTGATATAGACATCCATTAGAGCTGATATTTTTTATCATGAAATATAATATATATATATATATATGAGGCCATATTTTTAGAATAAATGGTTTGTATTTGAGGTCATATTCCTATTAAAAAACCGAATTCTCTTTTTGGCCTTCAAAAAAGTATGGATTGAAATGGATAGATTAAAAGTTTTTAATAAAACCATCATAACATTGGATTCTTAAGTCCAATGGCCTTCAAATTTTGAGGGTCGGTTCTCAATGATAATATATACAACTTTTAATAAGATAATGTCTCAATATTCATCTGTTTGGAGAATCAAATTATTGATCCAATTGGAGGGAAAGATTTGGAATGAAAATGGTTCAAATCCTTGAGATAGAAATACATTTCCCAACTCTCATTACAAAGTGTTGGAATTTCAGAACTTAAGGATGAGGTTTGGAATTAAAATAGACTTTACTAGGGCTTGGTATGACTTTCCTTGATCTTGTTTCAACAAGAGATACCTCCCCTTCACTTTTATTTTCATGCTTCTTTGCTTTTGTTTTCAATTGTTCTTTTGTATGCTCTTTTCAATTTCATTTCAATTTTAATGCAAGTTTATTCTTCATATTCACTTTTAATATTACAATCTCTTTTCTTAAATATTAATTCTATTAAACTAATTTAAATCATGTTGATACCCCTTCCCTTATTTCGCTTTCTAATTCAATCTAAAGTGTGATTTTACTTCACATCATCATTTGTGTGTGTGTTCAAAATTCAACTCTTTTCTTATCCCATTCTTTTCATTCTATTTATAATTAATCACCATATACACAGATTACCATATTACTAACCATATCAATGGTTGAGTAAATCTACCATTTGGGTGAGTAAAAAATTGGGGATATTAAGTGATTGAGATCTTTTCCTCAATAAATATTCATTTGGTTAACATTTTGTATATTGAAATCACAATTTCATGGATTATTGACTTGTTTTGTTTAAAATATGGTTTACATGGATTATAGGAACCATAAATACACCACCATAAACAAGTTTTGATTTACTAGTACCCTATGTTAATTGAAGTCTTGGATTAAGGCCTTAATACTTGGGAATTCAGATCAATTTCATCTTTTGAAGTGGGTGTTAATTTAATGGAATATAAAGAAAAAATTAAGGATGTCACAAGCTTAAATCACAAATTATGAACTCACCCCAATATTTACTAAACTGTAAAATCAATATTAATTAATAAATAATTTCATCTAAGCTCTGCAAAGACCCCCCCCCCCCACTCAAAATACAAGTTAATAAAAAGAAATTGACTATAAAAAGTATCATCAATGAGGATTCGACCCCAGTTCCACTATACACATTATAAATGCACTAGATCCTTGAATGGTGTATAGGACGAAATCGGTCATACTTCACCCATCAAAGTAGCATCTCTTGATCACATTCATAATTGACTATTCAGCTTAGCCCCCTTATTTTTTATGAGGCATAAGATCTTGAGTGGGGTAAAATTTCAACCTTGGTTGAGGATTCATGCTGGTTCACAATTTTTGTTTCGAAAAAAGGTGATAATTTTGGTAAAACAAAATTTTACAACATGTGACAAACATTTGTATTTTATTATAGAGAATTTCACATCGGGTTGACCATTTTTGTTTTGACCTGATTCACGTCATTATCCTTTTGGGGAGAATTGTATTGACCCTGTGGGTACTGGGAAATTTATCCCTTTTGTATTATGAATGAGGTTCCATAATTGAATTGTCCTAGTGGTTGATTGAAAGGGGTTAAATATTTGTAAAATCAGTCCACTTAGGACATGATTTCCTCATATGATCTACAATTTTTTTTATTCATGGATGCAAAAACACCCAACGAACATTTTATCCATAATTAATGGTCCTTATTTCCAAAGGCCGAAACTTGTTGGATGGTTTGGCCAACAAAACCTGAGGACTCCATTGGTCTAGAGGATGGGAGTTATGGATCATCACACCCTTTTGGGGGGCACTATTTCCTACCCCGGGACTCTCTTATAGATTTAAGCCATGTTAATATATTTTTGAATCCTCGATTAATTCCCCTAGAGTTTAACCATGGGTTTCCCCCGAATCTTAGGATCATCATGGATATACATGGATTTGATGTTATAGAGACAATCTTGACTTAAGTTATACAACGAGGTGCTTTGGAATTTATCATCATCTAGTAGGGATAGAAGGTGGTTTGATGTTGGGGTCAGACCCATGATATAGGCTTCCTACGTATCGTCGTGAGAGGAATCAGAGCCCACATTGTTCGATGTCACTTAATTTGAAAAGTCACCTTTTAAGGTCATGTGATACAGACCCATCCATGTAGTTTAATATCTTGTGGCAAGTATATATAGGTGAAATATTCCTGGTCAATATTTGGTGTGAGGCTTATGCCAAAGTGGCCCAAGGGTCAGATGAAATATATGATCTTTTAGGTGAACATGAACCTACTAGGGATATAGCCTAGAGAACATTAGGGTTGATTTGATGGTTAGATTTGGACCTCAGGGAGGATTCCTATGTATCTTGGAAACATGGGGAATCAAAGTCTACACAGTTTTGTTATTGGGACTTACACCTAGGAGGGAGCCCTTTTTAATTAAGGGGGGCATTTTATCAAGACTGAATTCTAAGGAGAATGTCCCTTGATCTCGAGCCTTGGATAGGAATCTGACGTATCCTAGTCAGATTAGGAATATGAGTTCTCATAGTTCATTTATGGGTCATGAATTGATTGTGGATTATGCATGAGAGTTGCCCGTATGAAATAATTGAATCAGGACTTACTCCTAAAAAGGATGCCCATTTTTGGGGAAATTTTTGGAGTGAAACTTTCTAGAAAGGGTACCTATTTGAGCATGGTCCTTAAGTAGGAATCCTATGTATCACAGTTATGGTGGAAATGCGAGTTATCTTATTTATTTTATAGACTTTACCAATTTTGTATCATCACAAACCTCTAAAACCACATGACTCATGATTTGTGTGAGAAATAATAGGATGTGCAAGATTCAACAAGGGTTAACATTCACTTCTCCACTGATGGAAAAGGAGGATGATGATGTCGGAATAGATCTTGTCTATGAGCACAATGGGGGAGGGAAAGATCAGTAGGTGTGTCAATTCCCTCACTTGGTCCTATGTTGAGCTAACGCTAGGAGAGGGTGTAAAGAAATTAACCTTTCAATGTGTAATAACATTTATATTCATATGGTCAGGATCTCTGAAGGCTAGGGACTTTCCTCAGTGGGAGTTCCCTAGAGATCGTTTTGGGAAAGGGGAGGATCATGATTCCTTTCCAAAAGGGGAAGGAAATAATGATCATCTTGCTTTTCATTGGATCTCATCAAAGAGAAATGAAATCAAATACCCCTAATCCCTAGAATGGGGAGACTCATATTGGAATTCCAAGGTCTAATAATAGGTTAACTTGGTGATGTATATTTGGATACATTCCAAAGGTCCAAAATGTTTTGTGGATAGGCTTCATGAATCCGCTTATCTTGGGTCTGTAAATTCAAAAAGGTGCGCTGATGTGTCCAATGATCTAATAATACAGGTTTGATGGATTGGTAGGAGGCTTTGGCCTAATGTTGATGGAATGGTTAATGAAGGATTTATGGAGGACTGGATATTAATGGATGGTCTTGATTGGATCTATGAGGAAGGACAACCAAAAACACCCTATTCCATGTACTATTTTCTCACACGGGATATGGGCATCCCCGCATAGCATACTATCATGCAGGAAGAGGGGTCATCTGTGTACCAAATTGGCATGCAGACCAGAATGTGTTCCTCATACCAAAATGGTATCCAACCCTAGATGTGGTCTATGATGCGGTAGGCCACGCAACCCCTGGTTCCATCCGCGTATAGATGCAGTACGTGGTACAAGATCTAGTCTGCATAACGATGTGCTATGTGGAGAACCAGATTGAATAAATTTATAGAAGCTTGTGGTTTGTGGGAATCTAGTTCACAAGGGATTTATGGTTCGAGGTTTCACCATTTTGATTTTCGGTTTCACCATTTTGGTTCACACTTCACCATTTCGGTTCGTAGTATACCATTTTTTATTAGTTTCCTTATTTTTTGGTATGTGTCCATTTATACCTATGGAGGAGGTGGTTCACAGTTCATTCTTCATCGATGACTTGATTCCAAATTTGAAGTCTTCTTTGTACATCTACAAAATCTCCAAAGTCATAGCTTTTTCTTCTCCCTTCGTATATGCTTTTGTTCCTCCTCTGGTCTGATCTGATTTTCCTTTTTTTTGTTCTTATTATAGTCCTTTTTTATAGAGCTGGGGAAATAATATCTATGGGCATTTAGAATCATTTCTAGAAGCCTGTGAAGAATCAACTCAACCCATATAAGACTCATTCCACCGGGGTTTGCGGAAGTTTTAGTTTATGAGACGTGTTTCGTGGAACCCACCGGCTTACTTCACCCATGAACTACTTAGTTCGTGGGATAGTATGAAATGTCATTTCACCATTAAATTCTTCCAACTACATGGTTCGTGCCATCCTAGGTTGTCTGGCTATCTCTTAATGGTCCATCACCTCACGGGTTCTTCCACATACCAATAGTTCATGTTTTATGTGCCTCGCGAACCTTTCTTAGTGATGGTATGCGGTCAACCTAAAACCGTTGAAAATTTTTATTTCTTTGAGTTTCTTCTCTAATTTGCTATCCGATTTTCATACATTTATCTTTATGGACTTGTATGAATATTTTATTCCTTTTTCAAAGTGCTTGTGGGAGTATTTATTTCCCTTCACAATGTTTTCAGGACCCTACATACATCAATGCACTACATGGGTTTTGATTCATGCAATAATCAGGATACGTAGGACACCACATAATGGCTCAATACCATCATCGGAATATTAATCACCTCTATATATGAGAGTGTATTCTGAATCATTTGGGTAATTTCCCGGTTACAGAAGCCACCCATAGGCACCCCGTACCCGGTTGGTCGCATGACCTCAAGCACATTTTCCCATATGCTAGAGGTTGCCGACTAGCAACGAGGGCCTTAGGTGTGATGTGGCGAAACTATTCCCTCATTGGAATTGTACACAACGGAAGTAAGAAATTACATACAAGAGAAAAAGCAGTAATAATATCATACAAAAATAAATAGTGGAATGCTAATAGAATAAAATAGAGCACATATATATAATGATGCATGATACATATGTCTAGGAAAGCATTAAAACAAAGCACAATACTAAAATAAAGTACTAAACCAAGTACAAAAGAAAAAAAGTTATCAACTCCACAGCATCGCAAGCCTAATCTTGGTCCTGTGTTCTCCAACTCCACAACATGATAAGTACCTGAAGTAGAAGGGTGCTTTCCCTTGTCTATACCAGCAATAATATAATCAGTTTGGGCCCAAAAGCATAGCCCAAATAGGGTGTGAGACACAATCCTAGTAGGCAACCACCATGAGATCTGTTCCTGATAGTCAATGAGTGTATGGAAGGTAAAAGTATAGGAAATAGTAAACAATAAAGTACTCAACAATAAAAAATACATAGTTTCAATATCAAGCAAAAACTAAACAAGAAGATAAACACAAACATGTAACCCTCTAGGAAGCACCCATAGCCTATCCCCTATGGTCCTACCTAGAAACGAATGCAAGCAGTTAACACAAAGGTAACCCTCTGGGAAGTAAAAATAGCCTATCCCCTATGGTCTTTCCAAACAAGTACAAGAAACCCTCTGGGAGTAAACTCAGTCTAAACCCACTGGTTCAGCTTAAGCATAGACTCTCTGATGAAGCACTCTCCATCAATTCCCCCTTATAGTCTCGTATTGTAACTAAAGGCTCTCTTGGGAAGAACTTACATCACATTCCCTCTGTGGCCTGTATTGAGGAACTACAGACACTCTGAGGAAGTACTCAACATCAATTCCCCCGGTGGTCTCGCATCGTAAGTAAAACAGATACTCTAGAGAAGCACTCAATGTCCATTCTCCCTATGGTCTATTGTAACGCCCCGACCCCAGTTACCCAGAGTCGGTGCATTATTACATAACATTGGCATGATCACGAGAAAGATCAAATATTGAAAGAATGATTGGTTTAGTAGCCTTGGAAAAACTAGATATATTCATAAAGTTTTATATTACATCAATAAGTGAAAAGCTACAAAAATTCATTGTCTCCATATTGCACACTCATATCCTCACATACTATCCCTGCGGGTCATTCATAAATTACTTCTTCACATCCTAGGAAAAATAAAACATAGAAAAGGGGTGAGATCAAATGCCAAGTAAGGATAACAATATAGAGAAAATTTTCATAAATAAGAATAAAAATTTAAGGCAATGTATAACTAAAACAAAAGCCTTTTAAACATGAACTTCAACATAGTATGGCAAAAGTAAAATGAAATAAGGCCATTTACTTATTCACATGGATATTCTAATAATCGAATAATCACATGCAATATTAATAACCACTTTCATAATGATGGAATGCATAATGCCAGACTATCATAACCACATTACCAAGGCCTCATGCCAAGACTACAAATAAGATTTTGTCAAGGCCTTGTTCCAAGACACTAGTTTGTCTCATGAGACCTACCGATGCATCGAGGAGCTATAGCGAGCTCCACCCATCACATATTATGTCCAATACATTCCCATATGAAAAGGTTTAAAAATAACATAAACATTCGTATTAAAACTAGCATATGAAATGTTAATACTTTCACCATAAACCATGAATGGTATAAAAATAACACATCCACAGTCAATCATATCACAAAACCTCCAATACAATATGGAAGTTTTTTATCATAATAAATCAACTTCATATAATCATAAAATCCATAAAAGGATGTTGACATAGATGAAATCAAAACTATTTGAGAGAAATATCTCTTTTTTTTAAATCATTTAAAAGTCACACATTTATAAAGGAAGTAATTAAAAAGAGATTTTTGAATCAAAGTGTCCCATACCACTTTGAAACTTTTGAAAGGAATTAAATTTTTTAAAAACATTCATGTCCATATAAATAAATCCTTAAAACCCATTTTGAAGACATGGAAATTAATTAAAAAGATTTAGAAATATAAATCTTTAAAACATTTAAAATTCTGATTTTGATAAAGAGTACCTTTACGAAATTCTTAAAATATTCATTTGAAATCATTTAAAAGTCACATAATTATAAAATAAAACATTTACTTTGAAAATATCCTTTTAATATTGTAAGGGAAGCTTTGACAATTTTATAACGGTGGTAAATAGCTGCACCCTCCGTATAAGTTAAAAAAACATTCTTACCTTAATTTTGTCGAAAAGGTTAAAAAGCACCTTGTTTGGAAAATGACGGAAAGATTACTTTATAAACACATATGGGTATAAATGACTTTAACCCATATTATTTGTAAATAGTAAAAATGTTTTGAAATACATTTCGAAGAAACATGGATGTGGATGATAAAGAAATCCTAGTAGATTATTACGTATAAACAACCTCGGATAATAAAGAAATTGCGAAATAAACCCTTACCTTGTACTTTTCCTTGGTTGGGGTAGGTTATCTTCCTGTATAATGGTGAAATAATTGTTATTAAATTATACAAGAATCATATACATTCATATGATATAATATATGATCTTTTAATGTTGCTTTGTTAATAATATCTTAGTATTATCGTCGTTTCGGGTGTTAACTTACTCATTTTCTTTTATATGTTTTGTTACATAAGCCATGTTTGTCATGGATAGGTTGTATATTATTCATATAAATAATGATATCAAGTCCTTTAACATTAATTTTAATTCATAAAATGTTAATTATACATGAATGGATACGATGGAGAATGAATCTTATCCCGTTCGTGGAGACGGTAGTCCGTACGTACGCATGAGCGACAATATCATTATTTTGATATTAAAATAATATATAAATGGATGGTATATCATATATATAGAATCATTAACATGTTATATTTATTATTTAAATGAGTTACACATCATTATTATACCCATCCAAATAATAATATATTGAATAACAATTACAACACGACGTGGAGACGGTAAGCCGTACGTACACACGTATGGTGACATGTTATTTAAAGGGTGGATAGAATACTGAATATGGTTGTACCATATTGATAATAACATCATAGTATATATATGATACTGGAGTTATTATTTTAGAATGGTAATAACAAAGGAAGAAGAAGTGGAAGAAGAAAGGAACTTGGAAAACGGTGGTGAAATCATTACCTCTTCTTCAGGTTCTTCCTTTTGATTTGATCAAAAGGGCTCCATAGGTTGGATTTCTGATCAAACTAAGGCATCTAGGTTGTAGTGAGGGAAGTTGGGAGAGTATTTGGGCAGAGTTTGGCTGAACCAAAAGGCTTTTACGGTGTGAAGAAATGATAAGGAGGAGTGCCCTTTTATAAGAGGGGTGAGGGGAAACTTTAGAAAAGCTAGAAATATTAATTTATAATAAATTCATATTCGGTTTATAATGGCTCAAAAGTTGATTATTTAAATTTTAAGGTGGGGATAGGTCTAAAACCATTAATCCTATAGAATTTAGAGAGGTTTGGGTTACTATATTAACCATATATTTAATTATTAACTCTTAGTTAATTAGTTTCACTTTTACAATGTCTCTTTGTATTTTTATATTATATGGTTAATAAACTTACTATATACATCCAGGAGACCCCCAAGTGGTCCCTTAATGATTTAAATATCATTCTATAAGTCTCTTGGCCGAACCTTGGATTTTTAGGAATTTAATATCAATTAATAATATAATATTTGTTTTAAAAACTCTTTTATGTCAATTTTGACACTATTCAATAGTTGATTTTTGTGAAACTCATAACAGAATGATTACTTAGAAAAAAGTTAATTAAATCAATCCTAATATGTCATATTATCCTAGAAAATTATTTTAATTCATTAAAAGTCTAAAATTATATTTATTTGGGTATTTATAATATCAATTATTTTAATTTGTCACTATTATGGTAATTACTGCATCATAATTGTGTCATAAATAAATTAAATTATTTAAAGACTAAAAATTATAAATAAAATATAATTATGTAGGAAATCGTTTTATGTTTCTAATGAATATTTATAGTTGGAACTCCAACATATATAACCCTATGTAAAAATTGTTTTTCTAAAAGATATATGCTTATGTCATTTTTGTACTTATTTTAACTTAATTAAAATTAAGTGTCCCTATCACCTACAAGTGGCTCCATGGGGTCCCCAAATCGACAAAAAGTTTCCTATGGTCTAACATGTATCAACCAATAAGTCTAGGACACATTTTAGGGTAATTTAGTATTATTACAATATTATTTTTTAACCCTTATTTACAGGATTTTCCCTTAACCATGGTAAATAAAATATTTACCGAAGTAATTATTCAAAATATCTAAAAATAAAATTTACCTATTTACACAATTTGAACTTCCTGATTCAAAATATAGAATCCATTTTTCCAAATTCAAAACACAGAAGTGGCAGAAATTAATTTAAAATTAATTCATGTTGTCAAAACAAAAAGCGTGTTTTTAAGATATAATAACTGTCAAAAGATTGATACTTGTTTATGTTCGGTTTAATTGTGAAATTATGTCCAATTACCAACATTGTATTAAATGGTAAAAATATATTCTAAATATACTTTAAAACCACTCAAATTCATAATTTATCAATATAAATTATTTCGATTAAAAAAGTTGTTTTTAATTAAAATTTAGTAATTTTCACTATTCATCAAAATATAAGTGTTATCCGAAAAGTTCCAAAATTTCACCCTACGATAAATTTGATATTCTGAATCCAAAAATGAAGTCCATTTTAAAAAATAAAATATATATAATTTTAAAAAAGTAGGTATTACTATTCATAACGACTAGTTTGATTGGTTGTGGTGTGTGTTATAACTCGAAGTTGCGTACAACACACGCTACTGTATTATTCAAAAGAAAGCATACCGTGGAAGTTTGGGATGTTTTATTCTAAATTTATGATTTCCTCATTTAGTCAAAAAGGTTAAAATATTGTATTTAAAAAGGGTTCACTATTAAAAGTTGGTAAAAGTGAAATACTGAAAATGAAGTTGTTCTTACATTATGTGTAAGAAACTCATAATATGGATTCTAAAATTATAAAGATTATATAAAGTTTAAAATTTAGTTAATACTATTCATAACTTCTTTTTAATGGCTTTTTTGCTAAGTCATGGTATGCTTGAACTCGGTGTTGCGTGTAGTGCAAGTTATTGAATTATTTTGAAGAGATAACACACTATGAAATCTTGGGGTGTTACATTCTCCCCTGCTTCAATAAATTGCATCCTCGCAATTTGAAATTGTTCTTCGAAAATAAAAGGTGTAATATAGAAAATATCTTTGTGGGAAAACCCACATCAGAAATTGGGTTACCAAAATTTAGTCTTAATATGAGGAAAAGAGAAATGAAAGGGTCACCACCAAATTATGATCTCAATTACGAGAACATTGGTGGCAATTAGAGACATTCAATTAGAGGAAAAATGTAAATATTTATAGGTAGTGATTGAGGTCATCAATTAAAAACAAGTGTAAAATTGAGGTCCTTAAATTCATCAATCTATGATGATTTGAAATACCATCGGTTCAACAAAACATAGGGTATTAGGATAACACATTTTTTTGTTTTAGGATTCCTTAAATAAAGTATAAGAATTAATTTATTCATAGAATAATAGAAGAAGAAAAATATATTCTTGACAAGTATTGTTCCATCCTTTAACTAATTTCTACCACAAACTCATCTTTCACTCTAAAAGATAATAGAAAAAATATTCTATCTATCCTATTCATATAGGGTTAAAAAAAACGAATTTATAATTCATCTACCAGATCCTTAAAAAAACTACATTATTTAATCCCGTACATCGCGTGGGTCAATGGTAGGTGATACACCCTTGTCTCCCTTCGGTTGTGAGTTCAAGTCTCACGGCATTGTCGGACGCGACGGGTTGCCGCCCGACCTTCGGGTTGTCCTTTTATGGCAATCCAAAATAATCCAAACTAGAACTATCCAAAATACTTCAGTCCAAAATTTATAAGGAAGGTAAACACAATGAAGATCCTTTTTTTCACATAACAACATGTGATCACCTTCATCATGTATTCTTTTAAAACACTTCAACATCCTAAATTAACATAAAACCTTATTGATTAAATTCATGATCCCTTATTCCTTAAAGAATAATAGATATATTCCTTCAATCCAAAACTGTTTTAAACCCCAACAATGATGGAATATACAATTCATTAATTAGTTTCAAGGTAGTCAAGAATATCCAATATAATTTATCCAAAACAATAATGTATTATTCTAAAATCACTACCTCAGTATCAGAACCATATTATGGTTTATCTTTAACTCAACCATATATTTTCCAAAAATTTAACCTGCTATTGAGTCACTTTTCTTTGTTCCACACAATCTCAAGTCCATAATGAAATAGTACTGCAATACAATCCTTATATACTCCATAATTATTATAACAAGTACATTGTTGATACAACACTCAAATGATATAATCAACAAAAGAACCCTAATCATTCCTCATCATCTGTGGTAGTATCATAACTTGATTATTATCCAATAGCATCATTTGCGGCATAGTCTGATGACTGGTACAAAGGTTCGCGTAGTGTCCAAACTCCTTGAAAATGAAGCATTGTACATTTGAAACCATTTTATTACCCTTTCAGTCACGTACTTTGTGCCCTTTTCCTCCACACTTATAACAAACTCCCATTCCTTTCAGGCAAGTTCTAGGGTGTTTCTTCCCATAGTTATCACATATGGGAAAATTATTCTTTTCCCTCTTCCCTTTATCCATCTTTCTCTCTTCCATCCTTTTCTTCTCTTGCTTCCCTTCAAAGCCATAGGACTCAGTAAACTCTTTACTTATCTTATCAACACATGATATTATTTCTTCATATGTTGATAATACATGGGAGACTATTTCTCTTATAAATTCTGACTTAAGACCTTGAAATATATGATCCTTATTTCTCTTTGGATCATGTTCATTGTTGGAGTTCTCATTCCTTCTACTGGGCGCCATTTCTAAACAATGGCATACACTAGATTAGTTTATGAATAACAATACCTAATCCCAAACTTCTAAGACACATAACATAAATTAAATAGTTTATGAATATAATCCATAATCATAAAAATTTCTCCTTTGAGAAAGTATATACTCATAAACCCTTTATAATGGTTTGTAAAGAAAATGAGAATTATCCTAAGCATATCCCCTGGGAGTGTCGTAACCAAGAGTTCAGCAAGGCCCATTTTCGTGCACCAGTTCTCGTTCGAGTCTAGCTCAAAGCGGTGTTTTCGGGTTTTACCCCTAGGTACATCTATTCCAGAGCCGCCTCTACCTGCTCATATCTAGATAGGGATGTATTGCTCGGAAAACTCACAAAATCTCTATAATACCAAAATTCTCAGAAGTTCTTCTATACTAATCCTCAAAGTTCATCTTAGGTCTACGTGCTCTAATCAAATTTTATCTAAATCTAGCTTCCAAGGTTTGTACTAAACTTCCTCTGATACCAACTGTAACGCCCCGACCCCAGTTACCCAGAGTCGGTGCATTATTACATAACATTGGCATGATCACAAGAAATATCAAATCTCGAAAGACTGATTGTTTTAGTAGCCTTGGAAACACTATATATATTCATAATGTTTTACATTACATCAATAAGTGAAAAGCTACAAAATACATTGTCTCCATATTCCACACTCATATCCCCACATACTATCCCTGCAGGTCATTCATAAATTACTTCTTCACATCCTAGGAAAAATAAAACATAGAAAAGGGGTGAGCTCAAATGCCCAGTAAGGATAACAATATAGCGGAAATTTTCATAAATAAGAATAAAAATTTAAGGCAATGTATAACTAAAACAAAAGCCTTTTAAACATGAACTTCAACATAGTATGGCAAAAGTAAAATGAAATAATGTCATTTACTTATTCACATGGATATTCTATTAATCGAATAATCACATGCAATATTAATAACCACTTTCATAATGATGTAATTCATAATGCCAGACTATCATTACCACATAGCCAAGGCCTCGTGCCAAGACTACAAATAAGATTTTGTCAAGGCCTTGTGCCAAGACACTAGTTTGTCTCATTAGACCTACCGATGCATCGAGGAGATATAACAGGCTCAACCCGTCACATATTAAGTCCAATTCATTCCCATATGAAAAGGTTTAAACATAACATAAACATTCGTATTAAAACTAGCATACGAAATGTCAATACTTTCACCATAAACCATGAATGATATAAAAATAACACATCCACAGTCAATCATATTAGAAAACCTTCAATACAATATGGAAGTTTTGTATCATAATAAATCAACTTCATATAATCATAAAATCCATAAAAGGATGTTGACATAGATGAAATCAAAACTATTTGAGAGAAATATCTCTTTTTTTTAAATCATTTAAAAGTCGCACATTTATAAAGGAAGTAATTAAAAAGAGATTTTTGAATCAAAGTGTCCCATAACACTTTGACACTTTTGAAAGGAATTAAAATTTTTAAAAACATTCATGTCCATATAAATAAATCCTTAAAAACCATTTTAAAGGCATGTACATTAATTAAAATGATTTAGAAATATAAATCTTTAAAACATTTAAAATTATGATTTTGATAAAGAGTACCTTTCCGAAATTCTTAAAATATTCATTTAAAATCATTTAAATGTCACATAATTATAAAATAAAACATTTACTTTGAAAATATCCATGTAAGATTGTAAGGGAAGCTTTGAAAATTCTATAACGGCGGTAAATAGCCGCACCCGCCGTATAAGTTAAAAAAAACATTCTTACCTTAATTTTGTCGAAAAGGTTAAAAAGCACCTTGTTTGGAAAACAACGGAAAGATTCCTTTATAAACACATATGGGTATAAATTAATTTAACCCATATTCTTTGTAAATAGTCAAAATGTTTGGAAATACATTTCGAAGAAACATGTATGTGGATGATAATGAAATCCCAGTAGATTATTATGTATAAACAACCTCAGATAATGAAGAGATTGAGAAATAAACCCTTACCTTGTACTTTTACTTGGTTGGGGTAGGTTAAACTCCTGTATAATGGTGAAATAATTGTTATTAAATTATACAAGAATCATATACATTAATATGATATCATATATGATCTTTTAACATTGCTTTGTTAATAATATCTTAGTATTATCGTCGTTTCGGGTGTTAACTTGCTCGTTTTCTTTTATATGTTTCATTACATAAGCCATGTTTTTCATGGATAGGTTGTATATAATTAATATAAATAATGATATCAAGTCCTTAAACATTATTTTTAAATCATCAAATGATAATTACACTTGAATGGATACGATGGAGAATGAATCTTATCGCGTTCGTGGAGACGATAGTCCGTACGTACGCACGAGTGACAATATCATTCTTTTGATATTAAAATAATATATAAATGGATTGTATATCATATATACAGAATCATTAACATGTTATATTTATTATTTAAATGAGTTACACATCATTATTATACCCATCTAAATATTAATATATTGAATAACAATTACACCACGACGTGGAGACGGTAAGCCGTACATACGCATGTTTGGTGACATGTTATTCAAAGGGTGGATAGAATAATGAATATGGTTGTACCATATTTATAATAACATCACATTATATATATGATACTGGATTTATTATTTTAGAATGGTAATAACAAAGGAAGAAGAAGTGGAAGAAGAAAGGAAATTGGAAAAAGGTGGTGAAATCATTACCTCTTCTTCGGGTTCTTCCATTTGATTTGATCAAAAGGGCTTTGTAGGTTGGCTTTATGATCAAAATAAGGCCTCTAGGTTGTAGTTAGGGAAGTTGGGAGAGTATTTGGGCAGAGTTTGGATGAACCAAAAGGCTTTGAAGGTGTGAAGAAATGAGAAAGAGGAGTGCCCTTTTATAAGAGGGGTGAGGGGAAACTTTGGAAAAGCTAGAAATATTAATTTATAATAAAATCATATTCGGTTTCTAATGGCTCAAAAGTTGGTTATTTAAATTTTAAGGTGTGGATAGGTCGAAAACCATTAAACCAATATAATTTAGAAAGGTTTGGTTTACTATATTAACCTTATCTTTAAGTATTAACTCTTAGTTAATTAGTTTCACTTTTACAATGTCTCTTTGTATTTTTATATTATATGGTTAATAAACTTACTATGTACATACAAGAGACCCCCAAGTGGTCCATTAATGATAAAACTATCATGATATAAGTCTCTTGGCCAAACCATATATTTTTAGGAATTTAATATCAATTAATAATATAATATTTGTTTTAAAAATACTTTTATGTCAATTTTGACACTATTCAATAGTTGATTTTTGTGAAACTCATAAAAGAATTATTACTTCTAAAAAAGTTAATTAAATAACTCCTAATATGTCATATTATCCTATAAAATTATTTTAATTCATTAAAAGTCTCAAATTATATTTATTTGGGTATTTATAATATCAATTATTTTAATTTGTCACTATTATGGTAATTACTGCATCATAATTGTGTCATCAATAAATTAAATTATTTAAAGTCTAAAAATTATAAATAAAATATCATTATGTATTAAATAGCTTTATATTTCTAATGAATATTTATAGTCGAAAATCCAACATATATAACTCTATGTAAAAATTTTGTTTCTAAAAGATATATGCTTATGTCATTTTTGTACTTATTTTAACTTAATTAAAATTAAGTGTCCCTATCGCCTACAAGTGGCTCCATGGGGTCCCAAAATCAACCCAAAGATGCATATGGTCGAACATGTATCAACCAATAAGGCTAGGACACGTTTTAGGGTAATTTAGTATTATTATAATATTATATTTTAACCCTTATTTACCTGATTTACCCTTAACCATGGTAAATAAAATATTTACCGAAGTAATTATTCAAAATGTCTAAAAATAAAAGTTACCTATTTACACAATAATAACATCATGATTCAAAATATATAATCCATTTTTCCAAATTCAAAAAATAGAAGTGGCAGAAATTAATTTAAAATTAATTCCCGCTGTCAAAACAAAAAGCGTGTTTTTAAGATATAATAACTGTCAAAAGATTGATACTTGTTTATGTTCGGTTTAATTGTGAAATTATGTCCAATGAACAACATTGTACTAAATGGTAAAAATATATTATAAATATACTTTAAACCCACTCAAATTCATAATTTATCAATATAAATTATTTCGATTAAAAAAGTTGTTTTTAATTAAAATTTAGTAATTTTCACTATTCATCAAAATATAAATGTTATCCGAAAAGTTCCAAAATTTCACCCTAGGATAAATTCGATATTCCGAATCCAAAAATGAAGTCCATTTTGAAATATAAAATATATATAATTTTAAAAAAGTAGGTATTACTATTCATAACGGCTAGTTTGATTGGTTGTGGTGTGTGTTAGAACTCGATGTTGCGTACAACACACGCTACTATATTATTCAAAAGAAAGCGTATCGTGGAAGCTTGGGATGTTTCGTTTTAAATTTTTTATGTCCTCATTTACTCAAAATTTTTAAAATATTGTATTTAAAAAGGGTTCACTATTAAAAGTTGGTAAAAGTGCAATACTGAAAATGAATTTGTTCTTACATTATGTCTAAGAAACTCATTATATGGATTCTAAAATTATAAGGATTATATAAAGTTTAAAATTTAGTTAATAATATTCATAACCTCTTTTGAATGGCTTGTTTGGTAAGTCATGGTACGCTTGAACTCGGTGTTGCGTGTAGTGCAAGTTATTGAATTATTTTGAAGAAATAACACACTATGAAATCTTGGGGTGTTACATCTATACATCAGGTTCTCACGGCCCTATGTAAGTCAAGCAAGTGTAACAGCACATAGCAGCCAAGGTTAAGCTCAATTACTACTTAGATAGCATTCTACAGCATAACAACATAACAGAACAATAGTCACACCATCCTACAATACCAGGAATGGCAATGTAAATAGTATCCTAACAAGAAAACTATACCCAAAGGTCAAAATAGAAAAACATGCATGGGAAACACAACCAAAGTACATAAATTCACCCTATTGACAATCAATTGTCATCTACTCAAGAATACAAGCATAAAAGACAAGCAATAGGGCTAAAACGGTAAACGCACAATACCCCGTTCATGGGTATTGAGAAAAGTTGCACATAAAACTCAAATATTATCACCAAAATGCACAAACCACCTACCTCGATGTTAGGAGATCACTATATGTGAACCCTGAGGCTTGAATCACCTTAGAACGCTGAAGATCTACAAAAACGTCTAAATTGTTAAACTGAAGATAACATGGAAAAGAAGAGGAATCATGAAACAAAGCTCAAGAAGAAGAGAGAGATTATTGAGGCAATCCCAACTCAATCAGCGGTAGTCGAATCAGAGATCAAACAGAGGCTCAGGGGCTCAGAGAAGAATCGCGGCCGTATGAGTTCTCTCAGACAAACAAGACCTAGAAGAAGGGTGTTCTGTCTGTCAGACGCGACCCTAATGCATTTAAAGAAAAAAAAAGAAGTTACATGGCATGTACTTTTGAATTACACATTGTGTACTCGCAATTTCCGTACTCCGCTTTAGGTGGCCACCAAGTCCCCCCCACACGGCCGTGTGCATGGCCACGACATGGTCAGCACCCGGATTCCCGCAGTAACTGAGTACACGATGTGTACTCAAAAATTAAATGACATATACTTTGAAAATTTCTAGAATTTCCACCTTTTCTCAAAATAGACCAGAAAAGAAAAAACATACATGAATAGAAGATCTGGGTTCTTAAAAATTTCCCCCTTTAATGAAATTTGTCCCTGAATTTCCCTAGCAAGGTGGCGTAGAAGAAGAAACCCCGAACAACTCCGACCACTATGATCTTACATCTACCTCCCTCTCCCAAGTCTTGTCTTGTACCCACCCATGCTGCCATGGCACTCATACCAGAGGAATAGACTAGCAATGGAAAACCTTTGTACTGCGATGGATAATTCAGATAGGATACTCCTTGAAAGATGCGTCCACTTCCAACTCAACATCCTCAGGTTGGAAAACATGAGATAGGTCTAAAAAGTAATGTTGAAGATGAGAATTGTGGAAGACATTGTGCATAGCTCGGTACCTCTGAGGTAACTGCAACCGATAGTCAACTAGCCCAACTCTCTCCAACACCTCAAACGACCCGACGTACCTCAATGAATGCTTACCTTATCTGCTAATCTTCTTGGGTCCCAACCTCAGCGTGACACACAGGAAAACCTGATCCCCAACCTCAAACCCTAGAGGTTGTATCCACTGATCAATGTAATACTTCTGTCGAGACTGTGCAGAATCCATCCTCTTCTGAATCAACTTTATCTGCTCTGTGGTCTCCTGAACAAGATGAGGTCCCAGCAAAGCTGCCTCTCCTGCCTCCAGCCAACATAAGGGTGATCGGCATGGCCTACTGTACAAATCCTCATAAAGATCCATTTCAATAGTTTCTTGAAAACTATTGTTGTAGGAAAACTCCACAAGAGGAATATTCTTCTCCCAAGAACCTCCAAAAATCTAGATACATGCTCGTTGCATGTCCTCAAGCACCTGAATCGTATGCTCGGTCTGGCCATCTGTCTGGGGATGGTATGTTGTACTCAAAAAAACATGTGTACCCAAAGCTTTATGTTGACCCTACCAGACCCGAGAAGTAAAATGTGCATCCATGTCTGAAACAATGGAGTGTGGAACTCCATGTAGATGTACAATCTCATGAATGTACAACTGTCCTAGATCATCAACACTGAAGGTCTCCTTGATCAGAAAGAAGTGAGAGACCTTCGTAAATCTATCAATGACAACACAAACTAAATCATTACCTTGAGGGGATGTTGGCAACCTTGTTACAAAATCCGTTGTGACATCATTCTACTTCCACTCGGGAATTGGTAACTGCTGCAAAATCCCTGATGGTCGCTGATGCTCTGCCTTCACCTACAGACAGGTGGAACACCTCATGATGAAACCTGCAATGTATCTCTTCATACCTGTCCACTAATACTGATAGTGTAGATCACGATACATCTTGGTGACACTAGGATGAACTACCCAAACTGAGGAATGAGAGTTCCGTATCAGCACCTCGCGTATGTCTGTGGGCACCCATGCGTGCCCCTTGAAACACAAGATCTTATCCTCACCTATGGTCTATCTAGGAATTGGGTCATCTCCTAACAAACTTTCCCATAGGACTAGGCCTTCATAATCTGATAGGTTTCTCATTCGTACTCGATCAATAAGGGTAGAGGTAATAGGTACATGAGAAAGGAAAGTCTTCCCTTGTCTGTCATGCACCTCCAAATGCATCTCAGAGAATAGAACCATAAGCTGCCACTCACTGTTGGCCTCCTGAACTGCCTGTATCTAAATCCTACTACTCAACATATCAGCTACTGTGTTTCCTTTTCCAGGCGTGTAGGCAATCTCAAATTCAAAGGACTGTAGGTACACAACCCACCTTCACTACCTCAAATTCAGATCATGATGAGTGAATATGTACTTGAGACTTTTGTGGTCAGGGAAGACCACAAAATGCTCTCCTAGAAGATAATGTATCCAACAGTGTAAGTCATGAACAACTGCAGCCAACTCAAGATCGTGCATCGGGTATTTCCTCTCATGTGGTCTCGACTTCTGAGACCTATACGCGAGGACTCCATAACTCTTCTAAAGCACAGCTCCTGGACCAATACCTGAAGAATCACAATAAACAGTATAGCTCTTGCCCGGCTCCAGAAAGACTAGTATCAGTGCTGAAGTCAACCTCCCCTTCAGCTTCTGAAAGGCTGGATCACAAGAATCTGAACATAAGAACTTCACACCCTTCTTAGTCAGACTCGTCCGTGGTGCTGCTAAGTGTGAAAAGTATTGAATGAAATTTCTCTAGTATCTAGCCAGCCCTAGAAAACTCCGCACCTCAAAGACATTCTTTGGCTGCTCCTATGAAACTACTGCTCTCACTTTCTCTGGGTCTATTGATACTCCTATCTCTGAGATGAAATGACCCAAGAAGTGAATCTAATCAATCCAAAAGTGGAATTTTTTGAGCTTAGCATATAACTGATGCTCCCTCAGTGTACTCAGAATGATCTGATGATGGGTAGCATGGTCGTTTTAAGTGTGAGAGTACACCAAGATATTGTCCATGAATATAACCACGAAAGAATCCAAGTATGGATGGAACACTTGGCTCATTAGTGCCATGAACACTACCGGTACGTTCATGAGACCAAATGGCATAACCATATACTATTATAGACCATACCTGCTCTGAAAGGTTGTGAGAGGTATAGAAGTTGGTCTAATGCGCAACTGATGATAATCGGACCACAAGTCAATATTCGAGAACACTCGACCTCCTTGAAGCTGGTCAAAGAGATCATCAATCCTTGTTAAAGGATATCCGTTCTTGATCTTCAACTGGTTCAACTTCCGATAATCCACACAAAGCCTGAGGGTGTCGTCTGCCTTCTTCGCAAAAAGGATAGGCATACCCCAAGGAGAAGTACTGGGTTGAATGAAACCCTTTGCCTGAAACACCTCCAACTAATTCTTGAGCTCCTACAACTCAGGTGTAGCCATCCTATAAGGAGGAATGGATACTGGTGCCGCTCCTGGAACAAGATCAAAATAAAAGTCTACCTCAAGCTCTTGAGGCAAACCTGAAAAGTCCTCAGGAAAGACAGCTGTAAAATGATACACCACTAGAGAATATTCTAACTATGAGGTCCCTTGGTGATCTTGATATATACTAGAATTCTAGGCTGTAAATTCTCCCAGCCCATGATACTCGGGTCCTGCTCTGCTCACCTGGACATCCCATTCACCCTTACGAAGAAACGATATGCCCTCTGGTGATGTGAAACTCACCCTGAGATGATAACAGTCGACGACTGCCTAGAAAGGAACAAACCAGTCCATTCCATGAATGAAATCATAGCCTATCATCTCTAGGACATAGAGGTCCCATAAAAAGAGACACCCACCAACCTCTAGAGGGCACTCATTACTCTGTCATACACTCACCATTCTAGTCCCCAACAGGGTGTCTAATGTCAAAATATCCGTAGAAGAAAGGATGTAGAGCCCAATTCTCTACAAAATAAAAACATATATAAAGTTATGGGAAGCCCCTATATTAAAAATATTTGATGATAAAACTGAGGCAACGAGGATCGTTACCCGAACTGTAGAAGATCCAGGATCTAGCTCCTACTGGTTATGCTCCACTGCAAATGTTTGGCCTGTACCATAGCCCTGTGACCCTACCTGACCACTTTGAGCTAATCCACCCTAATGTCGCTGAAAACCGGGAGGTTGGCTACCACAGACATGACTTCCACCTCAGCCTGAATGGCTGGAAGAACTCCAGTTCCCAGACTGGTGAGAAACTGGTGGTGCTTCTCTCGAACGCAAAGTCATAGAAGAACCCCTGTCACTGGCTGCTGGTGAGAAGATCTGACAAAATCACTAAAGGTGACCCATCTTGCCGCATGATCAGCACTCCACTAGGTCTTTCAGAAAATCTGGCCTCATATTCCTGCTCTTTCTGCCCTGGTAGCACACCACCTATCTACCGGAAGATGTGTCTCACCTCATTAGATCACTACATGATGACTCTATGTGGTGCTTCCTACTGTCAGTAGGAGGGATTCTAACTCTAGATGTTGATTCTTCATGGATCACAACTCCATAATCCCTCAGATTGTGCTTCGTGATCAGTTCCTGGTTGATGATAGAAGTGATGGAAGTCAACCTAAAAATTTTCACCTGAGAAAGGATGTTGTGGCTGGGACCATCCTCAAACTTCCTAGCTAGGAACAACCCATATCCCCCTAGGAAGGGTGTAATGTGCTTAAGCTCGGTGAAGCAAGAGGAATACTCTATAACAAAAAGAGTACACTGCTTCAGATTCATGAACTCCCGGGATCGATCGGGCCTCTGGGTCTCTGGATATAATTAGTCATAGAAGATGTGTTGGAAATCATCCCACACCATAACCTGCTAGTGTCCCACCTATGAGATAACATCCCACCACCTCTTGGAAGAGTCCCAAAGCATATATGTATCGAGCTTAACCCTCCTATCTAGAGGCGTCTCCCGATTCTCAAAGATCATCAGCATGGCTTCTAGCCATGACTCTGCAACCTGAGGTCCTCATTCCCCTGAGAAAGTGGGAGGATGCAGCTAATGGAAAACCCACATCAAATCTGCCATCGAAGGGGCAAGAGGTGGTGCTCCCTGAAAAGTCTTCATCATCCCCATGAAGCCTTTTCTGAAATGTGCATTAGCACCAGTATAAGGTACAACTATTGGTGCCAAGACATGCACAACAGGAGGATCTGTGGGAAGTCCCTGATCAGTCGTATCCAGCATCTAATCAATTCCATGTTACTAGCGGACAACCAGAGGATGTCTCGGTGGAATGAATCTACAAGGTCAAATGAACACCTTATATTAGGATTAATAGGTACGGAAACAAAGAAGTCTAAGAAAGCAACAAGAGAAATAAAACATTCATGTTTTACAAAACATGACTACACGGCATGTAAAATTCCTACATGGTGTGTTCCCTTAAGTCATTCACATGGGCATCCACTTCTTCCAAAACTGGTCGTGTAACACCCCACACACATGGTGTTTTCTCCTAACACACATCATGTACTTTAATCTTCTTTCTCTGCCCAAGTCCTTCTACATGGTTAATCCAAGTGATTCTTCTATGAAAAGACTGCATGATGTGTTCACAGTAGAGACGATGTGTACTGGACAAGCTTCACCTGGCCCGTGTTGTTAGTGAAACAGATTGACACATGACTCACTCTACACGATCTTTTTCAGGTGGAAACAGTGTGTGTGAGAAGAGACTACACCGACCCGTGTTGTAAGCTACACGGCTGGGTTCCTAGGATTACACTACACGACATGTTCAAGCCTGACATAGCATGTATAACTGAAGATTTATCCATCTCTGTCGTTAGCCACACAGGCAGACACACGGTCAACACCACACGACATGCAAAACCAGTATATTGTGTGTTCTTACAAGAATTCCCATATCCCATGTCTCTACCCATATGGGCTATGACACAGTTAGAGGCTACATGGTGTGTACATAAAGTACACGATGTGTACTTAAGAAAAATAGTTTCTTCCCTAACAGAAGAACACATGGCATGTAGTCAAAACTACACGATGTGTATTCTAGGTTTTTCTCGGACAGTAAGCCTCAGAAACTACCTCAGATCCCAGAAAAAAACTAAAACGAACATTGAAAGTGCCAAATTCCAATCCGTGAGGGCCCATACTCCCCGAAAATCAAATTTTGGCATCCTATACATGTTATAAACAAGATAAATCGTGCAATGATCCACCAAATTCTAGTCTCTGAGGGCCCACAACACCTCGAGAACCAAAGTTTGGCGTCCATTCAAGAACAAACTTACACAAAACAATACCCTATCATAAAACAAATATTCTATCAAGGAATCTATCACAACTGCATGCATATCTAGAAGAACATCTATCAAAACAACATGCAATCGCTAATGCACCCTAGATGGAAAGGCAAGAATGCATGACATGTGATTTCTAGCAACTTTCAATATAATGCATGAGATGGAATACCCTCATCTCATCAGGTTGTGACAGAAATAGAACCCCAATAACATTAATGGCAACAGCACAAAACATGTGAATTACCCAATGGTGAAAATCAAATCAACCATAAAGTTGAAAAACCAGAACAATTGCATTAAACGAGGTAGATTGGATTTTCCTTGTACATGGGTTTGCTACTCTTGGGCACAACATATTACCAAGTACATATTCCTTCCTATCCCTGGCTAAAGGCTCCAAATAGAAAGTGAAGAGAAAAGAATTCCTTTGATACAACTTTGTAACGTCCCGGTTCCGGAAGCCACCCAGAGGCACCACATACCCGGTTGGTCACATGGCCTCAAACGCATTTCTCTGAATGCCAGAGGCTATCGACTAACAGCGAGGGCCTTGGGTGTGATAGTGGGGAAACTATTCCCTCATTGGTAGAGTACATAGCAGAAGTAAACAATTACATACAATAGAAGAAGCAGTAATACTATCATACAAAAATAAACAACAGAACACTGGTAGAATAAACTAGAGCACATATATAAAATGATGCACGATACATATTTCTAGGAAAGCAGCGAAACAAAGCACAATGCCGAAATACATTACTAAACCAAGTATAAAAGAAAAACAGTAATCAGCTCCACAGAATTTCAAGCCTAAGCTTGGATCCGTGCTCTCCATCTCCACAACATGTCAAGTACTTGAAGTAGAATGGTGATTTCCCTTGTCTATACCTGCAACAATATAATCTATTTGGGCCCAAAAACATGGCCAGAATAGGTTGTGGGACTAAATACCAGTAGGAAACCACAGCAAGATCTCTACCTAATACTCAATTATTATATGGCAGGTAAAAGTACAAGAAATGGTAAACAAGAAAGTGCTCAATAGTAAACAATCCACAGTTTCAATATCAAGCAACAACTAAACAAGAAGATAAACACAAACATGTAACCCTCTTTGAAGCACCCACATCCTTTCCCCACTGGTCCTACTTAGCAACGCAAGCAACTATCTAACACAAAGGTAACCATCTGGGAAGTACCCAAATCCTATCCCCACTAGTCCTACCTAACATGTAATAGAAATCCTTTGGTAGTACACTCAGTATAACCCCTCTGGTTCAACATAACCATAGACTCTCTGAAGAATCACTCATCGTAAATTCCCCCTATAGTCTCATATCATAACGAAAGGCACTCTAGGGAAGAACTTACGTCACATCCCTCTGTGGCCCATGTCAAGGAAATACAAACACTCTGAGGAATAATTCAACGTCAATTCCCCCTATGGTCTCACATTGTAAGTAAAACATACACTCTGGAGAAGCCCTCAACGTCCATTCTCCCTATGGTCTATACACCAGCTTCTCACGACCCTGTGTAAGTCACACAAGTGTAAAAGCACATATCAGCCAAGGTAAACCTCAAGAACTACTTGTCTAGCATTCTACAACATAACAACATAATATAACAAGAGTCACACTATCCTACAATACTAGGCATGAGAAAGTAAATAGCTGCCTAACAGGCAAACTAGACCCAAAGGTCAATACAGACAAACATGCATGGATAACACATCCAAAGAACAACAATTCACCCTATTCACAAACAATTATCATCTACTCAACCATACAAGCATAGAATAAAAACAATAGGGCTAAAACAGTAAACGCGCAATACCCCGTTCATGAGTATTGGGAAAAGTTTCACTTAAAACTCAAATAATTTCAACAAACAGGCACAAACCACCTATCTTGACGTTAGGAGATCTCCATATGTGAACCCCGAGGCTTGAATCACCTTAGAACGCTCAATTTCTACAAAAAAATCTAAAATATTCAACTGAAGATAACTTAAAAAAGAAGAGGAATCATGAAACGAAGCTCAAGAAGAAGAGATAGCATACAAAGGAAATCCCAATGCAATCGATGATAGTCAAATCAGAGATCAAATGGAGTCTCGTGGGCTCAGAGAAGAATCACGGACATACGGGTTCTCTAGGACGAATGAGACCTAGAAGAAGGGTGTTATATCCGTCAGACATGACCCCAATGCGTTTAATGAAAAACAATAAAGTGAACGATGTGTACTTTTGAAGTACACCACTTTAGGCAGCCTCTAAGTCCACCCCCACATAGCCATGTGCATGACCATGACACATCCATCACCCAACTTCCTGCGGTAACTGAGTACACGGTGTGTACTTCAAAAATTTCCATAATTTCTTCTTTTTCTCAAAAATGACCAGAAAATGAAAAATATACCTGAAAAGAAGATCCTGGTTCTTACAATTTACCAAATTGATTCAGTATATAAGTAGTCGCCCATTTCAAAATAATTATGATGGAACTCGGATACATACAGATGGACTTACCCAAGAGAACGTAGTGTTTTTCATATAAAAGAGAATTAACCTATAATTGTTGGATAGGGTAACCAGACCCGTATTTAGATTAGGAAGATATTCATGAACATATATTGAATCTATAAGAGTGTCCCATAGTATGAAATAATTCCCCTAAAAAGGGTGTGATGAGCCCAACCTCCCATCCTCTTGACCAATGCAATTCCCCAAGAGTGATTGGGCCGGAAAAAACCCAAATGACAGCCAGTCATTAGAAAGAAATTCCGCACTCAGCTATGGATGGGGGAACTATTAGTAGTTTCAAGGAAAATTTACAATTTTAATGCAATGAAAAAACCCAATTCCTTGAAATATTCCTGATCAAACAAAAATGCGAAACTTGATATGATTCTCTCTAATAACAGACAATGGTGTTGTAATATGTTGATCCATGCTAATTTACCTTTATATTAAAAAAACACTAACAGGATCAACGCAGATCTCACAGGCTATTTTTTTTAAATTATATTTATGAACAAAGAAGTATGGCCAACATAAACTGGGAATTCTGTAAGTCCATCCTCATGCTGACAAGACCACATGAGTAGAATGGCTGGAATGGGAATACAAGACAATTTTGGTAACTAAGGATATTTGATTGAGCATTTTCAAACCTATTATATAGAACTAATCAGTAACTGTGTACCTTATTTTCTGCATGATTTCAGCCTCCCAACCTGAGAAAATGTATTCAGGTTCCAACACTCATTAAATTAACTCATCCGATGTTGTGACCCCTGTGGGTCATAAAGTAACCTCGCCTACCAAACTACTCCAATAGAAGGTAGTGAATACAATGATCTGGAAATATCAAAAATATGGTATAATCCTGACCATGGAATCTAGCCATGAAATCCATCAGGCATGACATTCAGGGAGTTAGTGCCACCCAGTGAAGGCTGAAGCTAAAATATTATCCTCCATCTCTATGACCAAATGCCTCGAGAGATTATCCATAGATCATGATAACCTCCACCTTCCATATATGATGAATGTGGATTAGGAGGCTAGATTTAGCTCCCTCATGGTTTAAGCACTTCTATGGTGAGAACCTACTAGCTGACATGGACAACATTATCCCACTAGTACCCATCAATCACTTGTTAAGGGTACCAACCAATAGACATCCACCTCATATGTCCATGAATGTGCTACGAGGAATACTCATCGGAGGAGGAAGATGTTGGAAATTCATGAGAGGTATTATTTTCCTGCTCTTACAAATGATGTCTGCTGGTATGCTCCGTCTGGAGCTAGTAATCAGTCCTATATCCTAGCTAACTCAAAATAAGTCTGTTGGAATTTTCCTACAACCACCTGGGAGAGGGATCATATCCCCACTCCTATCAATGAATCCCACTAGCATACTCTTGTAGGGACCATAAAGTAGGCTCATATCATTTCTCTCTTAGAACATTTCTGTGAGCATATTCCTACAACCATCATGTGGGGTCATACTTCTTCCCCCATGTATGAATTCCATCATCATATCTTGATGCCATAAGGAGGATAGAAGTGGGTATATATCACCACTTCGATCAAAGATTTTTGTCAAAATATATTTGGAGAAAGAAAAAGTGTTGGATTATATCCCTAAACACACTTCGTTGAAATGTAAATACATTTTAGTAACATCTAAAGAGCTCTGTCAATATATTCTCTCACTGTTGCATATGAAGGGACATCTGCATACTCCTATCCCAACATCCAGGACAACTCAACACTCTGATCATCATGATCAAGTGGTTTTACTATATCAAGACCACATTATTTCTCCCACATTGAAGGATTATTGGCATATTTTGATGAGGGGTGGGGCATCGAATTAGGATCATACTCCCACTCTAATAGGGAGCCACCATGTGAGAGTGGCACAAGGCTCGAGACAAGGGTGCATGCCTATCGAAAAAGTCTTGTGTCATACTCCAAAGGCCTATGATCGGGAATATATCCTCATCCTAGTGAGGCGTAACCAAGTGATAATGGCATAAGACTTGGGATTAGATCTTATTTCTATCAAAAAACCTACCTGACATACTCCAACAGATTTTACATGTAAGGTACATATCCCTACTTCTATTGATGAATGACTGCACCAACATCATTCTAAGGCGATACGTGAAGAGGCTCTTATTCCCTATCCCATTCTAGAGGTTCTTCAGAAAATTCTAGTGGGGAATGAATATTTGTACCAGGCTCATATTCCTATTCCAAATGATTCTCATCAAGTGAGAGTGGCACATGCCATGGGACATGCTCATATCCCCTTCGTTAATGAGATGGTTTATCAGCATATTCTGACAGCTTCTTGGCTGTGGGATTATACTCCCACATTACACGATGGTAATATATAATTTCCAAAATCCGTCATGCGGTAGGCTCATATCCCTTCACGGTTTCCAAAGGAAGGTCATCATACACAAACCACAATGCAGAACATGACTCGTATTTCTAATATTCTCATAGCTAGTGTCCTTGAGGTTGTTCGATACACACTCTCAACACCCAAAGGTTCCTTCATCCCTTCCATATAAGTGGGAGTAGGAGATTGTCATTATCATGGTAGTACTTCTCATGGTAATGTGTAGATGGATCGCAAGGACACTACTCCTAACATCCATCATGGTCAACCTCCACATGATGATATCTCCCACGGTAAAGGCAATCCTCCCATTGTCTAGACACCTTTGTATTGAGAGGTGAACCAAACCCTGACAACTTCTTATATAGAGGTGCTCGAAACACCAGGGTTAGCTATATATGGTTCCCCATCAACTTCCAGCAACACCCCAATCTCATCAGCTGGCGACCAGCAGAGTCATCTTATATGGTCTGACTAGATGGAGGTGTGTAACTCTAAAGTGGAAGATTATGATATTTATATATAGAGAGATTTATCAAGAAACAATATCCCTATCATGTTCTGGCCCCTGCTACTTCCAGTTATGATATCCCGGACGAGCTATAAAAGGAGTGCATTCCTTATCTACGCAATAATATGTGGGATACTTGTCAGCTATTAAAGGATCAATATCTCCCTTATCCATGATATAAGTGTCACCTTTAGACCATCGGGATACTCTATTTTCTCTCCCTAGATTCCATCTCCAGGGCCCAAGATCCACATCCAGAAAAGAACAGTGAAAATTTGCAACACACTTGTCATCGTTGCAGTCAAGGATGGGGAACATTTGGAGCATTACACTTTGTTTCTCCCCTAGAACAACAAATACCCTTGGATATGACATCCAGCAATGTCATAGCCTCTATAGAAATCAATGGACTAGGTAATTATTGAGATAGTAGGTCACTGCAATAGAATTCCCCTACATCAATGGTTCCCAAAAACCACATGCAGGGAAAGGGGACAACCAAAAATAATTCAAAACGAGCCCCTCAGGATGATAGAAAGATGTTCTGAGCAAAAAGGTCAAAGTTGTGATCACTCAGAAAGATTCCCTTAAGAAATGATCCTCTTTATTGGATTCCATCACACCCATCTCTCACACAAGAACAATTTCACCACATCACAGAGACTGCATCAGCAGCTGCCATAACGGTCATCTAGGAGCAGACTGGACCCCCTATGCCAGAATAATATCTACCACTGCCTCCACCCCTCAGAACATTAATTCTAAAGATGATTCAGGATATACCTTCGATAGTATTAGGTGAACCATAGCCTACTGATCTAGGGTAATTTATATCTCATTCAACATCTCCAGATTCAATGTTCCCTGAGAGGACCCTGGAGACATTATCAATGATTCTAGATCATCACCATCCCAATAGAACGGGTTGATTTATATCTTCATGTTCAATGGTATCCCTAGATGACCCCCACCCCACATGGATGGGGTCATTATTATCATCATCATCACTAGAGAGGTAATCTGTATTCTCTAGTCTAAGAGGAAGAAATTAATAGTTGGCATCCCACTAGTTCCTCCCACTATGAGACACACCTTTTTTGGTTGGAGCCCGCATGGAAACCACAACCATTAATTCCATCCAAGTCACTATTCATAAACCAACATGAGAGGAAAATATGGTTAATGCAATCAAACCTCAACGGTTTCACAATCCAAAATGGACTAATAAGGCCAATGGTTTGAATAAAAACACTCATGGAAGCCATTAAGAATCATACTGTTATGTGGAAATTAATGACACATCCCCCATTGCCTGACATTTCACTTTGAATTTTTTCACTATTGACATGGCAGACACCAACCAGGATATGGAGGTAGAATGCCACAAAATGAAAAATATACCCTCGGTGAAGGGTGACCTGGATGTACCAAATTAGGTTGTGCAAACCCATAACCAAAGAAGGCTCAAAAAATTGGAACCAAAAAATAATTTATTGCTACCTCATCATTGGAATGCGACCAATGAAAAAGTTAAAGAAATATCCACATCTCAATTACCATCTGTGGAACCACAGTTGTCATAATATGAGAGAGAAATATAAGCCCTCTAGCAACTCAATGAGGAGTTACTTAGTGGAAATATTCCCTCTAGTTATCGCCTCCAACCATAGATGAATATTATTCCCCCTACGACTGATCTTCCAGTAAGAGAAGTATCTAAATATTAGATTGGTTCCAGATCTAGATAGTCAATCCATATAAATGAAGAATTCCAAAATGATTGGGATTTCCCACTATTACGAAATCAACCCATCCCCCATCAGGGTAATCCTCTATTCATAGGAATAATTGAGGATTACGAGGAGGTGAAGGTGGTACCACCTCACCAGCATCCACCTTCTCCCTATGGATAATAGTTAGATTAGACAACAGTGCACCTAGAGTTACTTAACACCCATGAATCCATGGCTAATCGGATGGAAGTTGTGGAAGGGTGATGCACACCGGTGCAGCCTAAAAATAATATGTATCTCGAATGGTAGGATGATACTCCACCTCCACCAAACTTCAGCATCCCCCTACCTTTGATAGTACAGCTGACCTCGAATAATATCTCACACACTTCGTGTCCCAATGCGGGCCGATGATGGTCCTCCGAGATCAATGAGAGGCGATGAAGGTGAGGTGGTTTGTATAGACTTCGGTAGGGATGGTATTTGTCTAGTATAGTAGTCTGCCAGCAGGATATATTGTAGGATGGGAATACATTCATCATCAGTTCATTTATCAGTTCAGTTCAACACTAAGGAAGACCATGATCATCTACCTTAAAAACTGCAAGCTTCGCGAGATTGAAAGGGTGTATCATTTCATATCAATGTGGAAGAGTTTGACCTATTATCTCATCATCCCTCTCTCACAAAATCATATTTTGGAGCTCAACACTAAGAATCTATGGGATGATTTTTAGACACCCTTAATCCCCATGAAATATCCAGGAGTTTTCTGAGAGTTCGATGATATATAAAAACATCTTGAAGAGGTTATTCATCAAACCAGATCCGTGTACCGGCCCATTCCCATTTCATAAGTAAAAGGTCCAAGTAGAGATGAAGCTACAACTATCACTCTTATGCCCATGATAGTGTGCATCCAACCACCTCGGAAATCTCTAAACTATCGAATACCTCCCGCTAAATGGTGTCCTTCACATAATCAACCTTAGTCAAAAGCATAGAGAAACAAGGTTCACCCATGATTTGAGGAATAGATAAATAAAGTATATTCTTTCCAAAATGAAAAGTCCCAAGAAAATTCTTAGAATCCATGGATAATAACCTGCTCACACTCCCACAACCCAAGAAGCCTGATGAAGTCAACCTCACCGACCATCCGGACTACTGCCCTTTCCACAAGATGTTGGGTCATAATATCCATAACTAGTTAATCTTAAAAAACATCCTTCAGGGAATGGTCTATTTTGGATAGTTGATATTATAAAATTCTCCAAAATATGTGGATTGCATTACCATCATCCGGGCAGAAGAAGAGGAGGTTTGGAAAAAATTCCTTCCAGGTAAGAACAAACTTTTGACAACTAGATGACTAAAATGACTATTGATCGAGCTTGTGATTCTCTAAAAGAACTATTTCATAAGATCAAAAAAATCCTCCCCCCAATAAGGATACATCAGATATTCCTCCCATGGGTGGGTGTGACCATCAGAAGTAGGAAGATACAGAAGAGGAAGAAACATATTCTCCCCCAAATCAAGCCATAACTCTTGCAGATTTCTTCCCCACAACATCTACTACATGGGAACCGCCCCACCAAACGGAATCATCATTAGATAAATAGATCATATTTTTTATATCAAAAAAATACACATGAAAAACCAATTTTCCAATGATGAGTATTCTTATAAATATGGATTTCCCATATATAACAGAGGAATGGGAGGCTGCATTCGTCGGAGTTGAGGATACAGGGGATAGTGTGGATGTAGACGGGCTCAATATCCTAGTCATTTCCCCATATAGGAAACATATGTAGCTAAGACTTGTGGCTAGTCACTCTGATATGATCAAAGTGAGAAAGGAGGTACCTCAGAGCCCTTCAGCAGTCGTCCACACCCGATTTCTTGCTTGACCACTCAGCCAAAGTTCAATCTGATCAACCCATGCAATGGGGAAGGCTGGTGCGACCTGTGACACTGGTAGCAGATACCCCCTAAACCTCTGCAAAATCTCAAATCCCATATACCTAGGATTCTCTAGAGCCTGAACCACATACACAAGAAAAACCCCATATTGGGAAGGGCTGACCTTTGGTGCAAAATTATGATGTTCTGAAGCAGCTAGTTGTATTCCAATCCAAGATCTCAATCCAAGATGTGATTTTTCTTTCAAATGAACTTATGGAGGCACTTGTTGAATCCTTCTAAATCCCACAAGAGTTTGAGATAGAAGTAGCTACCACAGAGGTATACTAAGTGGAGACTATGACCTTAGGATGAAATGTCTCCATTTCATTCACTGATCATGATTAGGAGGAGGCCATCCAAGGGCACATAATACCCTTATACATTTCATGAAAACCTAATAATGTCAATTCCAAAGGGTTATAGTTGACAATGGATTTGGGATCCATCTCATCCTTGCCCTAACTCTCCTATCTTTTAAGGTATAGTGAAGGGTACTTGTCCCCAACAAATCTATCTATCTAGGGGTATGATAAGAATGATAAGAGGACTCTCAAGAATATTAATATTGATCCCTGATTTGGGGAACTCACATATGATATTGTGTTCATGGTTATCTAGCAGGAAACTGTATATAATTTCCTTCTTGGGAGGCCTTGGCTTCATAGCCACTCGGTGATACCATCAGTATTCCATCAATGTCTTAATTACCCTATCAATTAGAAATTTGGCATCCTAAATGGTGAAAACTCCACCTTTGATAATTTCATAACCATATATGCTAATGAATATTTCTAAAAATGGGTGGGGGTAAGAAACTAGTGCTGGATGATGACATACGAGTTGTATATTCCAATGGATTGGGGCCACCCTCAAAAATCCCTAATGCATGATCGTTGAGGATTATGTGATCCCTATAAAAATGGTCGAGATAATAAGGGATGATGTGTTTCTCCCAATGGACTCCCTCACCCTGATACTGATAGAGTGGCCCCCAGATTTCCATCTTTACCTGAATATGTATCCGCGGATTCAAAATTGGGTGAGGATGATCTCCGGGACACCCCTCCATCTTTCGAAGAAGGTGTTTCCACCACCATGGATGAACTCAAACATATAAACAAGGGGAAAGAAGAAGATCCCTGACCTACTAGTAACTCTAGGACTCTCAATGAAAAATAGATGTACATTACATTTATAAAGAAGCACTGATACATGTTTTCTTGGAACTATACAAGAATTCTCAGACTAGTTCTAGATCTAGATACACGTCATCTCATACTGCTCGATGAGCATCGAGGCTTCAAACAAGAATCCAATAGAATGCACCCCTCTCATGCCACCAATGTGGTGGTAGATGTTCAAAAGCTGATCAAAGACAACTTTGTCAAAGAAGTGAAATATCTTATATGTATTTCCAAAATCATCCCCATCAAGAATAAAAACATACATATTAGGGTCGGTATTGATTTTATAGACCTTATTCGGCACTTCTAGAAAGATTAATTCCCATTTTCGATCACAAAACGCTTGATTGATGAAACTGTTGGCTTATGGGTCCTTTCCTCTAAGGAATGGTACTCAGGATAAAATCAAATCAAGATGGACCCTGAGGATGAAGAATCCACTCCATTCAGACCACCCGAAGGGATATATTTCTACCAGGTCATGCCCTTTAGATTAAAGAATGTTTTTGCCACATATCAGTGTGTTGTGCACCACATCCTTAAGATATTTTAGTGAGGATAGTTGAGTGTTATATTAAAGACCTAGTCATTAAATCCTGACAGTGATGTGATCACTTCACAAACCTCTGATAAATCTTCTAAAAACTACTACAATATAGTTTATGAATGAATCCATTGAACTTCACTTTTTGGGAAACATTAGGAAAGTTCCTTGGCTTTGTGGTATGCCGCCGCAGTATAGAGGGTGACCTAGAGAAGACCAGTGCTATTTTAGCAATTTCACCCCCCAAAAATCTCAAACAACCTAGGGGACTCCAAGGTCACCTTACCTACATCTAGAGATTCAAAGACTACTTGGATGGAAAATATCTCTCGTTCATGATGCTAATGAATAATGGAGTCGTCTAACAATGGGATGATGAATGTTAGAAATCCTTTATAAGTCTCAAGTAGTAGTTGTTTCACCCACCATTTTTGATGCATCTGGTGGAAGGGAGGCCACTCATCTTATACGTGGACACCATGGAATGTTTATTGGGTGCCCTTCTAATGTATAATAATGATGAATGAAGTGAGAACAGTCTATACTACCTCATTCAGATCGTGATAGGTATTGAGACCAGATATTCTGATATCGAGAAGAACTTCCTTGCACTAATTTTTCTAGTGAAAATGAATAGTAATTGATTGTAGCACCATGAAATACACTTGGTATCTCGTATTTATCCTCTCAAGTATATCCTTGGTTGAACCATGTTGACAGGGTTCTTGGCTTAATGGGTGGTCATTCTGCAGTAATATTACTTGCAGTTCATATCTCAAAATTTCGTGAAAGGGAGAACCCTAGAAAACTTCTAGGAAACACATCCTACCGAAGGAAAATACACCTGAGGACACCTATCTCCCTGATAAAGAGGTATTTTATGCCCATGAAACTCCTCAGATATGGGAGATATATTTTGATGGCTCCTCTCAGAGTCCATCTGGCTCAATAATGGAAAACCTGAAGATTAACAGGGTTGGTCTGGGTTTTGTATTTTTCTCTCTAAACAAATAAGTATTTATTTACTCTTTCTTATTGCCTAAAGGCTACATGAATAATGAAGATGAGTACCAAGACCTCATCACTGAATAGGAACTCTCCCTATTATTGAACATTACCTACATGAATATTAAAGGGGACTTGGAACTAGTGATAAAGAAGATCAATGGTGAATATGCCATTAAAAAAGAATATGTATGCCCATTATAGGCTATGTTAGGTGACTGATGGCAGAATTCCCCATTTATCCCACATTTCATTATGTTCCCCAATCCCAGAATGTTTGCACCAATTAACTTGCTAATGCAGTTTTCGTCCTCATTAACCCCAATTATGATGAAGCCAAATTCTGTATCAAACAACGGAGAATAGTTTCATCAATCATAATATGTGATATGGAAGAAATCAATCTGGTCAGCACTACCCCATAGAGTGATGAATCAATGACTACCCCTGGATGGATGGAGCCTATAATTAGTCATCTTAAGGATGATAATATTCCAACATATCGTTTCGGATGGGAATAGATCTGCACTGGGTAGCAAACTTCACTTAGGATAATAGACTAAATGATTAGTAGATCCCCTATAAGTATGGATTTGAAGGATTCCTACTCAGATGCATAGTAGAAAGAGAAGATTCCACCATCATGGTTGAATTCCAAACAGACTCTTGTAGCATCCAAAAATCTGGGACCAGTCTCTCCCACCAAATTAAGAGGTTGGGGGTATTATTGGCAAAACATGATATAGGATTGTGTAGATTTTACCCAGAAATGTCTTGAATGCTACATACATGAAAACTTCATCCATCAGCACATAGAATCATTACATACAGCTAAATATTATTTTCCATTTTCTGTTTGGGGAATGGATTTCATGGGTCCATACCTCTTAGACACATCTAAGTAGTGCATGTACATCCTTACTGCTACCAACTTCTTTTCCAAGTGGGATGAGGCGGTAACCCTCAAGGAAGTCAGAAAAAAGAATATCATCAAATTCATGAAGTCCCACATCATCACTAGGTTCGTAGTCCCTCACACAATATTGATGAAAAAAAGTGCCAACTTTTGATCCCTGAAGTTGAATAACCATTACCATGAGTATTACATCGAGTCCAATCACTCATCCCACTATCACACAGTGAAAATTGAAATGATAGAGTCCTTCAATAAGACATTATCAAACATACTCTAGAATATTGTGATCAAGTATAATAATTCTTAGACAGATAAACTCTTCCATGCTTTATGGGACTACTATACCACCACACGTATTGCTATACAAGTGACGTCGTACTCGCTGGTGTATGGGACCGAGGTGGTGTTACCAATAGAAGTCCAACTTCCCTCACTTTGAATGGATTTTTGTAGATATATATCAGATGATAAAAAATCATAGAAACATCTAGATGAGTTGAAATATATAGATAGGAAAATGTTACGTGCGTTGGTCAACCTTGAAGTCCACTAGAATTAGATTGCACAGGCCTTCAATAGATAGGTTCTCCCATGCTCATTCCTTTAGGGAGAACTGGTGTCGACTCTCAGAAACCCAATGATATTAGGAAAGAATCCCCTAAAATTAGAACCCAAGTGGGAGGGACCTTACATCATATATAAGGACTATCATAATGGATCCTATTTGTGGCCACCATTGATGGGGAGTGTGTCACCTCACCCACCAATGAAATATTTCTCAAGAAATAATTTGCATAAGTGTTATGAAAATGGGCATCCACATTAGATTAAGCTATGTTATTCATCCTTTCCATATTAAGTTAAACTATATGGAATGTCTCTTCCTTAACACAAGTCATTAATATATATGGAGGTCTTCCTTACCACAAGGCATTAAACTGCATGGTCCAGGTTTGTACTACAATATAATAAACTGCATGGATTTCCAGAACTATGTGTGGCTTGATTATCATCTCCAATGAGATACGTAGGGATGAATTTCTCCTGTATATTGAACTATCCACCCCACAATATAAAATAATCCTATACTATCCTCAATTTCCTATGAATTTTGAAAGGTACCCTTGTCATTACTTGTTTCTCACACTGAGCATAACCCATGCAAGCTTAGAAATTCTGATAAGGTTCTCCCTATATAAAACAAGGCATGTAGGCTTGGGATTAACTCATGATCATCATAAATGAAAAGGGAATAAATGGTATTCCATGATTACTTGCTGCATGATGTTAAAATTTATGGTAGATGTCCCCTACATGAGATGAAAAATTGCATTCCTATTGACCTCGTCTGAGAGGCACACCATTGCTGGTATCTGTCTCCTACCACATATGCCTTCTATAACTATGTATGGCTTGGTTCCCATCCTTATGGGATACATAGTAACTTCCAGGCACTTTTTCATTGGACCCCGCCACAGGCCTCCCTTAGTATCATATGGAAAAACATCATCCTTCATGGTCCTCATTTACATTAGGTTAAAGTTGGTTGTGTCATACATACCCATTCAGAAGTACTCCTCCATCGTCCTGACCACATGACTTCAAACTGTATAGAGTTCATCCTTACCGCAAGAAACTAAACTTTATGGACATTTTCCTCATCACATGACATGAAACTACACTGATACATGATATTCATCACCATTCACATCGAGTCACCCACATCCTTATCGCATGACTTTAAACTTCATAGAAATATGTTCTTTTCACAAGACATTAATTATTACGATCCCTTCTTGAACTACGTTTGGTTTGATTCTCATTCCCATGAGATACATTGTGACGTCCAAACTTCCTTTCTTGTGCCCAACCACAATTCCCCCATCAGTTCACAACAGTTCACCTTTTTCATTTCTCTATGATGTTAAACTACATGGCATTTTAATAACTACATATTGCTTGATTCCTTCCAATACATGATATGTAGTGATACCTTGATCTCCAATCCTTGTCCTATCTACAACCATCAATGAAAAGTATTCCCACCTCTACGCATGGGACAAACATGTGTAGTGTATTTACTCTTCCATTACTATGTAGACTTCGATTCCCAACCAACTGGTATATGCAGGAAACCCCTTAAGGTTCAATCCCGATTCTTCAAAAATCGCATCCATTTTATCATATTCATGTCTGTTCGCCCAAGTCCTCACCACAATACATTAAACTGCATGACTTTCTAGAACTACACGTGACTTTATTCTCATCCTCATGAGATATGTAGTGATGCACAAGCTCCTATTTTTTGGCCTAGCCTCAAAATTACCACTTTTCATGTCAGTTCCCACATCCTTACCACGTGAAGTTAAATTGCATAGAAGTACGTCATTACCGTATGATGTTAAACTGCACGGAAGACATCTTGGTCCCATGAAATTAAAACTGTATTAAAAACGTCCCCACTACACAATGATAAACTGTGAAGACCATCCTCCATTATTAAATCCTTATCAAAGAACAATAAGAGACTTACCCCGGTCAACCAGAGTACAGGGTGATTCCACCATATTTTAAAAGAACACCAACCCATGTGCCACAATTCTTGCCTCATATGCCTCAGATTATCGTAAACCTTTAATTGTTCTTGAAAAGGTAAAATAGATCTCTCGGTTGGCCATGCTATTGACACGAAAGAATTTTATACCCACTAACTGGAAACATCTTGGTCTGATATAAAGGTCCTATTGATTCTAGTGAGCCTGACATCACCACGACGGAACCTATCACCCCACTGTGTTTTATGTTATTTCCAGAATGATTATTCCATATCATATCTCATGACCTGAGGAACTTGATTCATGATTTACAACATTACCACATCCCGATCAAAAGGATATTGGAGTACTCTTGACCATGGGTAACCTAATGAGCCTCTTGATAAATATCTCCCATACTAGTTACATGTTATTCATTACCTTAAACTACCTAAATTTTGGTCAAAGTTGTATGACCTTAAACTATAGCACTTAATGGATCAAATCACAAGACCTTAAACTACTGATGAAATAGACACAAAACTCGTCAGGTTGAAAACCCACAAAGGGTGGCATTAGTAAAATCCTAGTGTCCTCTTGCTAAACTCTTCTCCCTCATAGTTTAGAAAAAACATAGGGTGAAAACATAAGTAAGGCATAAAGATCGTAGGGTTTACTTCGTGGCCCTTGTAAAATCCAAGCTATGCTTGTTGGACCACATGGTCCAGGAAACAATTAGAGCAGTGATTTTTCATATCTCTTCACCATGAGAATGTGTTCGATAGGTGCTAGAGAAACTTTTAGGGTACTTTAACCCTTCTTGGATCTTATATTTTCAATTAATCTCTGTTCATGATCTCAAGAATCTCATGTTTCCACAAACCTTTCATTACCCCTAAATAAGAAAAGAGATCACTCAACTCAGTCATACTACTGATGCCGAAGGGCTAGACTCACCGACCAAAGATGGTGTGGCCCAACATAAATGTATTTCTAATTCTTGTGATCCTAGTGTCATCACAGAAAAACTTAGCACCCCATTATGGTTTACGATATCCCCAAAATGAATATATCATACCTTCCTGAAGACATGAGCACTATGGACCATGATTTACAGTCTCTATATCTGACTATCCAAGTGGATCTAATATCTTCAACATTGCATCCCCATATTTTGTGCACCTTCTCAAGACCAGGATGAAACCCTTAATTCTTGAAATCGTTGGTGACCCACACCTCATGATTTGAAACCACAAGGCATAGGTATCAAGTAGTTTAGTTGGAGCTATGTTTTCATAGGGTGCCAACACCTATCCAGGATATCCTCCCTTACATACCCAACTTCATTGTCTAGATGTTTGAGCGTTCAAAAATATTACATATTCCATAGAATGGGAAATATATCTCTTAGTTCGATCATGCTAATAATGAAAAAGGGCTCATAACCACCAACTGTATACATATTGGAACAAAATTAAGGGTCTCATAATCCTTGGGCACCCTAATAGCACCACGGTGGATCCTGACATCGCATAATGTTAAGTGAATACCAAACATGCCCACCCCATCCAAAATTTCTTGACTCAGACTTTTGGATTTTTGAATTATATCACCCACATCCTAACTATCCAGGTAGGACTATTTTTCCTAGAATTTCACCATCAACCATATTCACCTCATAATTCTATCATAGACCTTGTAGAATAATGGAGACTAGCTTTACATGGTCATGCTACCGACATAGAAGGGCTCAAACTGACCAACTAAAGGCATCTCCTCTTTGCAAGAAAGGAATTCCAATCATCATGAGTCATAGAATCACCATAGAAAAACTAAACAACCTGTAGTGTTTTACACTACTATAAGATTATATATTTGTGAAAGGCTATTTGAGATGGGACCACGTCATAAAAGAGTTTTTGCGACGAGGTCCCGTCACAAATATCTCATTGCAGAAAATGGCATTGCAACTAGTATTTTTCGTAACGAGCTCATCGTAAAAAAAACTTCTTGAGATGGGAAGCGGTCTCATAGAAAATAGATGTATGATTAAATACATTGTATATACAAAAACCTTTTATGATGGGCCCGTCGTAAAAAGTATTTGTGACGGGACGCTGGCCCGTCGCAAATAGCTTATATATTATAAACCTGTTGTGATGAGCTCGTTGCAGCAAAGTTATTATGACGGTAAAGTAACCCATCACAAATACTTAAAAAATATATATATAATCTATTTGCGATGGGCCCCCATCACAAAAGGCCCCGTAGAAAATAATTAATTAAATAAAAATAATAATTTTGATTATTGAAAAAAATATTAATATTATTAAAATAATAAAAAAATAAAAAATATTAAAATTATCAATATTTGAAAATACTTAATAAAATAAAAAAATAATAAAATTATGATTAATGAAAATATAATATTAATATTATTAAAATAATAAAAAATTAAAACATATTAAAATTATCAATATTCAGAAAAAAATATAAAATATCATAAAATATTATTATTATTATTATTATTATTATTACTAAAATAAACAAACATTAAAAAATACAATACTAATAACAAATAATAAAACAATAAAATATTAAAAATATTAAAAAAATTATGAAATATTCTCACAAATATAAAAGACAAAACTATAAATAGTTCATATTACAACAAATGGTCAATTCAAATGTTTTGAACAGAACAAAAAAATCAATGGGGGATAGTTTTCTCGAGGATTTGAAGGAGCTGGAGGAGATGGTGGAGGAAACTCTATCCTTGAACTATGAGTTAGACAAAGCATGTACTCCATCTACTCGTGCTACTGCTACTGTCATCGACACAAGTCCTCATCGTACTACTACTGCTATCGACGCATTCCCTCCTCATGATATTGTTGTTGCTGCTGATGCATCTCTTCCTACTGCTTATGCAAACTCCTTATAAGCTCTGTTTGAGCTCGCAACTGCTTCTGATACTGTGAGCCAGAAGATGATGCATCTCCATGAGCTCCTCTCGAGCTGGACGTCGACATCGCAAAAGTACCTTAATAAGTCCCAGGAGTAAAATGAAATCTTCTACCAACTACATGACCCATCTTGAAGGCATACTGGGTCTCCTTTATCCATGTCGCCTCATCAAAATAGTGGGCACTAGTTTGATCAGCCTTCTCGGCTTGAATCTCATCCCGTGTCTGAGAGTTCGCAGCCTCATATGACTCTTTTAGTTTCTATTTGAAATTAAAATATTGAAAATAATATATGCAATAAATTTTCAAACTGAAAAATAAATAATATTAACCACAATCGGACGTTGGCGATCACCTCTAATCTCTCCAGTGGCTGGATCACTGTACATCCTCCGATAAATGTCGTACTGCATAATATCAGGATGCTAGACTTCCTATATGAATATAAAATAAATAGTTTATATGTAATGTTATATAAAATATTAAAAAAAACTTACTAGATGCTCTCTATGCGTATTGAATGTACAACTACCAGTTCGGTGTGTCACCCCCTGCCTCTCTCGGTTCTTCCGGCCCAATGAAGATCTCCTCTAAAATCCACCACTCAACCAGTGTGAACATAATCCATCCCAAACATGAGATGAAAATTACACTGGTCTGTGGGCTCTACATGACTCATCAAATATTGTCACTCCTTCTTTCTAAATGGTTTTCCTTCTCAAATTGTGCAAAATCTGATGGAAATGCTCATGCATAGAAAACTCCCATGCCTCATGGATAATGCCATGCATGCTATCATCAATGGGATACCATATAACCAATAAATAATTTATAATATCATGTGATTAATTAATTAAATTTGTAAATAAATATTATTTATTTATGTACCAGATAATGATTGAATATTCAATGCTACACATCAATGGGAATCTGTTCCCATGTGATCCATGGCAGAGAAAAACAATTGCGCAAGATAGCACTCCCCTGTCCAACAGCTACATGCAAAAAAATGTAAAAAAGAAATAATAATTAAACAATTATTATATAAATAAATAAATGAAAGCTAACTAAAAGACACAGGTTATTATACCTTCGTGTGCGTGGATCGAAACCAAGACATGGACATCGCTCGAGGATAGATTCAGGAATCATCAGTCACACAAGACCATGCCCCATCTGCGTACCCCTTGAACTACCAGAAACCTGAGGGTTAGATGATCCCAAATCCTCATCATCCAAAGGTATCTCAGCCTCCTCCAACTCACGAAATAGATTATGGTCCATTTGAAACACAAAATGATTGTTGTTAACAGAGAGTTGAAAACAACTATTACATAAAGATATATATTAGTTATTATTATAACTAGCATTTAACTATCTCAATGTTGACCTTTATCATCATCATCAAATCTGATGATGTCAATGTCTTTATATTCACCATCAGCATCATCAATATCCATATGAGTTCCAGTTTCATCATCTCTTTCCATTTCAAATTCATTTGTAACATCATTAACAATATCATCACCATCGACCCTTAATTGTGGGGTGTTGTTATTGATATTCATGTCTCTTTGTGAAAATTATGAATTATGAGTAGTCTCTTGAAAATTTTCAATTCTGTGTACTTCATCGGAACCACATTTAGTTTGAGTAAACTGATTTTCTTGAGATTTCATTTTTTTTATTATGCTCCACCAATCACTCAGGTCTCTTGATATAGCACAATACTTTACGTAATATATTTGATGTGCCTAATTATTTCTAATTATTCCTAATTATTGGTAATTATTCCTAATTATATCTAGTTATTGCTAATTATCACTAATTATCGCTATTTGCTGCTAATTATTGTGAACTATTGATATCTATTACCATGTATTACAATTTTTTGCCATTTATTACTATTTATTCTAATTATTACTAATTATTACAAATTATTACAAATTATTGCTAATTATTACTAACTATTACTAATTATTCCTAATTATTGCTAATTATTCCTAATTATTCCCAATTATTGTTAATTATTTATAATTATTGCTAATTATTGATAATTATTGCTAATTATTGATAATTATTGCTATTTATTTCTATTTATTGCTATTTATTGCTATTTATTGCTATTTATTGCTATTATTCATATTTATTCGTATTTATTCGTATTTATTCATATTTATTCATATTTATTTGTATTCATTCCTAATCATTGCTAATTATTCCTAATTATTACTAATTATAACTAATTATTACTATTTATTACTATTTATTACAATTAATTATTAATTATTACTAATTATTACAATTTATTACTAAGTAAAACTAATTATTAGTATTTATTACTAATTATTACTATTTATTACTAATTATTACTATTTATTACTAATTATTACGGATTACAAAAAAATTTAAATCTAACTTAATTAGAACTAATCAAGAATAATTAAAATTAATATAAAAAATGAAATAAATACTAAATTAAATAAAATATAAATACCTTTAAACTTGATCTCTTATAATTGTAGATGGCTTGCCAACTACTTCATAAAAAAACTAACTCTCAAAAATTATCACTCTAAAATTAGAGTTTAGAGATGGCGAGGGAGAAGAAATTCAAGTGGAGAGAAGAAAAAATGGACGGGTGTATATATATAGGTTAGATTAGTTATGATGGGACTATTTGCAATGGGATTCATTTCACTAATAGTACTTATTAGGATGGGTCCCGTCGCAAATACCTTCAGCGACATTAATTACGGTAAGTGGTTAAAAGGTTATTTGTGACGAGGCCCATCGCAAAAAGTAACCTGCTGACACACTATTTGTGATGGGACAACATCCCCTCACAGAGAGGTTTTTACCACCACCAGTTATTTGTGATGGGACCATCGCAACAACCCTCTGGGGTCAAACTAGTTGAGATGGGGGATCCCCTATCGCAACTAGGTCTTATCGCCTCCCAGCATTTGGGATGGGATTTATTCCCGTCACAAAAAGTCCATCACAAAAAACTGATTTTCCAATAGTATTAAGTCATCCCTGGTCTTCCAACCCCTTATTCCTTGAATGTTGAGCTAAAACCCCTAAACTAAATAAGGAGATGGTATGAGATAAAATACCCTAAACCAAGTCGCATGGAATTTATTGAGAGTCCCGCTATATGGCCTTGTCACATTTGAACTGATTCCCATAGATATGCAAGGGAATCATCCTTCAGAACTTATCTCATGCCCAGATAATATTTCTGCACATCAGGCATTCAAGTTCATTTAGTATAATTTAGGGGATCAATATCGACAAAAACCTCTAATATGAAAAGATTAATGAGATATCATTCAGGGGAAGAAATTAGATCGTAAGCTCGAAAAAAACCCATTCATTCACAATATCAAAAAGAGGGAGGAATCTCTAAAATTTTCACACTCTCTAAAACCAGATCCAAGAAAAAGGATTGTAGTTAAAGAGTATGGGATACATTAAAAAATTTAATCCACAAAAAAATATGGAAAACACTAGAATGATCGGTGAGAGTCTGGCGGGAGGTGTCAATTGAGCATTTGAGTGTCGCTTTCCACACTTCTTCTGCCTCTTCTTCCGGATGAAGAACTTCAATTAGAGTAGTCAACTCTTCAACCCTCCTCTGAGTAGTACCTAAAGATGTTAATGATGTCTAAAGGATGGACTTCAGATGATAAATCATCCCTTTATACCTCCATATATGTGACGCCCAAGCATCCATCAGGGCCTACAGTTCAGACAGTAGTTGACGACCCTACACCAGTGCCTCCTTCATCTTCTTCATCTATTTGGAAAGGGAACCCTCATCCAAAAAATCATGCAGGCCCTTTTACTACATAGCCAAGTCCCTTTATGTCAAGATGATTCATTGCATGATTTCATACAAGGGATGTCGATCAAATCCATCATCTCTTAGATTGTGAAATAGGTGGTGAAACCATTCCCCTTGATGGTATAATGTTTCTTGAGGGGTCTCAGTAATCAATGTATATATATGCTCCCAGATCATCTTACGATGTTACCGAACCTCAGCAGCCAACAAAATAAACATTGTAGAAGGATTACTACCCAGTTGGATCAATGTTGAAATAGAAGAAGAAACCTCATACACCTCTCTCCCAATAAGTGAATCATTTGTAGCCTGTGCATGGGGACTAGTCTCCTCAATAGAATCTAACACACCATCTGAATAACTATCACTACGGTGATGTCACTTTATTGAAACATCGCTTAAATACTCAATCAATTCCATTAATGACACATATAGGGGAATTTTTAATGCAAAGGGCTTGTCCACACGGTAGAACAACTAGCCTAGCACTCCATTCAGATAAGCCATCACCGAGGCTTGGGCATAATCTTGAGTAATGTGGGGGAATCATTAGACACAAATATTATTATATCCCTAGTAACCAAATGGGATAGTATCTTACAAAATTGGTGAATGACGCCAAGATGTTTCTCCCCTCAATCATTGGCCAAAGGAATAAGGGGAACTATCTGGATGTTGACAAATTGTTAGGAAAATTGATATGGGGTGTAAAAATCAGAGATGATTAGCTCATCTATCCTGGATATAAGGACCCCATCAAAAATTGATTCGATATAATAACTTTTTTCACGAGATATGTTATCATCATCAATAATTAGACCACCTGGAGCACTTAAGGTAGAAAATTTCAAACTATCCCGCTAATATAGAACACCTTTGACCTCAGTTGGGGTTAGAGACATAGGTCCAACTCCAAAAATGTTCATCAATCTAGGAATGAAAATGGGATCTAGGATACTATAGTTATTTTATCATTCGTAACAATGAAAATACACCCCTATGCATCCAAATTGGAACTAAAGAGGAACATCGATCTTATAGGGAGTGTTTCCTTATAAGATATAGCCAAACATATAGTAGAGGCATAAAAGAACTGATGTTGCCAAATTAAGGCACCGACCTTCTACAAGACCCACTTCCATAACCAATGTGATGAAATGGATTACCAAGTGTGTATCCCTAGCTGGGAACAGCCACTCATTTAGGTACATGGTGAGAAAAACTATCACATTAAGTTCTGAAGGAAGTTTCGTGTTCACCCAATAGCCCCACGAGGTGTAATCCCCAGCTTCTAGAAAGAACTGATATGAGCCAGCACTGTCGTGGACTTGTTGGGAAGGGCATCGGTGAGGATGGATAATATTTGGTTTAACACAAATGACACATAATGAAATATTGATATTGTCAATATAGGAAATAAGAGAACACACTATCAGCTCTCTCCCTAATTTCGTTCTCATATTAATGACCATATCCTTTTCTATGATCATATTATGTAGAGGACCATCCAAAATGTCTGTAGCTGGGAGAAACTCATCATGCATCTACCCAAGAGAAGGAATTCCTTCCAAATGATGGATTTCCTATAGGTTGATACCCACCTCACCATGAGGAAGAGGAAATGTGTTGGTCCTTGGACACCAATGGCTGATCATTTCTTTGATGAGTTCAGGATGGTAGTAAATAATGAATTTAGATATCCACATGTATTCATGGAGATGAACCCTTTATAGATCATCAGCAAATTCCAAACATCTCTACCTCACCGAAAATGTCCTTTCCCACTCCTTAGAGAAATTAAAACTATGGTGAAGATCCCATTTTGAATACCATCCACCATAGGCATCTAAATAAGAAGTGAATATGCTTGAATAACTCTAAGAAATATATTGTTGAGTGAAGTCGTGACCATCTACCCTCAGGGGAGAATTGGCCAACATATAAGAAAATACCTAGGATGGGGTTATAACTAACATATCTTCTTTAGTGATTGTCATTCGAATGTAGTTAGGGGAACTAGATACCTAGTTAAAAGGCTAGTTAGAATTTAGGGGTGGTATAGCAGTGTCATCCAGTAAACAAAACCTGTATAGTAGAAGTCGATCAGATAAGGGATAATTATAAATAAAAAATAAAATGAACCCCTGAAGGACTTAATTATAAGTATGCACACAATTAAGGGGGACCATATTATGATTCCTGGAAATCATGGACCTCTGGTTATATGCAACTAAGGAATTTTGCTGGGAACCAAAAGCCATCTGAAAATAAGTAAGTGGCACAAGGCAGATGGAGAGCATGAAGTCTTGAAAAAAATAAAAGCATAATGGGAAAACGACAACATTCACATCACATGATTCATCCAAAGACCAACAAATCACATTAAAGAGTTTTTGAATCTCCTAATCTCTAGAGGAATTGTAGGGTACATAACCCATGCAAGGCATCACGTGCACCATGTGAATCCTTATGAGACTCGCAATCGTGTGATCTGGACATGGTCATGTGAGTTGAGAATGATCTAATGATTGAGCCAGTGGGATCATTCTAAGATGTTTAGGACAACCATATCATTGAATACTAAAGGGTTACTGAAGATTAGTTCATAGTTGAATTGGAAAAGCATCTGAGAATAAAGCAGTCGCATGCAAGAGCACAAACAGAATGGACTCACGGTGAAGGCTTGCAATCAGGGTTCTCAATTACGGTTTGTGGAGGATTATTTCAATAGAAGTGGTAGTGGGATTTCCCTAGAGAAGGATGCAGCCAGTGGAATAAATTTTACTCCACCCACCTCCCCCTATATTGACAATTCGTGGAATACCAAATGTCACCTGGTAGACCAAACTTCACTCAATGGCACCGATTCTTGAACCACCAAGGACCCTATTTGGCATTTAGTTTCCATATAACTGAGCCCTTGTCCCCCATACATTGATCCTGAGGGAGGGAATTTGTTGACACCCAAAAAATAGGCATATGAAAAACCACAAAGGGAGAAGTTTCTGAATAAAGGTATTATTTCTTCTCCATGATAGCAAGGAAGTAGAGGATGGTCGAAAATTCACAGAGCTCATAAAGGAATCATGATCATGTGACCATTTCAAGGTTGTGAAAAATCATCACAAATGGTGCATATCTTTCAGTAGGTCCCTCGAGGTCCCCTTCAAAGAGCCCTAATGCTCACATGGAGTCCCTCCTAACAAACCATCTGAAATCCCTAAAAAAAGTGAAATATGATATTCAAAGAGGGAGACCCCCAGCGGTCAAAGAGATCATGAATCAAGTCATAATTTCTTAGGATAAAATCCCTTGATAATATTTAGGACAACTTTCAAGAACTCCGAGCCTTTGTCACATAAAATGAAGGAGATAAAGTGGAGGAAAGAGGGGTTTGCGATCATTGAAAGACATGAAATGTGCTCCCATGAAGACATGTGATGCACCATGATTCCTCGATGACTTGTCTGGAGTGTCTTATGAAACCTCTTCATCTTTTCAATATTTACTCATGGGATCTCTCAGGTGTGTTCTATTAACTATGTGGAAACTTAAGGGTAGACAGATGTATTTTCTCATGACATAATTGTACACCCTCATCTGACCCCTATTGGTCACATATGTAATCATACAAAAAAAGATAAATAATAAATATTAGTAATGAAAACATGAACACTCCTTATGATTTGTAGGATGAAACAAGGGGGATTAAAAGGTAAGAGGCGAGTTGTGTTTGCGTTCACTGAAGGAAAAACGATGCGCCCCTAGAAAATTGCAAGGCATCATTAGTCCTAGGTATCCCATCCACATCTCCTTGTAATAACCCTCCAACTCATCATAACCATTATGAAAATCACCCCAAGAGAATCCATGGTGGTATAAGGAAAATTTTATATGATCTCACACTCCCATATAACCCATATTGGTCATGTGACACATTACTAAAAAATAAAAGAAATATCCTTAACAAAAAACATGAAATCTTGCAGGACTACAGAACTTTGTTACATAAAGCAATGGAGATCAAAAGGGAGAAGGTGAGGGGTGTTCACTGTCACTTAAAAACATACGATGTGCCTGGAACACCTATATCATAGTCTCATGAGACCCAATGACAAGTCATCCAAGTTCTTGTGGGTGTCTTTCAACAGGAACATGGGTCTTTCAAAGGCCTTTCAATGCATCGAACATGAAACCATGGAAGTCCTTCAATGGGACCATGATACCATGAAAGGATTCTTTGAAATAGAGACTTGAGGCACCTAAAAATTAATCAACAACCTTGATGTGGTCCACGATAGAGAATCGCAAATCTGTATGGGACCAGACCCCTTCACTGACTCTATCCTAGACTCGCACCAAATACACCGCACAAACTAGTGAGTAAACGGAGTGTCTATGCCTATAAATTAACCACTACAATATGAATAACGGTTTGGATTCTGAATTCTACTATGCATGGCAGACACTCAAATTCCTCTACATACTTCTCTGAGCAACTGATCACACGACCGACTAGCTTTCTGTTTGGTATTATACCGGTAGACAACTGAAGTATTCATGAAATAAGAATAAAGTGATTTGTGTGATCATCCATTGATCACGTGAAGGAATTATATTGGTATACTTGAAGGACATCCCACAAGACCCCCAGATCAAGTGAGACTCTAAGAAAATTGACCCCGAATGAGACTAAGGCATTCACCACACAACGGTTGAATCCCAAATCAAAGGTGGAAGTCTTAGGCATGAAACATGCTCGTTGACCTGGATTTTCTTCATGTGTGTCACCCAACGACACGTGATAGTGATGTGACATGTGGACCCAGATCTCGTGACACTCCTTCCATGATCCATCTGGGACATGTGAAATGCTCCAGACATGTCAGAGAAAGCCACACAGTTCCCTCTACAGACATCACTTTGATCCTACGAACTCTCTAGGTCCATCACCCAAGACACATGATGAACTTCAGACACATTTCCTAACCCATATATTGGATCCCACACATGGAATCCATGTATCATGAAAGAATGTATACACGACAACCTGAATCTCTTGGTTCCCATAGGCATGCCAACTAAGACTCGTGATTCCCTTTTGGCATGTCAGCCAGGTCTCAAAGTGTCTCTGAGAAGTGTCATTCAACACACGTGATGCACCTTGGTCCATGACATACTAACTCTTATAGAACTCTCCACATGTGTCAGGATAGGTCATGTGATGGCCCCAAGACATTCCAATTGGGTCATGCGACACCTTCTCTATAAAAGGACTATGTCAACAGGGAATCCGAGGAGTCAATAACCTCATCCCTCCTTGGTGTGTAATCCCCATCATAAATGGGACTATGAATAATATAATTCCTTCCTTATTAAAGATACGTAGGATGACTTCCCTAGAGGTTCGAGCATCACATCAATCATCCAGGGCAATCCCAGCATCTAATCCCCTCATTCAAGGAAATGGTATTGATTATTTTCTATCCACTGTTTCCCACAATGATCATGAATCACATGGGATAATGGAGTAGAATTGATCATGTCATATTCACTATCAATATCTACAATAGTATAGGACAACCTCAGTGAGAAATCCCTAATGTAAACCGAACTATGATGACTCAGATTCCTGCCATACCCAGGATATGTAGGATGCCTTCTCAAGGCCCGAGATTTATACTAAACACCACATGTACTATTCCAATACCAAATCCCATTATCTATAGGGCATGGGGTTGTTTTTTTATCCCTTATCTCTCACACCGAGCATAGATCTTGTGGGATTAGGGAAATATAATGGACACCCTATCAGATTTCACAAATTTCCATCAATGAGGGATATTCCCATATATAATCCATGATGGGTGGAATTGTATGAACACCCCTTAAATGCATGGGTATATACCTCGGGGCTATTCCTAAGGATTCAAAAAAAATTTCTGGGTTTTGATTCATGTAATAAATAGAAAACATATGAGGCCTAATAATGTCTCAATTATATCCTCAAAATATTAATCACATCTATATATGAGAGCACATTCTGAATCATTCGTCCATATGGATCCAACATATAATTAGTCACCTATTTCCAAAAAATGATGATGGACCTTAGATACATATATATGGACTTATCCAAGAGACCCCAATATTTTTCATAAAAAAGATAATTAACTTATAATCATATTTTAGTGTAGTTGGTCCCCTATCAGGATTAGGAAGAGATTTACAATCATATATTGAATTTATAAGAGATTCCTTGAGTAGGTAATAATTCCCCCCCCCCAAAGGGTTTGATGAGCCCGACCTCTCATCCTCTCGACCAATTCAAGTCCCCAAGAGTTGTTGGGCCTAAAAACCCAGATGACCATCAACCTTTGGAAGGTATGTCTATGCCCGGCTACATATTGTGGAACCATTGGGAGTTTCAAGGAAAAGTGAAAATTGTAACACAATTATTGGAACCCATTTCCATCACATTTTCCCAACAAAAATCTCTTTAGATATAGGTGATCACATGAATTTCATGGGTTCATTTACTCTTTGCGAAGAAGGCATGATAATTTTCTTCATGTGATGGATGTAGTGTAATGCCATTACATAAAGGTATAAGGGTATGTGATTGTGTAAGTTCCAATGTTGTTACATGATCATGAAATAAAATAAGTTTCATTACTTCACATAACAGATATTGTGGCTAGGAAATCACATGGTGTGATCGTTGGACGAGGAGGTTGACTCGTGATTGTGTAAATAATAGTCATCATGTGATTGCATTATTGGGGGTCATTATGGGATCAAATATCACACTTGTGGGAAAGTGTAGTGATCACCCTTTCTTCTTAATATTTTAATATGTTACTCACCAAATTTACCAAGTAGGAGGATTTGAAATTGTAAGATTAATTATCCCTATAAATTACACTCTCTCCAAAATTCCTTCTCATTATACTATTATTATAATGAGAATCAAGTGTGCTAAATAGTAATTTCTACCCATAGCAATTTTTCTTCTCATAGTGGGTGATCCAAATAAATGGGTTAAGTTGGTGGATGATTATCCACATAAGTCAGCTCGATCTCATGCATCGCGTGGGACTAAGTCTAATTTCACTAATGTTGTCTCCCAATAGATCTCATAGAGAACAATGACCATGAGATAATCTCATTACAGACATCATCTCTTAGATAATACATGTGATTAATTTTTGATTGGGTGGTCACATGATTTTAGGGAATGACATAAAGAACATCAATCGCAAGACCCTCCAGTCTCAGACATCCTTTTCCACCTAATGCATTTGTGGCTAGACAATCAGTTTTATTTATGAAGCATTGCTTGAAGATCAATGAATGCATGAATTCCTAATCACATATAGCCTTATTCAAATGAATCATTTTTCATTTAGTATTCACCAAGATGCATCCCATGATCAATCCAGTGTTACTCGATCATGTTTTCCATTAAGGGTTTTGCAATCATGTTACCCAATCACATGACCATTAAATGTTGTTTCCTTGTATAAATAAAATATACATTTGTGTTATGAGTGTTTTAACAGCTTCAATTTATAAAAGTTTCATCTGATTCATGTAAATAGTATCTTAATAATTACTAAATATTCTCAGATAATTCACCTTTGAATGCATACTCCTTTAAATCTGTAGGCTTTAGTAAAGTCTCAATAATCTCTACAAATAAGACCTTTGATCCAAAATCATGTAATATAATTGAATACTAGAACTTTGGGTGATCCTTTTCACTAGTTATTAATTTATAATGAAATGAAATAAAATAAAGAATAATTTAAACATCTTATTAAGGAATTTAGTAGAGAACTTGATCGATGGAGAAAGACTATATTACAAAGGAGGGTTTCGTTGTATAGTTGGACCCATCCCACTAATTTAGTTTTTATTTTTGCCTTACAAGAAACCTTCCATGAGAAATGTGATTCTTAAATTATTATAAGATGATATATTAACTTTTGAGTATATATAATTAAGTGGTAAAAATTTGTGATTGAACTCTCTCACTAGTATAAATGTGCATTTCTAGAATTCTAGAATTTTTTCTCTTCCCAAATACAGACATAAGGATATCTAGAATCACATCCATTTATGTTGGACAAAAAAATAGAAATATATATACTGAGTCTTTCCACTCACCTTTAGTCTTCATCCTTTGGCTTTATGAATTTTTTATATACTTTCAGGGTGGTCAACATTACATCACTAACTATTGGGTCCCCACCCACAACAACATGGGCAGAAATTATGAATTCTTCTGCAACTTTTTCCTTCTATATGGAAAGGAAATGGAGTTTAAAATATTTTATGTATTTTTAATAGATAATAAAGTCCCATTATAATATTTTTATCATACAACTTCTCAGTCAAATACTTCTTTCCACTCATTTTGTAAACATTTTTTGATTACCACTTCAATATTATTGTTGTCTTGTATCTAATATAAATACCTAGTAATTTAGACTATAGACTAAATTGTGTGAACCATGATTTTTTGCTCAATGATGTACATGTCAACCTCCTCATGATTTCAATTGAGAATTATGTTGATAGTAGAATTTACTTTTCCTATTTGATGGTTATACACACCACATTATAGTGAAATACTCATATCCTTTTTCATCTCAAAAGTTGTCCAGTCTCTCTAAAAATAGAAGGTTGTAATATAATTATAATAGGGAAAAGGATTAGGGACCTTCAATTTTAGATTATCATCTAGCCATTCATCTATAATCAGAATGAAACTACACTATCATTATATGGACTATCATGGTCAAATTAGGATTTATCCCCTTTTAAATTAAAAGAGTGTGAGAATATTTGAAGGTAGGAAAGTCCAAAGGCCAAGGTAGATCACTATTCATTTCATTCTTTTGAAAATTTTAGGTGTCTTGTTATCCTTTTCCAAATTCCAAAGGAGTAATAAAAATGGGAATACTTCTCACAAGAATCTCTCAGGGATATAATGACATCCCAGAATGAGTGTAACCTTATGTAAGACAAAATAATTATATTGGGGAGGGAAATATAATATCAGCTTGTGTATCCTATTGGAAAATCATTACCCATAGTTGGAATGCAAGCATTAATTGAATCACTCTTATCACATCCATTAATAGTTCAACTATATATAGAATTATTAACTGGAAAGGATTTATGAATCTATATGGATCATAATTCTTATAGAGGATTAAATAGACGATCCATGTTGATATGATGTAGTATCTTTTTCACATCTTATTTAACCACATTTCATAGTCTTCATGACCAAAATATATGATATTTTTGGTTTGGTGGTAATTGTATAGAAGAAAAGTAAACTCCAAATACATTGTTAATAGATTAAAGGCCTTTTCCCTATTTAATGATAGTGGCTTGATACTATAGAGATCCAAAATAAATGTCCCCAACCTACACATTGAGATTTGGTCCTCATTAGGGTGTTCACCTGTGTTTATGTTTTCTACTATCCATCCCCATGACACTTGAAATGGCCCTCAGATATGTAATTATGACTTTCCATTACATATATATATATAGTAGTAACTAGTGAATTGTTCCCAACACTACTACTTCTTGGAATTTGGGACTCCCTTTTACCAAATAGAATACCACCACGAATGTACTCATCCCTATTCTGGTATATTTTTCATGAACTGAGAGTAATTATCTTCTTAGCCACATAGTATGGAAGAAAAAGCCCTTATTTGGGGAGGAATTTCATGGTTTAAATTTTAACCCAACTCCTCATAATGGCCTATTTGAATCTTATGGAAATTCATTCTTGAGATTCCATTTTCATGCAAGGAAGGGAACATTATTTGGAAATTTAAGGTTATCCAATGTCCACCAGGGTCTAAGAAGATATCCATCCATTTATCAAAATCTATGATGATCTATGAGCTAGGTTCCATCTCCATGTCATTAATATAAACCATAGTAATACCAAATCCATTGTAGAAACTCCCTTATCATCACCATAGGTATCCTTTGGAGGAGTATCTTATCATGAATGGTCTTTGTTATTAGAGATTCAAAGATCGTATATATGTTCCATAGATTGATTCGCACTTCTCTATATATCATGTATAATGTGTTCATTTGTGTGATCTACCATTTTAGAAGTTCTGAAATATGGTTGGTGATCATCTATATGTATTTATTATCTATCAAAAGGTATTCATATACTTCTTCTATCCAATTATAAAATTCATTACACATACGTGTAATCTATTATTCCCCAATCTATTCGAGTTTGAAACTCCCCCTAGTATATAGATCCAAATTCCCATTACGTCCATGAAGCATGTTAGTGTTTGTTCATTGGAATATAGAGGAGTTTTAATGCTTCTAATACTATGATATATATGTAAGTAATCATCATAATGATGTAGTATATATGTGTGGATAGTCTCCCCCTTATTGATGTGTGAACCTTTTGAAAAAATATTGTATCTTCCAAGGTTGGTATACTTGAGAACAAGGAGTCTAAGAGGTCATCATTTGGCCTCAAAATATCCAATTTTTTCAAAATTCAATGTCCATATAATGGGAGTAAAACTGATTCCCTAAACGTTTTAGGGTTCACCAATATGATTTAAGAAATATCTAATAGGTGTGACCTACACTGATTGGATTTTCAATTCTTGATGTATTTTACTAGTTCATTAATAATAGAAACTATATTAATGTTATAGTTAATTTTGTAAAAAAGATTAATATTTTCATTGAAAATGGAATTATACATTGTAAGGTAGGGGAATAAGGATTTCATAAAAGTTTTAGGAAAGGATGATCCAAGTATGAAGAATGATAGATGTGAATTATTCAAAGGAATAAATTTCTCCCAAGACATGTTATCTATCTACCTTTACCAAGAAAACATTACCCAACCTCTATTAATAGGTATATTCACTCAACTAATGGGACAAAAAATATATATTTCCTCAGATTAATTTTCCCATCCTAGAATGTTCTTCACTCAACACATGAATGGAATAGAGAAGGGAAGGAATGCAATCAAGGTCACCTAGAGTAAGGCACAAAACATGAGTTGAAAGAGTGTGTGATATCTGTAGATTTCACCTATGTCAATTGTTATATAAAACAAGTGTGGTCCCCATAAAATTTATATAGTATCATAACAAGCATAGTTTTCAATATATTCCATGTGATAAGCATGTTCACTTCCCATTCCATAATTTCTGATCTATGTACATACACCCTTCCTTTAATATACCTTCCTACCAAAGTCATTTTTTCCTTATAATTTCATCCTTCATATTTCAATAAAATCTATTTTATGTGGAGGAAATTTATACCTCTCACATTTTCTAAGGATATATATTTTGGAGTCCTTGGGGGAATAAAGGATACATAACACCCAACACTTCTTTTCATGGCTATGTCCTTTATCATGCCACTCCTCTATCATAATCCCCTCATTACCTAGAATCTGTACATAAATCCCATTTTTTCAAAGACTTCATGTTAATCTTACAAACTCTAATCCATCCATTATAGGATTCTATTAGATTCTTTTACATTCCATGACTTCGCCTTATATTAAGTCTTTTCATGACCATATTGCATGCCCCTGCCTCCTTACATGAGGGGATCATCCTACTAGGGAACAAGGGGTGGGTAACCAATAAACTCTATACCCTAAAATCTCTATTACAATATATAGACCACCATAACAACGAATTTTAACATGAGGTATGAAACCCCCATTTGTGGAAGTGATAGAAGATATTTGGATTTATAGAAACACCTCTTCTCACACGTAAGTCTCCCAAATCTCTTTCAAGGGTCTACATAAGTAAAACATCTAAATGTAATAAGGAAACATCAGTGTAATTGGGTCATATTAGGACATTAAAACTTCATGAAAGGTTAATTTACCCATGTACCTTGAAGGTTAGTGATAAGGACCCTATATCTAACAAGTAATATGGGACACCACATGTCGAACCCATCCTTAGATTCTATAATTGGGCACCACACACACAACCCATCCCATAGAGCCATAATAAAGAAACATGAACCTAACCTATCCCATTCCTCTATATTAGATAGAAAATATACCATATGAAATACTTGAGTGACATTTATTCTATCTATCTAACCTAGGAACCACATCACTGATGTCTTGTACTTGGGTGTCACATCACCTAACTCTTGTCAATAAGATACACTTCACCGAGCTCTCATACATGGGTGAAATGTCAAATTGGTCTCACAAATATTTTCTATTTCACCTCAATACCACACTATGTCCACTTAAATACTCATACCTTATGGCATACCGCCTTTTCATTACATAACTTTTCATTACATTTTACAAACAGAGGGTCTTTAAAGTTAGTGTCTTTGAAATAAGATACACCATACATGTAAACACGAGGAATTATTCTATCCACTTGTAAGGATTAATAATAGGTTCATCCTATATAAATTACTACATCTCATAACCTGGGGACATACATCAAATTAAAGGGTGAGCAAAAATCCCAGTAATGGTAAACAAGGGAAACAATTTACTTGTGATATCAATAAGAACTTGAGGAAATGCATAAAGGCATGAGAAATGGAAAAGAGGAATATAATAATAAAAATAACATGAATCATAACTAGAAAATTCTTCTATAGTATTTAATTTATACATTTATAAGCATATCACCAAGGTCCATCCCCAAGGTGTCATAAAAATTACCAAGGTTATTCACCGAGGTATCATAAAACCTGTCATCTCTAGAGATTAATTTCGTTACCCAATGAATTAGAGAACTATCATGTTACATGCTTAATATGTATTTATTTTCATGTGAGCTACATATATAATAATGAAACATTTCATAAATAACCCAAATATAATAAAATGAATGGGTTTTATATCAAAATCGTGGCGTTTTAAAAGGCGCATAAAAACATGATCATTATGTCATTTATAACAGAAAAAAAGGGACTGAGGGTTTTAATAATTTTTATGTATTTATGAATACACCTAGAACTGAAATAGATTTGGGTATTCACATAAATAAAATTAAATTTTTTTTTTAGAAACAGAGAGATATTTTGAGATGAAAATTTTGCAGCATAACAGATATGCAACATGGTTTTATAAAACCCTCAAAAGAGATGGGAAAGGGGTCTACCATAAATAAATTAATCATAATAAATTATAGGTATAGAATAAAATGGAAATAAGAAAATTTTATGTAAATTTTAAATACATACCACATAAAAGAGAGCTTGAAAGGAAAAGAGAAGTTGAGAATTCCCTTACCTTGAAGAGTAACTTCTTAAACTATAAGATTGGGACCATGGGGACATGAAGACACCATGGGAGGATTCCTTGGGAGGTAGAACTAGCCGAAATTTGTTGATATTTATTTTTAATGAAGTAAACTAATGAATGTGTGGTTATTTATAGAAAATGTGGGGGGATATTTTATTAATTTCAAAGAACACCCCATTAGTGGTATTTACAAAACCATGGGGTTTCCCATGGTATTGGAAACATGGGACACATAATATCATATTTTAATCCTTAAGAGTCAACCAAAATTATTACATCATGATTATATCATTATTATATAACTATTATGTCATTAAACTTACAAAAAACTAATCACTGTATTTTTATTATTCATTGAAAAATCAATTGTGTCAGAAAAATACTAAAAATTCACCATAACCATTTTTTAATTTGTAGAATTAAAAATTGAACTCCATTTTATAAAAATTAATTTTATTTTAAATTAAATCAAAGAAATAAAATACTAATACTTAACTAATAATTTCTAAAATATTTATTTACTTATACTATGATATAATTATATCACATTACCACTTAAAATGACTAAAAACTATTTATACTTTATTGGGTGACATTAAAATTCCAATGGTAAAATTAAAATTCCCTAGGGTAAAATTTCTATTCCAAAGGGTAATGTTACTATTCAATAAGAAATTATTTTGTTCTTATTAAACCACATTTTTACCCTTATTACAACCATGAATGTTAGATTTCCAAAAAAACATTTCACAGAAAAAGTTATTTCATAATAAAATATTTTTTTACAATTAATCAGAAACACTATTCATAAAAAAATAATATTCATCAAAAACTATTCATCAAATACTATAAAATTGAACCTTCTTAGAAAACTTCTAAAAATTCATCCAAGATTACTTTGAAATTTTAAAATTCCAAAATGATGTTTACTTTACCATAATAATTTTCTATGTATAAGAAATCTCTAAAAAGTAAAATTTTTACTTATAAAATCAATTTATCAAATTTTTATTAATTAAACATATATTTTATAAAGGAAATATATTCTTAAAACAGAAATGATTAAATAAAAATTTCATTTATACTATGGGATCACACAATGTAAATAAGGCCTCATTACATAACCCCTTATAACACCAGCATAGGACCTAAATTTAAGGTGTCCAATGGTGATAGAATCTTGGGGTGGATTAGAAAAAATTTCCCGAGTGGTGATTTCTATCAAATTGAACTTCTCCCAAAATTGATTTTGTTCAAGCTTAATGTGTTGAAGTTTGGCTTAGGCTTGGTCCACAACGAAGCCTAGCAACGCCCCCTCTTACCCCAACTTTGAAAAATGGGCTTTATATAGCCCAAGTCTACTAGATGAGGCCATAGACTCTTTATTCTGAAATAATAACCATTATCATTAATATTTATAATTAGTAATATTAACATTAAGAGTATAGTTTCCAATGGTCATAGAATAGTAAAAACAATTACCATTCAAGGGTATGATAAGAGTGATCAAAGGCCTCTAGAGAAGGTCATGCTCGAAACTCTATTTTGGATTCTCATATCTAATGTCGAGGTCAAGGTTTTATAGAAAGATATAGAATATAATTTCATTCTTGGAAGACCTTGGTTTTATATACCCATATCGGTACCTTTAACATTTATCAAATTCTTGAAATACCCCATTGATAGGAAGGTTTATATACTAAATGTTGATGGTTCCCACTTTAAGTCTTGTGATGCCATAGATGCTAAGGTAGGTTTCTATAAGAATTAAATAAAACAACCAATTGTGGATAATGATATACAAGTTTAATCCCATAGTTTGTTGGGGCCATCCCCTGTGAAACCTTGTATCATGCTCAACAAAATTATGTTATACACATAAACCTAATTATTGATGAATATTTAATCTATGTATGATATAATGAACTGCAAACTTCAATAGCTCATGTGTGTGTGATATTAGTCATTCTAGCTAAAGTGATCAATCAAATGGGTATTAGGATAATTCCTTATTAGGATATGATAATTCCATCATTCCATTAACAAAAGATGATGATCCCCCCATGAAAAATCTCTGCAACTCAAATTCCCAGATTCCTCCTTCCCCCAGTGGAATCATAAAATAAAATAATCATCCTTAGAATATCTTTACAATTATTATGGTATTATAATATAAAAATGTATCTTCCTATGGCATCACTTAACTTGAAAATCACATATATTCCCTCAGATTACCTATCAATTTGTAAAATTCATCCATAGACTTAGAGATTATAGAAGAATAGGATGACCTTATGAATGGTCCCCCACCATCGAGGAAGGCATCTCTGCCACCATTAATGATCTTGGTCTGGTGAATCAAAGTACAAAATAAGACCCAAAATCTATGATTATTAGGGATTCCATGCCTCTTGAGGAGAAATATATGTATATTTAATTTCTAAAGTATCATCGATTTATGTTCCTTCTGTATTATTTATAAATTCCCATGATGATCAATGATGTGGCTATGCACCACATGGGATTACCCAATAACCATAGAGTTTTCAAGTGTGAATCTAGGAGGATGAAGCCCTCTCATGCCACTAATTAAGACTTATAATTTGACAAATTGATCAAAGCCATCTTTTTCTAGGAATTAAAGTACACAAAATGGCTATCCAACATCATCCCCATCAAGAAAAAAGAATGGGTAGATCAGGGACTCCAGTGATTTCATAGACCTTAATAGACACTTATTAAAGGATGATTTCCCATTGTCATTCACAGAACTTTTTATCAATACAACTTATGTATACCAAGCTATTTACATCAAGGATGTGTATTCATAGTATAATGATATAAATATGTCCCCTAAAGATGAGGGAGCCATTAACATCAGATCACCTCAAGGGATTGTTTCTATCAGGTTATACCCTTTAGATTAAGGAATGTTGGCACTACTTACCAATGCACCATGCATCATCTATTAAAATATTTATTGGGAATAATATCATATTGTTTTTTGATGACCAAGTATTAAAATCTTGATATTGATGTGATCACATCACAGATCATCAAACTATATTCAGCTAGTTGTGGTATCATAGTTTGAAGATGAATCATATGAAGTGTTCGTTTAGGATAACATCAGTGAAACTCCTTGTCTTTATGGTACGCCATCATAGAATTGAAGTTGACCCAAAATATTCTATTGCAATCAAATCCATTTCACCCCACATAATCTTAAATAATCGAGGGGAATCCAGGGGAACCTTTCTTAAATTCTAGATTTTATATCTATCATGGCTTGAATATCTTCCCCATTCACCATGTTAATGAAGAAGGGAGTATCATATCAATAGTATGAGGAACTCCAAGAGTCCTTTGAGAATATTGAGCATTATATTCTCCACCCATCAGTATTGATGTCACTATTAAAAGGAAATCCACTTATCGTATATGTTTCCACCATGAAATGATCACTCAGTACTCTCCTAGAACATTAAAATGATGTGGAGAATGAAACAACCCTATATGAACTCATTCAAACGATTCTAGGTATTGATACCTGGTATTATGATATCAAGAAGAACTATTTAATAAATATATTTATATTGAAAAAATATGGGACATTACTTGCACCATCACATATTTCACTTAGTCTAACATATTGATCATCTCATGTACATCCTTTGTTTCACTATATTGATTGGGTATTTTGGATCATTGGGTAGTTATTCTACAAAAATATCATATCTGATTTGTGTTGGAAAAGGATATAAAATATAAGGCCTTGGATAACTTTCTTCTGGAACATCCCAACCTAGAATGTACACCAGTGGATACCAAACATCCAGCTGAAGATATTTTATATTCCCAAAATACCCCCTAAATGTGGGAGATGTATTTTGATGGTGCCTCCTAAATACCAATTGAAAAGAGGTTTGAAAACATAAAGCTCAACCACATTCATCTAGGGATTTTATTTGATTCCTTAAACAAAGAAATGTTTTCCTACTCTTTCTCACTGTTTGAAGGATTCACTAATAATGGGGAAGAATACCAAGCCCTCATTGCCAACTTAGAATTATCCCTACAACTGTAGATAGCCTACCTAAACATCAAAGGGGATTCAAAGCTAGTGGTCAAACAAATAAATGGATATTATTCCATCAACAAGGAATAATTGTTCCCTCTAATCGGTTATATAAAATGATTAATATAATAATTCCATTTTGAACAAAATATTCATCATGTACCTCGATCATAGAATTATCATGTCGATTAACTGGATAATAAAACCATAGTTTAATCTGACCCTCAGTAGGACAAATTGGTTTTCTACATCATGAAGTAAAGAATGATATCATCAGTCATCATTTGTAACATGAAGGAAATTAGTTTCCTCAACACTAACTCAGATCATGATGAACCAAAATCTACCCATTGATAGATGGATACAATGGTTTATTGCCTTTAAAATGGGACCCACTTATCTGACCAAGCCTAAAGGGAACATACTCGACGCTTAGTAGAATTTACCAAATAATTTTTGATCATTGAGTAATCTAGGATGATATTATCATGTGAAAGATCCCAGTTTTCCATTATTAATAAGGGAAATATGTTATATTATTACACTTTATTTCCATCTTGGGTGAGTTCTCCATCAAAAGGGATATTTTATTGTGCATTCCCCAATCAGGTTGGGAACTAAATGAAAGACTTGTTGTAATTTGGATATCAAATTGATGCATTATCAAGAAGTGAAATATAATATAAATGAATCCTTTCTGGTAGTGGGTAATTATAAAGCTCAGGTTTAACGAGGACTTAGGTAAGATATTAATGATTAGAAATAAATCATCACAGTTTTTCAAAATAGGCATAATATCTAAAAAAATATTTTAATCCACTACTTTATCCTCCATTTAATCAACCCAACTGTAATAGTATATGTTGACCTAGGAAGTGGAATTTTAATACTAATCTAAACATGGAAATTTATTTCTATTGAGTTCATTTAAAGTCCTAAAAACATAGTCTTCTTATATGTAAATGAAATATATATTATGTGAATTTATCACATATATTATAATCAAATATTTTAATTCATATGGTTTATTATACACTCTAGGAAGATTTAATATAATATTTAATTATATTATATTCAATTTCATCATTTTACAACCATTTTTTCAAGAACTCCCACACATTCCCAAAACATCCACAAATTCAACCACTAAATCAAACATATTTGTTCACCTTTTTTGTGTAAGGATGACTCATTCACCCAGTTCATATATAGACTCATAATTTTGGGATGATTTTGTGTATGTCTCACCTGGATACCACTATTATCCACCTTCATTCGATCCAATTATGGAATGGGTTTCTCTAGTGTATGTCCTAAAAATACCCTTCTTTTCTTCTCATTGATTAGGGGAATGGGTGATTTCAAGGCTTGTCTTAGCTTTGGTCTCCAATATTGATCCTAGTTATATGACCTTAAATTATATGAAATTTTTACCAATATTTTGACATTAAATTAAAGGATAATTATCCCTTGTCACATGGCCATAAAAGGCACAACACAATGGTCAATACTACATGACCATAAACTATATTAAAATACCTCACCAAAGGGCCATAAATTGTATATTTTATAATCATATCCATAAGATTATAAACTATATATAAATCCATCTCATATGGCTATAAATTATAAAAAATCAATATCAATGATGATTTTCAAACCCTTTTTTCAATGATTTAAACAACATGGTTATGGATTCATTATTAACCTAAATTATCAATCCATATTTATCAATGATAAATGGAACTCACTTTGACATGGTTTTCAACTACTTCCCAACACTACATGGGTTGTCTTTCCCACTAATGAGAATACATATAAATCTTTGTGAAAGTTAAATCCTAGAATCAATTCCAAAACCCCATTTATTATGACTTCCTAGGTAGTATTACTTTCTATATCACCTTATTACATGAATTTTTATAATATAATAACCACCAATACAAATGTGTGAAATATTATATGAAATATGAAATAAGCATGGATTGATTTAATTTTGGGTAGTATCATCTAAAATGAATCATTTTCAAAAACCGAAATTCATATAAGGTATCAGGTATTATTATCTTGAAAGATTTCATGGTTTACCATAAATATATAAGAGATAATTATATTATAAAACAAGACCCTTTTTTGATTAGTTGACCTCTCATCCTCATAATTTTGGCATATGCATCCTAATATTACCCTGAAATCTCAATATGAATGAAGGGATAAAGAATAGATAGTTGAATATATCATAAACATAGACATATCTAGGGAGAATAATATGAATTTATTTATTACACATAGTATACATCATCATCAAAAAAATAATTTATAATAGACTTATTTAAGTCAAATATACAACACTAAACAAACTAGATAATTAAATATCAAACAGTGTTGTCCATAATTGGTTTACCAGTAAGGGTAACATAACAAAACATTGGATAATTTTACACCTTGTAAATAACCACACATTTAGTATGATACCCTCCTGTAGTATGGAATGAGAAGGTGAAATAATATACTAATGTGTATTTTTACATCATTTTAAAACCAATGAACACAATGTCCATTCCAAATCCTAACATACCACAATCAAACATTGTTAATTAATAAAGGTCCCATATGTCATTATATCAATTAATATCATATCATATATAGGATAAAAGATTTATGATGACTAGAATAAATTTATTACATCATAAATAACCATGTCCATACATATTCCATATCTAAAATCTGATATAATCAATTACTTGACCCATATGGATCAGTAAATTTTCACCATCACTCGTCGATGAGAATAACCTCATCAAACCATTGTATCATTATACATAACTCATAGATATGAGTAATTTGAATTATATTCATGTTCATCTGTCTTGTTGGATTATATTCATTCATCGTGATCCTAACAAAACTATGTGGTTTTTCCATGCATATACTCATATACAAATCTTCTTTTACCGATTTCATTATAGTAGGAGATTAAAATCAACCAATGGGAATACTGTTGTCATCAATTCATGAAAAAGAGTATAATAGTCACATTAAATATTTTTATGAATTGTGTATTCAATAATCTAAGTAGAAAATATTTATAAAAATTGAAATACCCCTTAAAAGATATTTATAAGATTCTAAGATATCCTCATCCCAATTGATGTTTAAAAAATAAGCATTACTAAATTATCACTTATCATAATTAGATATCAGGTAAAAATGTGTAATTTTTAATTTGAAATGCACATATATAAATAATAATAATACCAACAACATCATTATCATTATTATTATTTTTAAAGTAACAAACATTTTGTGATTTAAATATTGTATATATTTAATTTCAATTAGAGTTCACACCTAACTAATTTTTCTATTATTTATAAATTTTTATTAAAATAAAAATTATTTATCAATGTATATATGTTTGATATATGGTAATATCTATGGGAAATAGGATATTCTACACATGTTTCCTCTAACTCCAACTATATTTATATTTTTAATAATAATATTATAATTACTATTAATATTATTTAATTAATTTAATTGATAAAATGGGGATAACATCATCCAATCCAATTAAAGAATCCTGTGAAACCCTATCACCCATTATCACCATCACATATTGTTGTAACCAATTCTGTCACCACTTCCTTACCTATCCATCCCTACATAGCTCCCACAATTTTCATAATCACTAAATGATCTAAAATAATAAAACTTAATAGAATGACCCTTTACCTTTTCATTCCTATATGATCCATTGGTCATAAATTCACAAAAGGAACCATCTAGATTACTATAAAGGATTGGATTTTATAAGATCCTTTACATTCATTGTTTAAGAATTGGGGGTGTTGGGAGAAAGTGTATAGCTAATTAGTTGAAGATGAATGATATTTTAGCTAGATACCAACTGGAATCTTTGATCACTCCTTGAAAATGGAATTTTTATGTGATAAGTTGACTTTAGAAATGGTTTGTTGAATTCTAGTGGGCTTCTCCATGTTCAGTGAGATTATGATGTCGGTTGATGTGTCCTATCATGGGGATTTGATCAGGATTTTTTTGTTTCATTTTATCTATGTGAGGAAAAACTATTGTAACATAGTGTATTTTCATGTGGAATATACATTATAGAATATAAAAAAGGAGTATAAATTGAACTATAGGTATCATGGTAGTGGGATTTCTAGGATGAACTCTTTTTGAGATCATTATGTCATGGTGAATTGTGTTTTACCATGGTGTATTCCTAGGGTTGATCAGCATTAAAGGAAACCCCAATGTTTTATCTTTGATTTTAGATGGTTCTTGGATTTTGATGTTATGTTCCTTGTTGTTATGTGATATTTTATAAAATTAACAATTTTAAATATATTTGAACTCATTGATATTTAAGATATCATACAATAATTCTCATATAGAAAAATCTATGTGTTGTGATTTCTATCTAGCAAATCCTAGTTTTTTTTATTCCATGTTTTAAATAAAAATTTTATTACAAAATTCAATTTTATTTAATAACTTCATTGTTCCCGAAACCCTAGGATCTCTATAGTTCATCTTGGGTGCCCCTTGGTATGATTTTAATGGATCTTGATCCATTGATTTGTGTGATTAAGGCCATATGGTTATAGGTGTATTATTCTTCATTTTATTTATCCCTTTACTTATTATATCATATTAAAGGTTATGGTTAAGGTAGAGGTTTGTTTTTTAGTAATTTTCTATTGATTTTTAATGGGGGTTTAATTTTTATAGTTTTTTTGGTGTACTCTTGAGTTTTTAATTTGATTCATTCTTGATTGATTCTTGTTCATAAACAATAGTTTTTGAATCTCTATTTGAGTTATGTGATTCAAGATCTCTTTTATCTTTACTTTTGTGTAAATGTGGAATTATCATGATTATTTATTTAGTTGGATAAAGTGTAAAATTTACCTAGTGAACCAAATGAATCAGTTAAGGTGAATTATAAAAGATAATTTGGTTCACCTAGGATTTATGTAATTTTCATGTTATTTTGTAACACCCCGAACTTCCACGATATGCTTCTCTTTCAATAATGCAATAGCTTGCATTGTACGCAAGTTCGAGATTCTAACACACCGCAACCAATCAAAGTAGCAGTTATGAATAGTAATACCCACTTTTTGAAAATATATATATTTTATATTTCAAAATGGACTTCATTTTTGTATTTGTAATTTCAAAATTATCCTAAGTTTATTTTTTTGTAATTTTCTGAGAACTTCCAATTTTTTTATGAATAGTGAAAAATACTTAAAACAACTTTTTTAATCAAAATAATTTATAGTGAAAAATTATACTATTTAGTGGTTTTAAAGTATAATTATAATATATTTTTACCATTTTATCCAATGTTGTTCATTAGAATTAATTTCACTTTCAAATTGGACATAAAAAATTGTCAATCTTTTGATATATATTATTTCTTAAAAACACGCTATTTGTTGTGACAACGGGAATTAATTATAAAATTAATTAATGCAACTTACATGTTTGGAATTTCATAAAATAGAAATCATTTTTTAATTTGGAATATCAATTATAGCTTAGGGTAAAATTTTTTCATTATTCTAAAAAACATCAATTTTTGATGAATAGTGAAACCACTAAGTGGTAGTTAAATAACTGATTTTTCATTTAAATGAAATATTACCACTTCTGTGATTTTATTTTCAAAAATCTGACATACATGGTTGTCATTAGGAAGTAAAATGTCATTCAATGGGATTAAAATAATGTTTTGGTGAATAGTAACTTTTAAGTTTAATTAATCACGATTAAAGGTAATTAGTGAAATTTAAGGTAAAAATGGTATTATAAAAATATGAAATGACCTTGACACTTTTCCTACCCCTATTGGATGAGTCATGGCCGACCAAGACAATGCATGGGTCAACTTGGGGACCCCATGGAGCCACTTTGGTAGGAAAATTATATTAAAAACTTTTTAGCTAATGTTAAAATAAAAATGTCACAAACCTGAGTCGTTTTACTAAAACAATTTATAAATGGGGTTATACATGTCATATTTTTGACTATAAATAATAATTAGAAAGATAAAAATATTTCCTAAATAATTATATTTTTTTATCATTTTTAGACATTAAATAAATTAAATTATTTATGACACCATGATGGTGCAGCGATTACCTCATTAATTAACGATTTTAATAAAATGGAAGGATAATGTAAAATATAAGCATTACACTTGTCCAAAGCCTATTTTATGAGACTATTTCGAACCCTTATCACCTTATACTCGAATTATATAAGTTTGGGACCTTTAGAATCTGAAAAGCATTGTATAATAAAGTAACATTTCAATACTTTCCATGAGTGCCCCTCCTCTCCACTTATAAAAGGCCCCCACCACTACCACCTTACTCACACTTTCAAAGCCTTTTGGCTTGGCCAATATCTGCCCAAATACTCTCCCTACTTCCCTAACTTACTCCTAGAAGCCTAACATTGGGAAGAAATCTTCCCAAGGAAGCCTTTGGCTCAAATCAAAAGAGTTACTCGATTTTAAGCTAATGTCTTCTCTTATGTTATATTGTTTTATTTTGCTTATCCAACCCCCTAAACTCTTTTTATTCATTTCTTTTGTTACAACACAATTATCCTCAATATACTATGATGTTGTTATAATATTTATTCGAGCTACACTTACACACACCTACATCTAATGGTTAAAGAACATACTGTTTCTGTGATTGGCGAAATACTGTCTCACGAAACAATGATTATTCAATATTCTTTTAACACCTCTAATGGTGGAAATTATGATGAAACTATTTTTATATATGATATATAATATGTTTATGTTTTACATAAGCTTCTATATTTTTCATTTATGCCATACCTTTATGGTTTCCATTATGGGTAAACGCGATATCTTCATTTTAGGAAGTGCAGACTACCGCCCCCTCAAAGTGATTTGAATCGTTAATGACATATGTGGGATGTATAAAGTATGGAGTAAATGATATTATATATGATATTATACGGAAATTATAATATACCTTTATATCATTATGATTTCATTAAATACGAAATAGAAATGAAAGTCGCATTCATGCGTACGTACAGCTTACCGTCTCCATGAACGGTGCATTTCATTTCTTACCTCTAAATGTTATGTAATATTATAAATGCATGTATATACTGGATATATATTATATATATGATATCTACATCATGAATATAATTCTGGATATAATGGATATTCTACCACATAAACAACCTGTAATTATAAGAAGTATATTGTTGACTCAAGTACCAAAGATCGACAAAATGACCATTATTAACTTAAATGACTACATAATTTTCGTAACATTATAATAAGTGATATAAAAGGGATAATGAACTTAAAAATGTTCTTAAGAAAGTAGATATTAACTCTATTTTATTATTCAAGAGATTAAATAACGGTCGAGTCAAGTCAGACACGAGGTAAGGGAACTTCTTAACCCAATTTCCATTCTTTGGGTTAATCTCCTACTTTCAAATTATGTCATGATATTATTATGTCCTATCTCGTATTTGTAATTTATTTATGTGTACTTATATTGAATACACATAATAGATATATTTTGTTTAAAAATTATATTTTTAAGGGACTTCGTCTCAATCTCCATTCATTGAGGCATATTTTGTTTTATACACAAATTTCTTTTATACGGTGTATAAACCCCTTTGACTTTTACGTTTATTCAAAAGATATATTTTTATACGAATCATCTTACTAAAAGACAAAAAGGAATGTTTTTCTTGTCGTACGTATGCGGCGACAATGACTTCTCCGCCACCGTGACCATTATTTTAGTTTCGGCCTCCCCTGCAAGCCATAACTTTTTTTTAAGTGAAAAATAAAAGCAAAGTTTTAACTTTCATTTATTTTGGTATCTAAAATGGTTTTGATAATGTTTTAATATATCAATGTGTTGTATTGATATCTTGTGATTGAAATGTGGAAATTTTATGTTTCCTTTATTCATGTTTTATGTTATACGATTATGTTATGGTTTATGATATGTTTAAACCTGTTCATATGAGGAATGCATTGGACTTAATAAGTGACGGGTGGAGCCCGCTATAGCTCCTCGATGGATTGGTAGGTCTCATGAGACAAACTAGTGTCCTGGCACGAGGCCTTGAAAAAATCTTATTGTAGACTTGGCATGAGGCCTTGGCTACGTGGTTATGATAGTCTGGCATTATGCATTCCATCATTATGAAAGTGGTTATTGAAATTTAATGTGATTATTCGACTAGTAGAATATCACTGTGAGTAAGTAAATGGCATTATTTCATTTTACTTTTGCCATATTATGCTAAAGTTCAAGTTTAAAAGGATTTTGTTTTAGTTATACATTGCCTTAAATGTTAATTTTTATTTATGAAAGCTTCCACTATATTGTTATCCTTACTGAGCATCTGAGCTCACCCCTTTCAATGTTTTAATATTTTCTAGGATGTGAAGAAGTATTTGATGAATGACCTGTAGGGATAGTCAGAAGAGGATATGAGTCTGGACTATAGAGACTTTTTTATTGTAGTTTTTCACTTTATGATGTAATGTAACATTTATGAATGTATCTAGTGTTTCCAAGGCTACTAAACTAATCGTTCTTTCGAGACTTGATCTTTTTTTATCATGCCAATGTTACACAATAATGCACCGACTCTGGGTAACTGGGGTCGGGGCGTTATAGTTGGTATCAGAGGAAGATTAGTACTAACCTCGGAATATTGATTTAGATAAACTCTGATTAATAGCACATAGCCTGAAGATAGACTTTGAGGATTAGTATAGAAGAACTTCCTAGAATTTTGGTATTATAGAGATTTTGTGAGTCTTCCGAGAAATACATCCCTATCTGGATATGAGCAGGTAGATGCGGCTCTGGCACATATGTACCTAGGGGTAAAACACGAAAACACCGCTTTGAGCTAGACTCGAATGGGAACTAGTGCATGACAACGAGTCTTGCTGCACTCTTGGTTACGACACTCCCGGGGGATATGCTTAAGATAATTCTCGTTTTCTTTACAAACCACTATGAAGGGTTATGAGTATATACTTCCACAAATAAAATATTTTTATGATTATGGATTATATCCATAAATAGTTCAATTTATGTTAAGTATTTTTACAAGTACGGAATTATGTATTTTGATTCATAAACTAATCTAGTTTATGCCATTGTTTAGAAATGGTGCTTAGTGGAAGGAATGGAAACCGTATTAATGCACGCACTCCATGTAGGGATTTTCCTCCTACTCAAGATAATTATTGTGGAGTTGGATATACAACTGGTGCTGATCAACTTATTTCCATACTGAGACAACTCACTCAGGTTATGAATAATAACCTTACCCGTATGGAGAACCCTGATCCGCAACATGGAGGATCAATGTTAGACCGCTTCATGAGGCAACAACCGCCAACATTTAATGGGGGTACAAATCCATTAGTAGCTGAGCAATGGATAAACTCCTTAGAGAAAATATTCCACGCCTTGGAGAGTAGCGAAAGGGAGAAGGTTATCATGGCAGTTTACCGCCTCACTGGAGATGCCGATCAATGGTGGTCGTTGATTCAAAACACAAAGGAAGATGAAGAAGTATCAAGTATGGAGTGGAGAGAGTTTAAGGAAATTTTCTTAGAAAAATACTTTCTGCATGACCATCGAGCAGATATGGAAAGGCAATTTCTGAGTCTGAGGCAGAAGGAGGATGAGAATGTCGCAAAGTATATGGCTAACTTTACAAGGTTAGCGAGGCATACTGCAGATTATATATGTAACCCTAGAAGTAATATTGATCGTTTCTTTGATGGGTTAATACAATTTCTCCGTTGAGCTTTAGTATCACAATCTTTCTCAACATACAAAGATATATTCTTGTGTGCTATCAAGATAGAAACGGAATTTTCTAAGTCTTATGACAACCAAGTAAAGCAAGAGAAGAATAGAATGGTGGAACAAGAGACGGATAAAGGGAAAAAGGGAAAGAAGGATTTTCCATTATGTGATAATTGTGGGAAGAATCACCCTGGTACTTGCCTAAAAGGAATGGGAGTTTGTTATAAATGTGGAGAAAAAGGTCACCAGGCATGTGATTGCAAGGGAAAGAAAGAGGCTATCAATGTTGAATGCTACAATTGTAGAGAAATGGGGAATTATGAAAATGAATGTCCTAAGCATTAGGGAAACTTACCTCAGAAAAGGCCAAGGGATCAAGGCCAATATTATGCTGTGACTACAGTTGAAGCGGAATAATTAATGTATTAGTGCTTTTGGACTCATGGATTATATTCTAGTTATTAGAATAATGTGATGTATATATAAGGATTTTACTGTAGTACTTGTTGATTTCATTAAGGTTTTAATATGATGAAGGTAATCATATTTTTGTATGTGACAAAAAGAGAAACTTTACCTTGTGTGAGGAATCTGATGATACAATTGATTTTGGAATATAGAGACCTTATAGAGAAAGTCTGGACAGAGGTATTTTGGATAACTATAAAGGTTGGAATGGATTAATTTGAACCTTGGATATTATTGTTTAAGGTTAAAACATTTATGAAGATTACTTTTGGAATATTATAATACTATATTTTTAGGAAAAGGACAACCTGCAGGTCGGGGGATAACCCGTCGCGTCGGACAAAGTTGCAGGAATCGAACCCACAACCATAGTGCGACAGGCCTTTATTACCTACCACTAGCCTATAGGAAGTCCTTGGTTATTACAAAATAGTTTTACTAATCTAAATGGTATGTGTTAATATTTTGAACATTATACAATTAGGATAAATAGAATATTTTTGAGTTCTATTACCTTTTAGAGTGAAAGATAGGTTTGTGGTAAAAATTTATTAAAGAATGAAAGTCTACATAACAAGTATGTATATTCCCTTACGTTCTTAGTAAATCTCCTAAATAAATTCCTCAACTTTATAAAAGGCAACTTAAAACAAAAACGTTTCTGGTTAACTTTTCCAACTAGGGATTCAATGACCGTTTAACCAATCACAAGTTTGTGATTTTCTTATGGTTAACTTTCTCCTAACCCAGTTTTCTACAACTCTCCATCAGACCTTGATGGTTTGTTTTTCTTCCATATCCATATTTTCATAGAATCCTAGTATGGGCTATCTCGGGTGACCTTTGTACTTATCTTTCTTTCTTTTAAAGTTATATTTTTATTAAAATTATTTTTGATGTGCGTTTTCCACAAAGGTATTTTCTATTCTCAACCTTTTATTTTCAATGAAAAATTTCAAATTGTGAGGACTCAATTTATTGAAGGAGGGGAGAATGTAACACCCCGAACTTCCACGATACACTTCTCTTTCAATAATACAATAGCTTGCATTGTACGCAAGTTCAAGATTCTAACACACCATGACCAATCAAAGTAGCAGTTATGAATAGTAATTCCCACCTTTTGAAATTATATATATATTATATTTCAAAATGGACTTCATTTTTGTTTTCGTGATATCAAAATTATCCTAAGTTTATTTTTTTGTAATTTTCTGAGAACTTCCAATTTTGTTTATGAATATTGAAAAATACTTAAGACAAATTTTTTAATCAAAATAATTTATAGCGATAAATTATACTATTTAGTGGTTTTAAAGTATAATTATAATATATTTTTACCATTTTATCCAATGGTGTTCATTAGAAGTAATTTCAATTTGAAATTGGACATAAACAATTGTCAATCTTTTTATATATATTATTTCTTAGAAACACGCTATTTGTTGTGACAGTGGGAATTAATTATAAAATTAATTAATTCAACTTATATGTTTGGAATTTCATAAAATAGAAATCATTTTTGAATTCGGAATATCAATTATATCTTAAGGTAAATTTTTTGCATTGTTCTGAAAAACTTCAATTTTTAATGAATAGCGAAACCACTAAGTGGTAGTTAAATAACTGATTTTTCATTTAAATGAAATATTACCACTTCTGTGATTTGATTTTCAAAAATCCGACATACATGGTTGTCATTAGGAAGTAAAATTTGGTTCAATGGGATTAAAATAATTTTTTGGTGAATAGTAACTTTTAAGTTTAATTAATCGCGATTAAAGGTAATTAGTGAAATTTAAGGTAAAAATGGTATCATAAAAATATGAAATGACCTTTACACTTTTCCTAAACCTATTGGATGAGTCATGGCCGACCCCAAAAATCCATGGGTCAACTTTGGGACCCCATGGAGCCACTTTGGTAGGAAAATGACATTAAAAACTTTTTATTTAATGTTAAAATAAAAATGTCACAAACATGAGTCATTTTACTAAAACAATTTTTAAATGGGGTTATAAAAGTCATATTTTTGACTATAAATATTAATTAGAAATATAAAAAGATTTCCTACATAATGATATTTTTTTTATAATTTTTAGACAATAAATAAATTAAATTATTTATGACACCATGATGATGCATCGATTACCTCATTAATTAACGATTTTAATAAAATTAAAGGATAATGTAAAATCTAAGCATTACACTAGTCCAAAGCCTATTGGATGAGAATATTTCGAACCCTTATCACCGTATCATCGAATTATATAAGTGTGGGACTTTTAGAATTCGAAAATCATTGTATAATAAAGTAACATTTCATTACTTTCCAAGAGTGCCCCTCCTCTCCACTTATAAAAGGCCCCCACCACTACCAACTTACTCACACTTTCAAAGCCTTTTGGCTCGGCCAAACTCTGACAAATTACTCTCAAAACTTCCCTCCCTTACTCCTAGAAGCCTCACTTTGGGCAGAATTCTTCCCAAGGAAGCCTTTGGATCAAATCAAATGAGTTACCCGATTTTAAGGTAATGTCTTCTCTTATGTTATTTTGTTTTATTTTTCTTATCCAACCACCTAAACTCTTTTTATTCATTTATTTTGTAACAACACCAGTATAATAAATATACTAGAATGTTTTTATAAGAATTAATCGAGCTACTCTTACACACACCTACATCTAATGGTTAAAGAACATACTATTTCTGTGATTGTTGAAATACTGCCTCACGAAACGATGATTGTTCAATATTCTTTTAACACATCTAATGGTGTACATTATGATGACACTATTTTTATATATGATATATAATATGTTTATGTTCTTCTTAAGCTTCTGTATTTTTCATTTATGCCATACCTTTATGGTTTCCATTATGGGTAAATGTGATATCTTCATTTTAGGAAGTGCGGACTACCGCCCCCTCAAAGTGATTTGAATCGTTAATGCCATATGTGGGATGTATAAAGGATGGAGTAATGATATTATATATTATATTATACTGGAATTATAATATACCTTTATATCATTATGATTTCATTAAATACGAAATAGAAATGAAAGTAGTGTTCATGCGTACGTACAGCTTACCGTCTCCATGAACGGTGCATTTCATTTCTTACCTATAAATGTTATGTAATATTATAAATGCATTTATATACTAGATATATATGATATATATGATATCTACATCCTGAATATAATTCTGGATATAATGGATATTCTACCACATAAACAACTTGTAATTATAAGAAGTTTATTGTTGACTCATGTACCAAAGATCGACAAAACGACCGTTATTAACTTAAATGACTACATAATTTTCGTAACGTTGTAATAAGTGATATAAAACGGATAATGAACTTAAAAAAGGTTCTTAAGATATTATATATTAACTCTAGTTTATTATTCAAGAGATTAAAGAATGGTCGAGTCAAGTCGGACACGAGGTAAGGGAACTTCTTAACCCAATTTCCATTCTTTGGGTTAATCTACTACTTTCAAATTATGTCATGATATTATTATGTCCTATCTCGTATTTGTACTTTCTTTATGTGTACATATATTTAATACACATAATAGATACATTTTGTTTAAAAATATATTTTTAAGGGACTTCGTCTCAATCTCCATTCATTGAGGCATATTTTGTTTTATACACAAACTTCTTTTATACAGTGTATAAACCCCTTTGACTTTCATGTTTATTCAAAAATGATCTTTTTATATGTAGTGTTTTACTAAATGAAAAAAAAAGGAATGTTTTTCTTGTCGTACGTATGCGGCGACAATGACTTCTCCGCCGCTGTGACCACTATTTGAGTTTCGGCCTCCCCTACAAGCCATAAATTTTTTTAAAAGAAAAATAAAATACAAGTTTTAACTTTCATTTATTTTTGTATCGAAAATGGTTTTGATAATGTTTTAATATATCAATGTGTTGTATTGATATCTTGTGATTGAAATGTGTAAATGTTATGTTTCCTTTATTCATGTTTTATGTTATACGATTATGTTATGGTTTATGATATGTTTAAACCTGTTCATATGAGGAATGCATTGGACTTAATAAGTGATGGGTGGAGCCCGCTATAGCTCCTTGATGCGTCGGTAGGTCTCATGAGACAAACTAGTGTCTTGTCACGAGGCCTTGACAAAATCTTATTGTAGACTTGGCACGAGGCCTTAACACCCATGAATCCATGGCTAATCGGATGGAAGTTGTGGAAGGGTGATGCACACCGGTGCAGCCTAAAAATAATGTGTATCTCGAATGGTAGGATGATACTCCACCTCCACCAAACTTCAGCATCCCCCTACCTTTGATAGTACAGGTGACCTCGAATAATATCTCACACACTTCGTGTCCCAATGCGGGCCGATGATGGTCTTCCGAGATCAATGAGAGGCGATGAAGGTGAGGTGGTTTGTATAGACTTCGGTAGGGATGGTATTTGTCTAGTATAGTAGTCTGCCAGCGGGATATATTATAGGATGGGAATACATTCATCATCAGTTCATTTATCAGTTCAGTTCAACACTAAGGAAGACCATGATCGTCTACCTTAAAAACTGCAAGCTTCGCGAGATTGAAAGGGTGTATCATTTCATATCAATGTGGAAGAGTTTGACCTATTATCTCATCATCCCTCTCTCACAAAATCATATTTTGGAGCTCAACACTAAGAATCTATGGGATGATTTTTAGACACCCCTAATCCCCATGAAATATCCAGGAGTTTTCCAAGAGTTCGATGATATATAAAAACATCTTGAAGAGGTTATTCATCAAACCAGATCCGTGTATCGGCCCATTCCCATTTCATAAGTAAAAGGTCCAAGTAGAGATGAAGCTACAACTATCACTCTTATGCCCATGATAGTGTGCATCCAACCACCTCGGAAATCTCTAAACTATCGAATACCTCCCGCTAAATGGTGTCCTTCACATAATCAACCTTAGTCAAAAGCATAGAGAAACAAGGTTCACCCATGATTTGAGGAATAGATAAATAAATTATATTCTTTCCAAAATGAAAAGTCCCAAGAAAATTCTTAGAATCCATGGATAATAACCTGCTCACACTCCCACAACCCAAGAAGCCTGATGAAGTCAACCTCACCGACCATCCGGACTACTGCCCTTTCCACAAGATGTTGGGTCATAATATCCATAACTAGTTAATCTTAAAAAACATCCTTCAGGGAATGGTATATTTTGGATAGTTGATATTATAAAATTCTCCAAAATATGTGGATTGCATTACCATCATCCAGGCAGAAGAGGAGGAGGTTTGGAAAAAATTCCTTCCAGGTAAGAACAAACTTTTGACAACTAGATGACTAAAATGACTATTGATCGAGCTCATGATTCTCTAAAAGAACTATTTCAAAAGATCAAAAAAATCCTCCCCCCAATAAGGATACATCAGATATTCCTCCCATGGGTGGGTGTGACCATCAGAAGTAGGAAGATACAGAAGAGGAAGAAACATATTCTCCCCCAAATCAAGCCATAACTCTTGCAGATTTCTTCCCCACAACATCTACTACATGGGAACCGCCCCACCAAACGGAATCATCATTAGATAAATAGATCATATTTTTTTATATCAAAAAAATACACATGAAAAACCAATTTTCCAATGATGAGTATTCTTATAAATATGGATTTCCCATATATAACAGAGGAATGGGAGGCTGCATTCGTCGGAGTTGAGGATACAGGGGATAGTGTGGATGTAGACGGGCTCAATATCCTAGTCATTTCCCCATATAGGAAACATATGTAGCTAAGACTTGTGGCTAGTCACTCTGATATGATCAAAGTGAGAAAGGAGGTACCTCAGAGCCCTTCAGCAGTCATCCACACCCGATTTCTTGCTTGACCACTCAGCCAAAGTTCAATCTGATCAACCCATGCAATGGGGAAGGCTGGTGCGACCTGTGACACTGGTAGCAGATACCCCCTAAACCTCTGCAAAATCTCCAATCCCATATACCTAGGATTCTCTAGAGCCTGAACCACATACACAAGAAAAACCCCATATTGGGAAGGGATGACCTTTGGTGCAAAATTATGATGTTCTGAAGCAGCTAGTTGTATTCCAATCCAAGATCTCAATCCAAGATGTGATTTTTCTTTCAAATGAACTTAGGGAGGCACTTGTTGAATCCTTCTAAATCCCACAAGAGTTTGAGATAGAAGTAGCTACCACAGAGGTATACTAAGTGGAGACTATGACCTTAGGATGAAATGTCTCAATTTCATTCACTGATCATGATTAGGAGGAGGCCATCCAAGGGCACATAATACCCTTATACATTTCATGAAAACCTAATAATGTCAATTCCAAAGGGTTATAGTTGACAATGGATTTGGGATCCATCTCATCCTTGCCCTAACTCTCCTATCTTTTAAGGTATAGTGAAGGGTACTTGTCCCCAACAAATCTATCTATCTAGGGGTATGATAAGCATGATAAGAGGACTCTCAAGAATATTAATATTGATCCCTGATTTGGGGAACTCACATATGATATTGTGTTCATGGTTATCTAGCAGGAAACTGTATATAATTTCCTTCTTGGGAGGCCTTGGTTTCATAGCCACTCGGTGATACCATCAGTATTCCATCAATGTCTTAATTACCCTATCAATTAGAAATTTGGCATCCTAAATGGTGAAAACTCCACCTTTGATAATTTCATAGCCATATATGCTAAAGAATATTTCTAAAAATGGGTGGGGGTAAGAAACTAGTGGTGGATGATGACATACGAGTTGTATATTCCAATGGATTGGGGCCACCCTCAAAAATCCGTAATGCATGATCGTTGAGGATTATGTGATCCCTATAAAAATGGTCGAGATAATAAGGGATGATGTGTTTCTCCCAATGGACTCCCTCACCCTGATACTGATAGAGTGGCCCCCAGATTTCCATCTTTACCTGAATATGTATCCGCAGATTCAAAATTGGGTGAGGATGATCTCCGGGACACCCCTCCATCTTTCGAAGAAGGTGTTTCCACCACCATGGATGAACTCAAACATATAAACAAGGGGAAAGAAGAAGATCCCTGACCTACTAGTAACTCTAGGACTCTCAATGAAAAATAGATTTACATTACATTTATAAAGAAGCACTGATACATGTTTTCTTGGAACTATACAAGAATTCTCAGACTAGTTCTAGATCTAGATACACGTCATCTCATACTGCTCGATGAGCATCGAGGCTTCAAACAAGAATCCAATAGAATGCACCCCTCTCATGCCACCAATGTGGTGGTAGATGTTCAAAAGCTGATCAAAGACAACTTTTTCAAAGAAGTGAAATATCTTATATGTATTTCCAAAATCATCCCCATCAAGAATAAAAACATACATATTAGGGTCGGTATTGATTTTATAGACCTTATTCGGCACTTCTAGAAAGATTAATTCCCATTTTCGATCACAAAACGCTTGATTGATGAAACCGTTGGCTTATGGGTCCTTTCCTCTAAGGAATGGTACTCAGGATAAAATCAAATCAAGATGGACCCTGAGGATGAAGAATCCACTCCATTCAGACCACCCTAAGGGATATATTTCTACCAGGTCATGCCCTTTAGATTAAAGAATGTTGGTGCCACATATCAGTGTGTTGTGCACCACATCCTTAAGATATTTTAGTGAGGATAGTTGAGTGTTATATTAAAGACCTAGTCATTAAATCCTGGCAGTGATGTGATCACTTCACAAACCTCTGATAAATCTTCTAAAAACTACTACAATATAGTTTATGAATGAATCCATTGAACTTCACTTTTTGGGAAACATTAGGAAAGTTCCTTGGCTTTGTGGTATGCCGCCGTAGTATAGAGGGTGACCTAGAGAAGACCAGTGCTATTTTAGCAATTTCACCCCCCAAAAATCTCAAACAACCTAGGGGACTCCAAGGTCACCTTACCTACATCTAGAGATTCAAAGACTACTTGGATGGAAAATATCTCTCGTTCATGATGCTAATGAATAATGGAGTCGTCTAACAATGGGATGATGAATGTTAGAAATCCTTTATAAGTCTCAAGTAGTAGTTGTTTCACCCACCATTTTTGATGCATCTGGTAGAAGGGAGGCCACTCATCTTATACGTGGACACCATGGAATGTTTATTGGGTCCCCTTCTAATGTATAATAATGATGAATGAAGTGAGAACAGTCTATACTACCTCATTCAGATCGTGATAGGTATTGAGACCAGATATTCTGATATCGAGAAGAACTTCCTTGCACTAATTTTTCTAGTGAAAATGAATAGTAATTGATTGTAGCACCATGAAATACACTTGGTATCTCGTATTTATCCTCTCAAGTATATCCTTGGTTGAACCATGTTGACAGGGTTCTTGGCCTAATGGGTGGTCATTCTGCAGTAATATTACTTGCAGTTCATATCTCAAAATTTCGTGAAAGGGAGAACCCTAGAAAACTTCTAGGAAACACATCCTACCGAAGGAAAATACACCTGAGGACACCTATCTCCCTGATAAAGAGGTATTTTATGCCCATGAAACTCCTCAGATATGGGAGATATATTTTGATGGCTCCTCTCAGAGTCCATCTGGCTCAATAATGGAAAACCTGAAGATTAACAGGGTTGGTCTGGGTTTTGTATTTTTCTCTCTAGACAAATAAGTATTTATTTACTCTTTATTATTGCCTAAAGGCTACATGAATAATGGATATGAGTACCAAGCCCTCATCACTGAATAGGAACTCTCCCTATTATTGAACATTACCTACATGAATATTAAAGGGGACTTGGAACTAGTGATAAAGAAGATCAATGGTGAATATGCAATTAAAAAAGAATATGTATGCCCATTATAGGCTATGTTAGGTGACTGATGGCAGAATTCCCCATTTATCCCACATTTCATTATGTTCCCCAATCCCAGAATGTTTGCACCAATTAACTTGCTAGTGCAGTTTTCGTCCTCATTAACCCCAATTATGATGAAGCCAGATTCTGTATCAAACAACGGAGAATAGTTTCATCAATCATAATATGTGATATGGAAGAAATCAATCTGGTCAACACTACCCCATAGAGTGATGAATCAATGACTACCCCTGGATGGATGGAGCCTATAATTAGTCATCTTAAGGATGATAATATTCCAACATATCGTTCCGGATGGGAATAGATCTGCACTGGGTAGCAAACTTCACTTAGGATAATAGACTAAATGATTAGTAGATCCCCTATAAGTATGGATTTGAAGGATTCCTACTCAGATGCATAGTAGAAAGAGAAGCTTCCACCATCATGGTTTAATTCCAAACAGACTCTTGTAGCATCCAAAAATCTGGGACCAGTCTCTCCCACCAAATTAAGAGGTTGGGGGTATTATTGGCAAAACATGATATAGGATTGTGTAGATTTTACCCAGAAATGTCTTGAATGCTACATACATGAAAACTTCATCCATCAGCACATAGAATCATTACATACAGCTAAATATTATTTTCCATTTTCTGTTTGGGGAATGGATTTCATGGGTCCATACCTCTTAGACACATCTAAGTAGTTCATGTACATCCTTACTGCTACCAACTTCTTTTCCAAGTGGGATGAGGCGGTACCCCTCAAGGAAGTCAGAAAAAAGAATATCATCAAATTCATGAAGTCCCACATCATCACTAGGTTCGTAGTCCCTCACACAATATTGATGGAAAAAAGTGCCAACTTTTGATCCCTGAAGTTGAATAACCATTACCATGAGTATTACATCGAGTCCAATCACTCATCCCACTATCACACGGTGAAAATTGAAATGATAGAGTCCTTCAATAAGACATTATCAAACATACTCTAGAATATTGTGATCATGTATAATAATTCTTAGACAGATAAACTCTTCCATGCTTTATGGGACTACTATACCACCACACGTATTGCTATACAAGTGACGTTGTACTCGCTGGTGTATGGGACCGAGGTGGTGTTACCAATAGAAGTCCAACTTCCCTCATTCTGAATGGATTTTTGTAGATATATATCAGATGATGAAAAATCATAGAAACATCTAGATGAGTTGAAATATATAGATAGGAAAATGTTACGTGCGTTGGTCAACCTTGAAGTCCACTAGAATTAGATTGCACAGGCCTTCAATAGATAGGTTCTCCCCTGCTCATTCCTTTAGGGAGAACTGGTGTCGACTCTCAGAAACCCAATGATATTAGGAAAGAATCCCCTAAAATTAGAACCCAAGTGGGAGGGACCTTACATCATACATAAGGACTATCATAATGGATCCTATTTGTGGCCACCATTGATGGGGAGTGTGTCACCTCACCCACCAATGAAATATTTCTCAAGAAATAATTTGCATAAGTGTTATGAAAATGGGCATCCACATTAGATTAAGCTATGTTATTCATCCTTTCCATATTAAGTTAAACTATATGGAATATCTCTTCCTTAACACAAGTCATTAATATATATGGAGTTCTTCCTTACCACAAGGCATTAAACTGCATGGTCCAGGTCTGTACTACAATATGATAAACTGCATGGATTTCCAGAACTATGTGTGGCTTGATTATCATCTCCAATGAGATACGTAGGGATGAATTTCTCCTGTATATTGAACTATCCACCCCACAATATAAAATACTCCTATACTATCCTCAATTTCCTATGAATTTTGAAAGGTACCCTTGTCATTACTTGTTTGTCACACTGAGCATAACCCATGCAAGCTTAGAAATTCTGATAAGGTTCTCCCTATATAAAACAAGGCATGTAGGCTTGGGATTAACTCATCATCATCATAAATGAAAGGGAATAAATGGTATTCCATGATTACTTGCTGCATGATGTTAAAATTTATGGTAGATGTCCCCTACATGAGATGAAAAATTGCATTCCTATTGACCTCGTCTGAGAGGCACACCATTGCTGGTATCTGTCTCCTACCACATATGCCTTCTATAACTATGTATGGCTTGGTTCCCATCCTTATGGGATACATAGTAACTTCCAGGCACTTTTTCATTGGACCCCGACACAGGCCTCCCTTAGTATCATATGGAAAAACATCATCCTTCATGGTCCTCATTTACATTAGGTTAAAGTTGGTTGTGTCATACATACCCATTCAGAAGTACTCCTCCATCGTCCTGACCACATGACTTCAAACTGTATAGAGTTCATCCTTACCGCAAGAAACTAAACTTTATGGACATTTTCCTCATCACATGACATGAAACTACACTGATACATGATATTCATCACCATTCACATCGAGTCACCCACATCCTTATCGCATGACTTTAAACTTCATAGAAATATGTTCTTTTCACAAGACATTAATTATTACGATCCCTTCTTGAACTACGTTTGGTTTGATTCTCATTCCCATGAGATACATTGTGACGTCCAAACTTCCTTTCTTGTGCCCAACCACAATTCCCCCATCAGTTCACAACAGTTCACCTTTTTCATTTCTCTATGATGTTAAACTACATGGGATTTTAATAACTACATGTTGCTTGATTCCTTCCAATACATGATATGTAGTGATACCTTGATCTCCAATCCTTGTCCTATCTACAACCATCAATGAAAAGTATTCCCACCTCTACGCATGGGACAAACATGTGTAGTGTATTTACTCTTCCATTACTATGTAGACTTCGATTCCCAACCAACTGGTATATGCAGGAAACCCCTTAGGGTTCAATCCCGATTCTTCAAAAATCTAATCCATTTTATCATATTCATGTCTGTTCGCCCAAGTCCTCACCACAATACATTAAACTGCATGACTTTCTAGAACTACACGTGACTTTATTCTCATCCTCATGAGATATATAGTGATGCACAAGCTCCTATTTTTAGGCCTAGCCTCAAAATTACCACTTTTCATGTCAGTTCCCACATCCTTACCACGTGAAGTTAAATTGCATAGAAGTACGTCATTACCGTATGATGTTAAACTGCACGGAAGACATCTTGGTCCCATGAAATTAAAACTGTATTAAAAATGTCCCCACTACAAAATGATAAACTGTGAAGACCATCCTCCATTATTAAATCCTTATCAAAGAACAATAAGAGACTTACCCCGGTCAACCAGAGTACAGGGTGATTCCACCATATTTTGAAAGAACACCAACCCATGTGCCACAATTCTTGCCTCATATGCCTCAGATTATCGTAAACCTTTAATTGTTCTTGAAAAGGTAAAATAGATCTCTCGGTTGGCCATGCTATTGACACGAAAGCATTTTATACCCACTAACTGGAAACATCTTGGTCTGATATAAAGGTCCTATTGATTCTAGTGAGCCTGACATCACCACGACGGAACCTATCACCCCACTGTGTTTTATGTTATTTCCAGAATGATTATTCCATATCATATCTCATGACCTGAGGAACTTGATTCATGATTTACAACATTACCACATCCCGATCAAAAGGATATTGGAGTACTCTTGACCATGGGTAACCTAATGAGCCTCTTGAGAAATATCTCCCATACTAGTTACATGTTATTCATTACCTTAAACTACCTAAATTTTGGTCAAAGTTGTATGACCTTAAACTATAGCACTTAATGGATCAAATCACAAGACCTTAAACTACTGATGAAATAGACACAAAACTCTCAGGTTGAAAACCCACAAAGGGTGGCATTAGTAAAATCCTAGTGTCCTCTTGCTAAACTCTTCTCCCTCATAGTTTAGAAAAAACATAGGGTGAAAACATAAGTAAGGCATAAAGATCGTAGGGTTTACTTCGTGGCCCTTGTAAAATCCAAGCTATGCTTGTTGGACCACATGGTCCAGGAAAAAATTAGAGCAGTGATTTTTCATATCTCTTCACCATGAGAATGTGTTCGATAGGTGCTAGAGAAACTTTTAGGGTACTTGAACCCTTCTTGGATCTTATATTTTCAATTAATCTCTCTTCATGATCTCAAGAATCTCATGTTTCCAGAAACCTTTCATTACCCCTAAATAAGAAAAGAGATCACTCAACTCAGTCATACTACTGATGCCGAAGGGCTAGACTCACCGACCAAAGATGGTGTGGCCCAACATAAATGTATTTCTAATTCTTGTGATCCTAGTGTCATCACAGAAAAACTTAGCACCCCATTATGGTTTACGATATCCCCAAAATGAATATATCATACCTTCCTGAAGACATGAGCACTATGGACCATGATTTACAGTCTCTATATCTGACTATCCAAGTGGATCTAATATCTTCAACATTGCATCCCCATATTTTGTGCACCTTCTCAAGACCAGGATGAAACCCTTAATTCTTGAAATCGTTGGTGACCCACACCTCATGATTTGAAACCACAAGGCATGGGTATCAAGTAGTTTAGTTGGAGCTATGTTTTCATAGGGTGCCAGCACCTATCCAGGATATCCTCCCTTACATACCCAACTTCATTGTCTAGATGTTTGAGCGTTCAAAAATATTACATATTCCATAGAATGGGAAATATATCTCTTAGTTTGATCATGCTAATAATGAAAAAGGGCTCATAACCACCAACTGTATACATATTGGAACAAAATTAAGGGTCTCATAATCCTTGGGCACCCCAATAACACCACGGTGGATCCTGACATCGCATAATGTTAAGTGAATACCAAACATGCCCACCCCATCCAAAATTTCTTGACTCAGACTTTTGGATTTTTGAATTATATCACCCACATCCTAACTATCCAGGTAGGACTATTTTTCCTAGAATTTCACCATCAACCATATTCACCTCATAATTCTATCATAGACCTTGTAGAATAATGGAGACTAGCTTTACATGGTCATGCTACCGACATAGAAGGGCTCAAACTAACCAACTAAAGGCATCTCCTCTTTGCAAGAAAGGAATTCCAATCATCACGAGTCATAGAATCACCATAGAAAAACTAAACAACCTGTAGTGTTTTACACTACTATAAGATTATATATTTGTGAAAGGCTATTTGAGATGGGACCACGTCATAAAAGAGTTTTTGCGACGAGGTCCCGTCACAAATATCTCATTGCAGAAAATGGCATTGCAACTAGTATTTTTCGTAACGAGCTCATCGTAAAAAAAACTTCTTGAGATGGGAAGCGGTCTCATAGCAAATAGATGTATGATTAAATACATTGTATATACAAAAACCTTTTACGATGGGCCCGTCGTAAAAAGTATTTGTGACGGGACGCTGGCCCGTCGCAAATAGCTTATATATTATAAACCTGTTGTGATGAGCTCGTTGCAGCAAAGTTATTATGACGGTAAAGTAACCCGTCACAAATACTTAAAAAATATATATATAATCTATTTGCGATGGCCCCCCATCACAAAAGGCCCCGTAGAAAATAATTAATAAAATAAAAATAATAATTTTGATTATTGAAAAAAATATTAATATTATTAAAATAATAAAAAAATAAAAAATATTAAAATTATCAATATTTGAAAATACTTAATAAAATAAAAAAATAATAAAATTATGATTAATGAAAATATAATATTAATATTATTAAAATAATAAAAAATTAAAACATATTAAAATTATCAATATTCAGAAAAAAATATAAAAAATCATAAAATATTATTATTATTATTATTATTATTACTAAAATAAACAAACATTAAAAAATACAATACTAATAACAAATAATAAAACAATAAAATATTAAAAATATTAAAAAAAGTATGAAATATTCTCACAAATATAAAAGACAAAACTATAAATAGTTCATATTACAACAAATGGTCAATTCAAATGTTTTGAACAGAACAAAAAAAATCAATGGGGGATAGTTTTCTCAAGGATTTAAAGGAGCTGGAGGAGATGGTGGAGGAAACTCTATCCTTGAACTATGAGTTAGACAAAGCATGTACTCCATCTACTCGTGCTACTGCTACTGTCATCGACACAAGTCCTCATCGTACTACTACTGCTATCGACGCATTCCCTCCTCATGATATTGCTGTTGCTGTTGATGCATCTCTTCCTGCTGCTTATGCAAACTCCTTATAAGCTCAGTTTGAGCTCGCAACTGCTTCTGATACTGTGAGCCAGAAGATGATGCATCTCCATGAGCTCCTCTCGAGCTGGACGTCGACATCGCAAAAGTACCTTAATAAGTCCCAGGAGTAAAATGAAATCTTCTACCAACTACATGACCCATCTTGAAGGCATACTCGGTCTCCTTTATCCATGTCGCCTCATCAAAATAGTGGGCACTAGTTTGATCAGCCTTCTCGGCTTGAATCTCATCCCGTGTCTGAGAGTTCACAGCCTCATATGACTCTTTTAGTTTCTATTTGAAATTAAAATATTGAAAATAATATATGCAATAAATTTTCAAACTGAAAAATAAATAATATTAACCACAATCTGACGTTGGCGATCACCTCTAATCTCTCCAGTGGCTGGATCACTGTACATCCTCCGATAAATGTCGTACTGCATAATATCAGGATGCTAGACTTCCTATATGAATATAAAATAAATAGTTTATATGTAATGTTATATAAAATATTAAAAAAAACTTACTAGATGCTCTCTATGCGTATTGAATGTACAACTACCAGTTCGGTGTGTCACCCCCTGCCTCTCTCGGTTCTTCCGGCCCAATGAAGATCTCCTCTAAAATCCACCACTCAACCAGTGTGAACATAATCCATCCCAAACATGAGATGAAAATTACACTGGTCTGTGGTCTCTACATGACTCATCAAATATTTTCACTCCTGCTTTCTAAATGGTTTTCCTTCTCAAATTGTGCAAAAACTGATGGAAATGCTCATGCATAGAAAACTCCCATGCCTCATGGATAATGCCATGCATGCTATCATCAATGGGATACCATAAAACCTATAAATAATTTATAATATCATGTGATTAATTAATTAAATTTGTAAATAAATATTATTTATTTATGTACCAGACAATGATTGAATATTCAATGCTACACATCAATGGGAATCTGTTCCCATGTGATCCATGGCAGAGAAAAACAATTGCGCAAGATAGCACTCCTCTGTCCAATAGCTACATGCAAAAAAATGTGAAAAAGAAATAATAATTAAACAATTATTATATAAATAAATAAATGAAAGCTAACTAAAAGACACAGGTTATTATACCTTCGTGTGCGTGGATCGAAACCAAGACATGGACATCGCTCGAGGATAGATTCAGGAATCATCTGTCACGCATGACCATGCCCCATCTGCGTACCCCTTGAACTACCAGAGACCTGAGGGTTAGATGATCCCAAATTCCTCATCATCCAAAGGTATCTCAGCCTCCTCCAACTCACGAAATAGATTATGGTCCATTTGAAACACAAAATGATTGTTGTTAACAGAGAGTTGAAAACAACTATTACATAAAGATATATATTAGTGATTATTATAACTAGCATTTAACTATCTCAATGTTGACCTTTATCATCATCATCAAATCTGATGATGTCAATGTCTTTATATTCACCATCAGCATCATCAATATCCATATGAGTTCCAGTTTCATTATCTCTTGCCATTTCAAATTCATTTGTAACATCATTAACAACATCATCACCATCGACCCTTAATTGTGGGGTGTTGTTATTGATATTCATGTCTCTTTGTGAAAATTATGAATTATGAGTAGTCTCTTGAAAATTTTCAATTCTGTGTACTTCATCGGAACCACATTTAGTTTGAGTAAACTGATTTTCTTGAGATTTCATTTTTTTATTATGCTCCACCAATCACTCAGGTCTCTTGATATAGCACAATACTTTACGTAATATATTTGATGTGCCTAATTATTTCTAATTATTCCTAATTATTGGTAATTATTCCTAATTATATCTAGTTATTGCTAATTATCACTAATTATCGCTATTTGCTGCTAATTATTGTGAACTATTGATATCTATTACCATGTATTACAATTTTTTTCCATTTATTACTATTTATTCTAATTATTACTAATTATTACAAATTATTACAAATTATTGCTAATTATTACTAACTATTACTAATTATTCCTAATTATTGCTAATTATTTCTAATTATTCCCAATTATTGTTAATTATTTATAATTATTGCTAATTATTGCTAATTATTGCTATTTATTTCTATTTATTGCTATTTAATGCTATTTATTGCTATTTATTTGTATTATTCATATTTATTCGTATTTATTCGTATTTATTCATATTTATTTGTATTCATTCCTAATCATTGCTAATTATTCCTAATTATTACTAATTATAACTAATTATTACTATTTATTACTATTTATTACAATTAATTATTAATTATTACTAATTATTACAATTTATTACTAAGTAAAACTAATTATTAGTATTTATTACTAATTATTACTATTTATTACTAATTATTACTATTTATTACTAATTATTACGGATTACAAAAAAATTTAAATCTAACTTAATAAGAACTAATCAAGAATAATTAAAATTAATATAAAAAATGAAATAAATACTAAATTAAATAAAATATAAATACCTTTAAACTTGATCTCTTATAATTGTAGATGGCTTGCCAACTACTTCATAAAAAAACTAACTCTCAAAAATTTTCACTCTAAAATTAGAGTTTAGAGATGGCGAGGGAGAAGAAATTCAAGTGGAGAGAAGAAAAAATGAACGGGTGTATATATATATGTTAGATTAGTTATGATGGGACTATTTGCAATGGGATTCATTTCACTAATAGTACTTATTAGAATGGGTCCCGTCGCAAATACCTTCGGCGACATTAATTACGGTAAGTGGTTAAAAGGTTATTTGTGACGAGGCCCATCGCAAAAAGTAACCTGCTGACACACTATTTGCGATGGGACAACATCCCGTCACAGAGAGGTTTTTACCACCACCAGTTATTTGTGATGGGACCATCGCAACAACCCTCTGGGGTCGAACTAGTTGAGACGGGGGATCCCCTATCGCAACTAGGTCTTATCGCCTCCCAGCATTTGGGATGGGATTTATTCCCGTCACAAAAAGTCCATCACAAAAAACTGATTTTCCCATAGTATTAAGTCATCCCTGGTCTTCCAACCCCTTATTCCTTGAATGTTGAGCTAAAACCCCTAAACTAAATAAGGAGATGGTATGAGATAAAATACCCTAAACCAAGTCGCATGGAATTTATTGAGAGTCCCGCTATATGGCCTTGTCACATTTGAACTGATTCCCATAGATATGCAAGGGAATCATCCTTCAGAACTTATCTCATGCCCAGATAATATTTATGCACATCAGGCATTCAAGTTCATTTAGTATAATTTAGGGGATCAATATCGACAAAAACCTCTAATATGAAAAGAGTAATGAGATATCATTCAGGGGAAGAAATTAGATCGTAAGCTCGAAAAAAACCCATTCATTCACAATATCAAAAAGAGGGAGGAATCTCTAAAATTTTCACACTCTCTAAAACCAAATCCAAGAAAAAGGATTGTAGTGAAAGAGTATGGGATACATTAAAAAATTTAATCCACAAAAAAATATGGAAAACACTAGAATGATCGGTGAGAGTCTGGCGGGAGGTGTCAATTGAGCATTTGAGTGTCGCTTTCCCCACTTCTTCTGCCTCTTCTTCCGGATGAAGAACTTCAATTAGAGTAGTCAACTCTTCATCCCTCCTATGAGTAGTACCTAAAGATGTTAATGATGTCTAAAGGATGGACTTCAGATGATAAATCATCCCTTTATACCTCCATATATGTGACACCCAAGCATCCATCAGGGCCTACAGTTCAGACAGTAGTTGACGACCCTACACCAGTGCCTCCTTCATCTTCTTCATCTATTTGGAAAGGGAACCCTCATCCAAAAAATCATGCAGGCCCTTTTACTACATAGCCAAGTCCCTTTAGGTCAAGATGATTCATTGCATGATTTCGTACAAGGGATGTCGATCAAATCCATCATCTCTTAGATTGTGAAATAGGTGGTGAAACCATTCCCCTTGATGGTATAATGTTTCTTGAGGGGTCTCAGTAATCAATGTATATATATGCTCCCAGATCATCTTACGATGTTACCGAACCTCAGCAGCCAACAAAATAAACATTGTAGAAGGATTACTACCCAGTTGGATCAATGTTGAAATAGAAGAAGAAACCTCATACACCTCTCTCCCAATAAGTGAATCATTTGTAGCATGTGCATGGGGACTAGTCTCCTCAATAGAATCTAACACACCATCTGAATAACTATCACTACGGTGATGTCACTTTATTGAAACATCGCTTAAATACTCAATCAATTCCATTAATGACACATATAAGGGAATTTTTAATGCAAGGGGCTTGTCCACACGGTAGAACAACTAGCCTAGCACTCCATTCAGATAAGCCATCACCGAGGCTTGGGCATAATCTTGAGTAATGTGGGGGAATCATTAGACACAAATATTATTATATCCCCAGTAACCAAATGGGATAGTATCTTACAAAATTGGTGGATGACGCCGAGATGTTTCTCCCCTCAATCATTGGCCAAAGGAATAAGGGGAACTCTCTGGATGTTGACAAATTGTTAGGAAAATTGATATGGGGTGTAAAAATCAGAGATGATTAGCTCATCTATCCTGGATATAAGGACCCCATCAAAAAGTGATTCCATATAATAACTTTTTTCATGAGATATGTTATCATCATCAATAATTAGACCACCTGGAGCACTTAAGGTAGAAAATTTCAAACTATCCCGCTAATATAGAACACCTTTGACCTCAGTTGGGGTTAGAGACATAGGTCCAACTCCAAAAATGTTCATCAATCTAGGAATGAAAATGGGATCTAGGATACTATAGTTATTTTATCATTCGTAACAATGCAAATACACCCCTATGCATCCAAATTGGAACTAAAGAGGAACATCGATCTTATAGGGAGTGTTTCCTTATAAGATATAGCCAAACATATAGTAGAGGCATAAAAGAACTGATGTTGCCAAATTAAGGCACCGACCTTCTACAAGACCCACTTCCATAACCAATGTGATGAAATGGATTACCACGTGTGTATCCCTAGCTGGGAACAGCCACCCATTTAGGTACATGGTGAGAAAAACTATCACATTAAGTTCTGAAGGAAGTTTCGTGTTCACCCAATAGCCCCACGAGGTGTAATCCCCAGCTTCTAGAAAGAACTGATATGAGCCAGCACTGTCGTGGACTTGTTGGGAAGGGCATCGGTGAGGATGGATAATATTTGGTTTAACACAAATGACACATAATGAAATATTGATATTGTCAATATAGGAAATAAGAGAACACACTATCAGCTCTCTCCCTAATTTCGTTCTCATATTAATGACCATATCCTTTGCTATGATCATATTATGTAGAGGACCATCCAAAATGTCTGTAGCTGGGAGAAACTCATCATGCATCTACCCAAGAGAAGGAATTCCTTCCAAATGATGGATTTCCTATAGGTTGATACCCACCTCACCATGAGGAAGAGGAAATGTGTTGGTCCTTGGACACCAATGGCTGATCATTTCTTGGATGAGTTCAGGATGGTAGTAAATAATGAATTTAGATATCCACATGTATTCATGGAGATGAACCCTTTATAGATCATCAGCAAATTCCAAACATCTCTACCTCACCGAAAATGTCCTTTCCCACTCCTTAGAGAAATTAAAACTATGGTGAAGATCCCATTTTGAATACCATCCACCATAGGCATCTAAATAAGAAGTGAATATGCTTGAATAACTCTAAGAAATATATTGTTGAGTGAAGTCGTGACCATCTACCCTCAGGGGAGAATTGGCCAACATATAAGAAAATACCTAGGATGGGGTTATAACTAACATATCTTCTTTAGTGATTGTCATTCGAATGTAGTTAGGGGAACTAGATACCTAGTTAAAAGGCTAGTTAGAATTTAGGGGTGGTATAGCAGTGTCATCCAGTAAACAAAACCTGTATAGTAGAAGTCGATCAGATAAGGGATAATTATAAATAAAAAATAAAATGAACCCCTGAAGGACTTAATTATAAGTATGCACACAATTAAGGGGGACCATATTATGATTCCTGGAAATCATGGACCTCTGGTTATATGCAACTAAGGAATTTTGCTGGGAACCAAAAGCCATCTGAAAATAAGTAAGTGGCACAAGGCAGATGGAGAGCATGAAGTCTTGAAAAAAATAAAATCATAATGGGAAAACGGCAACATTCACATCACATGATTCATCCAAAGACCAACAAATCACATTAAAGAGTTTTTGAATCTCCTAATCTCTAGAGGAATTGTAGGGTACATAACCCATGCAAGGCATCACGTGCACCATGTGAATCGTTATGAGACTCGCAATCGTGTGATCTGGACATGGTCATGTGAGTTGAGAATGATCTAATGATTGAGCCAGTGGGATCATTCTAAGATGTTTAGGACAACCATATCATTGAATACTAAAGGGTTACTGAAGATTAGTTCATAGTTGAATTGGAAAAGCATCTGAGAATAAAGCAGTCGCATGCAAGAGCACAAACAGAATGGACTCACGGTGAAGGCTTGCAATCAGGGTTCTCAATTACGGTTTGTGGAGGATTCTTTCAATAGAAGTGGTAGTGGGATTTCCCTAGAGAAGGATGCAGCCAGTGGAATAAATTTTACTCCACCCACCTCCCCCTATATTGACAATTCGTGGAATACCAAATGTCACCTGGTAGACCAAACTTCACTCAAGGGCACCGATTCTTGAACCACCAAGGACCCTATTTGGCATTTAGTTTCCATATAACTGAGCCCTTGTCCCCCATACATTGCTCCTGAGGGAGGTAATTTGTTGACACCCAAAAAATAGGCATATGAAAAACCACAAAGGGAGAAGTTTCTGAATAAAGGTATTATTTCTTCTCCATGATAGCAAGGAAGTAGAGGATGGTCGAAAATTCACAGAGCTCATAAAGGAATCATGATCATGTGACCATTTCAAGGTTGTGAAAAATCATCACAAATGGTGCATATCTCTCAGTAGGTCCCTCGAGGTCCCCTTCAAAGAGCCCTAATGCTCACATGGAGTCCCTCCTAACAAACCATCTGAAATCCCTAAAAAAAAGTGAAATATGATATTCAAAGAGGGAGACCCCCAGCGGTCAAAGAGATCATGAATCAAGTCATAATTTCTTAGGATAAAATCCCTTGATAATATTTAGGACAACTTTCAAGAACTCCGAGCCTTTGTCACATAAAATGAAGGAGATAAAGTGGAGGAAAGAGGGGTTTGCGATCATTGAAGGACATGAAATGTGCTCCCATGAAGACATGTGATGCACCATGATTCCTTGATGACTTGTCTGGAGTGTCTTATGAAACCTCTTCATCTTTTCAATATTTACTCATGGGATCTCTCAGGTGTGTTCTATTAACTATGTGGAAACTTAAGGGTAGACAGATGTATTTTCTCATGACATAATTGTACACCCTCATGTGACCCCTATTGGTCACATATGTAATCATACAAAAAAAGATAAATAATAAATATTAGTAATGAAAACATGCACACTCCTTATGATTTGTAGGATGAAACAAGGGGGATTAAAAGGTAAGAGGCGAGTTGTGTTTGCGTTCACTGAAGGAAAAACGATGCGCCCCTAGAAAATTGCAAGGCATCATTAGTCCTAGGTATCCCATCCACATCTCCTTGTAATAACCCTCCAACTCATCATAACCATTATGAAAATCACCCTAAGAGAATCCATGGTGGTATAAGGAAACTTGTATATGATCTCACACTCCCATATAACCCATATTGGTCATGTGACACATTACTAAAAAATAAAAGAAATATCCTTAACAAAAAACTTGAAATCTTGCAGGACTACAGAACTTTGTTACATAAAGCAATAGAGATCAAAAGGGAGAAGGTGAGGGGTGTTCACTGTCACTTAAAGACATATGATGTGCCTGGAACACCTATATCACAGTCTCATGAGACCCAATGACAAGTCATCCAAGTTCTTGTGGGTGTCTTTCAACAGGAACTTGGGTCTTTCAAAGGCCTTTCAATGCATCGAACATGAAACCATGGAAGTCCTTCAATGGGACCATGATACCATGAAAGGATTCTTTGAAATAGAGACTTGAGGCACCTAAAAATTAATCAAAAAACCTTGATGTGGTCCACGATAGAGAATCGCAAATCTGTATGGGACCAGGCCCCTTCACTGACTCTATCCTAGACTCGCACCAAATACACCGCACAAACTAGTGAGTAAACGGAGTGTCTATGCCTATAAATTAACCACTACAATATGAATAACGGTTTGGATTCTGAATTCTACTATGCATGGCAGACACTCAAATTCCTCTACATACTTCTCTGAGCAACTGATCACACGACCAACTAGCTTTCTGTTAGGTATTATACCGGTAGACAACTGAAGTATTCATGAAATAAGAATAAAGTGATTTGTGTGATCATCCATTGATCACGTGAAGGAATTATATTGGTATACTTGAAGGACATCCCACAAGCCCCCCAGATCAAGTGAGACTCTAAGAAAATTGACTCCGAATGAGACTGAGGCATTCACCACACAACGGTTGAATCCCAAATCAAAGGTGGAAGTCTTAGGCATGAAACATGCTCGTTGACCTGGATGTTCTTCATGTGTGTCACCCAACGACACGTGATAGTGATGTGACATGTGGACCCAGATCTCGTGACACTCCTTCCATGATCCATCTGGGACATGTGAAATGCTCCAGACATGTCAGAGAAAGCCACACAGTTCCCTCTACAGACATCACTTTGATCCTACGAACTCTCTAGGTCCATCACCCAAGACACATGATGAACTTCAGACACATTTCCTAACCCATATATTGGATCCCACACATGGAATCCATGTATCATGAAAGAATGTATACACGACAACCTGAATCTCTTGGTTCCCATAGGCATGCCAACTAAGACTCGTGATGCCCTTTTGGCATGTCAGCCAGGTCTCAAAGTGTCTCTGAGAAGTGTCATTCAACACACGTGATGAACCTTGGTCCATGACATACTAACTCTTATAGAACTCTCCACATGTGTCAGGATAGGTCATGTGATGGCCCCAAGACATTCCAATTGGGTCATGCGACACCTTCTCTATAAAAGGACTATGTCAACAGGGAATCCGAGGAGTCAATAACCTCATCCCTCTTTGGTGTGTAATCCCCATCATAAATGGGACTATGAATAATATAATTCCTTCCTTATTAAAGATACGTAGGATGACTTCCCTATAGGTTTGAGCATCACATCAATCATCCAGGGCAATCCCAACATCTAATCCCCTCATTCAAGGAAATGGTATTGATTATTTTTTATCCACTGTTTCCCACAATGATCATGAATCACATGGGATAATGGAGTAGAATTGATCATGTCATATTCACTATAAATATCTACAATAGTATAGGACAACCTCAGTGAGAAATCCCTAATGTAAACCGAACTATGATGACTCAGATTCCTACCATACCCAGGATATGTAGGATGCCTTCTCAAGGCCCGAGATTTATACTAAACACCACATGTACTATTCCAATACCAAATCCCATTATCTATAGGGCATGGGGTTGTTTTTTTATCCCTTATCTCTCACACCGAGCATAGATCTTGTGGGATTAGGGAAATATAATGGACACCCTATCAGATTTCACAAATTTCCATCAATGAGGGATATTCCCATATATAATCCATGATGGGTGGAATTGTATGAACACCCCTTAAATGCATGGGTATATACCTCGGGGCTATTCCTAAGGATTCCAACAAAATTTCTGGGTTTTGATTCATGTAATAAATAGAAAACATATGAGGCCTAATAATGTCTCAATTATATCCTCAAAATATTAATCACATCTATATATGAGAGCACATTCTGAATCATTCGTCCATATGGATCCAACATATAATTAGTCACCTATTTCCAAAAAATGATGATGGACCTTAGATACATATATATGGACTTATCCAAGAGACCCCAATATTTTTCATAAAAAAGATAATTAACTTATAATCATATTTTAGTGTAGTTGGTCCCCTATCAGGATTAGGAAGAGATTTACAATCATATATTGAATTTATAAGAGATTCCTTGAGTAGGTAATAATTCCCCCCCCCCAAAGGGTTTGATGAGCCCGACCTCTCATCCTCTCGACCAATTCAAGTCCCCAAGAGTTGTTGGGCCTAAAAACCCAGATGACCATCAACCTTTGGAAGGTATGTCTATGCCCGGCTACATATTGGGGAACCATTGGGAGTTTCAAGGAAAAGTGAAAATTGTAACACAATTATTGGAACCCATTTCCATCACATTTTCCCAACAAAAATCTCTTTAGATATAGGTGATCACATGAATTTCATGGGTTCATTTACTCTTTGCGAAGAAGGCATGATCATTTTCTTCATGTGATGGATGTAGTGTAATGCCATTACATAAAGGTATAAGGGTATGTGATTGTGAAAGTTCCAATGTTGTTACATGATCATGAAATAAAATAAGTTTCATTACTTCACATAACAGATATTGTGGCTAGGAAATCACATGGTGTGATCGTTGGACGAGGAGGTTGACTTGTGATTGTGTAAATAATAGTCATCATGTGATTGCATTATTGGGGGTCATTATGGGATCAAATATCACACTTGTGGGAAAGTGTAGTGATCACCCATTCTTCTTAATATTTTAATATGTTACTCACCAAATTTACCAAGTAGGAGGATTTGAAATTGTAAGATTAATTATCCCTATAAATTACACTCTCTCCAAAATTCCTTCTCATTATACTATTATTATAATGAGAATCAAGTGTGCTAAATAGTAATTTCTACCCATATCAATTTTTCTTCTCATAGTGGGTGATCCAAATAAATGGGTTAAGTTGGTGGATGATTATCCACATAAGTCAGCTCGATCTCATGCATCGCGTGGGACTAAGTCTAATTTCACTAATGATGTCTCCCAATAGATCTCATAGAGAACAATGACCATGAGATAATCTCATTACAGACATCATCTCTTAGATAATACATGTGATTAATTTTTCATTGGGTGGTCACATGATTTTAGGGAATGACATAGAGAACATCAATCACAAGACCCTCCAGTCTCAGACAGCCTTTGCCACCTAATGCATTTGTGGCTAAACAATCAGTTTTATTTATGAAGCATTGCTTGAAGATCAATGAATGCATGAATTCCTAATCACATATAGCCTTATTCAAATGAATCATTTTTCATTTAGTACTCACCAAGATACATCCCATGATCAATCCAGTGTTACTCGATCATGTTTTCCATTAAGGGTTTTGCAATCATGTTACCCAATCACATGACCATTAAATGTTGTTGCCTTGTATAAATAAAATATACATTTGTGTTATGAGTGTTTTAACAGCTTCAATTTATAAAAGTTTCATCTGATTCATGTAAATAGTATCTTAATAATTACTAAATATTCTCAGATAATTCACCTTTGAATGCATACTCCTTTAAATCTGTAGGCTTTAGTAAAGTCTCAATAATCTCTACAAATAAGACCTTTGATCAAAAATCATGTAATATAATTGAATACTAGAACTTTGGGTGATCCTTTTCACTAGTTATTAATTTATAATGAAATGAAATAAAATAAAGAATAATTTAAACATCTTATTAAGGAATTTAGTAGAGAACTTGATCGATGGAGAAAGACTAGATTACAAAGGAGGGTTTCATTGTATAGTTGGACCCATCCCACTAATTTAGTTTTTATTTTTGCCTTACAAGAAACCTTCAATGATAAATGTGATTCTTAAATTATTATAAGATGATATATTAACTTTTTAGTATATATAATTAAGTGGTAAAAATTTGTGATTGAACTCTCTCACTAGTATAAATGTGCATTTATAGAATTCTAGAATTTTTTCTCTTCCCAAATACAGACATAAGGATATCTAGAATCACATCCATTTATGTTGGACCAAAAAATAGACATATATATACTAAGTCTTTCCCCTCACCTTTAGTCTTCATACTTTGGCTTTATGAATTTTTTATATACTTTCAGGGTGGTCAACATTACATCACTAACTATTGGGTCCCCACCCACAACAACATGGGCAGAAATTATGAATTCTTCTGCAACTTTTTCCTTCTATATGGAAAGGAAATGGAGTTTAAAATATTTTATGTATTTTTAATAGATAATAAAGTCCCATTATAATATTTTTATCATACAACTTCTCAGTCAAATACTTCTTTCCACTCATTTTGTAAACATTTTTTGATTACCACTTCAATATTATTGTTGTCTTGTATCTAATATAAATACCTAGTAATTTAGACTATAGACTAAATTGTGTGAACCATGATTTTTTGCTCAATGATGTACATGTCAACCTCCTCATGATTTCAATTGAGAATTATGTTGATAGTAGAATTTACTTTTCCTATTTGATGGTTATACACACCACATTATAGTGAAATACTCATATCCTTTTTCATCTCAAAAGTTGTCCAGTCTCTCTAAAAATAGAAGGTTGTAATATAATTATAATAGGGAAAAGGATTAGGGACCTTCAATTTTAGATTATCATCTAGCCATTCATCTATAATCAGAATGAAACTACACTATCATTATATGGACTATCTTGGTCAAATTAGGATTTATCCCCTTTTAAATTAAAAGAGTGTGAGAATATTTGAAGGTAGGAAAGTCCAAAGGCCAAGGTAGATCACTATTCATTTCATTCTTTTGAAAATTTTAGGTGTCTTGTTATCCTTTTCCAAATTCCAAAGGAGTAATAAAAATGGGAATACTTCTCACAAGAATCTCTCGGGGATATAATGACATCCCAGAATGAGTGTAACCTTATGTAAGAAAAAATAATTATATTGGGGAGGGAAATATAATATCAGCTTGTGTATCCTATTGGAAAAGCATTACCCATATTTGGAATGCAAGCATTAATTGAATCACTCTTATCACATCCATTAATAGTTCAACTATATATAGAATTATTCACTGGAAAGGATTTATGAATCTATATGGATCATAATTCTTATAGAGGATTAAATAGACGATCCATGTTGATATGATGTAGTATCTTTTTCACATCTTATTTAACCACATTTCATAGTCTTCATGACCAAAATATATGATATTTTTGGTTTGGTGGTAATTGTATAGAAGAAAAGTAAACTCCAAATACATTGTTAATAGATTAAAGGCCTTTCCCCTATTTAATGATAGTGTCTTGATACTAGAGAGATCCAAAATAAATGTCCCCAACCTACACATTGAGATTTGGTCCTCATTAGGGTGTTCACCTGTGTTTATGTTTTCTACTATCCATCCCCATGACACTTGAAATGGCCCTCAGATATGTAATTATGACTTTCCATTACATATATATATATATAGTAGTAACTAGTGAATTGTTCCCAACACTACTACTTCTTGGAATTTGGGACTCCCTTTTACCAAATAGAATACCACCAAGAATGTACTCATCCCTATTCTGGTATATTTTTCATGAACTGAGAGTAATTATCTTCTTAGTCACATAGTATGGAAGAAAAACCCCTTATTTGGGGAGGAATTTCATGGTTTAAATTTTAACCCAACTCCTCATAATGGCCTATTTGAATCTTATGGAAATTCATTCTTGAGATTCCATTTTCATGCAAGGAAGGGAACATTATTTGGAAATTTAAGGTTATCCAATGTCCACCAGGGTCTAAGAAGATATCCATCCATTTATCAAAATCTATGATGATCTATGAGCTAGGTTCCATCTCCATGTCATTAATATAAACCATAGTAATACCAAATCCATTGTAGAAACTCCCTTATCATCACCATAGGTATCCTTTGGAGGAGTATCTTATCATGAATGGTCTTTGTTATTAGAGATTCAAAGATCGTATATATGTTCCATAGATTGATTCCCAATTCTCTATATATCATGTATAATGTGTTCATTTGTGTGATCTACCATTTTAGAAGTTCTGAAATATGGTTGGTGATCATCTATATGTATTTATGATCTATTAAAAGGTATTCATATACTTCTTCTATCCAATTATAAAATTCATTACACATACGTGTAATCTATTATTCCCCAATCTATTCGAGTTTGAAACTCCCCCTAGTATATAGATCCAAATTCCCATTACGTCAATGAAGCATGTTAGTGTTTGTTCAGTGGAATATAGAGGAGTTTTAATGCTTCTAATACTATGATATATATGTAAGTAATCATCATAATGATGTAGTATATATGTGTGGATAGTCTCTCCCTTATTGATGTGTGAACCTTTTGAAAAAATATTGTATCTTCCAAGGTTGGTATACTTGAGAACAAGGAGTCTAAGAGGTCATCATTTGGCCTCAAAATATCCAATTTTTTCAAAATTCAATGTCCATATAATGGGAGTAAAACTGATTCCCTAAACGTTTTAGGGTTCACCAATATGATTTAAGAAATATCTAATAGGTGTGACCTACACTGATTGGATTTTCAATTCTTGATGTATTTTACTAGTTCATTAATAATAGAAACTATATTAATGTTATAGTTAATTTTGTAAAAAAGATTAATATTTTCATTGAAAATGGAATTATACATTGTAAGGTAGGGGAATAAGGATTTCATAAAAGTTTTAGGAAAGGATGATCCAAGTATGAAGAATGATAGATGTGAATTATTCAAAGGAATAAATTTCTCCCAAGACATGTTATCTATATACCTTTACCAAGAAAACATTACCCAACCTCTATTCATAGGTATATTAACTCAACTAATGGGCCAAAAAATATATATTTCCTCAGATTAATTTTCCCATCCTAGAATGTTCTTCACTCAACACATGAATGGAATAGAGAAGGGAAGGAATGAAATCAAGGTCACCTAGAGTAAGGCACAAAACATGAGTTGAAAGAGTGTGTGATATCTGTAGATTTCACCTATGTCAATTGTTATATAAAACAAGTGTGGTCCCCATAAAATTTATATAGTATCATAACAAGCATAGTTTTCAATATATTCCATGTGATAAGCATGTTCACTTCCCATTCCATAATTTCTGATCTATGTACATACACCCTTCCTTTAATATACCTTCCTACCAAAGTCATTTTTTCCTTATAATTTCATCCTTCATATTTCAATAAAATCTATTTTATGTGGAGGAAATTTATACCTCTCACATTTTCTAAGGATATATATTTTGGAGTCCTTGGGGGAATAAAGGATACATAACACCCAACACTTCTTTTCATGGCTATGTCCTTTATCATGCCACTCCTCTATCATAATCCCCTCATTACCTAGAATCTGTACATAAATCCCATTTTTTCAAAGACTTCATGTTAATCTTACAAACTCTAATCCATCCATTATAGGATTCTATTAGATTCTTTTACATTCCATGACTTCGCCTTATATTAAGTCTTTTCATGACCATATTGCAAGCCCCTGCCTCCTTACATGAGGGGATCATCCTACTAGGGAACAAGGGGTGGGTAACCAATAAACTCTATACCCTAAAATCTCTATTCCAATATATAGACCACCATAACAACGAATTTTAACATGAGGTATGAAACCCCCATTTGTGGAAGTGATAGAAGATATTTGGATTTATAGAAACACCTCTTCTCACACGTAAGTCTCCCAAATCTCTTTCAAGGGTCTACATAAGTAAAACATCTAAATGTAATAAGGAAACATCAGTGTAATTGGGTCATATTAGGACATTAAAACTTCATGAAAGGTTAATTTACCCATTTACCTTGAAGGTTAGTGATAAGGACCCTATATCTAACAATTAATATGGGACACCACATGTCGAACCCATCCTTAGATTCTATAATTGGGCACCACACACACAACCCATCCCATAGAGCCATAATAAAGAAACATGAACCTAACCTATCCCATTCCTCTATATTAGATAGAAAATATACCATATGAAATAATTGAGTGACATTTATTCTATCTATCTAACCTAGGAACCACATCACTGATGTCTTGTACTTGGGTGTCACATCACCTAACTCTTGTCAATAAGATACACTTCACCGAGCTCTCATACATGGGTGAAATGTCAAATTGGTCTCACAAATATTTTCTATTTCACCTCAATACCACACTATGTCCACTTAAATACTCATACCTTATGGCATACCGCCTTTTCATTACATAACTTTTCATTACATTTTACAAACAGAGGGTCTTTAAAGTTAGTGTCTTTGAAATAAGATACACCATACATGTAAACACGAGGAATTATTCTATCAACTTGTAAGGATTAATAATAGGTTCATCCTATATAAATTACTACATCTCATAACCTGGGGACATACATCAAATTAAAGGGTGAGCAAAAATCCCAGTAATGGTAAACAAGGGAAACAATTTACTTGTGATATCAATAAGAACTTGAGGAAATGCATAAAGGCATGAGAAATGGAAAAGAGGAATATAATAATAAAAATAACATGAATCATAACTAGAAAATTCTTCTATAGTATTTAATTTATACATTTATAAGCATATCACCAAGGTCCATCCCCAAGGTGTCATAAAAATTACCAAGGTTATTCACCGAGGTATCATAAAACCTGTCATCTCTAGAGATTAATTTCGTTACCCAATGAATTAGAGAACTATCATGTTACATGCTTAATATGTATTTATTTTCATGTGAGCTACATATATAATAATGAAACATTTCATAAATAACCCAAATATAATAAAATGAATGGGTTTTATATTAAAATCGTGGCGTTTTAAAAGGCGCATAAAAACATGATCATTATGTCATTTATAACAGAAAAAAGGGACTGAGGGTTTTAATAATTTTTATGTATTTATGAATACACCTAGAACTGAAATAGATTTGGGTATTCACATAAATAAAATTAATTTTTTTTTTAGAAACAGAGAGATATTTTGAGATGAAAATTTTGCAGCATAACAGATATGCAACATGGTTTTATAAAACCCTCAAAAGAGATGGGAAAGGGGTCTACCATAAATAAATTAATCATAATAAATTATAGGTATAGAATAAAATGGAAATAAGAAAATTGTATGTAAATTTTAAATACATACCACATAAAAGAGAGCTTGAAAGGAAAAGAGAAGTTGATAATTCCCTTACCTTGAAGAGTAACTTCTTAAACTATAAGATTGGGACCATGGGGACATGAAGACACCATGGGAGGATTCCTTGGGAGGTAGAACTAGCCGAAATTTGTTGATATTTATTTTTAATGAAGTAAACTAATGAATGTGTGGTTATTTATAGAAAATGTGGGGGGATATTTTATTAATTTCAAAGAACACCCCATTAGTGGTATTTACAAAACCATGGGGTTTCCCATGGTATTGGAAACATGGGACACATAATATCATATTTTAATCCTTAAGAGTCAACCAAAATTATTACATCATGATTATATCATTATTATATAACTATTATGTCATTAAACTTACAAAAAACTAATCACTGTATTTTTATTATTCACTGAAAAATCAATTGTGTCAGAAAAATACAAAAAATTCACCATAACCATTTTTTAATTTGTAGAATTAAAAATTGAACTCCATTTTATAAAAATTAATTTTATTTTAAATTAAATCAAAGAAATAAAATACTAATACTTAACTAATAATTTCTAAAATATTTATTTACTTATACTATGATATAATTATATCACATTACCACTTAAAATGACTAAAAACTATTTATACTTTATTGGGTGACATTAAAATTCCAATGGTAAAATTAAAATTCCCTAGGGTAAAATTTCTATTCCAAAGGGTAATGTTACTATTCAATAAGAAATTATTTTGTTCTTATTAAACCACATTTTTACCCTTATTACAACCATGAATGTTAGATTTCCAAAAAAACATTTCACAGAAAAAGTTATTTCATAATAAAATATTTTTTTACAATTAATCAGAAACACTATTCATAAAAAAATAATATTCATCAAAAACTATTCATCAAATACTATAAAATTGAACCTTCTTAGAAAACTTCTAAAAATTCATCCAAGATTACTTTGAAATTTTAAAATTCCAAAATGATGTTTACTTTACCATAATAATTTTCTATGTATAAGAAATCTCTAAAAAGTAAAATTTTTACTTATAAAATCAATTTATCAAATTTTTATTAATTAAACATATATTTTATAAAGGAAATATATTCTTAAAACAGAAATGATTAAATAAAAATTTCATTTATACTATGGGATCACACAATGTAAATAAGGCCTCATTACATAACCCCTTATAACACCAGCATATGACCTAAATTTAAGGTGTCCAATGGTGATAGAATCTTGGGGTGGATTAGAAAAAATTTATCGAGTGGTGATTTCTAACAAATTGAACTTCTCCCAAAAGTGATTTTGTTCAAGCTTAATGTGTTGAAGTTTGGCTTAGGCTTGGTCCACAACGAAGCCTAGCAACGCCCCCTCTTACCCCAACTTTGAAAAATGGGCTTTATATAGCCCAAGTCTACTAGATGAGGCCATAGACTCTTTATTCTGAAATAATAACCATTATCATTAATATTTATAATTAGTAATATTAACATTAAGAGTTTAGTTTCCAATGGTCATAGAATAGTAAAAACAATTACCATTCAAGGGTATGATAAGAGTGATCAAAGGCCTCTAGAGAAGGTCATGCTCGAAACTCTATTTTGGATTCTCATATCTAATGTCGAGGTCAAGGTTTTATAGAAAGATATAGAATACAATTTCATTCTTGGAAGACCTTGGTTTTATATACCCATATCGGTACCTTTAACATTTATCAAATTCTTGAAATACCCCATTGATAGGAAGGTTTATATACTAAATGTTGATGGTTCCCACTTTAAGTCTTGTGATGCCATAGATGCTAAGGTAGGTTTCTATAAGAATTAAATAAAACAACCAATTGTGGATAATGATATACAAGTTTAATCCCATAGTTTATTGGGGCCATCCCCTGTGAAACCTTGTATCATGCTCAACAAAATTATGTTATACACATAAACCTAATTATTGATGAAGATTTAATCTATGTATGATATAATGAACTGCAAACTTCAATAGCTCATGTGTGTGTGATATTAGTCATTCTAGCTAAAGTGATTAATCAAATGGGTATTAGGATAATTCCTTATTAGGATATGATAATTCCATCATTCCATTAACAAAAGATGATGATCCCCCCATGAAAAATCTCTGCAACTCAAATTCCCAGATTCCTCCTTCCCCCAGTGGCATCATAAAATAAAATAATCATCCTTAGAATATCATTACAATTATTATGGTATTATAATATAAAAATGTATCTTCCTATGGCATCACTTAACTTGAAAGTCACACATATTCCCTCAGATTACCTATCAATTTGTAAAATTTATCCATAGACTTAGAGATTATAGAAGAATAGGATGACCTTATGAATGGTCCCCCCACCATCGAGGAAGGCATCTCTGCCACCATTAATGATCTTGGTCTGGTGAATCAAAGTACAAAATAAGACCCAAAATCTATGATTATTAGGGATTCCATGCCTCTTGGGGAGAAATATATGTATATTTAATTTCTAAAGTATCATCGATTTATGTTCCTTCTGTATTATTTATAAATTCCCATGATGATCAATGATGTGGCTATACACCACATGGGCTTACCCAATAACCATAGAGTTTTCAAGTGGGAATCTAGGAGGATGAAGCCCTCTCATGCCACTAATTAAGACTTATAATTTGACAAATTGATCAAAGCCATCTTTTTCTAGGAATTAAAGTACACAAAATGGCTATCCAACATCATCCCCATCAAGAAAAAATAATGGGTAGATCGGGGACTCCAGTGATTTCATAGACCTTAATAGACACTTATTAAAGGATGATTTCCCATTGTCATTCACAGAACTTTTTATCAATACAACTTATGTATACCAAGATATTTACATCAAGGATGTGTATTCATGGTATAATGATATAAATATGTCCCCTAAAGATGAGGGAGCCATTAACATCAGATCACCTCAAGGGATTGTTTCTATCAGGTTATACCCTTTAGATTAAGGAATGTTGGCACTACTTACCAATGCACCATGCATCATCTATTCAAATGTTTATTGGGAATAATATCATATTATTTTTTGATGACCAAGTATTAAAATCTTGATATTGATGTGATCACATCACAGATCATCAAACTATATTCAGCTAGTTGTGGTAGCATAGTTTGAAGATGAATCATATGAAGTGTTCGTTTAGGATAACATCAGTGAAACTCCTTGTCTTTATGGTACGCCATCATAGAATTGAAGTTGACCCAAAATATTCTATTGCAATCAAATCCATTTCACCCCTCATAATCTTAAATAATCGAGGGGAATCCAGGGGAACCTTTCTTAAATTCTAGATTTTATATCTATCATGGCTTGAATATCTTCCCCATTCACCATGTTAATGAAGAAGGGAGTATCATATCAATAGTATGAGGAACTCCAAGAGTCCTTTGAGAATATTGAGCATTATATTCTCCACCCATCAGTATTGATGTCACTATTAAAAGGAAATCCACTTATCGTATATTTTTCCACCATGAAATAATCACTCAGTACTCTCCTAGAACATTAAAATGATGTGGAGAATGAAACAACCCTATATGAACTCATTCAAACGATTCTAGGTATTGATACCTGGTATTATGATATCAAGAAGAACTATTTAATAAATATATTTATATTGAAAAAATATGGGACATTACTTGCACCATCACATATTTCACTTAGTCTAACATATTGATCATCTCATGTACATCCTTTGTTTCACTATATTGATTGGGTATTTTGGATCATTGGGTAGTTATTCTACAAAAATATCATATCTGATTTGTGTTGGAAAAGGATATAAAATATAAGGCCTTGGATAAATTTCTTCTGGAACATCCCAACCTAGAATGTACACCAGTGGATACCAAACATCCAGCTGAAGATATTTTATATTCCCATAATACCCCCTAAATGTGGGAGATGTATTTTGATGGTGCCTCCTAAATACCAATTGAAAAGAGGTTTGAGAACATAAAGCTAAACCACATTCATCTAGGGATTTTATTTGATTCCTTAAACAAAGAAATGTTTTCCTACTCTTTCTCACTGTTTGAAGGATTCACTAATAATGGGGAAGAATACCAAGCCCTCATTGCAAACTTAGAATTATCCCTACAACTGTAGATAGACTACCTAAACATCAAAGGGGATTCAAAGCTAGTGGTCAAATAAATAAATGGATATTATTCCATAAACAAGGAATAATTGTTCCCTCTAATCGGTTATATAAAATGATTAATATAATAATTCCATTTTGAACAAAATATTCATCATGTACCTCGATCATAGAATTATCATGTCGATTAACTGGATAATAAAACCATAGTTTAATCTGACCCTCAGTAGGACAAAGTGGTTTTATACATCATGAAGTAAAGAATGATATCATCAGTCATCATTTGTAACATGAAGGAAATTAGTTTCCTCAACACTAACTCAGATCATGATGAACCAAAATCTACCCATTGATAGATGGATACAATGGTTTATTGCCTTTAAAATGGGACCCACTTATCTGACCAAGCCTAAAGGGAACATACTCGACGCTTAGTAGAATTTACCAAATAATTTTTGATCATTGAGTAATCTAGGATGATATTATCATGTGAAAGATCCCAGTTTTCCATTATTAATAAGGGAAATATGTTATATTATTACACTTTATTTCCATCTTGGGTGAGTTCTCCATCAAAAGGGATATTTTATTGTGCATTCCCCAATTAGGATGAGAACTAAATGAAAGACTTGTTGTAATTTGGATATCAAATTGATGCATTATCAAGAAGTGAAGTATAATATAAATGAATCCTTTCTGGTAGTGGGTAATTATAAAGCTCAGGTTTAACGAGGACTTAGGTAAGATATTAATGATTAGAAATAAATCATCACAGTTTTTCAAAATAGGCATAATATCTAAAAAAATATTTTAATCCACTACTTTATCCTCCATTGAATCAACCCAACTGGAATAGTATATGTTGACCTAGGAGGTGGAATTTTAATACTAATCTAAACATGGAAAGTTATTTCTATTGAGTTCATTTAAAGTCCTAAAAACATAGTCTTCTTATATGTAAATGAAATATATATTATGTGAATTTATCACATATATTATAATCAAATATTTTAATTCATATGGTTTATTATACACTCTAGGAAGATTTAATATAATATTTAATTATATTATATTCAATTTCATCATTTTACAACCATTTTTTCAAGAACTCCCACACATTCCCAAAACATCCACAAATTCAACCACTAAATCAAACATATTTGTTCACCTTTTTTGTGTAAGGATGACTCATTCACCCAGTTCATATATAGACTCATAATTTTGGGATGATTTTGTGTATGTCTCACCTGGATACCACTATTATCCACCTTCATTCGATCCAATTATGGAATGGGTTTCTCTAGTGTATGTCCTAAAAATACCCTTCTTTTCTTCTCATTGATTAGGGGAATGGGTGATTTCAAGGCTTGTCTTAGCTTTGGTCTCCAATATTGATCCTAGTTATATGACCTTAAATTATATGAAATTTTTACCAATATTTTGACATTAAATTAAAGGATAATTATCCCTTGTCACATGGCCATAAAAGGCACAACACAATGGTCAATACTACATGACCATAAACTATATTAAAATACCTCACCAAAGGGCCATAAATTGTATATTTTATAATCATATCCATAAGATTATAAACTATATATAAATCCATCTCATATGGCCATAAATTATAAAAAATCAATATCAATGATGAATTTCAAACCTTTTTTTCAATGATTTAAACAACATGGTTATGGATTCATTATTAACCTAAATTATCAATCCATATTTATCAATGATAAATGGAACTCACTTTGACATGGTTTTCAACTACTTCCCCACACTACATGGGTTGTCTTTCCCACTAATGAGAATACATATAAATCTTTGTGAAAGTTAAATCCTAGAATCAATTCCAAAACCCCATTTATTATGACTTCCTAGGTAGTATTACATTATATATCACCTTATTACATGAATTTTTATAATATAATAACCACCAATACAAATGTGTGAAATATTATATGAAATATGAAATAAGCATGGATTGATTTAATTTTGGGTAGTATCTTCTAAAATGAATCATTATCAAAAACCGAAATTCATATAAGGTATCAGGTATTATTATCTTGAAAAATTTCGTGGTTTACCATAAATATATAAGAGATAATTATATTATAAAACAAGACCCTTTTTTGATTAGTTGACCTCTCATCCTCATAATTTTGGCATATACATCCTAATATTACCCTGAAATCTCAATATGAATGAAGGGATAAAGAATAGATAGTTGAATATATCATAAACCTAGACATATCTAGGGAGAATAATATGAATTTATTTATTACACATAGTATACATCATCATCAAAAAAATAATTTATAATAGACTTATTTAAGTCAAATATACAACACTAAACAAACTAGATAATTAAATATCAAACAGTGTTGTCCATAATTGGTTTACCAGTCAGGGTAACACAACAAAACATTGGATAATTTTACACCTTGTAAATAACCACACATTTAGTATGATACCCTCCTGTAGTATGGAATGAGAAGGTGAAATAATATACTAATGTGTATTTTTACATCATTTTAAAACCAATGAACACAATGTCCATTCCAAATCCTAACATACCACAATCAAACATTGTTAATTAATAAAGGTCCATTATGTCATTATATCAATTAATATCATATCATATATAGGATAAAAGATTTATGATGACTAGAATAAATTTATTACATCATAAATAACCATGTCCATACATATTCCATATCTAAAATCTGATATAATCAATTACTTGACCCATATGGATCAGTAAATTTTCACCATCACTCGTCGATGAGAATAACCTCATCAAACCATTGTATCATTATACATAACTCATAGATATGAGTAATTTGAATTATATTCATGTTCATCTGTCTTGTTGGATTATATTCATTCATCGTGATCCTAACAAAACTATGTGGGTTTTCCATGCATATACTCATATACAAATCTTCTTTTACCGATTTCATTATAGTAGGAGATTAAAATCAACCAATGGGAATACTGTTGTCATCAATTCATGAAAAAGAGTATAATAGTCACATTATATATTTTTATGAATTGTGTCTTCAATAATCTAAGTAGAAAATATTTATAAAAATTGAAATACCCCTTAAAAGATATTTATAAGATTCTAAGATATCCTCATCCCAATTGATGTTGAAAAAATAAGCATTACTAAATTATCACTTATCATAATTAGATATCAGGTAAAAATGTGTAATTTTTAATTTGAAATGCACATATATAAATAATAATAATACCAACAACATCATTATCATTATTATTATTTTTAAAGTAACAAACATTTTGTGATTTAAATATTGTATATATTTAATTTCAATTAGAGTTCACACCTAACTAATTTTTCTATTATTTATAAATTTTTATTAAAATAAAAATTATTTATCAATGTATATAGGTTTGATATATGGTAATAGCTATGGGAAATAGGATATTCTACACATGTTTCCTCTAACTCCAACTATATTTATATTTTTAATAATAATATTATAATTACTATTAATATTATTTAATTAATTTAATTGATAAAATGGGGATAACATCATTCAATCCAATTAAAGAATCCTGTGAAACCCTATCACCCATTATCACCATCACATATTGTTGTAACCAATTCTGTCACCACTTCCTTACCTATCCATCCCTACATAGCTCCCACAATTTTCATAATCAGTAAATGATCTAAAATAATAAAACTTAATAGAATGACCCTTTACCTTTTCATTCCTATATGATCCATTGGTCATAAATTCACAAAAGGAACCATCCAGATTACTATAAAGGATTGGATTTTATAAGATCCTTTACATTCATTGTTTAAGAATTGGGGGTGTTGGGAGAAAGTGTATAGCTAATTAGTTGAAGATGAATGATATTTTAGCTAGATACCAACTGGAATCTTTGATCACTCCTTGAAAATGGAATTTTTATGTGATAAGTTGACTTGAGAAATGGTTTGTTGAATTCTAGTGGGCTTCTCCATGTTCAGTGAGATTATGATGTCGGGTGATGTGTCCTATCATGGGGATTTGGTCAGGATTTTTTTGTTTCATTTTATCTATGTGAGGAAAAACTATTGTAACATAGTGTATTTTCATGTGGAATATACATTATAGAATATAAAAAAGGAGTATAAATTGAACTATAGGTATCATGGTAGTGGGATTTCTAGGATGAACTCTTTTTGAGATCATTATGTCATGGTGAATTGTGTTTTACCATGGTGTATTCCTAGGGTTGATCAGCATTAAAGGAAACCCCAATGTTTTATCTTTGATTTTAGATGGTTCTTGGATTTTGATGTTATGTTCCTTGTTGTTATGTGATATTTTATAAAATTAACAATTTTAAATATATTTGAACTCATTGATATTTAAGATATCATACAATAATTCTCATATAGAAAAATCTATGTGTTCTGATTTCTATCTAGCAAATCCTAGTTTTTTTTATTCCATATTTTAAATAAAAATTTTATTACAAAATTCAATTTTATTTAATAACTTCATTGTTCCCGAAACCCTAGGATCTCTATAGTTCATCTTGGGTGCCCCTTGGTATGATTTTAATGGATCTTGATCCATTGATTTGTGTGATTAAGGCCATATGGTTATAGGTGTATTATTCTTCATTTTATTTATCCCTTTACTTATTATATCATATTAAAGGTTATGGTTAAGGTAGAGGTTTGTTTTTTAGTAATTTTCTATTGATTTTTAATGGGGGTTTAATTTTTATAGTTTTTTTGGTGTACTCTTGAGTTTTTAATTTGATTCATTCTTGATTGATTCTTGTTCATAAACAATAGTTTTTGAATCTCTATTTGAGTTATGTGATTCAAGATCTCTTTTATCTTTACTTTTGTGTAAATGTGGAATTATCATGATTATTTATTTAGTTGGATAAAGTGTAAAATTTACCTAGTGAACCAAATGAATCAGTTAAGGTGAATTATAAAAGATAATTTGGTTCACCTAGGATTTATGTAATTTTCATGTTATTTTGTAACACCCCGAACTTCCACGATATGCTTCTCTTTCAATAATGCAATAGCTTGCATTGTACGCAAGTTCGAGATTCTAACACACCGCAACCAATCAAAGTAGCAGTTATGAATATTAATACCCACTTTTTGAAAATATATATATTTTATATTTCAAAATGGACTTCATTTTTGTATTTGTAATTTCAAAATTATCCTAAGTTTATTTTTTTGTAATTTTCTGAGAACTTCCAATTTTTTTATGAATAGTGAAAAATACTTAAAACAACTTTTTTAATCAAAATAATTTATAGTGATAAATTATACTATTTAGTGGTTTTAAAGTATAATTATAATATATTTTTACCATTTTATCCAATGTTGTTCATTAGAATTAATTTCACTTTCAAATTGGACATAAAAAATTGTCAATCTTTTGATATATATTATTTCTTAAAAACACGCTATTTGTTGTGACAGCGGGAATTAATTATAAAATTAATTAATGCAACTTACATGTTTGGAATTTCATAAAATAGAAATAATTTTTTAATTTGGAATATCAATTATAGCTTAGGGTAAAAGTTTGGCATTATTCTAAAAAACATCAATTTTTTATGAATAGTGAAACCACTAAGTGGTAGTTAAATAACTGATTTTTCATTTAAATGAAATATTACCACTTCTGTGATTTTATTTTCAAAAATCTGACATACATGGTTGTCATTAGGAAGTAAAATGTCATTCAATGGGATTAAAATAATGTTTTGGTGAATAGTAAATTTTAAGTTTAATTAATCACGATTAAAGGTAATTAGTGAAATTTAAGGTAAAAATGGTATTATAAAAATATGAAATGACCTTGACACTTTTCCTACCCCTATTGGACGAGTCATGGCCGACCAAGACAATGCATGGGTCAACATGGGGACCCCATGGAGCCACTTTGGTAGGAAAATTATATTAAAAACTTTTTAGCTAATGTTAAAATAAAAATGTCACAAACCTGAGTCGTTTTACTAAAACAATTTATAAATGGGGTTATACATGTCATATTTTTTACTATAAATAATCATTAGAAAGCTAAAAATATTTCCTAAATAATTATATTTTTTTATAATTTTTAGACATTAAATAAATTAAATTATTTATGACACCATGATGGTGCAGCGATTACCTCATTAATTAACGATTTTAATAAAATGGAAGGATAATGTAAAATATAAGCATTACACTTGTCCAAAGCCTATTTTATGAGACTATTTCGAACCCTTATCACCTTATACTCGAATTATATAAGTGTGGGACCTTTAGAATCCGAAAAGCATTGTATAATAAAGTAACATTTCAATACTTTCCAAGAGTGCCCCTCCTCTCCACTTATAAAAGGCCCCCACCACTACCACCTTACTCACACTTTCAAAGCCTTTTGGCTTGGCCAATATCTGCCCAAATACTCTCCCTACTTCCCTACCTTACTCCTAGAAGCCTAACATTGGGAAGAATTCTTCCCAAGGAAGCCTTTGGCTCAAATCAAAAGAGTTACTCGATTTTAAGCTAATGTCTTCTCTTATGTTATATTGTTTTATTTTGCTTATCCAACCCCCTAAACTCTTTTTATTCATTTCTTTTGTTACAACACAATTATCCTCAATATACTATGATGTTGTTATAATATTTATTCGAGCTACACTTACACACACCTACATCTAATGGTTAAAGAACATACTGTTTCTGTGATTGGCGAAATACTGTCTCACGAAACAATGATTATTCAATATTCTTTTAACACCTCTAATGGTGGAAATTATGATGAAACTATTTTTATATATGATATATAATATGTTTATGTTTTACTTAAGCTTCTGTATTTTTCATTTATGCCATACCTTTATGGTTTCCATTATGGGTAAACGCGATATCTTCATTTTAGAAAGTGCAGACTACCGCCCCCTCAAAGTGATTTGAATCGTTAATGACATATGTGGGATGTATAAAGTATGGAGTAAATGATATTATATATGATATTATACGGGAATTATAATATACATTTATATCATTATGATTTCATTAACTATGAAATAGAAATGACAGTAGCATTCATGCGTACGTACAGCTTACCGTCTCCATGAACGGTGCATTTCATTTCTTACCTCTAAATGTTATGTAATATTATAAATGCATGTATATTCTGGATATATATTATATATATGATATCTACATCATGAATATAATTCTGGATATAATGGATATTCTACCACATAAACAACCTGTAATTATAAGAAGTATATTGTTGACTCAAGTACCAAAGATCGACAAAATGACCATTATTAACTTAAATGACTACATAATTTTCGTAACATTGTAATAAGTGATATAAAAGGGATAATGAACTTAAAAAATGTTCTTAAGAAAGTAGATATTAACTCTATTTTATTATTCAAGAGATTAAATAACGGTCGAGTCAAGTCAGACACGAGGTAAGGAAACTTCTTAACCCAATTTCCATTCTTTGGGTTAATCTCCTACTTTCAAATTATGTCATGATATTATTATGTCCTATCTCGTATTTGTAATTTATTTATGTGTACTTATATTGAATACACATAATAGATATATTTTGTTTAAAAATTATATTTTTAAGGGACTTCGTCTCAATCTCCATTCATTGAGGCATATTTTGTTTTATACACAAATTTCTTTTATACGGTGTATAAACCCCTTTGACTTTTACGTTTATTCAAAAGGAATATTTTTATACGAATCATCTTACTAAAAGACAAAAAGGAATGTTTTTCTTGTCGTACGTATGCGGCGACAATGACTTCTCCGCCACCGTGACCATTATTTTAGTTTCGGCCTCCCCTGCAAGCCATAACTTTTTTTAAGTGAAAAATAAAAGCAAAGTTTTAACTTTCATTTATTTTGGTATCTAAAATGGTTTTGATAATGTTTTAATATATCAATGTGTTGTATTGATATCTTGTGATTGAAATGTGGAAATTTTATGTTTCCTTTATTCATGTTTTATGTTATACGATTATGTTATGGTTTATGATATGTTTAAACCTGTTCATATGAGGAATGCATTGGACTTAATAAGTGACGGGTGGAGCCCGCTATAGCTCCTCGATGGATTGGTAGGTCTCATGAGACAAACTAGTGTCCTGGCACGAGGCCTTGAAAAAATCTTATTGTAGACTTGGCATGAGGCCTTGGCTACGTGGTTATGATAGTCTGGCATTATGCATTCCATCATTATGAAAGTGGTTATTGAAATTTAATGTGATTATTCGACTAGTAGAATATCAATGTGAGTATGTAAATGGCATTATTTCATTTTACTTTTGCCATATTATGCTAAAGTCCAAGTTTAAAAGGATTTTGTTTTAGTTATACATTGCCTTAAATGTTAATTTTTATTTATGAAAGCTTCCACTATATTGTCATCCTTACTGAGCATCTGAGCTCACCCCTTTCAATGTTTTAATATTTTCCAGGATGAGAAGAAGTATTTGATGAATGACCTGTAGGGATAGTCAGAAGAGGATATGAGTCTGGACTATAGAGACTTTTTTATTGTAGTTTTTCACTTTATGATGTAATGTAACATTTATGAATGTATCTAGTGTTTCCAAGGCTACTAAACTAATCGTTCTTTCGAGACTTGATCTTTTTTGATCATGCCAATGTTACACAATAATGCACCGACTCTGGGTAACTGGGGTCGGGGCGTTATAGTTGGTATCAGAGGAAGTTTAGTACTAACCTCGGAATATTGATTTAGATAAACTCTGATTAATAGCACATAGCCTGAAGATAGACTTTGAGGGTTAGTATAGAAGAACTTCCTAGAATTTTGGTATTATAGAGATTTTGTGAGTCTTCCGAGCAATACATCCCTATCTGGATATGAGCAGGTAGATGCGGCTCTGGCACATATGTACCTAGGGGTAAAACACGAAAATACCGCTTTGAGCTAGACTCGAACGGGAACTAGTGCATGACAACGAGTCTTGCTGCACTCTTGGTTACGACACTCCCGGGGGATATGTTTAGGATAATTCTCGTTTTCTTTACAAACCACTATGAAGGGTTATGAGTATATACTTCCACAAAGAAAATATTTTTATGATTATGGATTATATCCATAAATAGTTCAATTTATGTTAAGTATTTTTACAAGTATGGAATTATGTATTTTGATTCATAAACTAATCTAGTTTATGCCATTGTTTAGAAATGGCGCCTAGTGGAAGGAATGGAAACCGTATTAATGCACGCACTCCATGTAGGGATTTTCCTCCTACTCAAGATAATTATTGTGGAGTTGGATATACAACTGGTGCTGATCAACTTATTTCCATACTGAGACAACTCACTCAGGTTATGAATAATAACCTTACCCGTATGGAGAACCCTGATCCGCAACATGGAGGATCAATGTTAGACCGCTTCATGAGGCAACAACCGCCAACATTTAATGGGGGTACAAATCCATTAGTAGCTGAGCAATGGATAAACTCCTTAGAGAAAATATTCCACGCCTTGGAGAGTAGCGAAAGGGAGAAGGTTATCATGGAAGTTTACCGCCTCACTGGAGATGCCGATCAATGGTGGTCGTTGATTCAAAACACAAAGTAAGATGAAGAAGTATCAAGTATGGAGTGGAGAGAGTTTAAGGAAATTTTCTTAGAAAAATACTTTCTGCATGACCATCGAGCAGATATGGAAAGGCAATTTCTGAGTCTGAGGCAGAAGGAGGATGAGAATGTCGCAAAGTATATGGCTAACTTTACAAGGTTAGCGAGGCATACTTCAGATTATATACGTAACCCAAGAAGTAATATTGATCTTTTCTTTTATGGGTTAAAACAATTTCTCCGTCGAGCTTTAGTATCACAATCTTTCTCAACATACAAAGATATATTCTTGTGTGCTATCAAGATAGAAACGGAATTTTCTAAGTCTTATGACAACCAAGTAAAGCAAGAGAAGAATAGAATGGTGGAACAAGAGACGGATAAAGGGAAAAAGGGAAAGAAGGATTTTCCATTATGTGATAATTGTGGGAAGAATCACCCTGGTACTTTCCTAAAAGGAATGGGAGTTTGTTATAAATGTGGAGAAAAAGGTCACCAGGCATGTGATTGCAAGGGAAAGAAAGAGGCTATCAATGTTGAATGCTACAATTGTAGAGAAATGGGGCATTATGAAAATGAATGTCCTAAGCATTAGAGAAACTTACCTCAGAAAAGGCCAAGGGATCAAGGCCAATATTATGCTGTGACTACAGTTGAAGCGGAATAATTAATGTATTAGTGCTTTTGGACTCATGGATTATATTCTAGTTATTAGAATAATGTGATGTATATATAAGGATTTTACTGTAGTACTTGTTGATTTCATTAAGGTTTTAATATGATGAAGGTAATCATATTTTTGTATGTGACAAAAAGAGAAACTTTACCTTGTGTGAGGAATCTGATGATACAATTGATTTTGGAATATAGAGACCTTATAGAGAAAGTCTGGAAAGAGGTATTTTGGATAACTATAAAGGTTGGAATGGATTAATTTGAACCTTGGATATTATTGTTTAAGGTTAAAACATTTATGAAGATTACTTTTGGAATATTATAATATTATATTTTTAGGAAAAGGACAACCTGCAGGTCGGGGGATAACCCGTCGCGTCGGAAAAAGTTGCAGGAATCGAACCCACAACCATAGTGCGACAGGCCTTTATTACCTACCACTAGCCTACAGGAAGTCCTTGGTTATTACAAAATAGTTTTACTAATCTAAATGGTATGTGTTAATATTTTGAACCTTATACAATTAGGATAAATAGAATATTTTTGAGTTCTATTACCTTTTAGAGTGAAAGATAGGTTTGTGGTAAAAATTTATTAAAGAATGAAAGTCTACATAACAAGTATGTATATTCCCTTACGTTCTTAGTAAATCTCCTAAATAAATTCCTCAACTTTATAAAAGGCAACTTAAAACAAAAACGTTTCTGGTTAACTTTTCCAACTAGGGATTCAATGACCGTTTAACCAATCACAAGTTTGTGATTTTCTTATGGTTAACTTTCTCCTAACCCAGTTTTCTACAACTCTCCATCAGACCTTGATGGTTTGTTTTTCTTCCATATCCATATTTTCATAGAATCCTAGTATGGGCTATCTCGGGTGACCTTTGTACTTATCTTTATTTCTTTTAAAGTTATATTTTTATTAAAATTATTTTTGATGTGCGTTTTCCACAAAGGTATTTTCTATTCTCAACCTTTTATTTTCGATGAAAAATTTCAAATTGTGAGGACGCAATTTATTGAAGGAGGGGAGAATGTAACACCCCGAACTTCCACGATACACTTCTCTTTCAATAATACAATAGCTTGCATTGTACGCAAGTTCAAGATTCTAACACACCATGACCAATCAAAGTAGCAGTTATGAATAGTAATTCCCACCTTTTGAAATTATATATATTTTATATTTCAAAATGGACTTCATTTTTGTATTCGTGATATCAAAATTATCCTAAGTTTATTTTTTTGTAATTTTCTGAGAACTTCCAATTTTGTTTATGAATATTGAAAAATACTTAAGACAAATTTTTTAATCAAAATAATTTATAGCGATAAATTATACTATTTAGTGGTTTTAAAGTATAATTATAATATATTTTTACCATTTTATCCAATGGTGTTCATTAGAAGTAATTTCACTTTGAAATTGGACATAAACAATTGTCAATCTTTTTATATATATTATTTCTTAGAAACACGCTATTTGTTGTGACAGTGAGAATTAATTATAAAATTAATTAATTCAACTTATATGTTTGGAATTTCATAAAATAGAAATCATTTTTGAATTCGGAATATCAATTATATCTTAAGGTAAAATTTTTGCATTGTTCTGAAAAACTTCAATTTTTAATGAATAGCGAAACCACTAAGTGGTAGTTAAATAACTGATTTTTTATTTAAATGAAATATTACCACTTCTGTGATTTTATTTTCAAAAATCCGACATACATGGTTGTCATTAGGAAGTAAAATTTGGTTCAATGGGATTAAAATAATTTTTTGGTGAATAGTAACTTTTAAGTTTAATTAATCGCGATTAAAGGTAATTAGTGAAATTTAAGGTAAAAATGGTATCATAAAAATATGAAATGACCTTTACACTTTTCCTAAACCTATTGGATGAGTCATGGCCGACCCCAAAAATCCATGGGTCAACTTTGGGACCCCATGGAGCCACTTTGGTAGGAAAATGACATTAAAAACTTTTTATTTAATGTTAAAATAAAAATGTCACAAACATGAGTCATTTTACTAAAACAATTTTTAAATGGGGTTATAAAAGTAATATTTTTGACTATAAATATTAATTAGAAATCTAAAAAGATTTCCTACATAATGATATTTTTTTTATAATTTTTAGACAATAAATAAATTAAATTATCTATGACACCATGATGATGCATCGATTACCTCATTAATTAACGATTTTAATAAAATGAAAGGATAATGTAAAATCTAAGCATTACACTAGTCCAAAGCCTATTGGATGAGAATATTTCGAACCCTTATCACCTTATCATCGAATTATATAAGTGTGGGACTTTTAGAATTCGAAAATCATTGTATAATAAAGTAACATTTCATTACTTTCCAAGAGTGCCCCTCCTCTCCACTTATAAAAGGCCCCCACCACTACCAACTTACTCACACTTTCAAAGCCTTTTGGCTCGGCCAAACTCTGAAAAATTACTCTCAAAACTTCCCTCCCTTACTCCTAGAAGCCTCACTTTGGGCAGAATTCTTCCCAAGGAAGCCTTTGGCTCAAATCAAATGAGTTACCCGATTTTAAGGTAATGTCTTCTCTTATGTTATTTTGTTTTATTTTTCTTATCCAACCACCTAAACTCTTTTTATTCATTTCTTTTGTAACAACACCAGTATCATAAATATACTAGAATGTTTTTATAAGAATTAATCGAGCTACTCTTACACACACCTACATCTAATGGTTAAAGAACATACTATTTCTGTGATTGGCGAAATACTGCCTCACGAAACGATGATTGTTCAATATTCTTTTAACACATCTAATGGTGTACATTATGATGACACTATTTTTATATATGATATATAATATGTTTATGTTCTTCTTAAGCTTCTGTATTTTTCATTTATGCCATACCTTTATGGTTTCCATTATGGGTAAATGTGATATCTTCATTTTAGGAAGTGCGGACTACCGCCCCCTCAAAGTGATTTGAATCGTTAATGCCATATGTGGGATGTATAAAGGATGGAGTAATGATATTATATATTATATTATACTGGAATATAATTCTGGATATAATGGATATTATACCACATAAACAACTTGTAATTATAAGAAGTTTATTGTTGACTCAAGTACCAAAGATCGACAAAACGACCGTTATTAACTTAAATGACTACATAATTTTCGTAACGTTGTAATAAGTGATATAAAACGGATAATGAACTTAAAAAAGGTTCTTAAGATATTATATATTAACTCTAGTTTATTATTCAAGAGATTAAAGAATGGTCGAGTCAAGTCGGACACGAGGTAAGGGAACTTCTTAACCCAATTTCCATTCTTTGGGTTAATCTACTACTTTCAAATTATATCATGATATTATTATGTCCTATCTCGTATTTGTACTTTCTTTATGTGTACATATATTTAATACACATAATAGATACATTTTGTTTAAAAATATATTTTTAAGGGACTTCGTCTCAATCTCCATTCATTGAGGCATATTTTGTTTTATACACAAACTTCTTTTATACAGTGTATAAACCCCTTTGACTTTTATGTTTATTCAAAAATGATCTTTTTATATGTAGTGTTTTACTAAATGAAAAAAAAGGAATGTTTTTCTTGTCGTACGTATGCGGCGACAATGACTTCTCCGCCGCTGTGACCATTATTTGAGTTTCGGCCTCCCCTACAAGCCATAAATTTTTTTAAAAGAAAAATAAAATACAAGTTTTAACTTTCATTTATTTTTGTATAGAAAATGGTTTTGATAATGTTTTAATATATCAATGTGTTGTATTGATATCTTATGATTGAAATGTGTAAATGTTATGTTTCCTTTATTCATGTTTTATGTTATACGATTATGTTATGGTTTATGATATATTTAAACCTGTTCATATGAGGAATGCATTGGACTTAATAAGTGATGGGTGGAGCCCGCTATAGCTCCTTGATGCGTCGGTAGGTCTCATGAGACAAACTAGTTTCTTGTCACGAGGCCTTGAAAAAATCTTATTATAGACTTGGCACGAGGCCTTGGCTACATGGTTATGATAGTCTGGCATTATGCATTCCATCATTACGAAAGTGGTTATTGATATTTCATGTGATTATTTGACTAGTAGAATATACATGTGAGTATGTAAATGGCATTATTTCATTTTACTTTTTCCATATTATGCTAAAGTTCAAGTTTAAAAGGCTTCTTTAGTTATACATTGACTTAAATGTTAATGTTTATTTATGAAAGCTTCTGCTATATTGTTATCCTTACTGAGCATTGGATCTCACCCCTTTCAATGTTTTAATATTTTCCAGGATGTGAAGAAGTATTTTATGAATGACCTGTAGGGATAGTTAGAAGAGGATATGAGTGTGGACTATGGAGACTTTGTTATTGTATTTTTTCACTTTATGATGTAATGTAACATTTATTAATGTATCTAGTGTTTCCAAGGCTACTAATCTAATCGGTCTTTCGAGACTTGATCTTTTGTGATCATGCCAATGTTACGCAATAATGCACCGACTCTGGGTAACTGGGGTCAGGGCGTTACATATTTATTATGTACGATTCCCTTGATTAATTTAAGGGTGATGTTTTAATACCTTTTTTCTATAATTGGAATGAATTATCACAATTATAATTTATGAAATTATTTAAATATGGTAATGAAAATTGTGTCAAGAAAATATTAAACTGGTGTAAAAGTTAATTTTTTTTGAAGAATTTAATTAATATAGAATTATGAATAGAGAATAATTCATGGTGTTGTTTTCTAATTGTTACTATAAATGTTTTGGTTATCCTTACCATGGTTTGGTGTTCCTGGGTTTTTTCATTATGGTTTTACTAGGGTAGTGTTGTGTTATATTCCTTTTGATTTTGGTTTAGTGGGATGATGTGTAAAATATGTGGATGTTGTTGTAGTTGGAGATGACATTTTTGGGTTAATTGTTGGAAATGGATATTGTGGTTGTTAATTTAGTGTTGTGATTATATTTTGTGGTTCATGTCATTGTTTCATAGTAACGCGGGATTATACGATAATAATTAAATTATTAAATGAGTATAAAAAATAAGATATATATATATATATATATATGAATGGATACCGTTATATCAAAATTGGTTAATGAAAATTGTGAAATTGAATAGTTGGAAGAAATATTTATGTCTACGATTTAATTTCTATTAATGAAGATAATGGGTCTGGTAAATTTCAAATATTGAAATTGATAATTATTCAATCAAATGTGAGGTTATTTTTATTGTTTGGATATTTATTTGGTTGTGATATGGTAGGTTTTTGTTGTGATTAATTGTTGTAATAATTGTCGGAACAATGTTTTCTTGATGATGTGGTTATAACAGGACATAATAACAAATGAAATATGATGGTGACTCAACCATTAGGTTGGGATTGTGTGATTTTTTATTATATTAATTGTATTTCTATGTTACCTTTTTTTCATCTCCACTCTATTATGATAACATGAATGATTATAATATGATATTTTTTATTTTGGGTTGTTTACCTAATATCTATGATGGAGGTAACATGTATGGTTATCTAATATCACTTCCCCACTTTATATTCTAAACATAGTATAGGAAATACTTCCCTAATGTAATTACATATGTTGTGATGTCCTAATGTAGTTAATTGTTGTGCGGTTTTGATGTGGTGGAACGATGGAGTGTTCATGGATGGAGGAAGGAATGAGATTGATGTCATTCATGGTTAAATTAATAGTCATGAAGAGGATATGATGTGAAATAATAATGTGGATATATTTTAGTTGGAATTATTTTTAGTATTATATGGTAGTGTAATGTCTTGATGATTACTTGGTTGTGATAGTGATGGGATTTATGGATGCAGTTGAAGGTTTTTTGGAACTGCTGATGCACTACGGAAATACCCAAAAATGGTTTTTAATTAGTTTAATTGGATAAATTTTAATAACCCGACACACTCAAACTATAATATCATTGATAGCATCTTTCACATTTAATTAAATACAAAATTGAAACTAGAATTACACAAAAATACAGAATTCATTTTTGATCTAATTTTGATGGAACCCTTATCATAATGTCATTATAGTTGAGAATCCAAATAATGCCATACGTAGTAGTATCCACACATACTCCATGAATTTTTAAACAATATTATTAATTATTAAGGTTCATGAATGGTAGATAAAAGTGTTTAACATTTATTATCAATGATCATAACAAATTATTTTTTCCACTCTTTATTATTAAGGAGGGGTGTTGGTTTTTCTCTCTCTATATACATAAGAGAATTCATGAGAGATTATATTGTGCAAAAAAGTCCCACACCTTATAAAACTAATGTAATTTGGATTTTATACATATTTTTTAAATAATTAATAATTATATAATGGTCCTTTATGTAATTTCATACACTAAGTAATCATTAATTTAAATAATAATATTATTATTACTATTATATCCCAAGGGATAAGCTAATATCATAGAAATATATATTATCTCTTCCAGGGAATTAAATCAACCCATATATATTCTTCTGAATTAATTGAACCTTAAATAATAAAATATTTATTTAAGTGAATAATAGTTATTCTTTCAAAACAAAATAATTAATTTATTCACTAAACTCATGAAATAGATATTTATACAACAAATATTATAATCCCTAAACTCAAGAACAAATATTTGTTTTATTATTCAAAAATATAATTAAATGTTATTATTAATTCATTCCCTAAATTAGTGAATAAAATAAATATTTATTTATTACCCTATGCATAATAAAAAAATGATAAAATTTAATTCACAACATCTAAACAAGGATATTTAGTGTTTGAATTTATGTAATCAACCAAAATTTGGAAATTTTTCTTCCACAAGAAAATAAGAATATTAATTATTAATATAACGTTTAATAAAATTTAACCAGCATTTGGATACACTTTTTATGGGACCCTCTAGGTAACTTTTTTATTGGAATTATCTGAAAATATAAAAAGTCCAAAATTAACATCTAGTAAAACATTATGAAACCCATATAGAAAGAAGTTAATGTCATAAGGATATCAACATTCCTATGAATACCACTATGAAATATATTTTTTTCTTGATATATCGTAATGAATGATGCATACTTGTTTCATCATCTTTTAGGATTCATTTATCTTTTATTAACTCCCCCAAAATGATCTCTTCGATGACCTACCATGGCCATAGATTTCATCATACAGTTCCAATTCAATCAAAGTACCAGAGATACATTCATCCCTTAACATAGATGGAAAAAAACTTTTATGGCTTATTAAATTAATGTCACGTCACTTATATCACACCAAACATTTTCTACCTAATCATGACTATATGTTTTAATGTTTTCCATCCAGGAATAAAAGTACATGCTTCTTGATACAAACTAATAATAATATCAAACATATTGACTAATATACTTGTCTTTGGATTGAAATATATAATTATATATATAATATATAATTTATATTAGATATTTTATCCTCATAACTTCCCTTATTAGAGATTTACATTAGTTAACTTCATGAGATAAAGTCCCAATGCCTTATGATCTTTCATACTTGATAGTCAAACATCATCTATGACCCATTAGACAAATGTTAAATTGAATATAAAATGTTTTTCTAAATGTATTTATAGAATATATAGTTGCTCAATATATAGGGGAATTGTTATAAACTTTTTATTTTAAAAACACACTAAGTACATTATCACATTAATGTTTCATAGACTAATAATTATCATGTGATATGATAAATATTAAGATCTTGGTAATTTCATGTAAAAATTAATTTAATTACAGGGAACCAACTCTAATAGACTCCCACTTTCCCTATATCCTTGTGCCAACAACTTTTAGTCTAATAACCCTCAAATGATATTTATTATTCGACTGAAATATGTATTTATTCAATAGGTTTTCCACGTTATCTTTTTCTCAAATTTTGTTACTATAACGTAAACCCTTTGAGAAAAATCCATCAAGAATTGGTTAATCTCAAATGTATGATTCATCAATTGATGTTACATTGGATCATTGGCTAAAAGCAATGATATAGTATTATCAGAATAAAAAGTGATATCATCATTACTTATTGGTAAAATATCATGATCCTATATGAAATTATGTTTCCATATTACATCTATAATTATATCAAAACCCATTATGTACGCAAACTATATTTTGTAATCAACTACCATTGTATTCTTAGAAATATTCCTACTCACAAATCCTCTATTATAGAAATCCTCATATTCTAACCATAAATATATGTCATTCAAATATGTTTGGTAACTAGAATCAGTGTATCCCAAGATAACATGTTCCTCATATCCTCTATATACAATGAACAAATCCCTTTTATACCTCATCTACTTTAGGATAGTTTTTCTATTCAATCAATGTGTCTCACTGAGGTCTTCTTGGTATCTTCCTACCATATTCAATGCATAAACAACAACAAAATTATTATATATCATGATATACATGATAGATCTAATTCCAAAAGTTTAATGGATTAAAATCATTATATATCATTTCTCTTGCATATGTGGGTAATTTTCCTATAGAGATTCTATCATGATGGATCTTGATCACTATAATGTAATCTTCTTTAACTTTGTCTTTTAGGGAGAATCATTTTTTTATCAATGTATTAAGATACTATAATAATAGTACCTCATTTACTATTAGTAATATATCATCAATACATAATACACGTAAAAATAATTTAATCTTACTAAACCTATTATATGCACATGGATTTCATTAATTCTTATTGAAACCTAATTAAATTATATCTTCATTCATACAAATATTCCATGATCTTGATTATTTCTTTAACACAAAAATGGATCTTTATAACATGGAAAACATATATGAATCCATTATGGTCAAAAATAATTATAGTAGTTTCATGGAAACATCTTCCATAAGGATACCATTAAAGACCGAGATCTTGATATCCGTTATCTAAATCAGCTAATCATGGTAATGTACTATGGAAAGTATAATGCTAATGAATTTCAGTATAGTGGCTGGTGAAATGGAATTATCATTGTTTGTACCTTAATGTTACTAAAACCCTTTAGTGAAAAGTCATTCTTTATTGGTACTGAAATTATCATCAATGTATAATTATTATTTAATACCCATGTGAACCAAAAAGTTTTCAAATTTATTGTATGATATACCAAAACACATACATGGTTCTAGTAAATGAAATTCAATTCAGAATTCATCGATTCCTACCACATCTAAACCTTTGAGATATTTATTTATTCTTTATAGGTGTTAAGTTCATTATCTTTAACTAAAAATATTTCACCTTCATTTTTGACCAGATAACCATATATATTAGGTTCTTTAACCTCTCAAGTGATCCTATGGAATACATTTTTCTAAAGAAAAATTTATTCCATTAGGTCTTATGTAATTTTTTCTTATTCCAAATCATATGTGTCATGATACTTAAATTTATTGAAATATTTCTTTCTTCTACTATATAATTTGGATATAGGCCCCATTTCCATAAAAATAACTTGTTTTTATAAAAACAATTATTGGAGGGATCTGATAGGTAATATCATGTTCTCTACATAGGATGTCATAAAAGTATACACATTGTTACTCAAGATGCTAGTTATTTTGTCATAGAAAGCCTTAAAATTTTATTCTCATCCCAAAACACTTATATGTGACAAAATTGGTTTCTTCCCATATAATATCTCATACATATTTCTACACTTCACTTTAGTTGGAACTTGGTTTAGTGTGTAAGTAGTGGTCTATAATGCATATCCTCATAAGGGTAATCGAGGACATGTATAACACATCATTGATCTTACCATTTCTAATAAGTTATGGATTCTAGTTTCACTAACACTATTCCAGTATTATTTAAAAAGAATATTTATTTGGTATAGTATCCCAAACTCTATTAGATAGTAAAAAAATATTTGGTTAAGATAATCCTCAACTCAATCTAAGTAGAGTTTCTTTATCTTCTGGACAATATGATTCTTTACATAATTCTTATATTCTATAAATTTATCAATTTAATTTGACTTATACCTCAAAAGTTATATATATACATATTTACTAATGTCATTAGTAAATATTAAAGTAATATTATCTACCTCTATCTTCTTCTGAAAAAGGTCTACACATATATTTATAAGCTGACTCTAGATGTTAAGTGGATCATTCACTTTTTTTACTAAGAATATATTTGGTTATTTTACATTGTAATTGATTATGATATATATCTAAGGATTTTAGTCCAAAAGAATCTAAATTCTATTCTTTATATAATATAATAAATCAATTCTCATTTACATGACAAGGATGGTGATTCCACAATTATGTGTGATATGCGTCATGTGAACTTGATCTGATATCTATTTCCAAGACATAAATAAATATTATAGTATATAATGACCATTATTCATATGTTCCATCCTATAACATATCAAATATTAATTAGAATAGAATTATTTATTTTTGAACATGAAAACAATTTATCCATGTCTAAATTAGACACATCAATTATGTTCTTGATTACACATGGAACGTAATAATAATTCTTTTGAATTAGAATCAATACTATAATAAATTTCACATGAAAGTATACAATAGATAGTGTAGCTAGAAATTCCCCACTCGTGGTTCAAAAATACACCTCAACTCAGGTAATCATTAAAAATTTACCTATTTATTTTATTTGTATACAAATAATAGAACGAAAGCCTATATCGAATACCCATTTTATATAAACTTTAGTATTAAACTCAATAATGAATATAATTGAAGCTCACACTTAATTCATTTCTAATGTGGAATTCCTTTTACAATGGCCTTTATTGCTATAGTTAAACCACATTGAACCCTACGCCATAACCTATATAAGGATAATTATCTAATTGGAAGGGTGGTTCATAGGTTTCTTTGACTTAGAATTATTATTTAACATTTTATCGTTTACTTTCCTATTATTCCACAAAATGTTAAAATATTTTAATATTTAATGTCTTCATCCACCTAGAGAATCAGATTCAAGAGATTAGGGAGTCTTTTTCATTTTTAAATTCTTAATAAAAAATGAGAATATCACACGAAGTGAGGTGAGTAAAAGGTATGTGTAAAATTCATTGGGAAGATTGAATCCAAGTACATAGAAACTCTAAATATATCCAATCCCATTAACTATATGAGGTCTATCTGGGACTCATTATACTAGGTTTTATATAAATTGGGTCTCGGATATTTCATAAATATTTTTTCATTCTTTCTACTAATATAGATCATAGAGATGATACATCATGGTGTATGAATCCATATCATCATGATGCTTCTATAGATCATTAGTCATAGATGATAACATGTGGTATTGGACATAAAATTCATCATATAGGTGTTTAAAAAAAATTATACCTCCAAACTAGCTTACAAAGAGGGATCTGTAGGAACAAGGGAATGCGATATATAAAACATCCACTAATGGAGTCATATGATGTGAAAGAACTTGTACCACTCCTGGAAGTTAGCATTAAACATGATATTGTCTTTCATTAAGATATATCACAATGATTGTTTCATGCTCAAATGAATGTTAATTATTCCATAACAAAAAAAATTATATTAGTAGTTCATCTTGATTATAGATTGTGACATAATAAATTAATTTTATTAGTCTAGAAATATTTTATCCAATCCCAATATCTCTCATCATTGGGTTCAAATGTTCTTATCGCTTAGATAATATAGGGGTAAGGATCTATGTTCCCCTTCAAATAATACAAATTAGAACCAATAAAAAAATTCTAAGGTATATAGCTAGGATTTATTTATGAACATTATTAACTCATTGTTCCTTGATCTGTTAAGTGAAATTTGAAATCTTGAAATTATTTAATTGCATTTCTTTAATTCTTTCTTCTATGTTACACCAAGTACTTCTAAGGAAATTTACCATTCATTCAAACTAGGTTAAGTCAAACCAATAATTTCATTAAATCTACTTGATAATTTAAATCACCTGGATGTTGGATCGTAAGATTTTATGATGGATACTAAAGGGGGTGAATTTTAGTAAAAAATTTAAACTAAGATAAAAAAATAAACCACTTTAGTTAAAAAGATTAGACTCAGAATTCATTTGATGATCAGAGTATTTAAATTGGTTCTAGAAATCATTCGATATATCATATTTTTTATCGGTCTCACAATCAGTATGGTAAAAACTATTATTAGAAATATTATTACAAACAACATTAAAATAAAATTGTATAGTGTAAATTAAAATTGAAAAAATAGGTAAAACAAAATCTTATAATAGTAATAATGAAATAAAATCATTATAAAAGGTAATTCTATATTTTAATCTTAAGATTTAAGAATGTCATAAATCTTAACTTAATATATCTATAGTTTCAGTACCTAATTTAATGGTCTATATTTTCTTTAATAGAGAATCCCTCAATACATTGATCGAAATGACTCTGTCTTGAAATTCCTTGGAAGTGCTCGATATGATGATCATTTTGTATCTATATTCTAATCCATAGAATCCCTCAATCTGATGTATTAGATTCACATGTATTCCTATCCCCAAAATCCCTCAATCATTACCATGAATGGACATAATGAATATAAAATCAAGATTTCATAAGGAATATACAATCTTCACATTTATTCCATAGAACAACAAATATTTATGAAATTGTATGTTAAGAGAATAAGATGTTCATGGAGAGAAAAAACAAAGATGTTATGTGTTGAAAATGCCTCAAGTCCCATATCCTTGAATGAAATCCTATTTATAGGAATTCTTCCAATGGTCAAATTTCTGTTTTACACAGTGTTGTTTGAAACTTCATCAAATGATCCTTACTTGAAAACTCAGGAAAACACTTCCAAAGGAGGTTGTTTTGTTTAGTGCCATTACAATTTTATAAAGAATTGTTTTTAAATAAATAATTCTAAATACTCTAATTATAAACATTTTATAGTCTTATGGACTGTACTATTTTTTTAAATTATATAAATTAACATTGGTCTGTCTGATTAATCAAAAATATTGTCAGCCCGATGATTATGAATTCAGTCAATTTGATAGATAGAACACTTATATAACAAATGGATAAAATAATATTCATTCTAATGTATCTACATAATATTCATTATGATGGATCATATTTAATAATAGAAATTTTACAATTATTTTTCATTAGAAACATTTATATATTTGATATAAAAAGATGATTTCTAAAAAAACACTCTAAAGAACATGGGATATATAAATTTAGTAAAACATTGTTTCAAGAAAGTGTTTATGATTTGAAAAACAAAGGAAAGGAACAGTATAAAGTAAAAAAATATACTAAAAAATTTGGCCCTTTTTAGAAAGAAAAAAACACAATACATAAAAAAGAAAAATTATTAACTTCTAAATACATACACCCCTTTTTTAGTTTATGCACTTTAAGAAAATATTGATAAAAAATATTATGTTATCATATCTCCACAAAAATTAACAATATCTTATTTTCTTTATTTTTGATTTGATGGAAATTATATTTTCTTTGGATTCTCCCCATTAATAAAATATCTTCCTTAGATAGTTTCATCATTTTGAAAAAAATCCCCCCTTAAATTGTTTTTCCCAAAATTATCCCATGGGAATTATTCCTTCCCTTTTTGAGAAAATTTTCCCCTTTGTGATTACAAAAAAGGAATAGGGAAATTACATAATCTCATGAAATGTATGAAAAATAATATACAAAATTATTTTTTTGTAATTAAAAAGCTATCAAAGATAATATATAGAATATTCAACAAAGTAGTGCTGGAAAACATTCATACAAAAAATATTTTGATAGAAATTCATTCAAATTAATTTCATTCAAATGTTTTAAGATAGATCAATATTTATTTAGAAAAATAATATTTCTTTTTTATATTACATCGTGAGAATTTCCTTCAAGATCATCACATCAACATATTCCTTCTCGGCCTCAACAACTGAATACTCAAGCTTCAAAATCTTATCCTTCATGACTCATTTCCTTTAAATCACTTCTTTTAAAAATTAAACTTCTTATTGAAGAAAATATATCTTTTTATTAAGCTCCTTATACTTCAAAATCTCATCTTCTAATTATCAGTGTTTGATATTTTCTTCTTCTAACTTCCTAACATTTTTCTTCAATACTTTGACTTCATCATTCCAAGAACTAGAATTATCTCTAAACCATTCAAAAAACAATACTCTATATGATATATTAGTTAAAAACATGTTAGAAAAATCAACAAATTTCGGAGAATGTTCCTTGAATTCAACTATCTGATCATCATGATCCTTGAGGTCATCATCAACATGAGAAGACCATATGACCATTTAATTAAATATTCTCTTGTTTATTTTATTATCCTATAAAAGATTCTATTTTACCCTCATTTTGGATCATATATTATTTCAACATCTTCAGTGATTCCAATTTTTCATTCAGAGAGTTTTGAATTAACTTACAGCTAACTACTATGTTACAAAGATATGTTATTGAATCAGGAAGCTATTTTAATGTATGAAATATTTAATAAAAATTTGTTTCTGTTTATATAGAATAATACTATGGAGAATCCAATGATGAATTTGAAATTTGAGTTTCGGAAGGTCCAACATCTGACTTATTTTCTTCTTTAACTTTTCCTTTCTCTGAAACTTTTATAATATAAATATCTCTACATGAGTCAAACTTTTTTGATACATTTATTCATGAAGGTTGAGCTTCTTATTTAACTATTGATGATTATTTAAATTCCTCTGAATCATGTAACACAAGATTCCTATCAGACATGTATGGTAACTGAGTCGATGTTGAAGATAACTCTGATGAAATGTTTGATTCATTTGTCTCTTCCACTATTTTTTTTATCCTTCATCTTATACTTATTCCACTTCTTTTTCATGATCTTATTTCAACTTCCTCATATTTCTAAGAACTTTTTTATAAAACTTTTATAATGAGTTTGGTTTTTTTCTCAACTATATTCTCAACAGTTATTGGAACTGATTCTGTAGCTGAATATTCGACTTGAAATTATTCCACAATTTCTTTTTATTTTCCCTTATCAACAACTGTTTTAAAAATATATAGCACCATTGAAGTTTCTAAAAACTCTAAATAAGTAAAGGGGAGATTTTTTTGGTATGATCAATAGTTTCAGACACTGGGATATGCTTTAAAAATGATAATGGAGAAACTACCTGAGGTGGATCTTCATATTCTCTTTCAAATCTATTTAAAAAATCATTATTCCATTCTTTCCTTAGTAGATCCTTTCATATATTTTATCTTCCTTTCAACCTCCTTTAACTCATTGTTGGTTGAAATATTTAGGTCTAGGGCCTTATCCATATCAAGATCAAAAATAGGATCTACTAGTTTATTCTAGGGCATATGAAACATAAGCTTCTTAAATTCAACATCTGTCATTGTTTCCTATTTATTTTAAGCTTTAAGAAGTAAGGATTAAGCATTCCACTTTTCTTTATGAACATCCTTTTCTTTAACTGGTTTAACTTAGGATGTGTAACATATATTTTATCCACAAAATTATTTAACATAGAATTGAAAAAAAAAGATTCATTCAGTCCATTTTCTCTTCCCCAATAAGAGAAATCTTTTCGCTCGTAAACACAATAAATAAGAACACATTTTTGACAAGATTAATCTTTCTCATGTTAATAGTAAAATACATGAAAAAATATAGAGATCCTTAAGAGTGTCTATATCTTCTTCTCTTGGTATCAGGTACCCTTACATCCAAAGAGTGACTACTCTGACATTTGGAGTTAAATGGAAAACCTTTCTAACTATTTATATGGTTGTAAAAAAGATGATTCTACTCTTGACTTACCAAAGATACCAATAATATAGATAATCTTTTGATAACGTAAATAGGATTATCCTTTTAAGGTAAATTATACTAATTCAACAACTAGTTAATAAGTACATTTATAAAATTCACTGAAAAGTGTAAAAAAATTAATTTATTACGTTTTTTATATTAAATTACTTTAAAGTATAAAATTCACTAACTATCTATGGATAGTACAACCTGAAATCCTCTTTATAAACGAAATTATTTTCCCATCATTGAAAAAATTACACTTTTCAATAATGAATCATATTTTTTATACCATGTATTCTCAATAAGTCTTTCCTAGAAAAAATCTCATTTTCTAAAGTCTTATTTCGAGGCCATAATACTGAATATGCTGTTGAAACTCAAGACTATTGAAACTAATCAGGTGAATAGAAAATAAATGGACTGATCAAGAATTAATTTTCTGAGAGTTGAGTAAAAATTCATGGAAAACTAATGTGGGACATGGTATTACCCAACCTTATAGAGACATAGGGGTCACAGTTCATATTCTATAAATTTTGAAGGATCAGATTAAAAAACATTTTCTAATCCGATGATTGAGATTTAATCCATTAGAAGTGTAAGAATAATTATGAACTCATAATTGTTTCTCATAAACTATTCAAAGGACTATTGTGTTTTCCAACTACATATTAGTTTAAAAGTTTTAAAAAAATAACAAAATTTTTAAAAAACATAAAACAATACTGATAAACAAAAGTATTGGGTAAGTGCAAAAAATAAAATATTATAATATCACCTTTAGGATTTGAAATGTTTCCTTGGTATGAGTAACCTATTATTATTGTTTTTTTAATAGTAATTGATTACAATAATATTTTTACCAAAATTATTTTCTTCAAAAAAATTAATTGTTTTTACACTAGAATACTTTTTTGAAGATTTCTAATTTTTTTAAAAATAAGAATTTTGATTCCAAAATTTTTTATAAATATTTTAACATTGAATTTTATTGGAGTATATAACCAAACCCATAAATTTTTCTAATACATGATAATCATTTCATAATTCATCCATTCCTGTCACATTTAAACTTTTGATCTATTTATTTATTCTTTGTAGGTATTAGGTTCATTATATTTTACTTAAAATATTTCACCTTCACTGATGAATAGAGAACCATATCTCTCAGGTTCTATAATATCTCTTGTGCTCTTATGGAATACGTTTTTCTTTGGGAAAATATCTTCTATTAGGTCTTATGTAATTTTTTCTTATTCCAAATATTATATATCATGGTTCTTAAATTCATCAAATTATATCAATTTTTGACTATATCATTTGGATATGGGAACCATTTCTATTAATATAACTTGTTTTTATACAAATAATTTTTTATTAGAGTGATATGATAGGTAAAATATTGTTCTCTCATTAGGGTGTCATATATTTATACACATTGTGACTCAAGATGATAGTTATTTTTTCATATATAGACTTAAAAAATTATTCTCATCCAAAAACCCATATATGTGAAAAAATTGGTTTCTTCCCATACAATATATCATACATATTTCTACATTCTATTTTTGATGGAACTTGGTTTAGTTTTTAGGAAGTGGTCTATAATTCATATCCCTAAAAGGGTATTGGTGGACATGCATAACACATCATTAATCTAAAAATATCTAAAAAGATGTGTATTATCCTTTCACTAACACTATTCCAATATTCTGTATAAAGAATAGTGATTTGGGATATTATCCCAAACTCTCTTAGATAATCAATAAAGCTTTAGTTAAGATAATCCTCAACTCAATCTAAGTGGAGTTTCTTTATCTTCTGTACAATATAATTCTCAACATCATTCTTATATTCCATAAATTTTTTAATGTAATTTTACTTATACCTCATAAATTATATGTGTGTGTGTGTGTGTAAAAATGTAGTTAGTAAATGTTATAAAGTAATAGTATCCACCTCTATCTTCTACTGGAAAAGTTTTACACACGTCTTTATAAACTGACTCTAGATGCCAAGTGTATCATTCATTTTTTTTCTAAGTAGAGATTTGGTTATGTTACATTGTAACTGAATATGACATATATCTAAGGATATTAGTCCAAAAGAATCTAAATACTACACTTGATATAATTTAATCAATTTCTTCTCATTAACGTGACTATGATGGTTATTCCCCAATGATGTGTGATATGTGTCATGTGAACATGATCCTCTCTCTATTTCGAAGAAAAAAATAAAAATTATAGCATATAATGACCATTATTCATATGTTATATCCCATAACATATCAAATATTTATAAAAATGGAATTATTTATTTTTGAACGTCAAAATAATGCTATTCATGTCTAAATTAGACACACAAATTATGTTCTTGAATACACATGGAACATAATAATTATTATTTTGAACTAGAATAAAGCCTATAATAAATGTGATATAAAAGTATCCTATATCTATTGTAACTAGACATTCCCTATTGGTGGTTCAAAAACACACCTTAACTCAGGTAATCATTAATAATCTACTCAGTTATTGTATTTGTATACAAATAAGGGAAGTAAAGCCTATATCTAATACCAAATTTATTGAAATTGAAGTATTAAATTCAATAATGAATATACCTGAAGCTCCCACTTACTTCATTTATAAGGTAAAATTCTTCTTAATGTGACCTTCATTGTAATAGTTAAACCACATTAAACCATTATCTTTAGCCTATATAAGTATCATTATCTTATTGGAAGGGTGGTGCATAGGTTTCTTTAACTTTGAATTATTCTTTAACAATTTATCCTTGAATTTAACATTATTCAACAAAATGGTTGAAATATTTTAATATTTAATGTCCTTATTGACATAGAGAATCAGATTCATGATATTAGGGATTATCTTTCATTTTGAAATTCATAATAAAATTGAGAACCTCATAGGAAGTGAGGTGAGTAAAAGGAATGTGTAAAATAAATTGGGAAGCTGGAATCCAAGTACATCCAAACACTCAATATATCCAATCCCATTGACTATATTAGGTTCACTTTGGACTCATTCCCCTAGGTTTTATATAAATTCGGTTTGGGATATTTCATGTCTATTTTTTCTTTCTTTCTACTAATATAGATCACAGAGATGATAAATCATGGTGTATGAATCCATATCTTTATAAAGATTCTAGAAATCATTAGTCATATATTATAACATAATGTATTGGACATATAATTCATCATATAGGTGTTTAAAATATGAGTTTTATACCTCCATAATAGCTTCGAAAGAGGGCTTAGTAGGATCTATGGACTCTGATATATAAAACATCCACTCTTGGAGTCATATGATGTGAAAGCACTTGTACCACTCTTGGAAGTTAGCATCAAACATGATATAATATTTATTTAAGATATATCATAGTTATAGTGTCATGATCGATTGAATTTTAATTATTCAATAATAAATAAAATTTTATTTCATTATTTCATCTTTATTATCAATTGCGACATAATAAATTAATTTTATTATTATAGAACTATTTTATCCAATCCTAATATCTCTCATTATTGGGTTCACAATTTCTTATCACTTAGATAATATAGGGGTAAATATCCATGTTCCCCTTCAAATAATATAAATGATAACTAATAAAACTATTCAAAGGTACATTTCTAGGATTTACTTGTGAAAATTATTAACTCTTAGTTCCTTGATCTGCTGAATGAACTTTGAAATATTGAAATCCTTTAATTACATTTCTTTAATTCTTTCCCCTATGTTACAGTAAGTGCTTCTAAGGAAATTTACCCTTGAATCAAACTGGGTTAAGTCAAACAAAGAATTTATTGAAATCTACTTAATATTTTAAGTCACCTGGATATTGGGTCAGAAGATTTTATGATGGATATTATAGGGGTGAATTGTTGTTTAAAATTTTAAACTAAGATAAAACAAAAAAAAAATTAGTCAAAAATATCAGACTTCATATTCATCTGATGATCAGAGTATTTAAATTGGCTCTAGAAATCATTAGATGTGTCATATTTTTTGTCGTTCTCACAGTCTATCCAATAAAAACGATTATTATAAATATTATTAAAAAACATTGAAATAAAAATTCACAGGGTAAATTAAACTTGTAACAACAGTTAAAACAAAATATTATAACAGTAAGAATGACATACAAGAATTATAAATTGTACATACACATTTCACCCATAAGATTAAAGAATTCCAGAAATCCTAACATAAGATATTCATATATTCAATACCGACTATAATTGCCTATGTTTCATTAATATAGAATCCCTTGATTTGATGATCAAAATTTATCTGTATTGAAATCCTCTGGAGGTTCTCGATGTGATGATCCTTATTTCTTTATCTTCTAAGTCAAAGAAACCCACAATCTGATGTATTAGATTCACCTTCCTTCTTATCCCCAAAATCCCTTAATCTATACCAAGATTAGTCAAAATTAATATAAAATCTAAATGTCATAAGTAATGTAAAATTCTCACATTATTTCCTTATAACAACAAATATTTATATAATTAAAATGTGAGAGAACAAGATGTTCATGCAGAGAAAAAACATAGATGTTCTCTGTTAAAAATGCATCAGCTCCCATATCCTTGAATGCACTCTTGTTTATAGGAATTCTTCTAGTGGTCATATTTCCATTTTCTCGGAGTTGGTTTCTACTTCATCAAATTATATTTACTTGACAACTTAGAAAAATGCATCCATTCAATTTTTTTTTGTTTTGTACCATTACAATGCTATAAATAATTTTTTCTGAAGTAAATAATTATAAATTATCTAATTATAAACATCAGATAGTTCTATGGAATTTAATTTTTATTTTTAATTTTATGATATAAACTATGGTACGTCTGATTAATGAAAAATATTTTCATCCCAATGATTATTACTTAGGTCAATATGATAGATAGAACACTTATATAACCCCTGGAATGAATAATAGTCAGTCTAATATATATGAATCATAATCATTTTGATGGATCATATTGAATAATAAAATGTTTATATTTATTTTACATTAGAATGATTTTTATATTCTATATAAAAATATGATTTCTACTAAAAAATTCTAAAGAACATAGGAAATATAAATTTATTAAAATAGAGTTTCAAGAAAGTGTTTATAATTTGAAAAACAAAATAAAGGAAAGATAAAAATTAAAAAAATAGACTCAACAATTTCCCCCTTTTTAAAAATAAAAAAAACCACAACACATAAAAAAGTAATATTATGAAATTTTAAATAAATACAACCCTTTTTATTTTATATTCTTTTAAAAAATATTTATAGAAAAATATTTTCTTATCATAACACCCTAAAAGTTAACAATATATTATTTTATCATTTTTGGTCTGATAGAAACTATCATTTCTTCAGTTTCTTCCACTTAATAAAATATCTTCCTTAGATAGTTTCATCATTTAGAAAAAATACCCCATTAATTTTTCCCAAAATTATCCCATGGGGGATATTCCTTCCCTTTTTAAGAAAATTATCCCCTTTTGTGATTACAAAGAAATTAATTGGGAAATTACATAATCTCATTAAATGTAAGAAAAATAAAATACAAAAATATTTTTTTTCGAATTAAAAAGCTATCAAAGAGAATATATATAACATTAAACCAAGTGGTACTAGAAAACATTCATAAAAAAATATTTAGATTGAAATTCATTCAAATAAATTTCATTCAAATGTTTTAGGATAGATCAAGAGTTCATTGGAAAATATTAATTCTTTATTGTATTACTTATTGAAAGTTTCCTTCAACATTATCACATCAACATGGTCTTTCTCAACCACAAAACTGAATAGTCAAGCTTCAAAATCCTATCATTCTTGACTAATTTCCTTTGAATCACTGCTTTTAAAAATTTAACTTCTTCTAGAAGAAAATTTATCTTTTTATTATCCTCCTTCTACTTTGAAAACACATCTTCTAATGATTAGTGTATGATATTATCTTCTTCCGTATTATGAACCTTTTCTTTAAAAACTATGATTTCTTCATTACAATAATTAGAATCATCTCTAAACTATTCAAAAAACATTACTCTTTCTGATATATTAGTTGAAAACTTGTTAGAAAAATTAAAAAATAGAGAATTTTTGTTGAATTCAACTATTTGATCATCATAATCCTTTAGATCATCATCAAAATTCCAATACCATTTTACCATTGGATTAAATATTCTATTTTTTATTTTATCATCCTCTAAAAGATTCTATTTTAGCCTCATTTCAGATCATAGATTCTTTCAATATCTTTAGTGATTCCAAATTTTCATTTAGATAGTTTTGAATTATCTTACATCTAGGTACTATTTTAGGAAGATATTTTATTGAATTAAGAAGTTGTTTTAAAGTTTTACATATGTAATCAAAAAAATTCTTCTTTTGAAGAACATTATGAAGAATCAGATGATGAATTTGAAATGTGAGTTTTGGAAAGTCCAACATCTAACTTATATTCTTCTTCAACTTTTCCTTGATATAAAACTTTTATAATATCAATATCTCTATCTAATACATTTGTGCATGAATGTTGAGATTATTATTCTACTTTTTATGATGATTTAAATTCCTCTAAAACATCTAACACAGGATTCTTGTAAGATTGGGATGCTAACAGAGTTGATCATGAAATTGAATCTCATGAATTTTTTGATTCATTTTCCTCTTCCACTATTTTTGTTTCTCCTTCATCTTTTACTTCTTCCAATTCTCCTTCATTATATTTTTTTAACTACCTCATAGTTCTAAGAAATTTGTTAGATACTTTTTGTAATGATTTTGATTTTTTCTTCTAAACAATATTATTAATAGGTATTGGAGCTGATTATGTAATTGACTATAAAACTTGAACTTCTTCCATAATTTCTTTTTATTTTCCATTGTCACTGAATATTGTGAAAAAATATGGATCCATTGAAGTTTCAAAAAACTCTAAACCATTAGAGGGAATAGTTTTTTTGGAATGAAGAATTTTTTCAGACACTGGGACTGGTTTTAAAAATGATAACAGAGAAACTACCCGAGGTGGATCTTCATATTCTCTTTCAACTCCATTTCAAAATCATTATCCCATTCTTTCCATAGAAAATATTTTATTTTATTTTATCTTCTTTTCAACCTCCTAAAACTCATTAGTGGTTTGAATCTTTAGGGCTAGGGTCTCATCCATATCAAGATCACAAATAGGATCTATTGGTTTCTTATATGCCATATTATCCATAAGCCTCTTAAATTCAACATCATCCATTGTTTTCTATTTATTTTCATCTTTAGGTAGTGTGGATTTAGTATTCCACTTTTCTTTATGATCATCATTTTCCTTAACCAGTTTAACTTAGGATTTAAAACTGTTTATTTTATAAACAAAATTTTTTAACGTAGAATTGAAAACAAGATTCATTTAGGACATATTCTCTTAAACATTAAGAGAAATATTTTACCTCATATACAAAATAAATAAGAACACAAATTTCACAAAAATAATCTATATCAAGTTAACAGGAAAATACAAGTAAAAAATATAGATATCTTTGAGAGTATCTACATCTCCCTTTCTTGGTGTCATGTACCCTTTCATCCAAGGGGTGACTAATCTAAAATCCAAAGTCATATGGAAAACCTTTCTCACTATTTCTAAGGTGTTAAAAATTATGATTATACTCTTCAATTACCAAAGCTACCAAGAATCTATGGAAGCTTTTGATAAGGTAAATCATATTATCCTTCTATGGTAACTTCTACGAAGACAATAACTTTTTAATAAGTACATTTATATAATTCATTAAAAAGTGTGAAAAAATTACTTTAGTACCCTTTTCCATATTAAATTCCTTTGAAGAGTAAACTTTCCTATCTATCTCTGGATGTTACAACCTGAAATCCTCTTTCTAAATGCAATTATTTTCCCAACACTGAAACAAAATGACACTTTTCAACAAAAAATAATATTCATTATACCAAGTATTCTCGATGAGTCTTTCTTGGAAAACATCTCATTTTATAGTGTCTTCTATCAAGGCCATCATAAAGAATATGGTGTTAAAACTTGGACTGTTGAAACAAATCAGATGAATGGAAAATAAATGGACTCATCAAGAAACAATTTTGTGAGAGTTGAGTAAAACTACATGAAAACCTGATGTGGGAAATGGTATTACCCAAACTTATATAGGCATAGAGGTGGCAGTTCATATTCTATAATTTTTATAGCTCAGATTAAAAACCATTTTCTTAAAGCATTATTAATATTTAATCCATGAACAGTTTAAGAATAATTTTTAACTCTTAATGTTTTTCAAATAAAACTATTCATAGGACTATTGTATTTTCCAACTACACATTATTTTAAAAGTTTTATAAAAAAATAAAAATATTTAAAACAAAAAAAGAATATGTACAAAAATTCTGATAAACTAGAGTATTAGATAAGTGTAAAAACTAAAAGGTTAGAAGATTAACTTTAGGAGTTGAAATGATTCCTCGATACAAGTAACCTATTCTTATTAGTTTTTTAAATAAGAATTGATTACAATGTAGTTTTACCAAAAAGCTTTTCTGCAAAAAATGACTCTCGAATATTTTTTTTAAGATTTTTCTTTTTAGAAAAATAGTAATTTTGATTCCAAAATGATTTATAAAAAAATTACTTTGATATTTATTGGAGGATATACCAACACTCATACATGGTTCAATGAAATTCATTTCAGAATTCATTGATTCCAAACACATCTAAACTTTTGATCTATTTATTTATTCTGTATAGGTGTTAGGTTCATTATCTTTAACTAAACATATTTCACCTTCACTGATGACTGGATAACCATATCTCTTAGGTTATGTAACCTCTCTAGTGCTCTTATGGAATATGTTTTTATCTGGAGAAATTTCTTCGATTAGGCCTTATGTGATTTTTTTAGTTCTAAATCTTATATATAATTATCCTTAAATTAATTTAATTATATATTTCTTCCACTATATGATATGGATATGGTCCCCATTTATATAAATATAACTTGTTTTTATATAAACAATTTTTTATTGGAGGGATCAGATAAGTAATATCTGGTTCTTTTCTCAGGGTGTCATATAAGTATACACATTGTGACTCAGGATGCTAATTATTTTTTCATAGATATCCTTAAAAAATTATTCTCATCTGAAAAAACATATATGTGAAAAAATTGGTTTCTTCCTATAAAATAGGTCATACATATTTCTACATTCCAATTTAGTTGGAACTTGGTTTAGTGTGTAGGTAGCGTTCTATAAAACATATCCTCAAAAGTGTAATGAAGGACATGCATAACACATCATTAATCTAACTGTATAAAAAGAAAGTGTGTATTCTCCTTTCAATATAACCAATCCACTATTATTCATAAATAAGAGTGATTTTTGATTGTATCCCAAACACTCTTAGATAATCAACAAATCTTTGGCTAAGGTAATCTTCAAATCAATCCAAGTGGAATTTCTTTATCTTCTGTAAAATATGATTCTCTACATTATTATTATATTCCAAAAATTTGTCCATGTAATTTGACTTATACCTCATAAATTATATATATACATATGTAATAATGTCCCTAGTAAATGTTATAAAGTAATAGTATCTACCTCTATCTTCTACTGGAAAAGGTCTACACACGTCTTTATAAACTGACTATAGATTCCAAGTGGATCATTCAATTTTTCTACTAAGTAGATATTTGGTTATTTTACATTGTAAATTAGTATGACATATATTTAAGGATTTTATTTCAAAAGTATATAAATAATATTCTTGATATAATTTAATTAATCCCTTCTTATTTGCATGACTAAAAAGGTGATTCCACAACACATTGTGATATGTGTCCTGTGAACTTGATATGCTGTGTATTTCTAAGAAATAAATAAATATTATAGTATATAATGGCCATTATTCATATGTTACATCCAATAACTTATGAAATATTTATAAAAATATAATTATTTATTTTTGAACATGAAAACAATGTTATCCATGTCTAATAGACACGTGAATTATGTTCTTGATTACACAGGGCGCATAATAAATATTCTTTTGAACTATTATCAATCCTATAATAAATATCACATGAATGTATCATATATCTAGTGTAGCTAGAATTTCCCCACTGGTGGTTCAAAAATACACCTAAACTCAATTAATCATTAATAATCAGCTCAGTTTTTGTATATGTATACAAATAGGAGAACCAAAACCTATATCTAATACTCAATTTATATAAATTTAATTAGTAAACTCAATAATGAATATACTTGAAGTACCCCTTACTTCATTTCTAGGGTTAAATTATTCTTACAGTGTTCTTTATTGCAATAGTTAAACTGCATTGAACCCTGCTCCATAGCCTATATAAAGATCATTCTCTTATTGGAAGGGTGGTGCATAGGTTTCATTGACTTGGAATTATTCTTTAACATTTTATCTTTTACTTTCCTATTATTCAACAAAAAAGTTGAAATATTTTAATATTTAATGTCCTTATCCACTTAGAGTATCATATTCAAGAGATCAGGGAGTATCTTTCATTTTTTATATTCCCAATAAAAATTGAGAAACTTATAGGAAGTGAGGTGAGTAAAACGTATCTGAAAAATTCAATGGGAATATTGAATCTACGTACATCCAAATACAAAATATATAAAATCCCATTAACTATATGAGGCACATCATGGACTCATTCCCCTAGGTTTTATATAAATTGGGTCTGGGATATTTCATAATAATTTTTTCATTATTTAAACAAATATAGATCTTAGAGAAGATACATCATGGTGTATGAATCCATATATTCATGAATATTATAGATATCATTAATCATAGATGATCAATTAGGTATTGGACATATAATTCATCATATAGGTGTTTAAAATGTAAGTGTTATACCTCCAAAATATCCCCCAAAGAGGTCTCAGTATGAACTAGGGACTCCAATATATAAAACATCTACTATTGGAGTCAAATGATGTGAAAGCACTTATACCACTACTGGAAGTTAGCATAAAACATGATATTAACTTTCTTTAAGTTAAATGAAAATGATATTTTCATTCTTGAATGATTTTTAATCATTCTATGACAAATAAAATTTTATTTCAATAGTTCATCTTTATTATCAATTGTGACATAATAAATTAATTTTGTTAGTCTAGAACTATTTTATCCAATCACAATATCTCTCATCATTGAGTTTAGAATTCCATAACTCTTAGATAATCTAGTGGTAAAGATCCATGTTCCCCTTAAAATAATCCAAATGATAACCAATCAAACTATTAAAAGGTACATAGCTAGGATTTACAAATGAACATTATTAACTCATAGTTTCTTTATATCTTGAGTTAACTCTAGAATCATGAAATCCTTTAATTACATTTTTTTAATTCTTGCCTCTATGTTACACCATGTCCTTATAAGGAAATTTACACTTGATTCAAACTAGGTTAATTAAAACAAGAATTTATTTAAATATACTTTATAATTGAAATCACATGGATGTTGGATTGTAATATTTTTTTATGGATACTAGAGGGGGTGAATTGTGGTTTAAAATTTTAAACTAATATAAAAACCCTCTTTAGTAAAAAAGATCAGACTCAAAATTTGTCTTAAGATCAGAGTATTTAAATTGGTTCTAGAAATCGTTTGATATATCATATTTTTTATCAGTCTCATAGTTAATCTAATAAAAATTATTATTATAAATATTATTACAAAAAACATTCAAATAAAAATTCACAGTGTAAATTAAACTTCTAACAATAGGTGAAACAAAATATTATAATATTAAGAATGACATACATGAATTATAAAAGGTAATTCTACCTTTTAACTTTATGATTTAAGAATGTAATAAATATTAACATAAGATATCCAGAGATTCAATACCTACTATAATGGTAATCTTTCCATAACTGGGAAACCATCGATCAATAACACAATTGGACACAATGAATATTAAATAAAAATTTCATAAGGAATCTATAATCCTGGAATTTATTCCTTTTAACAACACATATTTATGAAATTACAATGCGCGAGAATTATATGTTCATGCAAAGAAAAAAATAGATGTTCTGTGTTGAAAATGATTCAGCTCCTATCACTTTTAATTCACTCCTATTTATAGGAATTATTTCAATGGTCATATTTATTTTTTTCTCAGATTTTGTTGCAACTTTAACAAATTATATTTACTTGAAAACTAAAAAAACACTTCCATATGAGGTTGTTTTATTTATTACCATTATAATTTTATAAATATTTTTGTCTGAAATAAATAATTCTAAAGACTCTAATTATAAACATTGGACAGTTTGGTGGACTATAATGTTTATTTTTAATTTTATGAACTAAACTATGGTCTATCTAATTAATCAAAAATATTTTCAGCCCAATGATTATGAATTCGGTCAATCTGATAGATTGAACACTTATATAACCACTCGACATACCAATAGTCAGTCTAATATATCCGAATCATAGTCAGTCTAATGGATCAGATTGAATAATAAAAATTTTATATTTATTTTACATTAGAACCATTTCTATGTTCGATATAAAAATAGTATATCTACAAAATAATTCTAAATAACATGGGATATAAAAATTTTGTAAAATAGAGTATCAATAATGTTTGTATGATTTTAAAAACAAAGGATAGGAAAGGTAGAAAGTAAAAAATCTAATAAACAATTTACTCATTTTTTTAGTGCAAAAAACACAACACATAAAAAATAAAAATTATTAACTTTTAAATACATACAACCATTTTTTATTTTATGTAATTTAAAAAAAATCTTGACAGAATAATATTCTCTTATCATAACTCCCCCAAAGTTTACAATATCTTATTTTATTTCATTTTTGATCTGATATAAAGTATCGTTTATTAGGATTATCCCCCTTAATAAAATATCATCCTTAGATAATTTCATTATTTAGACAAAATCCCCCCTTAAACATTTTCCCCAAAATTATGCCCGGGGGACTATTCCATCCCTTTTAAAGAAAAGTATACCCATTTTTTATTACAAAAAATGAAAAGGGAAAGTGCATAATCTCATGAAATGTAAGAAAAAAAATATATGAATTTTCTTGAATTAAAAAGATATCAAAGAGAATATATAAGACATTCAACCAAGTGGTTCTAGAAAACATTCATTCCAAAAATATTTCGATAGAAATTCATTCAAAAGAATTTGATTTAAACATTTTATGATATATCAAGAGTTTAGTAGAAATAATAGTAATTCCTTATTATATTACTTCTTGATAATTACCTTCGACATCATCACATCAACATGGTCCTTCTCAGCATCAAAAACTGAATACTCAAGCTTTAAAATACTATCCTTCTAGAATCATTTCCTCTAAATAACTGATTTTAAAAATTAAAATTATTATTGAATAAAATGTATCTTTGTATTATCCTCCTTCTACTTCAAAAACACATCTTCTAATGATCGGTGTGTGATATTTTATTCTTCAATATTCTGAAACATTTCTTTCAAAAATATGATTTCTTCATTACAAGAATCATACTTATATCTAAACTATTCAACAAACATTACTCTTTATGATATATCAGTTGAAACATTGTAATAAAAATAAAAAAATAGGATAAGGTTTATTGAATTCAACTATCAGATCATCATTCTTCTTAAGATCATCATCAACATGACAATACCATTTTACCATTTGATTAAATATTCTATTATTTATATGAATATCCTATAAAATATTCTATTTTAGTCTAAATTTTGATCATAGATTATTTCAACATCTTCAGTGATTACAATTTCTCATTCAGAGAGTTTTGTGTTATCTTATATTTAGCTACTATATTAGGAAGATATGTTATTGAATCGGGAAGTTGTTTTAAAGTATGACATATTAAATCAAAACTTTTTTTTTCTTCTATAGCAAAATATTCTAAAGAATATGATAAGGAATTTGACATGTGAGTTTTGGAAGGTCTAACATTTGACTTATTTTCTTCATAAAATTTTCCTTTCTCTGAATCTTTTATAATATCAATATCTCTATAGGAATCATTATTGTCTGATATATTTTTGCATGAATGTTGTGCTTCTTATTATACTTTTGATGATGATTTAAATTGCTCTAAAATGTCTAACATAGGATCCTTGTCCAACTGGGATGGTAACATAGTCAATGTTGAAGATGAATTTGATGAACTGTTTGATTCATTTGTCTCTTTCACTATTTTTGTATCTTCTAATTTTTTCACTTTTTCTTCCCTATATTGTTTCAACTACCTCATTATTCTAACAACTCTGTTACCAAATATTTTTAATGATTTTTGTTTTTTCTTCTCAACTATATTCTCAAAATTAATTGAAACCCATTGTGTAATTGACTATTCGACTTGAACTTCTTATGTAATTTCTTTTTCTCTTCTCTTATCACAAAGTTTTATGAAATCAAATGAAACAATTGAATTTTCTAAAAATTCTAAACCATAATAGGGAAGAGTTTTTTTGGTATGAGGAATAGTTCTGGGCACTGGGACTGGTTTTAAAAAATGATAATGTAGAAATTACATGAGGTGTATCTTTATATTCACTTTCAACTCCATTTAAAAATAATTATTCCATTCTTTCCTTAGCAAATATTTTATTCTATTTTATCTTCTTTTCAACCTCCTTCAAGTTATCAGTGGTTTGACTCTTTAATGATAGGGAATCATCCATATCAAGATCAAAAATAGGATCAACTAGTTTATTCTATGCCATATGAGCCATAGGATTCTTAAATTCAATATATTTCATTGTTTTCTATTTCTTTTAAACTTTAGGCAGTGAGGATTCAACATTCCAATTTTCTTTATGAACATCCTTTTTCTTAACTAGTTAAACTAAGGATGTCAAACTATCTCTTTTATCCACAAAATTCATTAACATATAATTGAAAACAAGATTCATTTGGGTTATATTCTCTTCACCAATAAGAGAAATATTTTCCCTCATAGACATAATAAATAAGAACACAAATTTAAGAATATTAAGCTATCTCATTTTAAAAGGAATATATAATAAAAATATATAGATATACTTGAGAGTATCCATATTTTCCTTTATTGGTATTAGGTTCTCTTTCATCCAATCAGTGACTACTCTGAAATTTGGAGTTAGATGGAAAACCTTTATCACTATTTATAAGGTCGTAAAAAAGATGATTATACTCTTGACTTAAAAAATCTACAAAGAATATATGGAATCGTTTGATAATTTAAATAGGATTCTTCTTCTAAGGTAACTTCTACCAATTAAACAGCTTTTCAATAATTACGTTAAAAAAATTCACTGAAAAGTGTAAAAAAAATTACTTTAGTACCTTTTTCAATATTAAATTCCTCTAAAGTGTAAAATTCCATAACTATTTATGGATGGTACAACCTAAATTACTCATTCTCAATGAAATTATTTTCCCAACATAGAAATAAAAATAAACTTTTCAAAAAATAATCATATTTTTTATACTAGGTATTCTCAATGATCCTTTCACATAAAACTTCTCATTTTGTAAAGTCTTCTATCGAGGCCATCATACTAAATATGGTGTCAAAACCCACAATGTTGAAATTGATCAGAAGAATGGAAAATAAATGTACTGATCAACAAATAAGTTTGTGAGAGTTGGGTAAAAATTCTTGAAAAACTATTATGGGAAATGGTATTACCCAAACTTATATAGGCATATGGGTGACAGTTCATATTCTAGAAATTTTGAAGGGTCAGAATAAAAACCATTTTCTGATCCGATGATTGAGATTTAATCCATGAATAATTTAAGTATAATTCTGAATTCTTACTATTTTTCTAATAAAAATATTCATATGACTATTTTATTTTTCAAATACATATTATTTTAAAATCATTAAAAAAGTAACAAATTTTTTTAAAAAAAAATAATATGTATAATAATACTGATAAACTAAAGTATTGGATAAGTGCAAAAAAATAAAATATTAGAAGATTACCACTAGGATTTGAAATGTTTCCTCAGTACAAGTAATATATTATTATCAGTTTTTGTAATAGGAATTGATTTTAATAAATTTTTATACCAAAATAATTTTCTGGAAAAAAAATTTGACTCTGGAATACTTTTTTTAAGTTTTTAAATTTTTTAAAAAATAATAATTTTGATTCCATAATGTTTTATAAATAATTTTACATTGAAATTATTATAAAATATTAGACACTAAAAAAGTTAATGATATAAAATAATAAATTTTTATAAAATTAAAAAAAATCAAAAATGAAATGTTTTAGAGAACATTATTGTTTAGAAAAGATAAATGTTTTTTGGAAAGTAAAAGCTTTAGATGACTACAATATATTTACTCCCCCTTTGATAAGGAGTTCATTAATGTATAGATATTGATAAAAATAAATTATATATGAATAATTATTTTTTATTGATCATTCATAGATTTTATTTAATAAGTTCAAATCTATCATAATTTATTTGTTTAGAAATAATATCAGCACGTTTTTCTTGCATTCCAAGAAATTATATAGTGATTGCTAATTTTTCTATGCGATCTCAAAAGAAGTTGTGTCTTACATCTATGTTATTAGATATTTATTTATGTGATAGGTTTCTTTATAAGTAAATGGAACTTGTGTTTTCACAAAATATTTTAGTATTATTAAAACACATTCCTTAGTTATTGAGTGTGTGTTACATCCACAACACTTGAGAACAACATCCAATCACCACATATTTCACTTCAGTTGTGGAAAGTGACACTAAGTTTTAATTCTTATAAGACAAATAAAATAATTGTTCTCCTTATAAATTTAAATTACTTGATTTAATTTTGCTATATATTCTACAACCACCAAATCCAGTATCCAAAAAACTTTTTTACTCAATAACATTAACATAAGAGTAGACTAAGCAAAAATCCATTATTCCATTATGATAACTAAAAATTAATTTAACAACATTAAGATGGGAATATTATGGGTTGTCATGATATTTTGAACATAAGAATACTAAAAATATTAAATCTATATGAATGGTTATTAAATAAATTAACCTTTAAATCATACCACTAAAAGTCATTTTATCAATGGTTTTCACAACTTCATCAATATATAAAGTATTTGAGGATCCGATGGGAGTACTAATTCTTATAGTGTTATCATAACTGAATTTATTAAGAAGGTATTTTGTGTACTTATGTTGAGATATAAAATGTCCTTTTAGGTATTTCGAAATTTGGAAACCTAGAATGTATGTTAACTCACCCATCATACTCATTTCAAACTCAGATTTCATAAGATCCACAAAGGAATCTGTTAAAACATTTTGAGTTAAACCCGATATAATGTAATCAACATAGGTTTATACAATAATAATATTTTTATTAACATGTATTATAAAAAGGCATGGATCTACATCACTCTTAAAAAAATATTTTGTAAAAAATACAATTAACCTATCATACTAGGACGTATGGGCTTGTTTAATTCCATGTAGTACCTTAGTATTTTTTAAAACATGTTCTGGATGTTTTTTATTTTTAAAACCAAGGTTTATTCTACATAAACCACCTCTAGAACATAGAAATTAAGGAAAAAACACTTAAAATTCATTTTAAATATTTTGAAATTTAAGAATTGTGCTTAATTTAGAAGTATACGAATAGTCTCAATTCTAGCTATCAGAGCATAAGTTTCTTCATAATCTATGACCTCATGGTGATTATAACCCTTAGCAACCAGTCTCGATTAATTTATAACTACTATACTATTTTCATCTAATTTATTCCAAAAAAACATTTTATACAAATTAAATATGTATATTTAGGTCATTTAACCAAAGTTCAAACTTGGTTCCTTTCAAATTCATTAAATTCAATTTTCATTTCTTTTGTAACACCTCAAGAATTTAAAATATTTTTCTTTTTAAAATAAATTTAATTTTATCTTGATTTATATGCAACACCATGTTAATATTATGTTGCACTCAAAATTGTGTTTAATTTTCATTACTCACAAAACAATTCATTGCTTTCCCTATATAGAACCCTGAATTTATATTTTGTTACACAAAAATGACTTTATCCAAGAGATTGTGTTACACACAAGACTGAGTTCTACCGAATAATATTAATATTTTAATTTAAGATGAAAATTATCTCATAGATATTAAATTGGGGATTATAAATAGGATTAAATTACTTATGAAAATATTTGGTTGAATTCATCAGTTACTAATTAATTAGAAATTAATATAAAATACAAATGAATGTACATGAAATGTTTTTATAAAAAACTGTTTTTATTTTTCAAATGAATTTTATATTAAAAAATTAAATTAATTAATATTAGTGTATGATATTAAAATTTATATATTATATATTAAATTTTTTTTAGATTCAGAAAATATATTTGATCGGAATAAGATAAGAAGAAATCTAATTTCACACAAAAAAAGTTTTATTTGATCTAAAGGCATTTTTCAACCTTGTAATGGTGCACCTATTTTAAAAAATGATTATGAAAATTTCATAAATTTTAGTTCCAAAAATATTATTATTTTTGAAATAAGAATATAAAACTTTACATTGGATGAATATTTTGTATTTTTTTGAGAACATTCATATTTCGATGAATTGTGAGAAATGGGGAATTTTAATTGAAAGCTTACTTTTCATCTAAATAATTTGTAGTGGTAAATTAATTTTTTTATTTTTTTTAAAAGTTACTTTAGATAGGTTTTATATCATCTAATAAAATTTAGTTCATTCTAATCATTTTCATATTGATTTTAGATATACAAACTTAGTAATCTTTTGGACAATTTCACTTTAAAACCTCTCCTTCTCATCAGGTCTGTGAGATTAATTTTAAATTAATTTCTTCCACTTATGTTATTTGAATTTGAAAAAATGGAATCCTTATATATAAATAGAATAATTTATAATTTATAGAAATATAAACTTAGTTTATAACAAGAAATATTAGTGAAATCATTTACAATTAGTTACAACGATTAAGGTAAAATTGACCTTACCAAAGAACTAAACTTTAAACGTAATGTACCAAATGACCTAGAAACATTACCAAAACCCTATATATGAACCTATTGCGACACTATGACCTATTTTATTGAAAATGGTTCATTATTGGAGGCACATGATTTAATGGATACCTCCAAATAGTGTTTACCCTTCGGTATTTACAAGAATGTCACTCCTCCCCCACTATAAAAGGCATCCACCCCTCTCACTTTTTCACTCCCATAAAGCCTTTTTGATAATCCAAAACCTACCAAAATAAAATCAAAAAATACATTCCCTCATCTTATAAACCTCACATTTTGAATAAATCCATCCAATGAGGGTTTTTGGTATAAACCAAAAGGAGTTACCCAAATAAGAGGTAACATTATTCAATGAGAACTTTTTGTATTTCTTTATCTACCCATATTGTGATTATACAATAACCTTAATAACATATATATACTATGAATTTTATATTCTAAGAGTTTTACCTACAAATTCACACACTTCCATCAAATGGGGTACATAATAATCATTTGTGTGTTCGGTGGACTATCGCCTCATGAATTGATGTCGTTCATTCTTCTATTACCACCTTTCAAGGTTGGGAATAATGATGGATTTAAAGTTTATATGTGATATATATGATATTTATAATGTATTTATGATTATTTAATCACTAAAAAACACATAACTTCATGATTTATATTTTTTGTGAATATGATAACATTGTCTGTGAATGTGTGGACTATTGTATCCTCAAAGCGATGTGATTCATTCACATGTTACATGGAATAAATTACAGATGGTTTTAACAAACATATGTGATGTAAATGACATAAATATAAGACTATAATTATAATATACCTATATATATCATTTAATTTTCATTCTTTTAATATTATAATAAAATGGAAACCACGTTCATGCATACGTATGACCTACCGTATCCATGAATGGTGTATTTCATTTTCTATCTATAAATTTTATGGAAAACTAAAAATACATATATAATGAATATATATAATATTTACATAATGGTTTAAATTCTATATATTATTAAATAATTATCTATTTAATAGGAACAAAAAATAACAAGTCAAAATATACTAAAAAATAAGGTAATTAACACCTGAAATAGTGAAAATAATTAACCATTATTAACATACATATAATAATATATTTTATGAATATCATATATGATATTATAAAAATTATTATGCTTTTCTTATAAGTTAATAATATTATTAAAACTATTATAAATGATGTTAAATAGTGTCCAATCAAAATTATGTGTAATGTAAGGGGGTTTCTATTCTCACTTTTATTTTTGTGAGACTTATGCCATATTCACCACTCGTTCCTTTTCTGCAGTGTATATACATCCCTATGTAATCATATGTCATTAATTTAATTTAATTTATGATATTAAATGTTTCAATTTTTTTATTATTTCATGGATATCATGATTCAAAAGTTTTCATATACGTGGGGGATTTCATATCAATTTATATACCTTTGAGACTTATTTTTTATAATGCCCCAATTCACTTTAATGTTGTGTATATACTGACTCTTTCTCATTAAATATTCGGATTCACTTATACCTCAGGGTATTTTATATTTCACTTGTAATTATCTCATCTAAGGGGTTTTCAATTGAAATTTACCATGTGGAAAAAATTATATTTACAATCCCACTTTCTTTTGTGATTGTTAACTTTCTCTTCAAACAATCACATTATTGAAATGCTTTTTCATTTGAAATTACATTTCTGTTGAATATCCATATTAATTTATGATGAATATTATTATTTCTTAAACCATATTTCATTTTTATATATGGTGTTTACTTTGAAAATTATTTGATTATATGGGGAAATATTAGTAAATCTCTATTTTTCAATCAATATAGATATTTGATGAGGCATATTTTTTATTAATTTAATCGATTACATGAAATATGATGATTTTTTAAAAACATTAGTGATTTATGGAGATCAGAATTTCTATATCCCCTCAATGTATCAATAGGTTCTCATGAGACAATTCATTTAGACAAATTAAATAGGTTTTTACCCGTAGTTTTAAACCGTCTTGTGAAAGGTCTTAACGATACATGATTTCATATACCACATACAATACATACAATAATTAATCATTTCCATTATTATTAATTTAGTTATTGTTATTATTATTTATCCATGAGATCATTTATTTGAAATTATATATGGATTCATTTCATTGTCAATTTATTGATTAAATGGCATGTGTTTTAGTTATTTACCATTCTATATTGATTATTTCATATCCAATTATTTAAATATAATGTGTACTCATTTATTTAACTTTCTATTTTGATTATTATTATTGATTCCTGAAATCCTCTCCTAGACTTATCTCTTACTGGGCATATGATCTCACCCTTATTTTTTTTCTTATTCACAGGTTCTGAAGATGAATTCCTGGAATGGGTTTCAAGGATGTGGTTTATTGGCTTGTTATGTACTGTATTTCAATTTATATCCCTAATATAAAATGGGTATAATTTATTTAATATGTTTCTCCAAAATAGATAATATTTTCGGACCTTCATTATTTGATTCCTTATAATCACGCCAATATAATAAATTAAGGTTTCGAATACGAGCTTCTAGGGTCGGGGTGTTATAGTTGGTATCATAGGAAATTTAGTATCAACTTTGGAAACTTGATTTAGGAAAATATATATTAGTGAACATAATAATATGAGACTAGATATGCATAAATTCATTCATTTATGATAATTATTTCACTTTTTTTGGATTAAAAATTATGTTACATAATGTTATGATATAATCAAGTGTATGCCATTTTATAGAAATGGACCTGGAAGGAAGAAGTGTATTAATACTCATGGAAAATGAAGAGGTTTCCCTACAGATAATGATGATATAACTTGTATTGGAACTAAGAAATTTATGGATATATTAGGCATATTAATTAGGTTATAACACATAACCTTGTCTGGATGGAGGAACCTCTTCCATAATGAGAATCTTCTATATTTGATCCCTTTACACAACAGAGGTCCCCATCATTTATTGGGACTATTGATCTAATGGAAGATGAGCAATGGATTATGTCTTTGGAGAAGATATTAATGGAATTAGGGTGTGGTTAAAAGGAAAAGGTTACACTTTTAGTGTATTATCTCAATGGTGATACAGATCAATGGTGGTTATTGATCTAGAATACCCAGGAGGAAGAGGAAGTTAAACTAATGGAATAGATATCTTTTAAGGAAACATTATTTGAAAAATATTTCCCTCATGAGAAACAAACTAGGATTAATATAATATTCATTATTTTAAATAAAAATGAGGTTGAAAGTGTTGATGAGTATGAAACTGATATTATATTGTTAAAAAGGTTTGTTATGGATTTCATACACAACACAGAATGCAAGATTAGCCATTTCTTTGATGGTCATAAGTCAAATCTCTGAAGGGAGCTGGTGTCTCAAATTTTTTCACCATAAGACGAAATAGTTTTATTTTCTATAAAGATAGAGAAATAATTCTCCATGGCTTATAGATTAAAGGGGAATCAAGATACTAAGAAAAAGTAAGAGAAAATAACTGATAAATGGAAGAAGGGAAAAAATTCCTGCATGTGATAATTTTGAGAAGAATCACATTGGGAAGTTCTTGAAGGGGTTAAGAGCTTTTTATTAAAATGGGGATCAAGGTCACCTAGAAAAATAAAGGGGATAAGGGAAACACTACAATTTAGTGTTTTATATCTTATAATTTGGGGAACTATTCAAATGAATGCCCCAAAAATCAAGGTAATATACCGTCAAAGAAGCTATGGGGTTAAATTCAAGCTTATTTTATGGATACAACTGAAGTGGACTCACTAATGTGGGTGTATTTGGATTCAAGAATTATGTTATTTGAGTATTTTATCAATTATTTATTGGTTATGAGAATAATAAAATATATATATATATAAGGATTGTACTATAGTATTATTTCATTACAGATTTGAGAGCACACGTTAAACAGTACTGATAACCCACATAAATGATTCAGTGACAAGTTGAAATTAATGGAAGATATATGATTGAGGGAAATAAAAATATTAATATATTTCTAATGTATATATAATGATGGTTTTATAATGAGATGTTTGATATAGAAATAGTAAATTAGATATCATTGACTGTTGGATCGTAATATAGATGTAAATGTATATTAGATGGCATAATACAAGAGGGGTGAATTGTAGGTTCAAAAACATTGTATTTAAACTCTTAAGAATGAACTTAGTTTAAGAGGTCTTAAAATAATACAATTAAAAATCAAAACAAATGACCTTATGGGTCCTAGATCTAATGCATATGATATGATGTGATATCACAAGTAATAAAAAACAATTGTATTTGAATTGGATACAGTGATCAGAGTAATAAAAATGTAAATGATTCTACCATACAACATATATAATCTCTTAATAAAATATGTAGTGAAATAATTGTAATTGAAAAAATTAAAATAGAAAAGAATATGAATAAAAATAATAAACAAAATGATTCCCTTTCTATTACAGAATTCAATAGAAATGTAAAGGTATTATAATTATTTTATCCCAAAGAGTAGGGTATCCTTTCACCTAGGATAAAAGATTTGTCTCACCACCACCCTTGTAATCCATCAATACGATGATTAGTATGACTATATTCCTATCCCTAGAAGCCCCAATTTAAGAAGGTAAACAACACCAATGTCTTTAAAACACTTGAAATCACTCGATACGATGATTAGTTAGACCATCTGTCTATCTCTTGAAGACCTCGATCATTATCACAATGATTAGTCACAAAAAGAAGAAAAAGCACTTATTAAAATACAGTAAGATGGCATAATCTGTTCACATCTTATATCTTCAAGGATCTCAAATGAATCAAGAGAGATGTAACATAGTATCTCTCTAGAATCTGAAGGATTCAAAAGTTGATTTATCTGTTTCAAATGACCTCCTATTTATTGGCCTTAGGTTCCAACAGACATATTTCCTCCAACGGTAATATTTCTCTAGAAATTTCAGAGGGACTTGGACACTTGGAATTAAAATGGTCAAAACAAGAAAAATACACGACATAATTGTGATTAATATATAAATAAATCAATGACATTGTTTCAGTTAGAAAACAAAAAGTACAGAAGTATGAAAGAATGAGTAAGACATGAGTTCAATTTATTTCATGAGTATGATTAATAATATGGTTAAAATTCATATCCTGATTATGATGCATATTTTTTTTTATGATTCTTATTATGGTTACGATATATAACATGGTTATGATGTATATAGTGTTTATGATGAATAATGTGTTTATGATGTATAACCTGGTTACGACAAATGTGGTTACGATGTATATCATGAATATGATACATAACCTGGTTATGATGCATGTGTTTATGATGCATAACATGAATACGATAAATAAAATGGTTATGATGGATGTGGTTATGATGCATAAAATGAATAAGATACATAACCTGATTACGATACGTATGATTATGATGCATAACATGAATATGATATGTAACCTTGTTATGATGCATGTGGTTACGATGCATAACATGAATATGATACATAACCTGGTTACGATGCATGTGGTTACGATGAAGAACAACAGTATGAGTGGTTATGATGGAAAACAATATATGTGGTTATGATTGTAAAACATCAGTATATGATTATAATAAGAAAACAATATATATGATTATGATATATGTAATTACAATGAGAATACATAATATGAAAATCAAAAAAATAATTTGTGATTTCCAAAACAAAAAGATCAATGGGAAGGTCGAAAGTTGTTTTGACTCAATAATTTCCCCCTTTTCGAAAGAAAAAAACAAGATAAACAAAAAATAATTATCTCCCCCTGAGTTTAGTAACTATTCTGAGAGTAATAGTGAATATAAATAATTCCACCCTAGGTTTAAACAAATCACTAGGGGCCGTATTCTCTTTAATTTAACTTGTAATTTCTCCCCCTTACTAAGGTATTCATCAAATTATCCATTTCCAAAAAATTCTACCCCTTTGTGATTTTCAAAAAGAATACGGAAAAACATTCATTCCCTATAAAGGGTTAGAGAAATATAGTACAAAATAATAGATATTACTTGGATTGAAACAAAATTTTATTACAAAAAGATTTATAAAAATCATTCTTTCTCCTTTTGTTTTTACAAAATTTTGAACATAGAAAGCTTCATTTTATTGAACTCTTTTCTATCCACCATTTGTTTATCAAGAAATTTTTACAGAGCCTTCATCTTTAGAACTTGTTCATCAATTATCCTTTCTTTGTTTCGGATCATATCTTTATAAAGCCAACTGATTGCTTCCTGATCTTTGACCCTTGCTTCTGGGGAATTTAAATCATTCATTCAGAGTTTGTATGCCTTCTCTAAAATTACCACTCTATTTGAGAGAAAATAATGTCAATACAACAATCTTCCAATTTTTATTAATATTTTAAATCTCTTTAGAGGCTATTCTTTTTGAGGTACTCAATATTTGAAATAATTTAACCTTTTCATTCAAATTAGCAACCAACTTCTGGTATACTAAATTGAGATCATTTACCCAGTTCACCAATTCATCAAGTTTTTTCCATATGATTTTTGAGACAATCATAAATGTTGTACGCCCACATTAAAAACTTGTTACAAGCCTTGTTGTGCTTAGCAGCATGTTCCTTGAATATCTAGAAATCATTTTCATGATTAAGAAACCTATCCATCATAATCTTGAGAGAGTTTGATCTTTTATTGTAATTATTTGAAAGGATTGCAATCCTTTCTTCAATTTTTGGAATGAATGGTATCATCTTCTCAAATCTGTTCAAATATTATTCGATGTAGTGAATTCCCTTCAATGTGATTTTCCATTGAGAATCCATATCTACCGTGTATTCTAGGATATCACGGAAATGAGTTTCAATACTAATAAATTGAGTTGTCTGATTCCAATTCTTATCGGATTCTTCTTCATCTTTTTTATCTGAAATATAAATTATTTTATTGGAAGAAACCTTTTGAGAGAGTCTTTTTTATGGCTACAGATTACGAGAAGGAAAATTAAAGGATGTAACTTCTGAAAAATCTACTGAGTGATTTCTTTTGTTTAATTCTTAATTGTATTCCATTTCTTCATCTTGTTGACCATATTATTCTTCCCTTTGTTCTTCTTATACTTATTCTTCTTATAACTGTTCTTCTTCTCCTTGTTCTTATTTTTCATCTTCTTTGGTTTCATGAATAAGACTCTATGTAGTGGATTCTTTATATGCTTATATCTACATTCCTTTCTCTTCTGGGTCCAATTGAGTCTGAAAAGGTGGATCCCTTATTATAATACCAGTTTTGCTTGTAAAGCTATTTTGAGAAGAATATCAATATCTATAGATTAAGACTTTATCTTCTTCAATCTATTCTTTATTTATTATTCTTTTAAAGTTTCTTCTGATATTATTTTTAGAGCCAGAGCTTCGGCTGGATCCAAACCAAATTGACGATCCCCTTCTTTTCTTTCTTCCTTATTTTTCCTCCACTAAACCACAACCTCTTCAGAAACTACCTTTTGTATCTTTGAATTTTTGGGGTTATTAGTCCTAACTACCTTTGTTTTTCATGAGGATGACTTTGATGGATTATATGTTTTTTCACTTCCTTCTACTACTTCCTTCCCAGACTCAGCTTCCAGATCCTTTTCAAACTTTTTAGATTCATGATTGAATTGTAACTTAAGTATTCTTATCATATCCTAACTGATTAGAGGATCCTAGAAAGATGTCAGATCTGACTTGATTGAAACATTGCACAAACTCAGAAATTCTTCAAAAACATATTGAAAATGGTGGATCACCTTCTGTGACTTTATGGCACTAGATTTAAGATTATTAATTTTCAAGAAAATGAATCCCATTAGATTCGACTTCCTCATATTCACCAAATAATCATGCACATAAACATTTGAAACTTTCAAAGTTTCCTTGTATCCCTTTATTAGTAGTAAAACTCCATGAATTCAGAGGGATATGAGTCGTTTATATCCTAATAAATGGTTTAACTTCCACTTGTCGTCATGAATCTCAAAAAGAGATTCTTTAGGTTTTCTCTTATCAAAAGTCCCGTCCAATTCTGGTAATTTATGGGATGTACATAAGGCATCACCCTCAGATAAAACACTTAGGAAAGTAGCTACCTATTTTATAGAGGTTTTATACTTCTAATAATACATCATAAAATAAATATTGTGATCGTTGTCTATATCAATTATTTTATAAAATTGAAACACCTCCTCATAGAAGAAAAAAATCCTGATTTGAATCAATTCTTTCACCAAAAATAGATTCCCACCCTTGAAAACATATTATCCTTTTCAACAATGAATCAAAAGCCTCATAAAAGTCTCTAGAGACTAACCTTTCACCTCGAAAGGTCATGGAAGAGAAAGTTTTGGAGAAATTTTCTTTGGAGAAGATGCAGTAGACTCAGACATGAAAGACTATCTCAAACCCTAAAGATCTTCCTAGTTATGAAATCTGAAGTCTTCTCTGGTTATGAAAACTAAGGTAAAACTGATTACTAACCACTCTGGGTATTTATAGAACATCAGTACATAGGAGAAAATCTGAGGATTTTGATGTGGGATAGGTTGGGAGGTGTTCTTTAAACTATAAACTGGCATCAATTATTAAATCTAGAAGAAACAATGGTTGAGGATGACTTCAAACTCTTGAGGTTTTCCTTAAAATAAAATCATATTCAGAAGAAATCCAATTTGGAGTTCAAAAAAATAATTGAAAAAAACTATATGAAATACCCAAATAAGGTTTTATAAATTGTACCATTCAGAGTATCAAGATATAAGTATTGGTTTTAGTATATTTTTCTTATAATAATAATACAAACAATACCTAAAATAATATGAGACAAATTATAATTCTAATTATGATAAAAATAATCTAGTACTGGGAAAAAAATTCTAATACCGATAATGTAGTACCACTAGCATAATCAAATTTTGATAATTGAGTAATGATAACATGAAACCGATAAGTAAAACCTATTTACATGAAAAAAATAATTATGAATCCTATAATTAAGAAATCAATAAAAACATGAAACTAATAAAATGTAAAACTGATAAAAAGTTAACCTGATTAAAAGTAAATCTAGTAAAAGTAACACTGATTAAAATGTAAAATAGATAAAAGTGAAACTGATTAAAATGTAAAACCGATTAAAGTAGAACCGATACAAGTAAAATTGATAAAAGTGAAACTGATAAAAGTGAAACTTCTTAAAGTAGAACTGATAAAAGGTGAAAGTGATTAAAATGTAAAACCAATAAAAGGTGAAACCTTTTAAAACATGAAACTGATAAAAATGTATACCCCTTATTTAAAAAAGAGTAACATAATGTAAACAGATGGTTTAAACAAGAAATAGATGTGAATGATTACCTTATAGTGATCATTCCTAGTTTTTGTTTAATGTATTCAAATATATTGGAAGATAATGGATTTTTGAAAATATCAATAAGTTGTTCTTGTGTTCTGATGAATTGTAAAATAATATCTACTTTTTGTGTGATCTCTAAGAAAGTGATGTCTGATATATATGTGTTTTTCACATGAGTGATGTGCAAGGTTTTTACTAAGATAAATTGCACTAGTATTATCAAATTATATTTGAGTTTTGTAAAAAACTCATGCCATAGTCAGTTAGTATGTGTTGCATCAACAAAACTTGAGCACAACAACTTCTAGCTGCTACATATTCAGCTTCAGCAGTGGAAAGTTCTACTGAATGTTGTTTTTTTCATGACCAAGAAATAAATTAATCACCTAAAAAATGACATATTCCATGTGTAATTTTTCTATCCATTCTAAAACCACCAAATCCAGCATCTGAAAGCCCTTTTAAAACAAAATAAATTCCAAAATAATAAAATAGTTCTAAATCCGTAGTTCCCTTTAAGTAGTGAACAATTCTTTTCACTTATTTTAAATGATATTACATTGGATTAGATTGATATCTTCCACATAAGCATACTGAAAACAATATGTATGGATGACTAGATGTTAAGTATAAAAAACTTTATATCATACCTCTAAAAGTTGTTTGATCTACTGGTTTCCCCGCTTCATCAAGATGAAGTGTATTTGAGGTACAAATTAGAGTACTTATACTCTTATTGTTGTCATATCCATACTTTTAAAGTAAATATTTGATATACTTATGTTGGCATATATTGTTTCCATCTGGTTTTTGAGATATTTGAAAACCTAAAAATAATGTTAACTCTCCCATCATATTCATTTCAAACTCATATTTCATTAGATTCTCAATATAATCAGTTTGGGATTAATGAGTTGATACGAATATAATGTCATCAACATAGATTTGAACAATCAAATTGTTTTTGTTTTCAATTTTTATGAAAAGAGTTGGATCTGCAACACCTTTTCCATAATTGTTTTGTAAAATAAATCTGGTAATTCTATCATTTCATGCTCTAGGTGCTTGTTTAAGGCCATACAAGCTTTGGAAAGTTTAAAAACATGATCATGATGTTTTGAGTCTAAAAAACAATGGGTTGTTCAATAAAAACTTCTTCTTTTACAAAATCATTAAGAAATGAACATTTTATATCCATTTGAAAAAGGTTTAAGTTAAAGAATATAGCAGAGGCTAATAGAATATGAATAGATTCATGTCTAGAAACTAGATTATAGGTTTTTTGATAGTCTATTCCCTCTTGTTGATTATAGCCTTTAGCAACAAGTCTTGATTTATGTAACACCCCAAACTTGATGAACTTGAATAATATTATATTTCACTTTGTATTCCCTTGTATAAAGATGGTTTATTTACAGTGTGAGTAAAAGAGTTCAAATTAAGTGAATGGGAAAACAAAAAGGATAAAGAAGGTCTTGCACTCATTGAAATATTACATTACAAACAGATAAAAACCTTACAATGAAACGAGAGATCACAACTAACCTAAAATACCCACCAACAACCCTATTATTATTACTAGGAGACCGCTCGAAACAACTAGAACCCCAAGTAAATGATTGGGGTATTTGGCATCCTCCATAACAAACATAAGAACGACCAAGGCCACTACGGCCACACTGAGCACCAAATGTACGACGCACACCATATTCTCCTCCTCCTCCTTCAATCACCTTGGGTTTAAGACACCCTGAGACCAGATTTTATATGGAACCAATTAGACCGTTACCTCGTATAACCATTGGAAACTCAACGGCTAAAATTATAGATGTTAGCCATATGGTGTTTAATTAAAGAACAATTAAGTACCCATCGACATGGTAAAATTAATAATAATAAGTGAGTATTTTATATATGTAATTGTTTTGAATGAATATCATTATAAAATTATGATTAGATTATTAGGTTATAAAATTATTAATAAAACTAATGTTACTATAAAATCGGAATATATGTCATTTTGAAATTATTTAATGAAATGCATAATTTACGCAAACAAATGAGTAATTATTTAGTTGTAAAATTATACTCAATATGTTGTAGCAATTTAATTTAACCAACTTTGTTATGAAAATAGATTCTCATTTTTTTTATAACTTTTAAATTTTGATGATATAATATATATTGGATATATTCTTTTTATAAAGATTATTACTTTATAAATAATTAATAATAATTTTAAATAATGAAAATAATGATAGTAATATGTAAATATTTTATAATTAATAATAAATACTTGTTGGTTTCAAAGTAATTTGAATGTTATTTATTAAGATTTATAATATTAATTATAAATATATATATGATTTATAAATATAAATATATATATATATATAATTAGTCTCTTTTTAATAAAATTATTTATGTCATTATTTATATAAAAATATACATGTTTATTTATAAGTTTAATTAAAATTCATTTATTTATCTTATCATGTATGTTTATAATAATTAAGGTATTAATAAACTTTACTTTTCTAAAGTAATGTTTAAATAAAATTAACTTTTGACTTTGACAAAAGGAAACATGTGATTGATAAAAAAAGAGATGAAATCCCACATGGGATTTGTTATCTGAGGGAAACGGACAAAAAAATAATAGTGAATAAAAATAAAATCTGACAAAAAAAGTTTTTAAAAAAACAAAAAAACAAAATAGGAAGGAGGTTCGCCTCCCTCCTCGCACAGCAGACTAGGCCGACGACGGCACCAACCAGCACGCCACTGTCGCCTTGCCAGCGGCCGCCCGAGCGCCACCCCACCTTGTCGACGCCTCACTGAAGCCTCGTCGTTGTCGACACGATGTCTCGCTATCGTCTACCAACACCTTGCCACTTTGGGAGTAGCGTTTCCAGGTTCCCATGACCTTTTCGGACCAGCACCGGCCGGCCCCATCCTCCCTCTCCATTACACACGACGTCTGTGACCCTCAGAGGGTCCCTTGGGCCTCACATTTCCACAAACCTACCCCACTAATGTCTCAAAACATAACCATCCAAAGAACAATATATAAATATATATATATATATATATTTCTACATTAATTGTATCATTGGAGTTTCTCCAACTCGGAGGCTTGTCTTTCCTTCAGTCATCAAATGTGGGGTCCCTATTTTGAACTGTGGCATGTTGATCCTTTTAAACCCTCTTCCAAGAAAATGATTCTGATGGGTTCAACCTCTTCACCTCTCCCTCAAGATTCGCAGGGTCTCCATCAAACTCCTCCCTCGTACAAATCCTCCTTCTCTTCTGCTAGCCTGAACCCTCCTCCTCCATCTAGTTAAGGGTGGTTTTTCATTCTAGTTTAAATTTAACTAGTTTTATATAAGTTTATAAAATTATACAGATTATATATATATGGGCGTACAACCATATTTTCAGTTTTTTAAACCCTAAAACCCCTATACACACCCTTAAAATTTATGGTTTCAAGCTTTTCAAAGGATATTTAATATTATTTTGAGTGAAAATGAGTTTTTATATAAGTATATATATATGTTTATATAGTTTGTATATATATGTATATTAACTTTTTGATCCATGTTGAAAACCCTGAATTTACTTCTTATATACTGTTTTGAGGATCATAGGTTTGGTTTATGATGTTTGCAGTTTTTATTCCTTATGCAAATCAAAGTTTAAATTTATGTTTATATATATATATATATATTATAGTACATGCCATGCATGAACTTGTTGGGATAGTATCACCTTCCATTTTTTTCCAGGCAGATTGTTCATGGTTTGTAAACTCAAGAAGTTTATGTATATTTAGTTTTGAAAAACTTCAATCATATATCTTCTAAATACACATATATATTTTCTGGTGGATACACATATATACTTAATCTTAATCCATATCAATTTTTAAGGTTTCTAAATAATCCGGTATGATATACTAAAAATTATAAAGGTTTTTTTTAGTCTACTTTTAATATGAAAAATCCCTTTTTGCAGACTTTGTATATATATATATATATGTGTGTGTGTGTGTGTGTGTCTAATTATATAATAATATATATATGTTTTTCAATACAATTAAATTATTATTTTTAGGAGATAAATACTAATCTTAAAATAATATTTTCGATGAGAACTATGTTTTGGGTTTAAATGTAATTATGTTTATAGTACAAAAACCTATGTTTTTATATATTTATGTATATATGGTTACTTATATAATAGACCTTATATGGGTTTGGTTTTCAGTAAAGTAATTAATTAATGGTTAGAAATATATTGATCTTAACGAATTTAATGGACTTTGATTAAATTGTGTAAAAAACCCATATATACACATTGTGTATATATGGTTATGTAAAATGTATTTATAGGATTACATTCCAAAACCCTATTTTCAATTAATAATTATTAGGACTTAGTTTATACTTTGATACATGTAAGATTTTAGTAATTTTGTTGGTTGCTAAGCCAGTATGTATGTTTCCCTAATGAGCTTGTTTAACTGACTTTCATCCTTGTCGTACTCATATATAGTCTTATTACTTAATAAACCCCCTGCAGATATAGTCATTGGTTAATCAAGTAGTGATTTGGTCAAAATGCATTCTCACTAGAACTTTTATCAGTATGCACGTAATTAAATGTGCATGAAATAGGGACTTCAAACTAAGAAGTTATCATTTCATGTGGAAAAGCCCATTCATTCATCATTTTATGTACTTTTATTATTATTATTACATGCGCAAAAGATATTTCACTTATCCATGCCTGCCATGGGAAATGGTTTTCATCAAACTTTATATGTTCATTTTTAAATCATTTATTTCTACCATAAATGTACAAAAGTTTCATTATCCATTTTATTTATTGTTGTATTCGATAATGCATGCATATGAAAAATAATGAGAAATTAAATTAAATTACCCAAAGTAGTATGTGACACCTTGGGTAATATCTAATAAAATTAAATTAAATAAATCAAAGTGGTATGTACACTTTTATTTATGAGGTATGAGGAATGCATTGGACTTATTATGTGATGAGTGGGGCCCACTATAGCCCCTCAATGCATCAGTAGGTCTCATTAGACAAAACAGTGTCACGGCACAAGGCCTGACAATAGTTACGGTTCAGGTGAAATTCCTGGACATATATGATTATGGTCTTGACACGAGGCTTCGACGTAGTCCGGCAAATGAATTTTCCTAATTATGACAATGTAATTAAATTAACTAGAAAAATGTTTGATTAGTATAATACTGGTTAAAAAGATTTTGGATTAAGGCTGAGGCCTTAATCAATAAATGTCTTGGCCAAGGCCTCGAAAATATGTTTACAGAAGGTTCTGCATTATAATAAAGAACCATTACTTATGAGTAAGAATTTAAGTTCATATGACATATAATGCATGATAAGTTTTCCTTTCCAGATTATTAATGCAAATGCTAGAATTACATTTATTTTGTCATCGTGTGTATTTAAATAAGTTGTAGTGAGATTAATTATGCACAACTCTGATAATTTTCTTGTCTAGTAGTATTGGAACACCTTTCATGCTACGTTGTTCTTACTTAGTAGTTTTTATGTAACTCCATGCAAGCATGCTTATTTTTATAGTTCATTGACTTTCAGTGGTATGTCCAAATACTTGTGCATGTCTTGCTCTAAATGTTTTATAGCTACCATTGAGGTGTTGTGATGTTTTCATAAGTATTTTCCAAGGATAGTTTTCATAAACTGTATTAAGTATTTTCAAAACCCCTTACTAAGTATTTCAATTCTCACCCTATGTTTATGTTTTAAAAAAATTTCAGGTATAGGTTTTTTAATAAAGAAGTTTTTCAGAAGAAGCTGGTTTCCCAAAACCTGAACCTCGCGAACCTCTGTAATTTTGGGACATGATGTATTATTTGTAAATTTTTGTAATAAATTTTTAGTACATCATGCCTCATTGGCACTGACTTCGGGCATTCTGGGGTCGGGTCATTACAGTTAGTATCAAAGGATAGGTTCAGATAACTCTGGAAAACTAGGTAGTATAAATATATGAGTGAGCATCACTGAGTAATTATATTGTAAATTTCAGATGGCGGTTCAAGAAAACATCTCGTCTCTACCTGATGAGAGAGTAGAGGATATTTTAATCAGAACATGCATTGTGGACTGTCCATCTTTCCTCTACCTACGAGGATATTTTCAACGCCTGTTGGACTTGTTGAACAGCACCGAAATCCTTCGATCATGTCGGGGGAATGACCACATAATCCATATCATTGCCACTGCCCAACTCCCCTACTATAGGCAAAGGGGGAGATACTACGAAGTCCTATTTCAGTGTTTTACTCTGGAGAAAAACTTCTCTACCATAGCATGTTTCCTTATAGCTGCCCAAGATGGCCACCTCATGGCAGCCTTTATGTTCCATATCTTAAATCTTAGTCTATTAAATCACATCATCCCCCTTGAATATCTTGAGTGTGATGTAGTCCGATGGGTCATCAGGAAATTTGTCCACTCAGACATTTCTGAGCTTTTTACCTCACGAGCCTCCCTATAGAAGCTTGTGTGTAGCACACATGAGAAGGGGTTCAAGATATACTGCTCAATGTGTATCTGGGCTAGTGAAGCAGAAGAGCTATGTACTAACCTAGGTATCCCATTGACTGCGCAAAATCTCTCATTTTGGTGATGCTGATTGTCTGGAGGCTTTCATTTTATGAATGGAATTGCGAGGACACAATTCTTTGTAGGGGGAATAATGTAACACCCCAAACTTGATGAACTTGAATAGTATTATATTTCACCTTTTATTCCCTTTTTTTAAAATGGTTTATTTATAGTGCGAGTGAAAGAGTTCAAATTAAGTGAATGAGAAAACAAAAAGGATAAAGAAGGTCTTGCATTCATTGAAATATTACATTACAAACAGATAAAAACCTTACAATGAAACGAGAGATCACAACTAACCTAAAATACCCACCAACAACCCAATTAATATTACGGGGAGACTGCTCAAAACAACGAGAACCCTGATTAAATGATAGGGATCTTTGGCATCTGCCATAACAAACATAAGAATGGACAAGGCCACTACAGCCACACTAAGCACCAAAGGTATGATGTGCACCATCTTCTTCTCCTCCTCCTTCAATCACCTTGGGTTTAAGACACCCCGAGACCAGATTTTATATGGCGCCAATCTGACCATTACCTCGTATAACCATTGGAAACTCAACAGCTATAATTATAGTCATTAGCCATATGGTGTTTAATTAAAGAACAATTAAGTACTCGTCGACGTGGTAAAATTAATAATAATAAGCGAGTATTTTATATATGTAATTGTTTTGAATGAATATCGTTATAAAATTATTATTAGATTATTAGGTTATAAAATTATTAATAAAACTAATGTTACTATAAAATCATAATATATGTCATTTTGAAATTATTTAGTGAAATGCATAATTTATGAAAACAAATGAGTAATTATTTAGTTATAAAATTATATGTATTTTGTTGTAGCAATTTAATTTAACCAACTTTGTTATAAAAATAGATTCTTATTTGTTTTATAACTTTTAAATTTAGATGATATAATATATATTGGATAAATTATTATTATAAAGATTATTACTTTATAAATAATTAATAATAATTTTAAATAATGAAATTAATGATAGTAATATGTAAATATTTTATAGTTAATAATAAATACATGTTTGTTTCAAAGTAATTGGAATGTTTTTTATTAAGATTTATAATATGAATTATAGATATATATCAGATTTATAAATGTAAATATATATAGATATATATAATTGGTCTCTTTTTAATAAAATTATTTATGTTATGATTTATATAAAAATATACATGTTTATTTATAAGTTTATTTAAAATTAGTTTATTTATATTATGATATATGTTTATAATAATTAAGGTATTAATAAACATTACCTTTCTAAAGTAATGTTTAAATAGAATGAAATTTTGACTTTGACAAAAGGAAACATGTGATTGACAAAAAAAGAGATGAAATCCCGCATGGGATTTGTTATCTAAGGGAAACGGACAAAAAAATTAGTAGTAAATAAAAATAAAATCGGACAAAAGAAGGTTTAAAAAAAACAAAAAAACAAAATATGAAGGAGGTCTCCCTCCCTCCTCGTGTAGCAGACTCGGCCGACGACGACACCAACCAGCACGCCACTGTCGCCTCACCAGCGGCCACCCGAGCACCACCCCACCTTGCCAACGCCTCACTGAAGCCTCACCGTCGGCCACACGACGCCTCTCTATTGTCGACCAACACCCCGCCACTTCGGGAGCAGCATTTCCAGGTGTCGAAGACCCTGTCGGACCAGCACCGGCCGACCCCAAGCTCCCTCTCCATTACACACGACATCCGTGGCCCTCAGAGGGTCCCTTGGGCCTCACCTTTCCATGAACCTACCCCACTAATGTCTCAAAACTTAACCATCTAAAGATCAATATATATATATATATATATATATATATATATTTCTGCATTAATTGTATCGTTGGAGTTTCTCCAACTCGAAGGATTGACTTTCCTTCAGTTGTCAAACGTGGGGTCCCCAATTTGAACTATGGCTTATTGATCCTTTTAAACCCTCCTCCAAGAAAATGAATCTGACGGGTTCAACCTCTCTGCCTATCTCTCAAGCTTCCCAGGATATCCAGCGAACTCCTCCCTCGTCTGAATCCTCCTCCTCTTCTGCTAGTCTGAACCCTCCTCCTCCATCTAGGTAAGGGTGGTTTTTCATTCTAGTTTACATTGAACTAGTTTTATATAAGATTATAAAATTATACAGATTATAAATATACGGGTGTAAAACCTTTTTTTACGTTTTTAAAACCCTAAAAACCCTCTAAACACCCATTACATTTAAGGTTTCAAGCTTTTCAAAGGAGAGTTCTTATTATTTGGAGTGCAAATGAGTTTTTATATAAGTATATATATGTTTATAGAGTTTGTATATATATGTATATAAACATTTTGATCCATGTTGAAAACCCTTAATTTTCTTCTAATATATTATTTTGAGGATCTTATGTTTGGTTTATGTTGTTTGCAGTTCTTATTCCTCATGAAAATCAATGTTTACATTTATTTATATATATATATATATATTATAGTACGTGCCATGCATGAACTTGTTGGGATAGTATCACCTTCTATTTTTTTTCCAGGGAGATTGTTCATGGTTTGTAAACTCAAGAAGTTTATGTATATTTAGTTGTGAAAAACTTCTATCATATATCTTATAAATAGACATATGTATTTTCAGGTGGATACACATATATACATAATCTTAATCCATATAAATTTTTAAATTTTCCAAATAATCTGGTATGATATACTAAGAATTATGAAGGTTGTTTTTTAATCTACTTTTAATATGAAAAATACCTTTTTGCAAACTTTGTACATATATATATATCTGTGTGTGTGTGTGTGTATAATTATATAATCATATATATATGTTTTCCAATGCAATTCAATTATTATTTTTAAGAGATAAATACTAATCTTAAAATAATATTTCAGATGCAAACTAGGTTTTGGGTTTAAATGTAATTATATTTATAGTACAAAAACCTTAGTTTTTATATATTTATGTACATATGGTTACTTATATAATAGACCATATATGGATTTGGATTTCAGTCAAGTAATTAATTAATGGTTACAAATATATAAATCTTAAGGAATTTAATGGACTTTGGTTAAATTGTGTAAAAAACCCATATATACACTTTGTGTATATATGGTTATGTAAAATGTATTTATAGGTTTACTTTCAAAAACCCTATTTTCAATTAATAATTATCAGGACATAGTTTATACTTCGATACATATAAGATTTTAGTAATTTTGGTGGTTTCTAAGCTAATATGTATGTTTCACTACTGATCTTGTTTAACTGACTTTCACCCTTGTTGTACACATATATAGTCTTATTACTTAATAAACCCCCTGCGGATATGGTCATTGGTTAATCAAGTTGTGATTTGTTCTAAATTCATGCTCACTAAAACCTTTATCTGCACGTGCATAATTAAATTTGCATGAAATAGGGACTTTAAACTAAGAAGTTATCATTTCATGTGGCAAACCCCATTCATTCATCATTTTATGTACTTTTATTATTATTACATGCGCAAAAGATATTTCACTTATCCATGTCTACCTTGGGAAATGGTTATCATCAAACTTAAAATGTTCATTGTCATATCATGTATTTCTACTATAAATGTACAAAATTTTCATTATCAATTTTATGTATTGTTGTATTCGATAATGCATGCATATGAAAAATAATGAGAAATGAAATTAAATTACCCAAATTACTATGGGACACCTTGGGTAATATCTAATAAAATTAAATTAAATAAATCAAAGTGGTATGTGCACTTTGATTTATGAGGTATGAGGAATGCATTGGACTTATTTTGTGACGGGTGGGGCCCACTATAGCCCCAAGATGCATCGGTAGGGCTCATGAGACAAAACAGTGTCACGACACAAGGCCTAACAATAGTTACAGTTTAGGTGAAATTCCTGGACATAGACGATTCAGGTGAAATTCTTGGACATAGACGGTTCAGGTGCAATTCCTGGACATAGATGATTATGGTCTTGGTATGAGGCCTTGACGCAGTCGGACATATGCATTTTCCTCATTATGACTATGTAATGAAATTAACTAGAAAAATATTTGAGTAGTAGAATATTGGTTAAAGATCTTATGGATTAAGGCTGAGGCCTTAATCAATAGATGTCTTGGCTGAGGCCTCAAAAATATGTTTACAGAAGGTTCTGCATTATAATCAAGAACCATTACTTATGAGTAAGAATTTAAGTACATATGACATATAATGCATGATCAGTTTTCCTTTCCAGATTATTAATGCAAATTATATCATTACATTTATTATGTTATCATGTGTATTTAAATAAGTTGTAGTGAGATTAATTATGCACAACTCTGATAATTTTCTTTTCTAGTAGTATTGGCACACCTTGCATGCTACATTGTTATTACTTAGTAGTTTTTCTGTACCTCCATGCAAGCATTCTTATTTTGATAGTTCATTAACATTCAGTGGTATATTCAAATACTTGTGTGTGTCTTGCTTTAAATGTTTTATAGCTACCATTGATGTGTTGTGATGTTTTCTTAAAAGGAATTATTTTATGTATGTGAAAGTATTTTCCAAGGATAGTTTTCATAAACTGTATTAAGTATTTTCAAAACCCCTTACTGAGTATTTCATTGCTCACCCTACGTTTATGTTTTAAAAACATTTCAGGTATGGGTTTTTTACTAAAGAAGTTTTTCAGAAGCAGCTAGTTTCCCAGAACACGAACCTCATGAACCTCTATAATTTTGGGACATGATGTATTATTTGTAAATATTTGTAATAAATTTTTAATACATCATGCCTCACTGTCACCGGATCCAGGCATTCAGGGGACGGGTCTTTACAATTTATTTCTTATAATGACTCATTTTTCATCACATTTTTTTTCTAAATACCCATTTTATACCAGTTATAGTTGTTTGGATAGGTATTTCAACCAAGGTCAATTCATGATTCCATTAAAATTCATTTATTTAATATTGTATTTCTTTAATCTAATCTTGATCACCTAAGTCCTCATTTGAAGTTTTAGGTTAAAATTGAGATAGAAAAGCAAGATGTTCTATTTCATTTCTCAAGAAATTTCTAGTCCTTACAGTTTGGTTTACATAACCAATGATATTGTCACTCAGATGATTCCTAAAAAACAATTGATTTGGGTTTTTAAAACCTGTTCATCAACAAAAGATAGAAAGTCTTCTGGGCTAAATGTTTCAAAAATATTTTCTTGGGTATTTCCCTTATCATGAGATTTTTCAATTAAGGGTTGATAATCAATTTTTGAAAACACATTTATTGATATAGGTAGGTATTGTTTAAAAACAAAAGGGTTAGTTTCATCAAATTTGTTATGCACTATTTCCTCAATAGTACAAGAGTTTTTGTTAAAGACTCTATATGCCTTAGAAGTAGTGGAATAACCTATAAATAGTCCTTCATCAGATTTGGGTGAGAATTTAAGTAAATTATCTTTACTATTCAATATGAAAACTTTTCATCCAAAAACTCTGAAGTAAGAAACATTAGGCTTTTGGCTAGTCCAAAATTCATAAGGTGTTTTACTAAGACAATTTCTAGTTAGAACATTATTTTTAGTATAACATGCAGTACTAACAGCTTCAGCCTAGAAATGCTTAGAAATTGAGTATTCACTCAACATAGTTATTTTCATTTCTTGAAGAATACGATTTCTTCTTTCACCAACGCCATTTTTTTGAGGGGTTCTTAGAGGTAAAAATCTATGAGTGATACCTTTCTTACTAAAAAATTTTTCAAAATCTGAATTTTTAAATTATCCACCATGATCACTATAAATAGTTATCAGTGGTAGGTTTTTCTTATATTTAACATGGTTCTCAAAGTTTTGAAATAGAAAAAGGCTTCAGATTTCTTTGTTAGAAAATAGACCCATGTAAATATGGTGTAGTCCTCAACTAAAAAAAATACATAGTGTTTTCCTCCAATGCTTAAAGTTTGTATAGGACCAAAAATATCCATGTGCACTAACTATAATTCATTAGAAGTTGAAACTTCATTAATTGATTTAAAGAAAGTTTTATTTTTCTTTCCATATTGACAAGCGTAAAAAACTTTTGAAGAATCATACATGAGATCTGGTAGATCCTTAATAACTCTTTTCATTGAGGGTTTGTACATGTTCCTAAGATTACATTTTCCTAGGCTTTTATACCATAACCAAGATTGGTCTTTCATTTTACTTAAGAAACGTAAGTCTTGGCTCCTAAGGTATTCTAAGTTACTTTTGTATACACTATCATGCCTATGGTAAGAAAGAATGAATTCATCCTTGGAATTGTGAACTAAACATTTATCATTCCAAAAATTCATAAGGTAACCTTCATAACATAATTGAATTATTCTTATAAAGTTGTGCTTAAGACATTTAACAAAAAATCATTTGAAATTAAAATTTTTCCTAATTGAGCAGTATTACTTATACCAATGATCTTTCCTTAAGAATTATCTCTGAAGGTCACTCTTCCATATTTTATTTCAATGATATGTTTCAAGATATATTTATTTCCAGTCATGTGTCGAGAAATTCCACTATCCATATACCAAATATTCTTGTTGTTGGTATACTTTTTGTTTTCCTAAAAAAGAAACAATTTGTTTTTTGAAACCCAAACATGTTTGTGTACAGAAATGTTAGATAAAATAACATTAGGATTCCACATTTGTTTTGAAAAGTGAACTTTATGAAATCCTAAATATTGAGTTTTATTATGGGAATAATTTATTTCCCAATTCCCATAACTCTGACATTTAGTAAAAAATGCGTCACTTTTAGGAACAAACTAATTATTTCTAAAAATAGGGTTTGAGCAAGAATAAACTATTTTAGAATTATTTCTTAGAGGATGTATTTGAGAATACATATTATCAAAATTTTCTTTACCATATTTAATGTATGATAATAGTTTCTTAATAAAAAAAATTTCAGATTTCAGTCTAATGACTAAATTATCATTCTCACGAGAAATTGTTTTGGAATTATTTTTAAAAACATTTTTCTTTAAAACAAGTTGTTTAAAATCCTTAGAAAGTTTATCCTTCTCAGAATTTACTTCCATAAGGTTTTATGAAATATTTTCAAAATCAAGATCTTTCTTATAAAGATATTATGAATTATATGATACTTCTTTTGTAAGAATATATATTCTGGAATTATCTTTATCAAGATTTTTTTAATTTTGAATTATTATTCTCAAGTAATTTGGAAAATCTAGATACTTATTCAAAAGAAGGTATATTGTCCTCTACTGAGGAAGACTCTTCATCTGAAGAGCAAGAATATTTATCATCATGGTATTTTGAATTTAAATATACATTTTTAAGCAATTCTACATTGTTTACCTTAGCCATGAGAGAGTGATTTTCAATAGGTAGAATGGATTTAAGTCTTATATTATTATGACTATAGGATTCATATTCAGAAGACTCGTCTGATGAATCACCACCACTTGCACACCAAGTATCATTTTCTTTCAATAATTTCTTAGTATTTTACTTTTAATACTTTTTCTTGTTTCTTTCAGATTGTTTATCCTTCTTTTCTTTTCTTTTGAGAAAAGGGAAATCTGGTATGATATGACCTGCTCTTTTACATTCACAACAAGTTACTTCTATGTATTTATTGTCCTTTCAATATTTATTTTTGAATCCATACTGAAAATATTTCTTTCCCACAATCTTATTCATTCTTCATGCAAGATTGGTTGGTTCATTATATGAATGATCGCTTTCACTATATTTTCATAAAACAACAGATTTAATTGCTTTAGATCTTGTTACCCATTCTGGTGTCTTGGATTTAAATGTAGTAGTAAAAGTTATATTTCCATTACCATTCTTCTTATTATTAAAATTGGAATATATTTTCATCCTTATCTCATGTTGTAGGAGAGTACCATATAATTAATCAAGAGTGATTTGAGGGACATTCCTGATCTCATCAATATCCATCCTTATTTATTCCCAATTATATGGAATTATATTGATTATCTTTTCCACAAGAACTTCATCATCGAGACCCTTTTCTCCCATGGATTGAATAATATTGACAATTTTCCTAAATCTTTTTTGAATGTTTCATACTTGTTCTCCAAAAAGAAAAAAACCATGATATTCATCTAGGAGAATGGATCTTCTTATTTATATAAATTTAGATATACCAAAATGTGTAACTTATTATTTCTTCTAGATACAATTGGATGCTTCACATGATGATATATGATTGTATATATTCTTTTTCATTGAACATAACAAAGTATTGTGTACCTATTAATTCAGTTGATATTCAAGTTTCTCTTGGTTAGTGAAGGTTCTGACATCCACTTTTGGGATTTTGTAATCTCCAGTGAGCATCAAAAAATTAACTACTCTAGTATTAACAACAAATATCTTCATTCAATCTCTCTAATACTCATAATCATTCCCTTCAAAAATATTTTTTCTAGTTGGATTCAGATTGTCAATTGATCCAATATTAAATCCTTTCATCTTATAAAACAATACTTTTTCACTTCACATGTTAGTTTAGTAAGTAATTATAAACAAATAGTTTATAATAAAAATACAAATAAATTATAGAATGAAATAAATCAAATAAAACAAATCAGTGGAAACCTCCTCTGATACCAATTTTTGGATCATAATATATATGTAAAGGAATATTAGATGTCACAATACAATATGGGTGAATTGTAGGTTTAAAAACATTGTATTTAAACTCTTAAGAATGAACATAGTTTAAGAGGCGTTAAACTAATACAATTCACAATCAATACAAATGACCTTAACGGTATTGGATCTGATGGATTTTTTATGATGTGATATCATAGATAATGATATAAAATATTTTAATTGTATAAAATGATCAGAGTAATAAAAATGTAAATGATTCTACCATACAACATATATAATCTCTTAATACAATATGTAGAGAAATAATTGTAATTGAAACAATTAAAATAGAAAATAATATGAATAGAAAGAAGTAACAAAATAATTCACTTTCTATTAAAGAATGCATAGGAAATGTAAAGGTATTATAATTATTTTATCCCAAATAGTAGGGTATCTTTTCACCTATGATAAAAGGTTTTTCTTACCACTACCTTGGTAATCCCTCGATACGATGATCAGCACAACTATCTTCCTATCCCTCAAATCCATTGAGTAAGAAGGTAATTGGAACCTCTTTCTTTCAAACACTTGAAATCCCTCGATACGATGATTGGTAGAACCGTATTCATATCCCAGAAGTCCTCGATTATTATCACAATGATCAGTTGCACAAATAAGAACAAAGTAGTTATAGAAATACAAGAACTTGGAATAAGTCATTCACGTCTTGTATCTTCAAAGATTTTGCAGGAAACAAGAGAGATGTCACACAATATCTCTCTAGATATTGAAGGATGAAAAGGTTGATTTATCTTCTTCGAATGACCTTCTATTTATAGGCCTCATGTTCCAACGGTCATATTTCCTCCAATGGTCAGATTTCTATGGAAAATTCGGAGGGACTAGGACTCCTAGAATTATAACGGAAAACAAACAAACAAAATACATGACATAGTTTTGATTAGTATATAAATAACTCAACAACATCATTTTAGTTATAAAAAAATAAGTATATAAGTATGAAATAATGAGTAAGACTTGAGTTCAATGCATTTCAGGAGTACGATTAAAAATACGGTAACAATGTTTACCATGATTATGATGCAAATAGTGGTTACGATTCATATTGTGGTTAGGATACATAACATGGTTACGATGCATATAGTGGTTATGATTCATATTGTGGTTACGATATATAAAATGGTTACGATGCACAATGTGGTTACAATGTATAACCTAGTTACGACACATGTGGTTACGATGCATATTATGAATATAATACATAACCTTATCATGATGCATGTGGTTATGATTCATTTCATGAATATGATACATAACCTAGTTATAATGATTGTGGTTCTGATGCATAACATGAATATGATACATAACCTGGTTACAATGCATGTGGTTACAATGCATAACATGAAAATGATACATAACCTGGTTATGATGCATGTGGTTATGATGCATAACATGAATATGATATATAACTTTTTTATGATGCATTTGGTTACAATGAAGAACAATAGCTTGAGTGGTTATGATGGAAAACAAAATATGTGACTACGATTGTAAAACATCATAATATGATTATGATAAGAAAACAACATATATGATTAAGATTTATGTGATTATGATGAGAATAAAAAATATGAAAATCAAGAAATAATTTGTGATTTCCAAAACTAAAACATCATTGGGAAAGTCAAAAAATGTTTTGACTCAACATTGACCACTTAGGAACTGATTAATGAATTATTTGAAAAATGGTTATTTTATTATTGATGGAGTCAATAACATTTTGGATTTAAGGAATATATACAATACCCTATATTTTATATAAGGAATAAGGATGAATTCATGTATTTAATAAGGATATATGGTAATTTAGGTTATTACAATGTTTCATGAATATACATGATTAAAGTATTCTATTATTTGGTATTTTACAATTAAGTGAAACTTCATAAAGATTAATAAGTTAATTTTGGAATTCCAATGAACCTCTTTCAAAGTGTACAATCATAATATTTTGGAAAATTTAACCATTTATGAACATGTTTATATTGATCTTCTGATGAGGTTCTAGTGATTAATTTACTAATTAACCATATGATACAACCAATTATAAGAGAAGTACGGAAAATAGTTCAAAGGCACAACTAAATGATAAGATTGTGCTATTATAATCCTTCTTTATGATATCAATGATCTTTTTAACACCTATATTGTTTATGGACTTGTCTTCATTAACCTTCTATAGATCAACCACTTTCTTGTGATCAATGTTTCTAATCACTATACCTCAAAACATGATAGTTTTATTTTTCATACATGTCCATGTTTCTATTTCCTACCTATGTTCTTCTGTTTGGGAACCTATTTATGTGAACATTTTACTTCCCTTTATATATTATTAAGTATTTATTTTATTAAACCATTTATGATATGGGTTTTTCAACAATATTATTTTCAAATATAAATCCCCCAATTACAGAGATCATGTTTGAATTTAGAGGATTCAATTTGTTTAAGTTGGGTATAATGTAACACCCCAAGAATTTAGAATATTTTCCTTTTAGAATAAATTTAATTTTACCTTGATTTAATTGGAACACCAAGTTAAGCTTATGTTAGATGAAACATTATGTTTATCTTGTGTTACACACAACACTATACCGATCATTATCTACATGGACCACTGAATTTATCTTGTGTTAGACACAAAAATGACTTTCTTCAATATCTTTCATTACATATATGACAGTGTTTTACCGAATACTCTTAATATTATTATTTAAAATGAATTTATATCCTATATGTTAAATTTGGGGTTATAAATTTGATTAAATAATTTATAATAATATATTTTTCAATTCATTTGTTAATAATTAATAAGAAATGAATATAATGACTAAATGAATATAAAGTAAATGTTCTTATAAAAAACTAATTTGATATGTCAAAGAAGCTTCATCATAATAAATTAAATTAATTACTATTATTGGATGATATTAATGAAATTTGTATTTTATATATTAAATTATTTTTTATACATTCATATAATATATTTTATAGGCATAGTATAAGAACAAATCCATTTTTATAAATAAAAAGTTGTATTTGTTCTAAAGACAGTTTTCCACCTTTTAATAGTGCATATATTTTGAAACTAAAATTTGACACTTTTATAAGTTTTCATTGAAAAAATAAAATTATTTTTTAATTAGTAATATAAAAAATTAATTTGGTTTAATTTTTCATATTTTTTTAGAACATTTTTATTTTGAAAAGTAGTGAAAAATACTACAATTAATTGAAAAATGACTTCTTTCTAAATAATTTATTGTGTTCAGTTATATTATTAATTGGTTTTAAAGTTTAATTAGTTAAATTTTATATCATTTAATCCAATTATGGTCATTTTAATAAATTTTAGGTTGACTATATATATTTATAAACTTCGTAAACTTTTTTACATTTTCACTTTAAAAAACTACTTCCCTGTCATTTCTACAGGATTAATTTTCAATTAATTTCTTCCAATTATGTGATTTAAATTTTGAAAATGAATTAAAATTTTAGAATAATAATTATTTATAATTACTATTAAGATAAAATTAGTTGTTGACTAAAATGATTATTTAGACAAATTAAAATTAATTATAGCGATTAAAGTAAAATTAACCTTATTAAAGGACTAATCTTTAATATAAAGGTTCCAACTGACCTAGAAACTTTTCCAAAAACCATTGTATGAAATTATTTCAACCATATGACCTATTTTATCTAATATGTTTCATTATTTTATGAACATTATGTTCGAGGGACCTCCTAATAATGTTTACCTTTTGGTATTTACAATAATTCAACTTCTCCTCCACTATAAAAAAACCCACCCACTACCATATTAAAACAAATTAAGACATTTATCTCACCAAAAACATATGAAATAAAATACTAAAATACCTACCCAAATCCTCTCAACCTTTTATTGGGAAGAAATCTACCCAATGAAGGAGTTTTGTATAAACTAAAATGAGTTTCCCGAAGAAGAGGTAATATTCTTCAATGAGCACTTTTTTTTATTTATTTATCTACTCCTATCATGATTATGTAATATCCTCAGTATATTAAATATAACAATATGTTTTTATTCTGAAATTATTACCTATAAATTTACACACTTCTATCAAATAGGATATGGAATCATTGTTGGTGTGTATGACAGAGTACCACCTCAAGAACCGATGTTGTTTGTTCTTCCATTACCACCATTAATGGTTGTGAATAATAATGGGTTTATATTTTATATATTTTATATATGATATTTATAATTTATTTCTGATTATATGATTACTATATAACACACTACTTCATTCTTTATATTTTTTTGGAATACGATAACATTTTTTTTGGACCTGTTGACTAACGCCTTCTCAAAGCGATGTGATTCCTTCACACATTACATGGAATGTATTGAGGATTGTTTTAATAAAAATATGTGATGAATATTAAATAAATTAGATACTATAATTATAATATACATCAATGTGATTTACTTTTCATTCTTTTAATATGACAATAAAATGGAAACAATGTTCATGTGTACGTACAACCTATAGTCTCCATGAACGGTGTATTTCATTTATTATCTCCAAATTTTATGGAAAACTAAAACTAAATATATAATGAATAAATATAATATTTATATCATTTTTTAAATTCTAAAGATAATTAAATCATGATCTATATAATAGAAATACAAAATAACTAGTCAAAACATACTTGAAAAACAAGCCAATTAACACCCGAAATAATGAAAATAATAAAAGATTGCTAAAAAAAGGGTAATAAGATCTTATGAGAAGATCATATATGAAATTATAAATATTTTTATGGTTATATTATAAGTTAATAGTATGATTAAAACCATTATACATGAGGTTATATAGTTTTCATCCAAAATTAAGTGTAAGGTAAGTGGATTTTTATCCTCACTTTTATTTCTGTGAGACTTATGCCATATTCACCACTCATTTCTTCTGTGTGGTTTATATACTTCCCTATGACATGTTATATCATTTATTTCATTTATTTCATGATATTAAGTGTTTCAATTGGTTTATTCTTTCATGGATATCACAATTAAATTGTTTCTCAAGTAGTAAGGGATTTCTTCTCAATTTACATTTCATTGAGACTTATTTTTTATTATGTAACAATTAAATTTAATGCGGTGTATATACTACCCCTTTTTCATTTAATATCATTATTCACTCATAACATAGGGTATTTTAGGTTTACTGTTGAATTATCTCATCCAAGGAGTTTTGAATTGAAAATTACTTTGTGGTAAATGTTATCTTTACAATATCACTTTATTTCGTGATTATTAACATTCTCTTTAAACAATCACATTATTGTAATAAATTTTCATTGGAAATTACATTTATCTTTAATACTGATATTCTTGTATTTTGTATATGATTATTTCATAAATCATATTCCATTTTTACATATGTTACATATGTTGACAGTTACTTGATTATCTAGGGAAATATTGATAAATCAATATTTTTTACACAATAAAGATATTTGATAAGGAATGTTTTTTATTAATTAAATATATTAATTGATATGTGAGGAATTATTTAGACTAGAAGTGACATTTTTGGACCCAAATTTATATATATTTTCAATTCAATGATAGGTTCTCATGAGATAAATCAGTTGGCCAAATTAAATGAGTTTCTACCTATAGTTTTAAAAAGACTTGTGAAAGGTATTGACGGTATAGGTTTTCATGTGAATCATAAATTAAATACAATAATTAATAATTTTATTCATTAAGAAGTATGTTTTATTATTATTATTTATCCATGATATCCTCACTTTTACATTATTTATGGATACATTTCTTTCTCATTTTATTAATAAAAAGGCATGTGTTTTATTTATTTACCTTTCCATATTGATTATTCCTTATAAAGTTATTTAAATGGCATGTGTGCTTGGTTATTTACCTTTCTAGGTTGATTATCCTTATTGATTCATGATATCTTCCATTTTATATAACCCTTACTGAGCATATGAGCTCACTCTTATTTTTTCCCCTTTCTCAAGGATACGAAGTTGAATTCTTGGAACGACTTTTAAGGATGAATTTGACTATCTTGTTTACATACTGTATTATATTTTATATCCCCAATGTAAAATGGCTATCATATATGTAATATGCTTCCCCCAAACTGCTAGAATTTTCTGTCCTTCAGGATTTGATTCCTTGTAATCATGCCAATGTATTAAAGAAAGGCTTTGGCTCCGGGCTTCTGGGGTCAGGGAGTTATAGATTACATCCTATCCACATTACCTGAAGACTCATTAGTATTATTAGGATTTAACTGAGATAAAAATTCTAGATGTTCAATTTCATTTCATAATGAACTTCTAGTCCTAACTGGTTGATCTACATCATAAATGATATTATCACTAAGATGATTGCTAGGAAGAAAGTAATTTATTGGGTTTACAAAAATCAATTATTCAATAACAAGATTAAAATATATCTGAGGAGTATCTTCATAAATATATTCTTTAATTTTTATCTTATGAGATAAACTTTCTAAAATAGATTGAAAATCGGTTTTATAAATAACATCCTTATATGTTAGTTGTGATTGTCTAAAAACAAATGGATCAATTTCATTAAACATATCAAGTGTTTTTTCCTCAACAATATTTGTATTATTATTAAAAAATATATAATCCTTACTATTTGGGGAATAACCAAAAAATATTCCTTCGCCATATTTTGGTGAAAATTTATATATATTATATTTAGCATTAACAATTAATACATTGCATCCAAAAACATTTAAGTATGAGACTTTTGGTTTCCAACTAGTCCAAAACTCATAAGGAGTTTTATTAATATAAGGCATAATTAATAATTGATTTATAGTATAGAATGCATTACTAGGTGCATGAGCCAAAAAAATATTTAGAGACTAAATATTAACTCAACATGGTTATAGTAATCTCTTGAAGAAATCAATTTCCTCATTCTAATACATCATAATGTTTTGGATTTATAGGTGCTTAAAATTTATATATATTAATTTTTTTAATACCAAAAGTTTCCAAATTATAGTGTACAAATCCTCCACCATGATCATTATAAATAGTTATCAAGGATATATTTTTATCATATTTAACACTGGCTGCAAAAAAAATTAAATAACATAAGGCTTCAATTTTCCTTAATAGAAAATAGACTCAAGTATGTCTAGTTTGATGATCAACTAAAATATATACATAGTATTTTCCAAAAATACTTCTAGTTTGTGTAGGAACAAACAAGTCCATCTACACTAACTATAAAGCATCAAAAGTTGATACTTCACTAATAGACATAAAGCTTGGCTTATGTTGCCTACCAAATTGACATGGATCATAGACATTTGATGAATAAAACATACATTCTAATAGATCCTTAGATATTCCTTTCATATATAAGTTAGCTATATTTTTAAGATTAAAGTTACCTAATATTTTATTCTATAACCATGATTAGTATTCCATTTCACTAAGGAAAGATAGATCTTGGATCCTAAGGTCTTTTATGTTTAAACTATAAACAATCTCATATTTATTTGAAGAAGGATTGAATTCATATTGAGAACTATGAACAATATATTTATAATTTTTTTATTTCACAAGATAACCCTCATTATATAACTATATTATGCTAATAGAGTTATTATTAAGTCCTAAAACAAATAAAACATTTGAAATTAATGCTTTTCTAAGAAGAAAAATGTTTCCTATACCAATAATTTCTCCTTTAGAATTATATCTAAATTTGAATTTACCACCTTTTATCTTTATGATCTTCTTAAATAAGTCTTTGTTGCAATTAATATTTCTATATAAACAACTATCTATATATAAAATGTTTTAGTTGTTGATACTTTCATTATTTTTTTGAAAAAAAAAGATATTAGCATTTCGAAACCCAAACCTTATTCTATCTGGTATTATCAGAATGTATTATTTTTAGAATCCACATTTTTTCAACATTACTACATTGAGAAATTTCCATTTCCATTAAAAAATATTCTTTTTAAAATCCTAAATACTGAAATTTATTTAAATAACTTTTTTATTTGAGTTTCTAGGACTTGGAAATTTTGTGCAAGATGGGGCACGATTTGAAACAAAATAGTTATTACTATAAATAGGTTTCTTGACAGTAAAACACATTTTAGAAATATATCTATGAGGTTTAATTTGTTTATACATTTTATCAATGTTTTCCTTTCCATAGTTAAACTTAGTTAAAAGTTTCTTCAGACTTGAAATTTCATATTTTATTTTAGAAACTATGTTTTTATCCTCATTATAATTTGAATTAGAACTATGTTTTACAATATCTATTTGTAAACTAATTGTCTCAAAAATAGACTTTTCAAGATATTTATAAATATTATCTTTTAAAATTTAATCTTTTTATTATATTTAGAATGTACTAATATTACTTTTGTTAATGTAGTAATTCTTGAATTTTATTTAACATGTTTACCTTGAAAATCTTAATGTTTTTTAGAAACATTAAAATTTTCATTTTGATGTAATTTAGAAAACCCAGATACTTATTAAAAAAATAGTTAAAATATTATCCACATTAGTTGAATAAGACTATTAATCTGAAGATGTAGAATTATTCACATCATTTCCATCAGTGTAATTAGAATTTAGTGTAATATTAGTACGATATTTAGCATTAGTTGCATTATCTATGAGATATTTTCTCACCTTTGTTATCTCTTTAAATAAACCATTAATTCTCTGCTCTGAACAATCATTGTTAGAAGAGTCCTCAGAATACGTATCTCCTTTAATTTCACTCTATGTATCTGAATCTGTCATAATATTATTTCTCTTGTGCTTATAATAATTTTTAGAATTTAATTCAAAATTACATTATTTCTTATACTTTCTTTTAATCTTAGGAAAATATGGTCTGATGTGTCATAAATTCTTAAATTTATAAAATATTACTTTGTAATACTATTTCTTATCATTATTATCCTTATGAATCTTCATATATCTATGTTGAACGTCATTATTTACAATAATCTTATTCATCATTCTATAAATATTAGCTAACCCATTTCTAGTATGTTCTGATAAAGTAATATCTAATTCAACAATATCATTCTTCTTCTTAGAATATTTCATAACATTCTTATCATATTAATCCTTAATAGGAAAATTATATTAAGTTTCAAAAGAAACTCCTCTATTTTTATTTTTCATCTTCTCTACATCCCTTTCTAGTTATCCCTTATACTGCATAATTGTTCCAATGAGATGATCAAGAGTAATATTTGTAATATTACTTATGTCATTCAAGGCTATTCTATTATATTCCCATTCACCATGCATTATTTCAATAATATTTTCAAATATAAATATATCGATAAGATCTTTCTCATAAGTGTATTGTAAACTATTAACAATAGTCATAAACCATTGGTTCCTCTTTGAAACTGATTCTCTAAGTAGAAAATCCAAATCTTGATAATCATATCTAATCATAGCACTTATAGTTTCAAAAAATTTATAAATTACATAGTGAGAAACATGTAGATTCTTCCATATAATCGTAGTTGCTTCACATGAAGAAATATGACTATATATTTTTCTTGTCATAGAACTTTTTAGAGTATTACTTACTCTATAATTCAATTTATATTCTTCTTTTCCCGGATTCGTAAAATCTATTACATCCTTATCTGGAATATTATAATCTCCAGTCAACATAAAAAAATTACCCACACTAGAACTGATAAGAAAATTTCTCATTCTTTTTCTAAACTGTTCATAATCGTTAGTATCAATTATAGGTGTTCTAAGAGGATTCAGATTTTTAAGAGTACCAAAATTCATACCATCCATTTTAAAGATAAAAGTAACCCTTTTTCTAAAAAACACTTTAGTGTAAAATAAATTTACAAATACGAATTTTATAACACAACTTAATGAATTTAAGTAACTAAAATAATAAAAACATAGAATCTATAGCAATAGAACCTACTCTCATTCCAATTTTTAGATTTTAAGAGTTTACGATGGATAAAAGAGGTGGTGAACTTTAGTTTAAATTTTTTAACTATGAAAAAACACAAAACATATTTATTCAAAAATATCAGACTTAAAATTCATCCAATGATCAGAGCATTTAAATCCAATATAGAAATTGTTTAATATATCATACTTTTTATAAATATCTTTTTTATTCTTATAAAAACAATTATTAGGATGATTACTATTGAAAAATTGCTAATAAAAATGCACAATAGAAAGTAAACATGTAAAAACAAGTAAAACATAACCTCATAATGGTAAAAATAGCCTACAATATTTATAAAAAGTAATTATACTCTTTAACCTTGTGATTTAAGGAGGTAAAATTTCTTAAATTAAGATATCTATAGTTTCAATAGTTACTGTAAAGTTTTGTCTTTCCATACCAGGAAATACCTTGATACGGTGATCAAATTTTCTCTATCTTCTAATACTATATAATCCATCAATACAATGATTGGTATGTCACTATCTTCCTAACCTTGGAAACTCTTGATCTAATGGATCATATTCACCTATATTTACATCCCTTAAATACCTTGATCAATACCATGATCAAAAAAAGTTAATAAAAAATAATAAACTTATATGGAATTTATAATCCTCACATGGATTCCTTTTGAATACAACTCTATAAGAAATTACAAAGACAGAGTACAAGATTTTCAAGTAGAGAAAAAAATTAGATGTTTTGATTTTCAAATGCATCATCTTTTATCTCCTTTAATGCACACTTATTTATAGGCATTTCACCAATGGTCATATTTACATTATTCTTATAGTTGCTTGCAATGACCTCAGATGGTATTACATTGATATGTCATCCAAATTCTTCCATCAGATGTCATTTTGTTCAACACTATTACAATAATAGAAATAATTTTGTCTGATAGAAATAATTCTAAATATTATTATTATAAACTTTGGACTGTCTGATGGACTATTCTACTAATTTTCAATCTGAAGAAATGAACAATGATCAGTCTGATTAATTGGAACTATTGTCATTCTAATGATTATGGCTTTCATTAGTCTGATAGAAAGAACACTTTTCTAACCATTGGTCAGAACACTAGTTAGTCTGATGTATCAGTGAACAATCAGTCTGATAGGCCAGATTGAATAGTAAAACATTTAAATTCACATAACATTAGAACCTTTTCTATGATCAGTATAAAAAAAATTTACTAAAAAACATACTAAAACACTTGTGATATATAAATTCAGTAAAATAGTGTTTTAATAAAGTGTTTGTGATTTTCAAAACTAAGGAAAGGAAAATTAGAAAGTAAAAATTTTGACTCAACACCTAACTAGGGAAGAATAAGTAATTTCAAATATGTTTTCATTGTAAATCAAGTCATTAAAGTTGGTTAATAACTTAATATTGTATTAAATGGATTTGTTTTATCAAATTTATGAATATGTTTTATTTTACTCTTCACAAGATTCTTAATAGAATTAAATTTTACATAATTAATTAACCATTCTCAATAAAATAATTTATGTATAATCATTTAATTTTATTTCAACATAGAATTATTGCAAATTTATTTACTTTATGTGATCACATTTAATCAATTAAATTATCTATTCATCACATAAATAAATAAAAAACTATTCAACAGGAAAAAAATATGTGATATGGTCATTATATTTTAATCCAATAGTTGGTTTATCAAGTATAAAATTAACCAACCATAACCTTATGGGGAATGATTCTTGAGTCATTTTTTTCTTGGGTTATATAATTTCTCTATTAACCCAGGTATCTCCTTAATTATTTTCACCTTGGATTATCTCATGAGCTACTTCCTCTCATTGGGAGCTCCATCCTTCATAAATTTTCACTCAATCATGGGTGAGAGTTACTAGTTTTTTTGGGATACATAATATAAATTATGGAAGCACAAACCCACACACGATAAAGGTGGAAGGGATGGTGCAAAAATCATCAAATTTAATTTAATATTACATATATCAAAAAACCCATGTAACAAATAATTAAACTAAATTAAATATCAAAACATACATATTTTAGTGATTTTTAGGATCAATTACAACATGTAATGATTATGCATTTAAAATTTATATCATTAATTTCAATTCATTCTTATTAATAATATAAAATTTTCTTGAATTAATAAAATAATACATAAATTAATTAATTAATTAATTGTCCTAATCATCTCTCTAAACTATAATTGAAATATGTCAATATTCACATCTTGTTTAATTTAAAATAAATTATATAATTTATATTTATATTTAAAATTGATTACATACAAATCATGTACTGATGAGGTCACATGACATGAAACCTCATTTTTAGCTTAAATTAATTACTAAAATCAACCATATATACATGGAATGTACTTGAGGCGAAATGATGTGTGGCCTTCGACATCTGATTAATTACGTTTCTAGAGTTTAAATTTTTCACGCCATTTATAGTCATTAAATACATTGTGTGAATTATTTTTTGTATGGTGGTCTTGTAATCTATACTTACATGAAAAGTATGCCCCCATAGTGTGTTGTGATGTAGATGATTTGTAGTTTTGTTGGTTAATTCATTTATTCTTGATGATGTGTATGGACACACAACATTCTATATTATAAATGACTTTCACCATTTTCAATGCATGTCAAGTAAATTTTGTGGACTATAAAATCACACATTATGTAGTAATAAATGTTACATGAATAATAATAAGAATTAATATCAACATGATCTGTTGAAAATTATTCGGTGTGTACCTGGTGTGAAAAAAATATATTACACAACATGTATAGCTTATGAAAAGACATGTAGTTCAGTATTTACTTAATAATCCACATTTTGACTCACACAATATTCCTATTATAGAATGTACCTTGTATGAGTTTGCATGTGTTACATTTTTTATACAACCAGTTGCATGTTATGTAATCCATTTTTTGGGTAACCATACAACTTTCCTTATGTCTCAACATCTATCTCACATAGGATATTAAGTGTTACACAACATGTACATAAAGCTACATGAATTGTAATTTTTTTGTCACATCCCTCATCTAACAATAAATAAGCATTTAGTAATGATGCTGTATAATTTTACAACACAGCTTACCATGATTTTTAAGGAGTCAATTATAATGTGGGTTCACATAGAGTTTATACCTGCTATATGTCATGTATTAAATTCCATGTTGTGTCCTATGATTTAATTTAATACACTTAATTTAATGAAATTATGTTCTAATAAATATGACATATCATGATTTGAAAATCATGTACATTGTGTGGTTTATTGAGACAATAAAACATGTAATTTACCATTACTCCTTGTATATACATGTTATCTGACCAGTAACCTCGACACCTCAATTCGGGAGATTTTATACTTCTTTATATATTATTGGCCTTTTCTTGACCAAATGAATTTAAATGAATATGTTATGTCAAATTTTGAATTAAGAATGAAAAATAGAAATGAAAAAAAAAGTAAAAAAGGTGTAAATTGATCAAAAAAATAGTAAATAATTAAAATTTACAATGTGAATTCATTGATACGAATTAAATGATCTAGGGCACAACATAAGCATCTTTGGTACCCACTAATGGTTTCCCAATGATTTTAAAGGATAAATATGACGAACAGGTGGAACAGAACCCAATACATTATATATATAATATTTAAAATTTAATTTATAATAAATTAAAAAATAGAATAAATTTAGATATTGGTATTCTTTTTTGTCACATTATGATGCTTCTCTTGTCTCATTTTCAATTCGGTTGATAATCCAAGTGAAGGCTATATTAGTTGTATACATATACGATCCATGAATCTCTAAACAAGATTTTTTAATCTTAGGGTGCTAGTGTGGTGGAGACAAGTATATTAATTCATTCTTCATTAATCACCAAAAATGGTTCTCTAGGTATCTCTATGATCATGAGATGGATGTAGGTGGATATTTTTCTACATGTTCTTTATAGAATTCATGAGAGGCTATTTTGTGCAAAACAACTCTCACACGTTCTAAAAAAAGTAAATTTGGATTTTTAACTTAGGGCTAAAAATTAATTATATAATAATGAGCCTTTATGTAATTTTCAATTTTAATTAATCCATATGTTAATTATTATTATTATTATTATTATTATAACTGATGACATGGGATGATCTCATTGATAAATATATCATCTCCTTCGGGTTATTAACATGTCCATCAATCCTCACAATTTATAAAATGTCTCAAAATAAAATAAATATATAAAAAATAATTATTATTAATTAAATGAATAAATAAATATTACAGAAACTAGACTCATAAATAAAAATTTATTCAATAAATATTATTTTAACACCCTGAGATTTTGAGAAATATTTTTTAAAGTAAATTTAATCATTTATTTTTTTTATTACATGATATGCAATGTTTTTATTTTGTTACATATAACACTGATTTTGACTAAAATTACAAGAAACAGCAAGTTAAGCTTGATCTACACACAACACTGAGTCATCTTGCGTTATACACAACATTAATTTTTAACAAAATGATGATGTATTATAAATATAGTTATTTAAACGCAATGTTATAACCTAGTTAATAAACTTAGTGATATAAATAATAATAACTACTTGATAAATATTAATTATAATGTTTTTATATAAAGGTAACTTATTGATTTAAATGTAATTTATTTTTGTTAAAGTCTTTATGTTTTTCAAAAATGTTATTTTCTAAAAATATTTATTATTTTTTTGTGAACATTAATAATATTAATTTATTGACCCTTATATACAATTAATTTTAAAAAAAAACTTATTTCTTTAAATAATAATAGGAAAACTATATTATGGTGAATTTTAGATAATTTTATGAAAAGATTAATTCTTGATGAATAATGAAAAATAATGAATTTTAATTGAAAACTACATTTTTGTTTAAATTATTTATAAGTTTAAATTATATTATAAATTTTTTATTAAGTAATATTAGTAAAATTGAAAATACATTAATAAAATTTATTTCTTTTTAATCAATTTTATATTTAAATTTGATATAAAAACTTTGTCAACTATTTAACATTTTCTCTTTAAAAACCTGCTTTCTCACCAAGCCAGTGAGATTAATTTTAAAATTAATGTTTCCACTTTTGTTAATTGAATTTGGATAAATGGATTCCATATTTTGAATCTGAAAATTTTATAAATTATAATAATTTCATATTAATTTTTAAACAAAATTAATAGTACAAATATTATAAATTAATTACAATCATTAAAGTAATAATATGTTTATCAGGTGCTAAACTAAAGAGATGAGGGATAAAATTACCAATACACTTGTATATGTCTTTTTTCTGGTCATATTATGACCATTCCATGTCTAAGGTTATAGGATGGTCCATTCTGTATCCTTGTGGAAAGTTAAGATGTTGGAGAACGTATTTCTTTTCAATGATACCAAGTGTGTCATCTCCCCCACTTATAAAAGGACACCCCCTATCCTCTCTTATTCACAATTTTAAATCCATTTTGATTATCTAATACCTACCAAAATCACTACATAACTTCTATAATCTCATCCTAGAAACCTTATTTTATAATTAAATCCAACCAAGGAAGTCATTGGGTGCAAACCTAAGGAGGATACCCGAATAAGAGGTAATGTTCATCTACAAGGGTTTTTATTTTATTTCATTATCCGCATCCATAAATTTTTATTACAAAATAATGACATAAAAAAATAAATATATTCCACATACATATATTTTTGTATGTTTATGAAATGTCCTACAAAACACTTCCACTTCAATCAAATGGGTTATGAAATCATCGTTCATTTGTACATCAGACTACCACCTCGCAAACCGATGTTGCTAATATTTCCATTACCACCTCTCAGGGTTGGATATGATGATGGATATAAAAAAATATATATGATATATATATCATAATTATACATCTAGAGTCAATATATCATATATAAATGTTTTAATTTTCACTCAATAAGTTTTATGATAATATTGCTCTTGTGTACGGTGAACCACTGCCTCACGAAGTGATGTGATTCGTTTTTCACTAATGATTTACATGAAAGAAAATAAGTATAATTAAATGTGATATAAATGACATAATTATGATATTAATTAAATATTTATCATTTTTAATGTTTAATATATCATTTTATTTATTAACTTTTCACTGACTAGATGATGATAACATCATTAGTGTACGTGTGGGCCACCTCTTTCACAAAGCGATGTGACTCTCTATTTTCATCACCACACCAAATGGATGATATCTATAAGTATATTTAAATAAATAAAATGTGATATATAATATTATTATCATTATTTAAAGGTATTATATCACTTACAACATTTCTATAAAGATTTTTGATAAATGGTAATGTCACACATGCGTACGCACGACCTACCATCCCCATGATCATAACACACTTCATTTCTAAATAACAAATTTCATGATTAGACATGATATTATAATATATTTATAAATATAATAATTATTTCATTAGTATTATTCTAGAGATAATGTAACCATTATAAAGGTAAGAGTATAGAAACTAACAAATAAAAACATATATATGAAAAACAAGGTCGTTATTACCCAAAACGTGACTCAAAATGAAATTGTTAATAAATGTATTATAAAAGGACATAAGTAAATAATATATGGTATGATATATATATATATAATTATGGTTATGTAATAGATTTATAATAAACTTTTATTTATTATATCGTAGGAGCTAATGTGTTTGAAGGAATTCATGACTTAAGATAATGGATGTCCAACCCACTTTGTACTTCCATGATACACATGCCAAATTCACCACCAATTTATTTTATGTTATGTATATACAACCTAAGAATCTATATTATGATTCATATCCTAAAAAATATTATAGTTTACATATCCATTTTATTATCTCTCTTTCATGGGGTTTACATTTCAAAAGTTAAAAAATTGATAAGGGGATTTGTAGTCACACTTTTATTTTTGATAGACTTCCACTATATTCATCGCATGATTCAATTTATGATATATATACCTCACAATGACATGATATATCATGTATATACCTAATTTAATTATAAATATTATTTTACCTGATTTTATTCTTCCATTAGGATTATGATTCAAAAGTTACTCAAGTAGTAAGAGATTTTTGTCTGAATTTTTCTTCTTTGAGACGTACATTATGTTATACACATATATTATTTTACAAGGTGTAAAAAATAGCCCTTATAAAATTTAATATCATGAAATTATTAATTCTCAAGAAATTTTCTTCTTCATTTTGTGTTATTCCTTCATGGGGATTATGATTCAAATATACCATAGTGGTAAATACTTTATGTTGCAATCTCATCATTTCTTGGGATTGTTTATGATTATGTTTTTATGGTAAATTATTATGATACATTTCTCAAGAAACTGATGGATTTTACTACCTTATGGTTATTCATGATTTTTTGAAGAAATATTACCATTTTCAACTATTTGGTACTAAAAATAATTAAGAATATGTTTTTTAGAAAATATGGTTTCATTTATCTCTTTGGTCAGTAATCCATTTTCTTTCAAAACCATTATTGCTAAAAATGACTTAAATTTTTTTATTATAATCCTATTATTTTTAAAATAAATTTTTACCCATGTTTCACATATTCAAAAACATTTAAAAAAAAATATTCATACCATTTTCCAAAAAAATTCCTTTTAAGGTATTACCAAAAAACGTGAAAGGAATTTTTTTTAACATGTACGGCATGATCGAACAATCCTGTATTCATGAAAATTATTATCTTTAATCATAAAATTTAATTTTTTCAAGGTTATTTTCAAATAAAATTATTTTCAAAAAAATATGTTTTAGAAAACAAATTTCAAAGAGTAAAGTTTATTTTCCTCATGAAATGTTTTAAATGATTTTTAAAGATTCCTTTATAAGTTTTAAATATTATTTTCAATGAAAATTATTTTTAAAATGTTTTATATTATAAAAGGTTTAATTAAATGAGAAAATTATTTTTTCATCAAGAAGTTTTTTAAAGTATTTTCCAATATTCCTTGATAAGTTATAAAGGTTATTTAAAAAATAATTTTGAAAATGTTTTTTGTTTTAAAAAGTGATTTTCAAAGAAAGGTCATTTTTTTATGAAATTTACTATGTAATATTTCAAAATAATTATCTACATAAGATGACATCCTTTGAGGTTACTTATGATTTACTAGGGATATGATAAAGAGATACCATTCATATTCTTTCTATGAGTGGTTTATGTTTAGGATTACAAGATATTTATGAAACCAGTTTCCCTTACATGTGTTATATCATGAAAAAATATTTTTTAAATCCATATCTCTTTAAATTTGTTATGTTATCATGAAATGATGAAATTATGAAATTATTATGAATCATATCCATTTTATAAAGGTTATGATATGATGAAATTTTTATGAAACCCATTTCATTTCATGGCTTATGATATGATGAATGCTTTATGATATTGTGGCACACATATCTAAGATTTTATTTATGTGATGGTGGAAACATTATATAAAAAGATGCATGGTACCTTTATCTACCTCCAATTCATTGGGAAATGATTTATATCCCATGATATAGGTAGGATGTGAATGCAGAGTGAAATCAGTTCAGTATGGGAGTTTTTATCCAATGATGGTCTTGGGAGTGATCCTTAACTACTATGATGATTTGGGGAGTGAACTCATTCCACTATAATGAAAAGGCTTCCACTGGGGATGGTTTTTTGTCCCAAAAAATAGGCATAGATACCCATATAGTAACATTATAAGTATTTTTAAATGATCCTTTACTAATAAGGAAAGGATTTTCTATGCATATGTGTATGTCAAAAATCTATGTCTTATTCCAATTTTATGATCTCATGGATCATGTTCCTTAATTACCTTATGATTCATGTATTATGAACTCGTAATAATTATTTTGTGACTTAATATTATTATATTTGATATACATGGTTCCATTTTTTAATGTTATCATCATGTTCTCATAGCCTTATGCTCATGTTATGCTTGTGTATCTTCTATTTTTACACTTACTAAGCATCAAAGATCACCCTTTATTGTGTTTCCTTTCCATAGGTTATGTATAATGGTTTTAAGAAGTACTGAATGGGAATATAATTATGGGATACAATAAATAACCTTCATGAATTAATAATATTGTGTTCCATCATTAAAAAGGCACTAAACTATCATATTCCTCAAGAATGGATATGTGTAGATTAATGAATATTCATCTCAAAATATGTTACATCCATGTATGAGAATCCTGGATTTCGATAGTTTTTATCAGAGGAAATTATTAGTTGATTTTTTGAAACTAGAATTATAAAAAATCAGTGATGTACCTATGGGTATTTCTAAGGATATGTCTAGGGTTGTATCAATGGAAAAATCTAATCATGAGTTAATGTATAGGTAACTGTATTGGAATTTTGGTAAAGAATACCGAAATTGATCTCCATGTAATCATATCCCCTTATGGATACTACAAGTGGTTATGGATCTAACACAGAGGTAAATAGGGGTAATTACTATGAAAATTACACATTGGGATAGAATTAATCATCTCTTGGTGCATGACAATAGGTCTTGATTCAAACCTGGTTTAACACTCCCAGGGGATATTCTTTAGAAATTCAAAAAACTCATTATGAATCATTATGATGGATTTAAATAGATAATAACCATGAATGGCCTAGATTAAACCCATGGTTTATAGATTTAAATAAACGTGTCATTATTTGGACACCCTATAATTGATTTTTCCTAATTATGTGGTTCCCCACTATGATTAGTGTTTCTCACATTATGGTTTTGGTTTTCGTTGATGGATGTAACCCAAAAGAACCATGTTAATTCTAAGTACCAAAAATAATGAAACTATTCTCCTCCTAAGAAACCAAAAGTTATGGGTGCTGGAATGAAAAATCTTATTGTTATTCTCATAAAACATTCTCAAGTTCTGAATCGTTATGGAATTCCAAACTAGAAAAGTAGGGAAGAACATTCTATTGAGTCTATCATGAGGAAACATGCACCTTCTTTTAGGGGTTCTTATGATTCGCTAGTTTCAAAGCAATGTATTTTCACCAATGAAATTTTTTTCCTTTCATTTAGTATTTAGAGCATAAGAAATTAATTTTATTATTTTTCTTTTTGAAGGTGAAGAGTGGAAATTGTTGAATCTTATTAATAATATGAAGCAACACGATGAAATTGACTCCATGGATTGGGATGAGTTTAAGAACTTATTTTTCAAGAAGTACATTCCTCATATTCTTCATATGAAGATGGACAAGGATTTCCTTGATCTAAAAGAATGTATTATGAATTCATTGTAACTTCTGAGGAAAATTTCACCAAACTCAGTTGGTATGCTTGTGGTTTATTCATCCTAACAAAAATTAAGGTTGATCTATTATATAGTGACTTAAAACCAAGTCTCAGAAGGGAATTATTCATATGGTATATTAGTAACTATGAAGAGTTTGTTCGATGTTCTATCATAGTGAAAATATAGGTTACAGTAACATATCAATCTACTAGTTTTGATAATTCTATAGAAATAGAATTCAAGGGGAAATCTAAAAACCATAGATACAAGAAGATGATATTTCCTTCATGCCTAATGTGTGGTAAGAAACATGGAAGAAGTTTTCCTAAGGGAACTAGTAAATGTTTTATGTGCATAGGGGATGGTCCTTGGGAAATTGACTGTTTAAGAGATGGGAAGAATTTAGTTAACATTGTGAATATATATAATTCTTCACAAAATGCACCACCAAAACTCTAATGTTTCAAATTTAAGGAGTATGGGCATTATGTGAATAAATTCCCCAGTCCATGGGCTAATGAGGATGATAAACAACAAATACCTATAAAAACAATAAAAAAAGGAAATCTTATGTAATCTGAATGGTTGAGGTGAATCATTATAATTAGTTCACATTAATCCTCCCCTCCTTAGTTGGAAATTTCATGTTTGATTTTGTATGAATAATCCCTATGAAAATTTTATTATTCATCCTTTATAGAAATTTCTTGTGATTATCTCCATCTACATGAATTTTGGAAAAATAATTTCACGTTTAATATTCTATTGGAGCTTATTTCTGTCTCTCGATAAATTTAACTTAATATATTCTTTCAAAAGTTTTTGTATAAGATTAGAGCTTATTTATGGAATAAATGGTGAAATATCATTTGAAATCATATATGTCTATTGATAAAGTTAACTGAATATTTATGGATACCAACATGGTTTTATGACTTTAAGGTTTATTATATGTTTGAAGTCATGGATACCCCTTTTCTAGTTTTATGTGATGATAGTTTATCAATATTAATGAAATTTTAAGAAATGTTTATGGAAAACTAAACCCTTTCATTTTGATAGTGTTATTTGAGGAGTAATTCCTTTATACTTTTTGGAAATATTATAAAAGGTGTGGGTAATCTTTATGTTTTATCTTATCTTTGATGTTGATAAAATTATGTGTTATAGTCGATCACTATATGATTCTAGTGCACTTTATTTCTATCAGAGAATATTTCTCTTTATATCTTCTTTCTAGAATATATAATAACGAAGTGGAAAAGTTTCATGGAGTTCCAAATTCAATTTTATTTTAACCAAATATTGATTTTACCTCAATGTTTTGGAAGGGTCTAAAGAAGCTATTGATAGAGAGCTGAGTTTCATCATTGTATATCATTCTCAAATATATGGTCAATTTGAGAGAATAATTCAAACCCTATAAAATATGATAAGATCATATTATATGGGTTTCAAATGTGGTTGGGATCAAAACCTTCCTAAATATGAGTTTTCTTGCAAAAATAGATTTCACTTGAGTATTAATATTAATACTTGTGAATCCCTTTATGAAAATAAGTGTATAATTCCAACGTACTAGAAAGATGTTGAAGAAAGAAAAATATTGGGACCTAATAAATATTATGACATGGAAGAGAACGTTAGATCCATTCAAACACATGTAAGAATTATAAAAAATTCATAAAAATGTTATTTTAATAATCAATGATGTGATATAGAATTTGAATTTGGTGAAGAGTTAAGGTTTCGGGTGCAGCGGAAGTGCATTGGTGGATGTTCCCACTTGACTTTTTGTCATTAGCAATGATCAATCCGAGATCAATATGATGATAAACACCAGTCTCCACGGATCGAATCACAGAAATTGACAAAAGAAATTGAAATTCCCAAAACCAAAAATTAGGATCGTTACAGGTTGATTATAATTAAATTAATTAATTATAAAGAAATACCTTTTGCAGTGTTCTTTCTTCATTGATTTTCTTGATCACGTTTCGATATGACTCGTTTTTGCGTCATAGAAGCCATGTGTATACTTCCTCTAGCGGTGATCCACACATGTACCTCGTATCTTGGGACGTTGCCAAAGGAGTCTCCCAGTGCTAGCATGGAGAAACCTTTTCTTGCGTTTTCTACCATAGATCATCTTGATCCGATGAAATAGGATCTCTCTCAGTCTTGAGAGCGTTCATGGAGAAAGAGGTTATTTCGGCCTTGAAAGAATTCTCCAGAATTGTTGTGCACAACGATTCTCTTTTGTAGGAAATGATTTGGGGTTGTGAGGATATTTATAATCGAGTTTGAGGTTGTAGAGTTATGACAATAAATAAACACATTACGCATTTCATTTATTTCATTAACTCTTATTTAAAACACCCATGTCGAATAATTAATTCCTTGACATGCGCTCACACTGATTATAATAAATATCATTTAATAAAACTATATTATATCCTCAAAATCCCGACTGTAAAAACTACACGTCATGTAATAATAAATACACGGCGTGTACTTGTTTTTCATTGAAAACTACATGGCGTGTACATTAAATGTACACAGCGTGTATATCTTGTTTTCATTTATTCATTTCCTTTACAAAATGAAAACTACACGGCGTGTACATTTAATAATACACGATGCGTACTTGTTTTCAAAATAAAAACTACACGGCATATAATAATTAATACACGACGTGTACTTGTTTTTATTTTATTCTTACTCCAACATTAAAATGATTTAGGCTTCCTTGAATAATTATTAAACCACGTATGGTAATAATCTTTATTCTACTTGAGATACTTGAATACACTTATTGTGTGACCCTCTAGGCCTCTTTCTCATTAGCATTAGGCGGGCTTGCCTAAAGTCCAAGATTACTATCTAGAAACGGGTCAAGGAAACCAAGATAAAGAATTTGACGCCGCATTGACGTATCACTTCATATGAACTCTTACTGTGTAATTTAATCCCTTTGTCTCGATATCTCATCAAGGAGGTTTCATGGTAGTGTCATAAACCTATATGCTTGATCCTTCGTTCTTTGACTACCTAAAATTAACTCGTCCTTTACACCATGTCCATTAACTTTAATGTGACAGTTCTATTTCAATCAAAGGGCCGAGATATCAACTTCAATAAATGGAAGGGACAAATCCTTCTTCGAATTATCCATTAACAACGTGTCACTCGTGACACACCCAACGTACCCTACTTCCCGCCAACTGTCTGCATGATGGTTTTCGTCAGTAAATCTAAGTGCGTGAATCATGACATGAGTTAATGATAATATTCCAGTCTAAGGACCATTACAAATGCTCGTAGATAGTAATGTCTGATGACACTAAGACATACAGAATTACTACTGGCGGGTCTGTTCTCATAATCTCTCATCTTAGAGATTACCAAGTGCGATCTCCATGAGAGAGAGTCTCATCTTCTTACAAGTACTCGCCCATGATGGTCTATATACTATGTGTCCTATCATAGTATGTCATCCAACAATAGAACATTATTTAAGAATATTGTTATAGCATTTCAAGGTTCTAATCCTAGCGGGGATCTTCCATGACCTTATTAATTTAACAAATATTCCAGGACATTATTATATTATAGTCATGCAAAACAATGAACAATATATAATAAGTGAACATTCATGTAATCAAAGTATAAAACAGTTGTTTCTCATGACACCAACCCTTACAAACTCCCACTTGGACTAGAGCCAACTGCCTACAACTTTTAGTCCGCTAGACCTCACAGGATGATCATGTTTCCACTGAGTCAAGGATTTAGTCAAGGGGTCTGCCACGTTGTCTTCCATGGAAATACTGCTCACTGCAACTTCACTTCTCTAAGAAAAATCCCTCAAGAGATGATACTTCTGAAGTATGTGATTTGTCCGCTGATGTGACCTTAGCTCTTTTACAAGTGCCACCGCTGCAGTATTATCACAATAGAGTGTGATAGGATCTTTACTTCTTGGTACAACATCCATCTCTTGGACGAAGCTTCGCATCCATACTGCTTCTTTAGCTGCCTCAGAAGTTGCGATATACTCAGACTCTACTGTAGAATCTTCCACCACACTTTGCGTGGAGCTCTTCCATCTCACTGCACCTCCATTAAAACTGAAGAAGTATCCAGTCTTCCACTTCATGTCATCTTGATCAGTCTGGAAACTAGCTTTTACATGTCCTCTAATGACTATTTCCTCATCTCCTCCATAAACTAGGAACATATCCTTAGTACACCTCAGATACATAAGGATAATCTTGACTGCCATCCAATGGTGGTCTCCTAGATCTGTTTGATATCTTCCTACCACACTTAATGCGTAAGCAACATCCAGCCTCATGCATAACATAGAATACAGGACTGACCCAATCGCAGATGCGTAAGGGATCCTTTCCATTATCTTTCTTTCCTCATGTGTCTGAGGACAAATTTTCTTGGAATTATGAATGCCATGTGACACTGGCGACAATCCCCTCTTGGATTGTTCCATACTAAATATCTTTAGTATCTTATCAATGTATGTACTTTGACTCAGGCCCAGCATTCTCTTGGATCTGTCACAATGGATCTTGATCCCAAGAATATATGCTACCTCGCCCAAGTCTTTCATGGAGAAGCATTTATACAACCATGCCTTAACTGACTGTAATACAGGCACTTCTTTTATAATTAGTAATATGTCATAAACATATACTATTAAGAAAAATACATCACTTCCACTAAACCTTTTATAGACACAAGGCTCTCATTCGTTCCTAACAAAGAAAAATTCTGTTACGGCTTCATCAAAATGAATGTTCCATGACCTTGATGCTTGCTTTAATCCATAAATGGATTTATGTAACTTGCATACCTTATTGGCATCCTTTGGAGTCACAAACCCTTTGGGTTGTGTCATATAGACATCTTCCAAGAGGTTCCCGTTAAGGAATGTTGTTTTGATATACATTTTCCAAATTTCATAGTCATGGTAAGTGGCAATGGCCAATAGGATTCTGATGGATTTCAGCATCGCATCCGGTGAAAATGTTTCATCATAGTTAATTCCTTGACGCTATCTAAAACCTTTTGCAACCATTCATGCCTTATAGGTGCTGACTTGCCCCTCCATGCCCAGTTTCTTCTTGAATACCCATTTATTACCAATAGTATTTACATCAATTGGAGGATCTACCAAAATCCAGACTTGGTTTTGGTACATGGAATCCTTTTCAAAATTCATGGCTTCTTTCCACTGGGCATCATCTGTGCCTTCAACAGCTTCCTTGTAGGTAAGAGGATCATCATTTTCAACCAATAATGAGTCAAAATCCTCGATGAAAAGAAAACCATATCGTTCTGGTTCTCTCACCTCTCTCATGCTCTTACATAGTTCTTATGTCTCTGGAACAGATTCTTCTTCCATGGGGCTTTGTGGAATTTGTTCTTGTACCAACTCCTGTGTATCTTGAGCCTCGACTTAATATAAGTCTATCTCGTTCCCACTATCTCTTTTGGAGATGTGCTCCCTCTCAAGGAATATGGAATGTCTTTCCACTATAACCTTTTTGTATGAGGGGTTGTATAGGTAATATCCCCTTGTTTCCTTGGGATATCCTAAAAAGATACACTTTGTTCCTTGGGATGCAAGCTTGTTACCTGAAGAGGCCTTAAAAAATGCTTCGCTACCCCACACATGTAAATTCGATAACAAGTCTTTGCATCTACTCCATAACTCATATAGAATACCATTTATCGATTTAATTGGTACTTGGTTTAGTATGTGTGCTACTGTTTGTAATGCATATCCCCAAAAGGATAATGGAAGACTCGCATGACTCATCTTTGATTTCACCATGTCCAATAGGGTGTGGTTCCTCCTTTCACTTACACCATTCCACTGTGGCGTGTAAGGAGGAGTGAGTTGAGATAGAATCTCAAACTCCCATAAGAAATAAATGAAGTCCTGATTAAGATATTCTCCTCCTCTATCCGAGCGTATTTTATTAATCTTCTAACCAAAATGGTTCACAACATCATTCTTGTATTATTTGAACCGATCAAAAGAATCGGACTTATACCTCATTAAGTAAATATATCCATATCTACTAAAATCATTAGTAAAAGTTAGGAAGTATGAGAACCCACCCCTTGATCCAATTGGAAATGGTCCACACACATCTGTGTGAACTAATTCTAGAATCTCTTTAGCCCTTTAACCTTTCCCACTAAATGGGGATTTGGTCATTTTTCCTTGTAGACACACATGACATACACCAAGTGGTTTAGTTCGAAAGAATCTAAGTATCCATCTTGATGTAATTTTGTCAAATGTTTCTCATTGACATGTCTCAGCCGGTGATGCCAAAGTTGGGTGTGGTATGATTCATGTGAATTGATTTTGTTATCGATTTCCATTACTTGTTTTGTATAGTCTAACACATAAAGGCCGTTATATAAATGTTCCATACCAAAAAAATGCTATCCTTATAAAAGTAGCAACATGCATTTCCAAACATGAACATGTATCCATCAGTATCTAATCTGGATACTGAAATAATGTTTCTAGTAATAGAAGGCACATAATAACAACCCTTTAACACCAAGATCATTCTAGTTGGCAATGTGAGGTGGTAGTCCCCGACAGCTACAGCACCAAGTCTGGCTCTGTTGGTTGCTCGTAGATCTACCTCACCTCGATCAACCTTCCTGAATCTACATGGTTCCTGTATTTGGATACAGATGTGAGAACCACAAGAAGTATCTAATACCCAATTAGTATAAATAGATATATTTCATTCAAAAACAAACACACCTAAAGCCTCCCCTTGCTTCCTTGGTGGGTGCACTTTTTCTTCCAGTGTCCCTTCTTGCCACATGCGAAACAAACAACATCTTGTTCCCTTTCCTCCCCTTTGATCTTCCTTTTCTTGGAAGGCCTTGAAGTATCTTTGGGCTTAAATCTATTTTCCTTACCTTTCCTTTTATTCACCATAATGAAAGAAGGTTTTTCACTCTTCATGTCATTATCCCCTTGTCAAATAAGGAAAAGAATATCAGACAGAGACTTCTCAATGTTGTTCATGTTGAAGTTCACAACAAACATTGAGAAGCTCTGGGGAAGTGATGCAAGAATGAGATCGGTACCAAGTTCTTTGGGGAGTTTAATCCCTAGAAAATCCAAGCTCTCAATTTATCCAATGAACATGACTACATGAGGCCCAGCTAGGTCACCCTCTCCAAGCTTGCTCTGAAATAGATCCTTGGAGATCTCAAACCTTTCCTGTCTTGCTCTCTCCTGGTATAGACCATGAAGGTTCTCAAGAATGCTGTAGGCATCCATGTCTTCATGAGACTTCATGAGATCACTAGACATAGATTACAACATCAAACATTGAACGTTGAGTGCATCTCTGAAATGTTGATCATAGATGAGGAAATCTTTATCACTCTCCCCTTGGGAAGGGGGATCAGGAAGTGAGGACTCCAGCACGTAAAACATTCTTTCATGGCGTAGGATAACCTGAAGGTGCCTAAACCATTCCTGAAAGTTATTGCCGGTGAGGATATTGTCTTTATCCAGAATTGATCGCAGAGAAAATGTGGTTGATGTGTTTTTCATTTTGATTCTATAGATTAAAAGATCAGATTTATCAGTACCTTTTTATTACATTTTATAAAAAAATAATAAATGAATTTATTAATTCTCCCACTATTTTATCAAGTCCCAATGGCCCTCACCATTGAACTTGTAATGTTCAGTTGCTTTGAAATTCTAGTGGAAAGGATCCATATTCCCCTTCGCATAACCCCAACAAGGGTTGGTCAAGCTATTTGAAGGTATTTGGGTAGGCAGGTCTTTGCCAACTATGGGCTTACAGTTCCTTAATATGTTGAGTGTACTCCCCAATCCTAAAATCCCGAATTGGATTTCCTCAACTCTTACCTCCAATATTACATCAAGTCTAGCAAGGGATACTCCTCTTAATGTAATATGGTTAAGTCAACCCGAAACAATTCATATGGGATTACTTTATAAAAGTAAGTTTCCCAACAAGGGTTGGTCAAACACATAGTTTTATTTAGTCTTTCCCTTAATAAAGTAACGGAAGGCTTTGCATGACTTAAAATGGTATTTGAGGGATTTTATTCTTTATGCATAGTTTCACATTATCACATGATTGTTAATATTAATTGATGATTTCTTGAGTGATTAACCATGTTTCGATAATGTTTACGCATAGTCTGGTTTTTATTTTATTTCATCTTTGCATGCTTTTTCATTTTATTAACTATGTGATCACGACAACACATACATAATAAATAAACCATGCAATCAAACAGAAATAAAATAAGATGGCATGATCATGAGCTTCTATTGGTTAACATATCTAGCGGTTTGATAAGCTAACCCTGACCTAGGGAAAAAACCATGAACCTGATGGTTCATGTTTTTCATCTCCCACCTGTCCACCTTTGTATCTTCTTGGGTTGGTTTTGCCTCAACTTTGGATTTCGAACCGTCTCCTCTGGCTTGTGAGATCCTCCATTACATGGGGTTTACATTAAAGAAACCATAGGGCACGCATGCCCTACATTTTATTGGAAGAAGCCTCGCAGGCCAACGAATTTAAATTAAACAAATTTAAATGAAGCCATACACACATAAAAGGGGTCTTTGGTCTAGCTCATGATCATCCATAGCATGCAACGACATTTACACATATTTAGAATTCAAATTCTTTTAATCATTCTATCATTTAAGATAAGTCGCGCTCGAATTTAATTAATTATGATCTTATAATTAATCAATTCTTTATCTTAAATTCCTTTCTGAATTTCCTTGAGATTCTTCTCATCCATATTCCTTGTATAGTTATTTGTACTTTTGGAGGAAACCTGGTGAAATTTCTGGGAAGTACACGGCGTGTAGTTTATATTTACATGGCATGTATTTCTTTTCACCCTTTACCCAAAGTACACGCCGGGGGCTTTGGCTTGTTTTATATACTTTGGAAATTTTTGATTACATGACATGTAGATAAATCATAAATGGTGTGTACTTCCTCATTACGCAGTAACCAACCTGGAGATCTCGTGTATCTGGTACGAGGATTATCCTTGTACACGGTTTCACCTGGGATAGATCAGACTACATGGCGTGTTTCTCCAACATACACGCCATGTATTCTGGTTTCCACGTGCCATTAAATTCTGGTCAACATGGTGTAATAAATACTCAGGCATACTCAATTCACACGGCGTGGTTTGGCGGACCATTACTGATTTGTTGAACATAAGTACATGGTGTGTAGTTTTAATTACACGTCATGTATTCCTGTGACGTACAGACAGAAAGAACAGCTCCTTCGGATGAGTTCCTCGTTTTTATTTTAATCAAAATTTAAATTAAAAGGTTGTTTTTGTGATATGAATCGAGAAAAGAAGGAGGAATAACATATATCGTTTATTCAAATTTATAGAATGATTTATTTCGAATTGAATCAAATATAAATGCATAAATTATCAACGAAAATTAAATAACTATAATCAACATTGTAACCTCCCTCTGATGCCATTTGAAGGTTCCAGACGCAGCGGAAGCGAGTGGGTGGATGTTCCCACTTGGATTTTTTTCATTAGCAATGATCAATCCGGGATCAATACGATGATAAATGCCAGTCTCCACAGATCGAATCACAAAAATAGACAAAAGAAATAGAAAGTCCTAGAACCACAATGTAGGATCGTTACAGGTTGATTATAATTAATTTAATTAATTATAAAGAAATACCTTTTGCGGTTTCTTTCTTCTTTGATTTCCTTGATCGCGTTCCGATGTGATTCGTCATTGCGTCATAGAATCCAAGTGTAGACTTCCTCTAGCGGTGATCCACAGGTGTACCTCGTATCTCAGGACGTCGCTATAGGAGTCTCTGGGTGCTAGCTTGGAGAAACTTTTGCTTGCGTTGTTCGCCTTAGATCATCTTGATCTAATAGAAGAGGATCTATCTCAGTCTTGAGAGCGTTCATGGAGGAAGAGGTTCTTCCATCCTTGAAATAATTCTCCAGAATTATTGTGCACGATGATTCTCTTTTGTAGGAAAAGAGTTGGGGTTGTGAGGATATTTATAATAGAGTTTGAGGTTGTAGAGTTATGACAATAAATAAACGCGTTATGCGTTTCATTTATTTCATTAACTATTATTGAAAACCCTCATGTAGAATAATTAATTCCTTGACATGCGCTCAGTCTAATTATAATAAATATCATTTAATAAACCAATATTATATCCTCAAAATCCCGAATGGAAAAACTACACGGCGTGTACTTGTTTTTCATTGAAAACGACACGGCGTGTATATCTTGTTTTAATTTATTCATTTCCTTTCCAAAATGAAAAATACACAATGTGTACATTTAATAATAAACACCGTGTAATTGTTTTCAAAATGAAAATTACACAGTGTTTAATAAGTAATACACGGCGTGTAATTGTTTTCATTTTATTCTTCCTCCAACATTAAAATGATTTAGGCTTCCTTGAATAATTATTAAACCACGTACGTGAATAATCTTTTTTCTACTTGAGATACTTGAATACACTTAGTGTGTGACCCTCTAGTCCTCTTTCTCGTTGGAATTAGGTGGGCTTGCCTAAAGTCCGAGATTACTGTCTAGCAATGGGTCAAGGAACCCAAGAGAAAGAAGTTGATGCCGCATTGACGTATCACCTCAAACGAACGCTTACTGTGTAATTTAATCCCTTTGTCTCGATATATAATCAAGCAGGTTTCATGACAGTTTCATAAACCTATAGGCTTGATCTGTCATTCATTGACTACCTGAAATAAACTCATCATTTACACCATGGCCATGGAATTTAATGTGACAATTCTATTTCAATCAAAGGGCCTAAATATTAACTTCCATAAATAGAAGGGACAAATCCTTCCTCGACTTATCCATTAACAACATGTCACTCGTGACACACCCAACGTACCCTAATTCCCACCAACTGTCTGCGTGGCAGTTTTCATCAGTAAATATAAGTGCGCGAGTCATCACATGTGTTAATGATAATCTTCCAGTCTAAGGACCATTACACATGCTCACAGATAGTAATGTCCGATGACACCAAGACATGGGGAATTACTACGGGCGGTTCTGTTCTCATAATCTCCCATATTATAGATTACCAAGTGTGATCTCCATGTGAGAGAGTCTCGTCTTCTTACGAGTACTTGCACATGATGGTCTGTATACTATGTGTCCTATCATAGTATCTCATCCAATCGAATAACTTTATTTAAGAATATTGTTATAGCATTTCAAGGTTCTCATCATAGCGGGGATCTTCCATGACCTTATTAATGCAACAAATGTTTTAGTACATTATTATATTATAGTCATGCAGAATAATGAACAATATATAATAAGTGAACATTCATGTAATCAATGTAGAAAACAGTTGGTTCTCAGGACACCAACCCTTACAAGAAGAACTTCAATGATTTTCTCTTTAGAATAATTATGGGAAAACTAATCCCAAGGTAAATTAATCCCATTAAAATACTTATGTTGGCCTCCTATAATTGGAATGCACACAAATCATTCTTAATTTGTCTAATTATTAATTATTAAGATAGATTTTGTTTAATCATGTTCAATTATAATTTTATCCTCCATTGTTAGTATTTACATCATAAGATAGAATTATAGATTTTTTTAAGTGTAATACACCGATAATAATGATCTACTGCTACTTGTCCTACCGATATACAAGTCACTCATACCTGACTCACTAATATATGAGCTACTGATGAAATAAGCTACCGAAAATCTAAGTCACTGACAGATTTCTAAGCTACCAATAGAGAGACTAACCAATAGAGAGACTCAGAATTTTCGCTAAGTATGAGTCACCAATAGATTGACTCACCAAAATATTGAGTTACTGATAGATGAGATACTGACGCATCACCTACTGAAAACTCAACCGACTAATTCGGAGTTACTAATGCAAGTTTGATCAACTGATAGAAATGATCTACTCATAGAAATGATCTACCGATAAAAATTATCTACTGAGAAAAATGATCTACCGATAGAATGAGCTACTAATAGACCAACTCACAAGTAGCATGAGTCACTGATAGTCTAACCTTCTAATAGGCCGATTCATCAATGATCTGTCTCTTAAAATCAAAATTATTACTAATGGTCATATTTAGGTTATTTAATGATACTGATTTTATTAATGATCATTTGTAGACAATATTAATGACATTTTTAGTAAAAAAAATATGAGGTATGAGGAACACTATATGATTATTATCATGCTCCTCATCAGCCCTATAATTTATAAAGTAATCACCTGGGTGAAAAAGAAAAGAGATGTTTTTGAACACAATGATGTAGGGCTAGGAAACAAGCTCTACCGACCAGTTGGTCATACCAACTGAAATTTTTGAGAACCAAAAGACCAAAAAACTCTACTTCAACAAATTAGAAGATAAGAACACTTCAAGGAATCTTCTATTACACTAGGCATAGAATACAGAAGCAAAAACGACTCTCTTCTTGTAGAAGATGGCTCCAGCTTCACTTCAACCTTCTTGAAGGAGTCCAGAAGCTCCAAAAAACATATCACAGCTCATTCTAATTTATTCTTATCATTTTTATCTGCATTTTTAATTTATTTACATTTCGAGCAGTGTGTGACTCTATTTTATAAAAACACACTGACTCTTGAGCCAAACTAAAAGATAATTAGATATTTTCACAAAACTTTACATTTAAACTCCCATAGATAATAGTGAAAGAAGTCCATGTGTGGCCTATTTGTTTTTACACTCCCAAAAAAAATTATAGAAGAGGTATAGTAGACCTGAAAGGTTCTTATACTATTTTTACCCTAACATAGGGTGTGGACCAATTTTATTTAATATAAACCGCTTGGTGGTTGGTGATAACCAATTAGAGAGGATTAGGTCTCATATTGAGATATAACATCTTGTTTTCTTCTTATGTGTTTGTCAATTTTTGTTTTCTTTGCCTTTGTAATAATTTCAGGAAACCTAGATTATCTTTGATAGTTTATATTTTATAGTTTTTATATTGGAATTTTTTTAATAGACTAATTTAAAATTTTAAAATGATAAATTATATTCTTTTAACTGAGAACTAATCAATCTTTGATAAATCATTTGAACAAATAAAAATTTTATAAATTTGTTACTTTGGTTAACTGGTCTGTTTTTCTTTAAATTGGGTAACTTTTATATAACTTTTAAATAAAGGTTTTTTGCATAAATTTTTATAGAAACTCAATTCACCCCCATCTTGAGTGTCCTACTCTGACTAACATTTGGTATCATAGTCATTTTTAATCTTCTTTTTCAATGTTTTAAATTATTTTATATCTTTTTCAAACTGTTATTTTAGTTGTGTTTTAAAGATTTATAAATTCTTCTCAGTTATAAATTTGTAGTTATTTAAAACTTTTGTTTACTATTTCAATATGTATAATATATTGGAAGGTGTTTCTACCAATAGACCTCCCTATTTCAGTGGCATAAATTATGCACTATTGACAATTAAGATGAAAATACACTTAGAATATATGGTTTTTGAAATCTAGTCTACTATTCTAGATAAATATGAAATTCCTTCTATTGTTAGAAATACTTAGGATGAACCAACTAAGGAATCATATAATAATAATTATTGTTCCATGAATTCCTTAATCTTATCTTTATGAGATGAAGAATTTAATAGGATTTATACTTGTAAAATAGCCCATGAAATTTGGGATACTTTAGTTAATTCACGTGAATGAACCTATAGTATTGAAAATATGAGACTTAATAACTTTACTATTAAATTTAATAACTTTAAAAGGAAGCCCAATAAACCAATTTTTTATATGTATCTCGGGTTTAATGAGACTGTAAATATAATTAGTACTCTAGAAAATCCATTGGATTCTAAGGAACAAATCATGCAACTACTCAAATGTCTACCAGAGAAGTGCAAAGGAACCTCAGTGTCAATTAGAGAATCTTATGATATCAGTAAGTTTCCATTCAAGAAGTTGGTAAGTAAGATAATGATGTACGGTGAATAGTTAAAGGTAAATAGATAAGATGATGATGAACCTAAAATAAAGTCAGTGGCCTTCAAACCACTGCATACAAAAAAATGAGAATATTCAAGTTCATGTTGAATGTTCCAACAATCAAGAAAAATCATGTGATAGTGATGAATAAATGAATCATCTAGCCAAAATATTTAAGAAGTTTTACAGGAAGAAGAAGTTTCTCAGAATAAAATATTATAGAGGCAAGTATGACAACAACAAAAATTGGAAGAAAAATGATGATGACTCAAAAAAAGTAATCTACTATGAGTGGAAAAGGAAAGTTTATATAAAATTGTAATGTCTTAAACTGAAATACAAGAATAGATATTAAGATAAGGAAAAAATATATAAAATTCCATGAAAGCCACCTGGAGTGAATCAAAAGACAGTTCAAGTGAATCAGATTCTTCACTTGAAGAAAAGAATGATAGATAAAATATGTGCTTTATGATGGAATTTATTAAGGTATCTACTCTACCCATTGCTTTTGATATTTTGGCTATTCATGAGTCTGATGAATTTGACTAGTATGATAATGAAAAATCATGATGATGAAAATATAAAAAATGAGGAATTATTTGACTACTATATTATGATGGGAGACACCATTAATGAGTTGAAGGATAAATACAGAGTTTTGAAAATATAATATGCTTTAACTATAAATTGTAAGTTTGAGTTGTCTATAGAAAAAGAATATAACACTCAACTAATCAAAGAAAACAACGAACATAAAATTTAAAATGAACAATTAAATAAGGATCTTGAGATATTTATAAATGGTTGAAAAACATTAACACAAATCCTTGGAAAGAAAATTACTTCCAAATATGTTACTGGAATAGGATATGAACCTGGATGAAGAAGGATATCTAAAAGTACCTTTATTTCTAAATCCAAACCTGAAAGTTCTACTGCCACACATTTTTTGAAGGTAACTAATAAATTGATTATTTTTAAGAGTCTTAAATCTACATACAGGAAACACCTGAGACAAATTTGGGTTCCCAAAGCCTTTATCACTAACATTTCTGGACCCAAACAGATCTGGGTACCAACATCATTTCTTTTTTAAAATCTATTTTATAGGAAATTTTTTTAAGATATCTAGAAAACTTCGACGGTACTTGGACATTGGATGTTCAAGAAACATGATAAGAGACTAGTCTTGCTTCAAGAGTCTTGTCAAGGATGATGGTGGTCATGTCATTTTTTGTGACAATGAAAAAAGAAAAATCATCAGCCTAGGATAGATTGGTAACATAAATTTAGTTTTAATTTCAAAATATTTTCATGTTCATGGTTTCAAATATAATTTATTTAGCATATATTAGTTGTGTGATGATGGGTTCCATGTTAATTTAAATACTGATAGCTTGTAATATTTTTAATTCTAACAATGCTTTATTCTTTACTACCTTAATAAATGATAATGTGTAATCTATTGATTTAAATTCTGTAGTTTCTCAAAATGTTTTAGGCTTAAGTTTCATTCACAAAGAGTCTTGGATATGGAATAGGATACTAGTCCATTTAATTATTCACTACCTTAGAAATATTTCAAGGAAAGGAATAGTCAAGTATCTACCTAAAATTGAGTTTTCAAATGAAAAAGTCTTTAATCCTAGTCAAAATTGTAAACAACACAAAATATCTTTCAAACCAAATAAAGAAGTTTCAAATTCTCAACCTCTTGAGTTATTTCACATGGAATTTTTTGGACCATCTAGAGTTTCTATTTTAAATGGGAATCAATATTTCTATGTTCTAGTAGATTAATATTATATATATACTTGGAATTTAGATTTATCTCACATGATTGAAGCTTGTTCCTAATTCACAAAGTATGCTAGAACTGTAGAGAATTTAAGTGTTCTTGGAATTAAAACCTTAATAAGTAACAATGGTCATGAGTTTGAAAACCATGATTTTGAATATTTTTTCTAAAGATTGGTTATAGTCATAACTTCTCTTCTCATAGGACACCACAGTAGAATGGAGTTATAGAAATAAGTAATATAACCTTATAAGAAATTTATTTAACTATGCTTAATGAGTATGCCTTACCTATTTACATTTGGGAAGAAGTTTTGAATACAACTTGTTATATAATTAATATAGTTTTCATTATACATATCCTAAAGAAAAATCTATATGATTTATGGAAAAATATTAATCCTAAGGTTAATTACTTTAAAATTTTTAGTTTCAAAGTTTTTATCCTTAATACAAAAGATAATATCAAGAGGTTTTTCTCCAAAAGTGATGAAGAAATTTTCCTAGGTTATTCAACCACTAGAAAATCATATAGGGTGTTCAATAAAATAACTAAGTGTATGGAAGAATCTATACATATCAAATTTGATGAAATAGATCCACATGAAAATAAAATCTCCCAAAAAAATATTAAGGATGATCTGTCCAATATGGACCTAAATTTTAAACCTTCTGAATCTACTATTAAGAAAGTAGTAAAATCCTCCTTTTCTGGAAAATCTCTAGACTCTTATCATAGTGAACCCGAACCTATAGAATAACCTGAAATAACTAGCCCTTATTTTTCTAGATTTTTTAGAACCCTTAAGAACCATCAATTAGATGATGTAGATGGATACTTAGATAAAGGGACACAAACTAGAAATTCTCTTAAAAACCAGGTTTAACATCAAGACTTTTTCAAAGATTTAACCTAAGAACATAAATTATGAAATCAATGATGAATTTTGGGAAATGGATGTGCAAGAAGAGTTGAATCCGTTTGAAAGAAATAAAGTCTGAAAAAAATTTCAAAAACCCAAAGACACCTATAATATAGGCACTAAGTTGGTGTTTAGAAATATATTTTATGAAGCTAGTATCATAGTTAGAAATAAGGCCAGAATGGTTGTACAAGGATATAGTCAAGAAGAAGGAATTGATTATGAAGAAACATTTTCACCGGTTTGTAGACATGAATCCATTATAATTTTTCTATCATAGGAAAAACATCTCAATTTCAAACTATATAAAATGGATGTTAAAATTTCATTCATAAATGGGTATATTGTTGAAGATGTTTTTTGTTGAACAACCCTCTAGTTTTATGAACCCCATTTTTTCAAATCATCTCATTAAATTAATAAAAACATTTTATGGTTTAAAACAGACTCCAAGAGATTGGTATGATAGGCTCAATGCTTTTTTTATTTATAAAGATTTTAAAAAAGGCATAGATGATCCTAAACATTTTATGTATTGATTTTTCAAAAATGATACAAAATGAATTTGAAATGAGTTTAATGGGTGAACTAAAATTTTTTCTTGGATTTCAAAATTTTCAAAATAAAGGTGGTATTATTTTAAATCAATGTAATTACACTAAATATATTTTGAAATGCTCTGTGTTTGATAGTACAAAAAGTAGTGATACTTTAATGAGTACCACCTATAAATTGGATCTTGATGAAAATGGAATTTTTTTTATCAAACCAATTATAGAGGGGTGATTGGAAGTCTACTCTACTTGACTGCTAGCCATCTTGATAGTATGTTTAGCATGTGTACATGTGTGAATTTTCAAGAAAACCCTAAAGAATCTCATTTAACTAATGTTAGAAGAACTTTAATATACCTAAAGTATTCTACTAACTCAGTATTTTTTTATCCTAGAGGAAAACCTTTTGATTTAGTTTATTATTCTAATGCTAATTTTGGTGGTTGTAAGTGAGATAAAAAAACATCTCTAGAATATGTTACTTTTTGGTCAAGTATCTAGTATCATGGTGTAGTAAAAAGCGAAATTATGATGCATTATATACTACTGAATATATAGTCGTTGGTAGTTGTGTGCTTAGATTTTGTGGATAAAACCCACATTACTGGATTATGGATATCAGTTTAAGCATGTCCCAATAAACTATGAAAATAGAGGTGCTGTTAGTATTTCTGAAGAATCCAGTTTCTCACTATAGAACAAAATATATTGATGTGACACATCACTTTTTGAGACATCATTATCAAAAAGGTGATATAACTCTTGAATTCATTAACACAGAACATCATCTTGATGATATTTTTGCTATCCTTTAAATTCTGATAGGATGAGTTACATCATACATGAGTTAGGGATGATAAATTTTTGAGGACCTAATATCGATGACTCACTGATAGGACCTACCAATGATGGATCACTAATAATACCTACTGATGGTGACTTGCTAATTGGTCTCACTGATGTGTCTCACTGACTAATACTTATTTCTCTATCTAGAATTTCAAACAGTGTTGTTTTATTTTTTTTACTTGGTCTTATCCTGCATTTATTATTTTCTGTTTTTGAATCCCTTACTAATAAAAACATGGGCCAATCCAATACTTCTTCTTACTCTCACCCTCTGACTCTTGGACTTCTTTCTCTCTAACCCTTCTCTCACGAGTGGCTATATTTCTTGTTTGAACTGAACCCTTAGAACCCCTTCAATGAATCATTTCAAGTGTGTCTTGGAAAGATCATAGGATGATTCGGACCAGTCTAAGAGGCCAAGAGGTTAATTTAGCCATCTAAAACTGTCTCTTGTTCATTTCGAACTTGCAAATCACGTTGTGAACCCTATGAATGAATTACATTCGAAATTGTTGTTGTGGATTAAGTCTCTTCTACTGAATTTATTGAAAACCCAAAGGTGGTTGGAGTGGTTCTCCAAAAATGAGAGGTCATACTATTGGAGGTTGGTACATGAGTTTTACTTATATGTTGAGTTTCTACTGGAAGGATCTAAGGTGTTTTGGATAAAGTCGATAGTGGATTGAGGGAGAGTTTCATTTTCATATTCATTGGGAAGAATGTGTAAACATACCCCATGAGGGTGTTTATGATGACCATCAGGGAATTTCTCCTACAACAAGTAAACTCTTTTGTTATTAGGTAACTTTGGATGAGTTTACAGGTAATGGAGAGCATAGGAGGCCTATTTCTATAGTGATCGGTGGTGAGATCGGGATTTTATTCAAATTCATCTAGCATCAATTATGTACCATAAAAGTAGATTTTTCATCTATTAAGTGTCAGGATGTTTACTTGCTATATATGATGAATAAAGGTCATAAGGTAAATTTTTGTAGATATTTGACAGTTCATATTAGTAAGATGATTAAACCCTATTGTAAGACCGGTTATTTGTTTTATCCTATACTTATATCTTCTATGTTGAGGGCTAAGGGTTTAGTGAATGAAGGTGAAAAGACCATTTCAGCTTTTGATGGTTTCTATCTAAACAAAATTATCTATATTAGGATGAGGATTAATCATAACCCCTAGAAGAAAATGTGGGTTGAAGATAATGATAAGTTATATAAATATTTCATTCTTGTTGATAATCCCTTAAGGCCAAGGAATATGATAGACCCTGTTCTAGGAACAGATGATGTAGGTGTTTATTCTAAAGAGGATGTGCCTGAGAAAGTTTAAAGAGTTGAATCACCAATACATTATAGGAGTGGTCCTGACATCCTATAAAGGATGAATTATGGTCCTTCAAGTCCACCTAGACCTCTACCTTATAAGGAACCACCTATACCTGAGAATGATAGTGAAGTGACTAAAGAGTCCGAGGATGATGAGTATTTCAGTAGATCAGGTAGTGAATAATAATCTGTTGATGAACAAGGAAATGGTAGTGAAGAAGAAAAGGCTAAGGATGATGATGGAGATGAGGAATATGTTGAGGAATTTGATATAAGTTATAGAGAAGAAGGAAGTGATATAGAAGCTAAAGTGATAGAGAATATAAAGTCACTGATAGTTCAGATATTGGATCAGATCATCTGGGTTATTATCAAGGCCCTGATGTTGAACTTGTTGGCCCTGCCTTAGTGGAACATGAACTGATTTTTGAACCACATGTAGCTCATGTTTCTCATGTTGAACCAGTTGTGGTTGAGGATAGGGATCATGATGCTCCTGTTCATGTTTAAGAACCTACTAAAAGGGAAGTCTTAGTGACTCCAGAGAGAAAATTAGTCTATTCCAGGAAATGGACACCTACTAAGGGGGATATAAAAGCTAAGAGATCTATGTTTTATGTACTGGAACCTTTGGATGACATTGTTGATCCTATATGGAGTAGAGATACATGATCTGTGACCTTTGGTCTGGATTATCCTAATTTAGATGATAGGTCAGTTTCTATTTTTCCTAATCCCATTACATTGGATGCTCTTGATTATGTGACTAAATCTGGTCTTAATACCTTTAAAGAAGAACTGTTAGCTATAGTCTGATATGTTCCTCTTAGTCAACCTACTATTTTTCTAAGAATTAGTGAAAGATATTTTAATTTGATTACTGAGATAGTTCTATCTCAGGTTTAGACAAGGTTGATCTCCCGTATAGAATTGTTTGTTTCGGACAATTAGAAGATGAGGAATGAGTTAGATGCAATGGTTTTGTCCATAAACTATCTCACTATTGATTATAAGGCTTATCTAGATAATGTGATAAGAAATTATGAGGATGAAACTTCAAGGAGTGCTACTGCTCAGCCTCATATTCCTGCTTTGGATGTAGACCAATTAATATTAGTTATCAAAGATATAGATAAAGGTTCCTCTAGCTCAGTTTCTCATATTTCTCATTCTCTAGATGTTGAGATGGTCAGAAATGTGATTAGAAATGAACTTCATACTATGATGGGTTGCACTAATTAGGAGAGTCTCTCAATGATCAGGCAAAATTGTGATCATATTCATGATATGGTTAGGATTTATTCCATTGGTGCTAAAAATTCTCAATAGAAAATCACCAATAAGAATTATTTCTATTTTAGCAGTCATTACACCAAAAACCAGTTAACCATTCATTTCAAATATTTAGTGGATAATTTGAGGTTACCTCTAGTGACTCAGGCTTTCAAGGAGAAAGTTAATCATTTTCTGTATTTTACCCCTACCTTAAAAAACATTATAGAGAATAGATAGGATTTTGAGTAGGCAATGGAATGTGGTGGTGAGTTCATCAGGGACTTTATCAATCTGCTCAACCAATCCTGCATCATCACATCACAACTATAATTTCTCTAGCTACTGTTCCTATTAGACCAGTCATTCCTAATTATACATATTATTTTAAACTTTTATCACCTTTGAACATGAACCATGCTCAAGATATTATCCATATTATACCGGTAATCTAACAGAAACTCATAGGTCATGCTTCCTCTTCTAGACTGATCCTTTCTCCATCTATTTTTCAAGGATTCTCGCTTCCTTCCCTCACTATTGGCTATGTCCCTTCCACCACTAATACCTCTGAACCTTCTACTCCTCCCACTTATTATTCTGATAATGTAAAGGAATTAAAAAAATATGATGTGACCAAGAAGTAGTTTGATCACTTTTTGATTGGGATTTGGTGTACTCTTGTTGTTGTGCTATTTTTATTATCTCTTGTATTTCTTGACTAGTAGAATACCTTCGGCGATTTTGACTCATTTTTATATCCTTATCTATTATTTATTTTTCATTCAGTGTTTCATTTTTTATAATACCAAAAGGAGGAGAAATAATATGGCATTTCTCTTAGGGGGGATTAAGATTAATCTTGAGATTAAAAGGGAACATATAATTGAAAAAGATCATTTAATAATTAATTTATACTTGTGTTTATTTTAAAATTTCATCTCAATAATATGTGTGACATGTTAAAAATATTTGTTCTTTAATCATCATAAATCAATTATTTTGGTATAAAATTTCATGGTTTGTTATCATCAAAAAGGGTGATATTGTTGATATCCCTTATTTTTAATGCACACAAATCATGCATACTATGCTAATTATGATTTATTAAGATACATTGTATTTAATCATGTACAATTATAATTTTAACATCTGGTGTTAGTGCTTCTATCATAAGACAGAATTATTTATTTTTCTTAAGTGTAAGACACTAATAAGTATGAGATAATGATACTTATCCTACTGATAGATAAGTCACTGATACCTGACCCACTAATACATGAGCTACCAAAGACATAAGCTACTAACAAGCTGAGTCACCAAAAGATGTCTAAGCTACTGATAGAGATACTAAATGATAGAGTGACTCATAATTTTCACTAATAATGAGTCACTAATAGCTTGAATCAGCGATAGATTGAGTTACTGACAAATGATCTACCGACGTATCACTTGCCGATAGCTGAAAAGACCGATTCGGAGTTACCAATGCAAGTCTGATCTAATAATAGAAATGATCTACCAATAGAAATTATCTATTGATAGAATGATATACTGGAAGACCGAATCACCAATAGAATGACTCACCAACAGCATGTTTCACTGATAGTTTGTCCTGCTGACAGACTGAGTCACTGATGATCTGTCTCTTAAATTCGAACATATTACTAATGGTCATATTTGGGTTGTTTAATTTTAATAATTTTATTAATGATATTTTGTTGAAAATATTAAGGAAACTGTTAGTGCGCAGTATGAGGTATGAGGAACCCCACATGATTAGTATCATGATCCCTGTCAGCCTTACAATGTATAAAGTAAGTACCTGGGTGAAAAAGAAAAGAGATGTTGGTGAACACAAGGCTGCACAGATATGAAACAAGCTCTACTAAACAGTTGTGCATACCAAGTAAAATTTATGAGAAGTAAAAGAATAAAAATATATATATATACAAATTATAAGAAAAAAAACTTTGAGGAGTCTTCTACCTCAATGGGAATAGAAGACAGAAGAAAAAATGACTCTCTATTTTGATGTCTGTTAGTGGAAGATGACTCCAGCTTCACTTTTACCATCTTGAATGAGTCCAAAAGCTTCATAGAACATCGCACAAAGCATTATAATCTTTTTTTTTATTTTGATCTACCTATGTACTTTATTTAAATTTTTATAAGTGTGTGTTTTGTTTTATAAACAGAAACTGACTCCTGGTCCAAACTAATAAATACTTAGATATCTTCACAAGCCTTCACATTTACACTCCAACAGATAACAGTGGAAGAGGTCCATGTGTGGACTGGTTCTTTTTACCCTCACAGAAAAACTGTTGAAGATTTCTAATTTACCTAAATAGTTTTTATTCTCTAGTTACCCTAATTCGGGGTGTGTATCAAGTTTATTTATTATGAACTGCCTGGTGGCGGGTGATCAGCAAGTGGAGAGTATTAGGTCTCAACTGGATACTGAACCTATTTTTTATTTTTTTTGTGTGATTTCATGTTTTTTTCCCTGTAATATTAATCATTTCAAAAAAACTAACTTATCTTTGATAGTTAATTTAGATAGATTTTCTGTTAGAATTTTTTTAGGTAAACTAATTTGAAAAGTTAAAATAATAAAGTATATTATTTAACTTAGAACTAATCAATCTTTGAGAAATATTTTGAACAAAGAGTTTTTTTATAAATCAGATACTTTGGTTAACTGGGAAATTTTTTTTATATTGGGGAACTTTTTAAATAATTTTTTTCATATAAATTTATATAGGAACACAATTCACCCCCTAAGTGTCCTACTCCGATCAACAACTTGGTTGTATCATGACAGTAGCTTATCATTTGGAACTTCGACTGAACCATTATTAGGTTCATGATGTGTTTCATGTATCACTCCTATGGAATTATATATTGTATCCACCACATGATCTTAACTCAGAGGTCATAAAACTCAAGAAAGATATTTCTAATGAGGAACAACCAGTAGAGATTCTGGATTAGATAGAGAATGATCTTTTAAAAAAGACCACCCACCTGGTCATGGTTTTTTCATGAAACAACCAGTTTGAGGAAGCTATATGGGAACCTTGAGATGTAATAAGGAAGAATTATCCTCAGTTATTGACACCAAAACGAAAACTTTCAAGGGTGAAATTCATTTTATGGGGGGTAGAATGTAACACCCATAAAGTTTGTGAAATATTTTTTATCAAATAAATATAATCTTTTCAATATTTTTCTCATGGCATTAAATATTTAATTTTCCATGAATTACACATAACATGTATTTTATTTTAACTTACATTCAACTTCATGTTAATCTTTAACTACATGCAACATTGGGTTAGCTTGCGTTACACACAACACTCAATTTTAACAAAACCATGATATATTATTAATATAGTTATTTACATGTGAGAATTGTAACCGATATATTAAACATGGATATTTGAATAGTTATAAATAATTTTTAAATATTAATTATAATGGTTTTATATAAATTAAAAAATTGATAAAAAACTACAAAATCTTCGGTAATATCATTATATGTTCCAAAAATACGATTTTATTAAAAAATATCTTTTTCTTTATTTGATGGAACAATAATAAAATATTTTTTCAAACTTTTATAAATTTATTTTGATAAAATAAACTTTATATATGAAATAATTTTATCAAAATTATATAAGCCTGACTTTTGGAAAATTTTCTGAAAAAATAAGTTTTTGGTGACTATTGAAAACTAATGAATTTTAATTGAAAACATCCATTTCATTTAAGTTATTTATAAGGATAAATTAAATTTTAATTTTTTTAAAGTAAAATTAGTTAAATTATACACAAATTAATCCAATGTAGTTCATTGGAATAAATTTTAGATTGAAATTGGATATCAAAACTATGTAACATTTTGAACATTTTCTCTTTAAAACCCCTCTTTCTCGGCGTGTCTGGAGGATTAATTTTAAATTAAAATGATTAAATTTTATTAATTTAGTATGTAAAAATGTATTAAATTTTTGGAATCAAAATAATTTAAAATCTATAATATTATCAACTTAATTTTTGACCAAAATGAATAGTGAAAATAGAAAAATTAATTGTCACCATTAAGGTAAAAATAGGTTTATCAGGCAGTTAGACTAAAAATATAAGGGTTAAAATGACCAATTTAATTTTATAAAAAATATAATATAGAAATATTTCGATAATTAAACCTCTATGGTTTAATAATGTCCATTTGAGACCCTTGTTACATGTAAAAAATGTTGGAGCACATATTTCTTTTTAGAAATACCAATTATGTCCTCTCCCACACTTATAAAAGGTCACCCCGTATCCTCTCTTCTTCATGCCTTCAAACCAATTTGGATCAAACATAATCTACTCAAATAACTACAAAAAATCCATACTATAGTCCTAGAAACCATATTTTGGATTGAAATAAAACCAAAGAAATATTTTTGTGGAAACAAAAGGAGGATACATGAAGAAGAGGTAAAGTTCATAAACGAGTGTTTTTCTATTATTTAATTCTACACCTACTTCAATTATTATTAAAAATATCTGATATAATATCCTTATTATATTATATATACTAATATGATGTTATTATTATGTAATGAACAATAAACACCTCCACTTTCATCAAATGGGTTATGAAATCATCGTTTGTGTGTACGGAAGACTACCGCCTCGTGAACCGATGTCATTCATTTTTCCATTACCACCTCTCATGGTTTGGTATGATGATGGATATACAGTATATATATGATATATATAACATAATTATACTATTTTATTTATTCTATCATATATACCCTGTAACAGCCCGAGATTTTATGAAAAATATTCTTTTTTATTTTACTAATGTCTTGTGTTATATGCTACACCAAAAGGAGCTTGCACAACACGCATCCTTGACTTGCCTTGCATTACACGCAATCGTAACCTTCCTCGATAGCGTGTGTGGTACGTAATCCTGAGTTTCACGAAACAATGATATGCTATTAAAATATTATTAAAACTAGCCGTTATGAATAGTAATAACCACTTTTTAAATTTTAGAAATTTTAACTCTCAAAGTGGACTTCATTTTCGGATTCGGAGTATCGAATTTAGCCTAAGGTGAAATTTTGGTACTTTTCGGATAACTTTCATATTCTGATGAATAGTGAAAATTACTAAATTATAATTAAAAACAACTTTTTTAATCGAAATAATTAATAGTGATAAATCATTAATTTGAGTGGTTTTAAAGTATATTTAGAATATATTTTTACAATTTAATACAATGTTGGTCATTGGATGTAATTTCACATTTAAACTAGACATAACCAAGTGTCAATCTTTTGATAGATATTGTTTCTTAAAAACACGCTATTTGTTTTAACAGCGGGATTTAATTATAAAATTAATTAATGCAACTTTTATGTTATGAATTTGGTAAAATAGACTTCATTTTTGAATTCGGAATATGAAATATAGCTTGGGATGAAATTTTGGCATTGTTCTGAAAAACATCAATTTTTGATGAATAGTGAAACTACTAAGTGGTAGGTTAAAAACTGAAATTTCCATAAAACTTAATTTTACCGCTTCTGTGAATTGAATTTCGAAAATCCGAGAGACACGGTTAATATCAAGGACTAAAATGTGGTTCAATGAGATGAAAATAATTTTTTGGTGAATAGTAACTTTTTACTTTTTTTACCACGGTTAATAGTAAATAGGGTAACTAAGGGTAAATATGATATTAATATTACCCTAACACATGTCCTAATTCTATTGGACAAGTGTAATTCGACCAAAAACAAACTTAGGAATAAAATATGACCATTTAGGCCCACTTGGATTAGATTAGGACATTTATTATTAATTTATTTAAAGAAGGGTTAAAATAGTTAAAATCAAAGTTTAATAAGTAAATCATTTATAATATGGGGTTATACATAAGATCAATTCGACTATAAATATTCATTAGAAAGCTAAAAAGATTTCCTACATGATGGTATTTTATTTGTAATTTTTAGACATCAAATAATATATTTTATTTATGACACAAAGATGATGCAGTAATTATCTTATTAATGAAATATTGACATAATTGATAATATAAATACCAAAATAAATGTAATTTAAAACTTTTTATAAATTCCACTAATTTTTTAGGTTACTATGATATATTAGTGTTGATTTAATCAACTTAGTTCGAACATATAATTCTGTTATGACTTTCACAAAAATCATATATCAAATAGTGTCAAAATTGACACAAAATAGTTTTTAAATCAAATATTATATTATTAATTGTTATTTTATTCCTAAAAATCTAAGGTTCGGCCAAATGACTTAGATAAGGATATATGTATTAATAATATACAATTTGGGGTTCGTTTGGCATGTTATAGTAAGTTTATTAACCATATAGTGAAAGAAAACAAAAAGACACGGTAAAAGTTAAATTATTTAACTTAGAGTTAAATCTAATTGATAAGGTTAAAATAATACCCTAAACTTGTCTAAATCCTATTGGTTGATAGGGTTTCGACCCATCCCCACTTTATCTTCGAAATAAGACCCTTTGGAACCATTATAAACCGATTTTGACTTTAATATAAAATAATATTTTGAGATATTCCTAAGGTGCCCCTCTCCTCCCCTATAAAAGGACACCTCCTCCCCCTCCTCCTCACACCAATTTGAGCACTCAAGCTCGGCCAACCCCTGCCAATTTCTCCTCTCCACTTCCCTAGCAACATCCTAGAGGTTCTGATCTTCCTCAAAGACCAATTTTAGTGCCCTAAGAGGAGGTCTCAAAGAGGCACTTCAAAGAAGAGGTAATTACCGTTACCAATTCTTTCATCTTTATTTCTTCTTCCACTTCTTCTTCTTAGGTTGTTTCATTATGAAGTAATAAAATCAGTATCACTCATATACTGATATGTTATTATACGTATGAAACAAACCTATTTCACCATCTATCCATCCTACGGAAAAAGAAATCACCGCGCGTGCGTACGTACGGAATACCGTCTCCACGCCGTGGTGTAATCTATTTTCCACCACCACCTTACATGGATGGGTATAATGGTGTAAAGAATAACTATACATAGTTATTAAAACATCATATTGATTCTGATATATTGTATAATCCACTCCAATTCAATTCAATATTTATAGAAATGATATCATCGCTCGTGCGTACGTACGGAATACCGTCTCCACGACGCGATGAGATTCATTCTCCATGTTAACCATTTAAGAATGATTATAATGTATATATAAGAAATAATAATGAAATATATTACATTATAAGGCTACTGGATTTATGTATATATATACATATGTATGTCATCTACTTACTTCCATTTCAAGACAATAAGGAAAGGAAAACAGCGTTCATGCGTACGTACGGACTACCGTCTCCATGAACGGTGTTTTTCATTTTATTTATCTACCTATTATATATATATATACTGAATATATATGAAATATAAATCATATTTTATATTCTGGAAGTAAGTAAATCATGATATAAGTAATAATGATGTCAAGAACAACAAGTCAAAACACCTACGATAAATGAAACGATTTTACCCAAAACGCTTCTTTAACATGGAATTTACAAAAGAACGGGTAATATAATGTCATAAGTGAACCATATATGATATCATAACAATGAATATGATTCTGTAATAAGTCAATAACATGATTTAAATCATTATACAGGAGGTTCGGACACTTACAAAGCTAGTCGGACCTAAGGTAAGGGAAATATCACAATCTCATTTTTATCCGAGATTGTTTATTCGTAAGTATTTACTGGGGTGTATTTTATCATCCACATCCATGTTTCATAAATATGTAACATTATTTCCATCCACTTGCAATAGTTTAAATCCAATCTTACCCTTAGGTGAATTTTTAGTAAAGAATATGAAGGGAATCTTTTGTCGTTTTTCCGTACGAGGTACTTTTTGACTTTTCCGACAAAAGTACGAAGAATGTTTTTTTAACTTATACGGCACGAACGGATTTCTAATGTTTTATAAAGCCTTATTTTCATGAAGCTTCCTCTAAAAGATTTCATGACTATTTTCAATAAAATCTCTTTCTTTTAAAATTTCATGATGTTTTGTGAAAAGAAATTGATTTTGAAGAAGAAAGGATATTTTCCTCAAGAATTCAATTCAAGTGTTTTATCAAAATTATTTTCCATCTAAGATAATAAAGGGTTCTGTTTCTATCCATATTTTTACATCGATTTGACTATGTTGTGATGGAATTATGTTTATGAATTCCTTTATCTTATATGAATGGTTTTATGATGTCATGTTGTTTAAGAATCCCATTTTTATTACATGGGTTATGCAATGATGTATGATTTATGATTTTGTGGCACACATAAGAAAGGATTCATTAAGAGATGGGTGGGACCTATATCTCCCTCCAATGCATTGGGTAAAGATTTCATATCTCATGAGATAGACATGGCTGGAATGGTAGGTTATATCGGTTCAGTGAAACAGGACTGAAACGAGGATTACTCGATTCAGAAAGGGACTTTGTCCACTAAGATAGTCTTGGCAATGAGTCTTGACTAACAAGAAATGATTCTCTATGATTATGTGTGTATGCCACAATGAGTAATGTTTTAAGTTATGGTTTCATTTTCACTACTATGATTTATCCCATGTTATGAAATTATGCTCTCTTTTGCAGGTTAAGATTTCCAAAAATGTTATGTTCTTATGAAAATTATGTGATTGATATTTCCTTTGTTTACCCTTACTGAGCATTTGAGCTCACCCTTTTATGTTTTCTTTTCCCCAGGATATAAAGAAAGGTTTTAGGTAAAATAAAAAGGAAGATCTTTATGGGAGATGTTGAAGATCTTTCCCCACGATTAGAAGATTATACTCCGAGTTTCCAAAGACACTAAACTATTACGATCCTTGTGTGTGTGTGTTTGTTATGTACTAAGTATTCCGCAAAAGTAATGTAATGTCCATGTATGTCAGGCTTCGGGTCTCTACATTTGGTATCAGAGGAAAGGTTTAGTCAACCTTTGGAAACTAGGATGCGAAAACGTTAGTGAGATCCCTAGAGATATTTCTAAGGTATGTCTAGGGATGCCCCTAAGGATAAGTATACGTATAGGATATAGTCCTAGAACTACGGTAACGATCTTAGAATTTAACCTAAGATGTTAGATATTGAGGGTGCTCCCCCTTTACTATATTGTCTTCCCTAGCATGATTTCGCCTCTCACAAAATTATTTTTGTGTTTTAGTTAATGGAGGGAACCAGAAGGAATTTGGTTAACATTGAATCCAATGGACAAATTGGTGACTATGAGCAACAAAATTGTGTGATGCCTAGAGATAAAGATATTCTGATTATGCCGAATCAGTCATCGCGATATATGATTAACAAGGTGAAATTTAGTGGTATGAATAATTCATCAAAGAAGAGGAAGATAAACTATTATGCATGTTCGCATGTTGAGGAGCATAAAGAAAGGAAGATTGAGATTTCTAAAGAAGGGAAGAAGAACCTTGAGGAATACCTCAAATGGAGGGACCGATGTTATCTGTGTGGAGAAAAGGGTCATAGAGTGACAGATTGTTATGGAGTTCAATGTCTTATTTGTGGAGAACATGGGCATTACCCAACTCAATGCCCTGACCTGAAAAGATACTTCTAAATCAAGGAAGGAATTATTCCAGGACAGTCATTGAAGTGGATGGACTGAAGTGTTGGTATTCAAGAATAATGTTGTTGAGGTACTTTTATGGTGTATTGGAATATTTATGTATTGGTCTAATGTGGTATTCGAAGTGATTGAGGTATTTTTGGAAAGTATATGATATGCGCATAATGAAGGGATAATACGATAATGAGATGTTTGATTGTATGCATGAGCTCATGATTGATATAAGGACTAAGTGATATCATGGTTTGAGTATATAGAATTTTGAGGATTTTGGTATGTGGAAGGTGTTAACTTTTAACTGCATTCATGTTTTCACTAAGTTATTCAAGAGAATACATGATTAAAGACTTTGAATGTTTGGAATGTGACCAACAAAACATATCTTATGATATATGGGGATCAACGATGGTATTAAATCTCTGGTAATTGTTTTCACTTTGTTATGAGAGTGGACTGTAGTATTATGGATAAGCCTAAGGATTGGAATGAATTATGTTGGACATAAGTTAGTATTGTTTGTTTTTCGATATTATTTATGTGATGTTATAGTAATGTAGTTTTAGAAAAAGGGACAACCTGCAGGACGGGCGACAGCCCATCGCTTCGGACAAGGCTGTAGGAATCGAACCCACAACCGAAGTGTGACTGGCCTTTATCGCCTACCACTGACCTACAAGAAGTCCCTGTTTAGTAGAAACTAGTTTTATTATATTAAGCAGTATGATATATGAAGTATAAGTCCATTTTAGGAACTATATATGATTAATCTCACTATAGAATGACTTATGTATATTTAATAACTTTTGCTTACCTTTTGTTTGAGACAGATGGAATGACCCGTCATTCTATCACATGATCTGCTAACACTTCACGAATAACAAATTCAACTTCATTTATTTAAGAGATGAAGTGGAAATTGTTCAAGGCACGAACAACAGTGATATTGTATCAAAATAAAGTAAGTATTTATTCTAATTCAAATTTTCAACTTTAGGGAAATGATCTTGAAAACCAAAAATGTTGTCCTAGTGATCTTATACCTGATGAATCAGATGGTACCTTATATCATCACAAAACTATGGATTTGTGATTACTGGCTTTTCCATAGCCATGTTCTCTACCACTCTCCATCAAAACATGATGGTTAGATTTCTCTTCCATATCCATATTTTCACCTATGTGGAAACCCAATGATTAGTTTATTTGGGTAATCGTTACATTTCATACTTTAGTTTTTAAAGCCAAGTTTTGGTATTCCCTTTTACGATGTGGGTTTCTATTAAAGAAACTTTCGAATAGTAAACCATTTATAACCCCGACGAATTTCGAGGGCGAAATTCATTTTAAGGGGGGTAGAATGTAACAGCCCGAGATTTTATGAAAAATATTCTTTTTTATTTTACTAATGTCTTGTGTTATATGCTACACCAAAAGGAGCTTGCACAACACGCATCCTTGACTTGCCTTGCATTACACGCAATCGTAACCTTCCTCGATAGCATGTGTGGTACGTAATCCTGAGTTTCACGAAACAATGATATGCTATTAAAATATTATTAAAACTAGCCGTTATGAATAGTAATAACCACTTTTTAAATTTTAGAAATTTTAACTCTCAAAGTGGACTTCATTTTCGGATTCGGAGTATCGAATTTAGCCTAAGGTGAAATTTTGGTACTTTTCGGATAACTTTCATATTCTGATGAATAGTGAAAATTACTAAATTATAATTAAAAACAACTTTTTTAATCGAAATAATTAATAGTGATAAATCATTAATTTGAGTGGTTTTAAAGTATATTTAGAATATATTTTTACAATTTAATACAATGTTGGTCATTGGATGTAATTTCACATTTAAACTAGACATAACCAAGTGTCAATCTTTTGATAGATATTGTTTCTTAAAAACACGCTATTTGTTTTAACAGCGGGATTTAATTATAAAATTAATTAATGCAACTTTTATGTTATGAATTTGGTAAAATAGACTTCATTTTGGAATTCGGAATATGAAATATAGCTTGGGATGAAATTTTGGCATTGTTCTGAAAAACATCAATTTTTGATGAATAGTGAAACTACTAAGTGGTAGGTTAAAAACTGAAATTTCCATAAAACTTAATTTTACCGCTTTTGTGAATGGAATTTCGAAAATCCGAGAGACACGGTTAATATCAAGGACTAAAATGTGGTTCAATGAGATGAAAATAATTTTTTGGTGAATAGTAACTTTTTACTTTTTTTACCACGGTTAATAGTAAATAGGGTAACTAAGGGTAAATATGATATTAATATTACCCTAACACATGTCCTAATTCTATTGGACAAGTGTAATTCGACCAAAAACAAACTTAGGAATAAAATATGACCATTTAGGCCCACTTGGATTAGATTAGGACATTTATTATTAATTTATTTAAAGAAGGGTTAAAATAGTTAAAATCAAAGTTTAATAAGTAAATCATTTATAATATGGGGTTATACATAAGATCAATTCGACTATAAATATTCATTAGAAAGCTAAAACGATTTCCTACATTATGGTAGTTTATTTGTAATTTTTAGACATCAAATAATATATTTTATTTATGACACAAAGATGATGCAGTAATTATCTTATTAATGAAATATTGACATAATTGATAATATAAATACCAAAATAAATGTAATTTAAGACTTTTTATAAATTCCACTAATTTTTTAGGTTACTATGATATATTAGTGTTGATTTAATCAACTTAGTTCGAACATATAATTCTGTTATGACTTTCACAAAAATCATATATCAAATAGTGTCAAAATTGACACAAAATAGTTTTTAAATCAAATATTATATTATTAATTGTTATTTTATTCCTAAAAATCTAAGGTTCGGCCAAATGACTTAGATAAGGATATATGTATTAATAATATACAATTTGGGGTTCGTTTGGCATGTTATAGTAAGTTTATTAACCATATAGTGAAAGAAAACAAAAAGACACGGTAAAAGTTAAATTATTTAACTTAGAGTTAAATCTAATTGATAAGGTTAAAATAATACCCTAAACTTGTCTAAATCCTATTGGTTGATAGGATTTTGACCCATACCCACTTTATCTTCTAAATAAGACCATTTGGAACCATTATAAACCGATTTTGACTTTAATATAAAATAATATTTTGAGATATTCCTAAGGTACCCCTCTCCTCCCCTATAAAAGGACACCTCCTCCCCCTCCTCCTCACACCAATTTGAGCACTCAAGCTCGGCCAACTCCTGCCAATTTCTCCTCTCCACTTCCCTAGCAACATCCTAGAGGTTCTGATCTTCCTCAAAGACCAATTTTAGTGCCCTAAGAGGAGGTCTCAAAGAGGCACTTCAAAGAAGAGGTAATTACCGTTACCAATTCTTTCATCTTTATTTCTTCTTCCACTTCTTCTTCTTAGGTTGTTTCATTATGAAGTAATAAAATCAGTATCACTCATATACTGATATGTTATTATACGTATGAAACAAACCTATTTCACCATCTATCCATCCTACGGAAAAAGAAATCACCGCGCGTGCGTACGTACGGAATACCGTCTCCACGCCGTGGTGTAATCTATTTTCCACCACCACCTTACATGGATGGGTATAATGGTGTAAAGAATAACTATACATAGTTATTACAACATCATATTGATTCTGATATATTGTATAATCCACTCGAATTCAATTCAATATTTATAGAAATGATATCATCGCTCGTGCGTACGTACGGAATACCGTCTCCACGACGCGATGAGATTCATTCTCCATGTTAACCATTTAAGAATGATTATAATGTATATATAAGAAATAATAATTAAATATATGACATTATAAGGATACTGGATTTATGTATATATATACATATGTATGTCATCTACTTACTTCCATTTCAAGACAATAAGGAAAGGAAAACAGCGTTCATGCGTACGTACGGACTACCGTCTCCATGAACGGTGTTTTTCATTTTATTTATCTACCTATTATATATATATATACTGAATATATATGAAATATAAATCATATTTTATATTCTGGAAGTAATTAAATCATGATATAAGTAATAATGATGTCAAGAACAGCAAGTCAAAACACCTACGATAAATGAAACGATTTTACCCAAAACGCTTCTTTAACATGGAATTTACAAAAGAACGGGTAATATAATGTCATAAGTGAACCATATATGATATCATAACAATGAATATGATTCTGTAATAAGTCAATAACATGATTTAAATCATTATACAGGAGGTTCGGACACTTACAAAGCTAGTCGGACCTAAGGTAAGGGAAATATCACAATCTCATTTTTATCCGAGATTGTTTATTCGTAAGTATTTACTGGGGTGTATTTTATCATCCACATCCATGTTTCATAAATATGTAACATTATTTCCATCCACTTGCAATAGTTTAAATCCAATTTTACCCTTAGGTGAATTTTTAGTAAAGAATATGAAGGGAATCTTTTGTCGTTTTTCCGTACGAGGTACTTTTTGACTTTTCCGACAAAAGTACGAAGAATGTTTTTTTAACTTATACGGCACGAACGGATTTCTAATGTTTTATAAAGCCTTATTTTCATGAAGCTTCCTCTAAAAGATTTCATGACTATTTTCAATAAAATCTCTTTCTTTTAAAATTGCATGATGTTTTGTGAAAAGAAATTGATTTTGAAGAAGAAAGGATATTTTCCTCAAGAATTCAATTCAAGTGTTTCATCAAAATTATTTTCCATCTAAGATAATAAAGGGTTCTGTTTCTATCCATATTTTTACATCGATTTGACTATGTTGTGATGGAATTATGTTTATGAATTCCTTTATCTTATATGAATGGTTTTATGATGTCATGTTGTTTAAGAATCCCATTTTTATTACATGGGTTATGCAATGATGTATGATTTATGATTTTGTGGCACACATAAGAAAGGATTCATTAAGAGATGGGTGGGACCTATATCTCCCTCCAATGCATTGGGTAAAGATTTCATATCTCATGAGATAGACATGGCTGGAATGGTAGGTTATACCGGTTCAGTGAAACAGGACTGAAACGAGGATTACTCGATTCAGAAAGGGACTTTGTCCACTAAGATAGTCTTGGCAATGAGTCTTGACTAACAAGAAATGATTCTCTATGATTATGTGTGTATTCCACAATGAGTAATGTTTTAAGTTATGGTTTCATTTTCACTACTATGATTTATCCCATGTTATGAAATTATGCTCTCTTTTGCAGGTTAAGATTTCCAAAAATGTTATGTTCTTATGAAAATTATGTGATTGATATTTCCTTTGTTTACCCTTACTGAGCATTTGAGCTCACCCTTTTATGTTTTCTTTTCCCCAGGATATAAAGAAAGGTTTTAGGTAAAATAAAAAGGAAGATCTTTATGGGAGATGTTGAAGATCTTTCCCCACGATTAGAAGATTATACTCCGAGTTTCCAAAGACACTAAACTATTACGATCCTTGTGTGTGTGTTTTTGTTATGTACTAAGTATTCCGCAAAAGTAATGTAATGTCCATGTACGTCAGGCTTCGGGTCTCTACATACCCTTTTAAATTCATTTATTTAGGGGATATGATAATGTCACTCTTGTGTATGGTAGACTACATCCTCACGAAGGGATGAGATTCATTTTTCACGAGCTCTTTAAAAGGAAGATAATAAGGATAATTATATGTTATATAAATTAAATAACTATGATATTAATGATATATTTATCATTATGAAGGGTTAATATATAATTTTAATACTTACCTATTCACTCATTAAAAGATGATATCATTTTTCGTGTACGTGTGGACAACCGCCTTCAAGAAGCGATGTGACTCTCTCTTTTCATCACCACAACACATGGATGATATTTATAAGTATATTTAAAAAGTTATATGATATTTATAATATTAATATAATTTTTTAATGTTAATATATTACTTACCTCTTTTCCATAATGATCATTGAAAAATGGAAATGTTACGCAGGCATATGTACGTCATGTTGTCTCCATGATCGTAACACACTTCATTTTTCAAAAACATATTTCAAAAATTTTATTAAGATAATAATTATTTCATTATTATTATTTTGGAGATAATGTAACCATGATCACGGTAAGAGGAATGAAATAAAAAGCAAGGCGGTTATTACCAAAAATGCGACTTTAACATTAAATTATTAACAAATGGGTAATAAAATCAAATAAGTAAACCAAATATGGTATGATATATATATATATATATATATGTATGTATGTATGGTTTTTTAATACATTTATAATAAACATAAATTTTTTATATAGGAGGTTTGGACATGTACGAAGGATGTCAAGACTTAAGGTAATGGATTTTCGTCTCACTTTTTTCTTCTGTGATACACATTCCATATTCACCACCTTTTTGTTTTATATTGTGTATCTTCTGACCATGAATTTATATTAAGTTTATTATACTAAAAAAATTTGGTATTACATATCCATTTTAGGATATCCCTTTCATGGGGATTATAGTTCTAATGTTAACAAATCGGTAAGTGGATTTCTAGTCTCAATTTTTTTCTAGAGTGTTTTATGACATATTCACAAATTGTTTCATTTTTGTGGAGTATATACTTATCTATGACATGAAATATCATGAATATACCTAATTTCATGATATTTTATGTTTTCATTTATTTTATTATTTCATGAGGATTAAGATTCAAAATTTACTCAAGTATTAACTAGTTTTTATTTCAATTTCACTTCATTGAGACATAAATTATTTTATACACATATATTCTTTAATAAGGTGTATATACAACCCCATTGACATGTAATATCATGAATTTTATTATTATCATGATATTTTAAGTATATATTTATGTTATTTCTTAATGTTTATTATGACTCAATGTTTCTAAAGTTGTAATGATTTTCTGTTACAATATCATCATTTATCAGGATTGTTTATGATTATGTTTCTGATTATAAAATATTATGATCCATATATCAAGAAACTCAGTAATTTTTTTATACACTAGTTATTCTTGATGTTTTCAAGAAATATTACCATTTTCAATCTTTGGTACTCAAAATAATTGAGAAAATATTTTTAATAAAATATGAAATTATTTAACTCTTTGTTCAGACATCCATTTTCTTTCAAAACCATGTTTTCTAAATATATTTTCAAAAATATTTTATTATTATGCAATTTTTTTTAAAAATAAATTTTTAACAATTCTAAATTTTTTTCAAAAAAAATTTAAAGGAATCTTCATATCATTTTCTAAATAATTCCTATTTGGATTTTACCAAAAAATTTGAAAAGAATGATTTTTTAACATGTAAAACATGAACAGAACTTCTCATCAAAATGACCATTATTTTATTTGAATATTCCTTTATAGGTTTTTAGGGATATTTTAAAAAATATATATTCTAAAATGTTTTTTTAAATCTGGAAGGATATTTTCCTCAATAAATGTTTAGATGGGTTTGAAATCTTCCTTTATAAATTTTCAATGTTATTATCACAAAAAAGTATTTCCTAAATGTTTTATTTTTTAAAAAGATTTTTTCCAAGAAGAAATGATATTTTCCTCAAGAAATTTCTTAAATTATTTTTAAATCATCATTTATATGTATTCATGGTAATTTCTATTGAAAATGATTTCGAAAATTTTTTATGTTTTAAAATGTTATTTAAAATAATGGTCATTTTCCTTATGAAATATTATAGGTGGTCTTTAAAATCCATCTCCATTTAAGATGAAATACTATGAGGTTACTTATTATTTACTGGGGAAATGACACAAGGACACATTTCTTATTAATTATCTGAATAGTTTATTTTTATGATGATAATATTTTTTTGAAACCTATTTTTATTCAATGAGTTATACCATGGAAAAATGATTATGAAACCCATATCATTTCCATCGTTTATGTTATGAATAAATGATGAAATAATTATAAATTTTATCACTATTCTACATGTTATTGTATGATAAAATGTTTAAGAACCCATTTCATCTCTTGGGTTATGATATGATGAATTTTTTATGATCTTTTGGAATACATATTTATGGTTTTCATTATTTGAAGGTGGTTACCTTGTAACCAAAGATGGGTGTGACCTATATCTCACTCCAATTCATTAGGTAAATATTATTATCTCATGACATTGATAGGACTGGAATGGGGTGTGAACTCAGTTCATTAAGGGACTTAGTACACTATAATAGTCTTGGGAGTGTACCTTGATTACTATTATGGTCTGCGGAGTGTTCCAATTTTACAATAAGGAAAGGTATTCCATTGGGGATTGTGGTTTGTCCCACCTAGGAGGTTTATCTGCCCACATAGTGGCCTTATATTTTTTTAAATGATCCTTTACTTCTATGGAAATTATTTTCTACGGTTATATGTATGTTACAAATGAATGTATTATGATAATTTTATGCTCTTAGGGATCAGGGTTAATTATTCCCTTATGATTCATGTCCAATGAATAACTAATTCTTATGATATGAATCAATATTATTATCTTTTATATGTAGTGTTTGGTTTTCAAATGTTAAATGTGTGTTCTCATAACCTTATAATCACATTATGCTTATGTATCTTCCTTGTTTACCCATAAGGAGTATCTAAGACCACCCTTTCATATGTATTCTTCACCATGTTATGAATAATGGTTTTAAGTAGGATTAATATAGGGGATGATCTTTATGGGATACATTGAAGATCCTTCATGAATTAAGAATATTGTGTTCCATGTTTCCAAATGTACTAAACTAATATGGTCTTCATGTGTCTGTGTGTGTGTTTTTGACTGACTAAAAATTATTTTTTTATTATGAAAACACACTTAATGAAAACTGAGAAACCATGAAATCAAACAACACCACTTAACAACCAAAACATGAAACTCAAAACTTACACAGGATCAGCTCCTCCCCAACAACTGCACCATATTGAGGCCTTCAACAAAGTAGGGCCCTTCAGCAAGCAGTCCCATGCAGAAGTGCGTGAGCATGGAACCGATGGAAAATCCATACCCTCTCAGCGACCAAATTTGAAATGCAAGCATCGGTGAAGTCTTTGTGCTTTAAACACCATATGAATTGAATCCATGTGCAGTGATGAGTGAAAGCACTAGGCTTTCAGCATAACCATCCAATGAACTGAACCTCACACAAGTACAACTCATACTTGCACAAAAAAACAACCAATCCCAACTAACCAACTTAGATAGAATCATAAAATAGTAACTTTAGATTATAGGAACCCACCTCTCTAAATAATTTCCTTGATAAAGATGAAGCATGTGTGTCTGGTACCTCTATCATCGGCTTTTCATACTCAGAATCTGGCTGGTCCCAAGACTGGATGTACTCCTCCATACTAATCATCTTTTTATTGAAGCCCCCTACCTAGATGATGTCATGTTTTTCAATCCAATTGTATTGATCCTCAATGAGTGACACTCTTAGGGGCCTCCCCATCATCTTGGCTATCTCATCTTAATTTTCATTAAGCACTAAAACCTATTCGGTTACTTTCTCATTAGAACTTAAAATTAGATCCAAGGAGTGATCACCTAGGACCCCTGCTCTCTTATGACTTGGAGTCTCACTGGTTATCTTATCTTCAATTAACTTTTTGGATGAATGGGTCTCCAAAGGAGGAGGTAGATATGAGTAATCCTTCCCCCCATTCGTTCTCCTAACACTACTTCTACTCTTCAGACTTAATGTTTCATCTTCCAAGTGGTCGGGTTCACTTCCATTGGGTTCCTTCACACAACCCTCGTCCCTCTTATCAGTGATATCAAAATTAGATCGTTCATCAACCTCTAAGAGTCCTTCAAACCTACTACTCAATTTGACTGGGGTTCGGGTCAAAAAATACGAACCCACTACATCATTCCCTCTGTTTAAAACAGTTGTTCCCATAAATGATCCTTGCTTCCCCTTCCTCTCATCATCACTGCCCGGATTTAACTCCTTGATGCACGAGACAGTTGACACCGCCTGCTCACTTCCCATTGTTTATTCCAAGTCCTCATCCCTATCATTCCTCTGAAATTACACTATAACATCTTCATGATGAGACACTTCCTTTCCTATCTACACACTATGGTTGGAAGGACCTATGAGGTCTTCCCTTAGCCTGCTAAACACCTTGGACACTTGCAGGTTCATCAAATGTCCCAAGGCCTTCTTCCCCACCTAAGAACCCAAAACAACATCTCCCTCTACATTGCAGTTTGTTGAAGCACTGTCAGGTTGTTCCTCCACCGGCTGCAGCAACTGAGCTTCCCCACCTTTATTCTCTTTACCTGCTTCCAACTGATCTGAGCCATCCTCCAAACCTGCCTCTAAAGCCTTACCACTAATACTGGCCATAGTCTTAGGCACAAGCTGGCCACCCTGGGGACTAGAACCCTTGTCCACCAGTATTGCAGGCCCCCATCAACATACCTTAGAGGAGTGTCCCAACTGACTATAAGAAGGGAAAAATCTTTCTAAGTCTCAAAGATCACACATTGTTTACACCTATATTCCTCTCCAATTTTGATCCATACATAATCAAAGGGGGTTTTAGACACATCCATCTCAACACACACATGCAGATTAACCGTGTGACAAACAGACTCTGTGCAACCATCTGAGCATAGATACCTAGCGATTAGATTGCCGAGCATTTTTAAAACAGAAGGATATTGGAATGGTAGCGGAAGGTTGGGGAAACTGACTCAAATCATAGCATAAGAAAGATCGTGTTTGAAGTGAAATTCAAAATACCATCGAAACAAAAAGAACCTGAAACCATTGGAGCACTGGGGGGCCCTCGACTAGGCGCTGATGAGGTCATCATCCAATGAAAATAAGATAATGATGTGATGATTATCAAGCAATCCCAATATCATCCTTTCACATAGGTCCCACAAATCGAAGACGAATCTGTTGAAGGAGTCCACCAAAGGCCTTCGCTGCTTGAACTGCACAACCAAGGTGAGCTCTAAGAGCATGGAGATTTCTATGAACTCTGAGGTCAAAATACAAAGATTTGGGAAACCATTGATGATCTTCGAAACTTTAGGGATCAGCACAAATTTCAGGAAAGGATGAAGAAATTTGGGGTTAGAGAAGGGGAGAAGCGAGTTCCTAATGGCCATAAAATATCCCTCTACGTTGAGGGTAAAGGGACCGATACAGAGGCCACCATTGTCTCCATGAAGATGAACCTCATCCTAGGGTTCCTGAGAGTGAGCCCCCTCTCTTGCAGCTTGAATGTAATGAATATTCATCTCAAAATATGTAATATCCATGTATGATAATCCTTTTTCACTATAATTATATTCAAAAAATTCATGAATATATATTAAATTTAATATTCACATAATTAAATAAATGTTTATATTAATTCATTCACTAATCTAGTGAATATAATAAATATTTATTTTTAATCCTGTGAAAAATAAACAAGATATAAAATTCAACTCACATATTCTAAATTCAAATATCTTGGAATTAATATTACATGATAAATATAAAAAATATATATTATTATTCCACAATAATATAATTCAATTTATTCTTAATATTAGATTCAATATAATTTAATATGATTCTAGATACACTTAGTGTGTGACCCTTTAGACCTCTTTCTAGGTGGCATTACTTGAACTTACCTAAAGTACATGATTATCATCTGGAAACATGTTAAGGAATCCATAGGGAAATAAGTTATAGTCTCAATGATAAAAACCTTCCTAAAATCTACTATGTAATTTAATCTCTTTTTTGTGATATCTCATCAATAAAGATATATAATTGTTTCATCATCATATATGATTGATTTATCATTCATTAAATCCCTAATATGAACATGTAAATCAAATACCATGGACATAGAATTAATAAAATAGTTTCATTTAAAAAAATGGTCTTGATATATCTACATAAATTATGTTAGAATGGAAAATAAACTCTTAACTTATCTAATTAATGTCATTGATCTACCCAATGGAAATGTACAGACACCTAAGAGGGCATTAGATTAAGTACTGACTAATTTTTACTAATTCTAAATTCATTTACACCCTTTGGAATTCAACCATAGTTTTTAGTTAGTGTAATTAGATCTTTTTTCTATTTTACCATGAAACAATATACCACATGAATTCATGTAAAGAAGATAAATGGTGTGTTGGATTTTTACATGGTTCTTTATAAAGACTTACTCCTTGCCATGATTGGTTATTCATACTAATCACTAATTCTCCATTATAATCATCTATTGATTACAATGGGTAGTGTTTTTTAATACCACACTATGTCTCATATTGTTTATAATTTTCTTCTTCTCACGTGGCTTCTCTTTCAATTGTCACACTGGAATAAACTCTGTGTCTTCACATTATTATCACTAGGTCTTATGGTAATCTCCCAACATAACCTAACTCAAAGAAGTTTTATGGCGCCCCAACATATATATAATTTTTTTAAAAGATCCTCATATAAGTAGATGAACATATCTATATGGGATTATTTTCACCATTATTGTATATGATCTTTAACATACAGTATATTCTTTGAATTCCATCAAATCTTCATGGTTTCCTATATACATCTCGGTCTCCAATCAGTTTAGTTTCATAGTACATCAACATTCCTTCTCACATGGATTCAACTCTAATAAAAAATGTAAATGCTCTCAAACACCTCTTAAATTTATTAATTCATCCTCCTCCTCCTCTTCTTGTTCTTATTCACTACAATTTATAGTTTTTTCTTCCTCGATGTATCTTCAGATGTCACACAATAGCTCAACTCTTGGAATCTCAATTCTTGATTTCACAGTAGTGGCGGCTGTTACATATTTTTATATTTATTCCTCCTTGATATCTTTATACACATGTGGAATCATTTAATTGCATTAAACTTCTTTAATCAAATCAATAACCTTCAATGGAATGTTGAGTGAAACATCTCACTATCTTACATAAAGAATAATTATGGAATACACACTTTCAGTTACCTTAAAACTTCAAAAAAATAATTTTTGAAAACAAAGGTTTTTTCAAGAAAAACCTCATTTAATGGTTCTTCTATTTTGAAACTAGAAAAGAAATATAATTTTATTATTCTCTAGTAAAAAATTAATCTTCTAAAAATTTCTCCATAATAAATAACTTTTTAAAATTTCATAGTGCTATATAGATCTAAGAAAATCATGTGGGAGGATTGGAACTCATCTTACTGCTGGTAAAATATAATATTTCTTCACCCGGATCAAGTCTTGAGGAAATTCTCAAACATCCAACTAAGTTACTAATGATCACTCGACCAAAATTAAATCAAAAAAGTAATTTCCAAGATAAATAGTAGCTCAAGGTTTGATGGAACTTCATTTACAATATTCTTGAAAATACAATAAATCCAATTAGTCATTTGATAAAAATGTGTATTGGATCCCATCACATCAATCTACTAAAAATAATCATGGATCAAAGATTCTCTGAGAATCATTATGTTCAGAATTTGAATACATAACTTCAACATCGATAGATTTTATTTTAATCAGAATTAAATATTTAAAGAAAATACACTTTCTATATAGCTTTGGTCTTCCCTTTCCATGGATAAAGGTTATTTTATATTTCCTCTTATATCTTTTTTAATATACTATTCAATAAATTTTTTATGTTTGATTATATGAATAAAAACGTTGACATCCTGTGAAATGAGTTAATTCTTCAAGATATTATTTCAAGAAATCTACATAAATATTTTCTGTAAGAAATCTGTATTCCCTAACATTAATCCCAATTTGTAATTCATATAGGTGAATATAATGTACCTTGGGATATTATTATGTTGGCCTTGAAATATCTTACGTAAACTTGAATTCCCCTACATTGTGTAAATTTTCATATGTGTGAATGGATTTTCATTATTTGGATATGTTCTTTGAATCGGGATACATGGAGATACATTTGTGTAAATAATTTATGAATTTAAATAAAAATTGTATTTTGGATATGTATATTTTTATTACACTATATAAACCCCATATATGAGAAATTTGGTTTTATGACATGATTCATCTATTTAGAAACTCATTCCGGTTTACATTTCTGAATTTTTATACATATAATAAATTGGATATGTTAAATCACTTACGTGGGTTATTCAGGTACATGAATTTTAACAGATACCATTATTTTCATATGTGGTAATTTATCTACATGGATTCATCTTTTCTAAAATATCATTATGTTGGAATTCAAAAATGTTGAAAAATGGAATTTATATGCATATATTTTTTAACTAGTGCCCATGTACTTCAAATCCATCCAATCACATAAATCAATTTAAACATTAAAATAATCTCAAAACATTTTAAAATGATTATATGAACAATTATAGTAATTTAAAACTCATTAACATGTAATTACAAGGTGTTTCATAATATAAAAAACTATAGGTATTGTATTTATTTTAATTCATCTTCCATCTTTGGTGTGACACTTCTTAAATAAATCTTGAGCTATCTCAATTCATTTCATCCTTTATCTAGGAGTGTGTGAACATTGACTACGGTAGATAACATTATATTTACACCTTGTATAGTTCAACACTTTCAAATAGATCTTATCCATGCTTTAAAAATTATTTATATATATTCTTTACAACTATATAGGATTTTTGGCCATAGGTCCAGGAGCCAATATCTATTCCATTAGACCCTTTATTGATATGGATTCTTGAACATTGACACATTTCATATATAATAAGATTATATATTTCAATTTTCTAATTTTTTATGGGTCTCCCTCTTGAATCTACCAACCAATTATTCAAGGGAATCTAACTCTTAATTCTACTTTTCCATTACTATATAGGTAGAAACTCTTCTTATTTTTGGGTGTATACTCAATCCATCACCCATATCATTACATTTTCATAAGAAAGTTGATGTATTTATATTAAAAAAGATTAAAATAATCCACTCCAATTCACTTCAATCTCCCCATTTGTATTTTTTTTCAATTCCACATTTACTCCAATATCCAATGAAAAATTTCCCTTCTGATTGACAATGAATTCATTGGATGGAAACTTTATTCTCACTTTAATTTTTAAGATGGGTGTATGAGAGGTGTTCTACAACATTGAGCTTCTTCACTCAAAAGTATTCCATAAATTAGAGGGAAGTCATAATTCTTCTGTCATATCTCATTAGATATAGATGAAAATTTGAAATTAAGATCAACAGAGCATCATATGAATTATAATTTGCATCAAATATCACATAGAAATGTTTTATCAAAAAATAAACTCTATGTCTAACTGAGATAACCTTTTATAGAAAACAATAGTTGAAAGTTTAGACAACAATGTTGCCCACATTTTTATATGTGATACATGTTCTTTCTCTCTTATTTCTGGGGGATTCACGTACTTATTTTCAAGAAAATTCAAGAAACTAAAGTCACTTGAACAAATATATTAAAATATTTCATGTTATAAATCTTATTTAATGGTTAGATAAGCACTCACCCTTTGTAATAATTATATATACATGTTAAATAAGATATATGTGAATTAAATCATACCTTATCCGTCATATTTTTTAAGGGGTTTTCAAGATTCAAGGTTATTTTATAGAATTTGGTAGACTCTCAAATTTTATAGATCATCCTAAATGGAACACTCCCTATATTTTTCCAATTTTATTATCATCCGTTATAAAATATAAAATAATTATAAGGAGAGGGTGGGTATCATATAAGCTCCTTAGCATGAGGAGGATGGTTAAAATTGTTTCCCCAGCCCAAGGAATTTTGGTCTCCACTTTATCATGATTACACCATTATATTTCTGTATCAATACTCCCTTCAGAAGTATGGTGTTGTTTTAAATCAAAATTTTCTTCTTAGATGGAATGTCCTTATTCATCATGGAAAAAAGAGAAGTTTGATTCATTTCATCCTGATCTAATTTAACATATTCTTCCAAATGATTATGTTTTATAATTATTATATATTTAATATTATATTATTTCTTTAAAATATTCTTAGGAAATTTAAATTTCTCAATTTTTTCTTTTATCGTTAGAGATTGATAATCCTCCTGAGACTTCTTTGAATTCATGGGAGTTTTATCCTTTCCTAAGTCACACTTATTCTTCATTCCATTGTTATTTTCCATCTTTTTTTGGCTTTATTTAATTAAAAAACATGGGTGATGTGTCTAGTAGGAATATATCATCATTTATTATAAGTGTGTCATTATAGGTTAAATTTATCACATGTATTCTACAGATGATCAAATCTATTTTTTAAAGATAGATTATTATTTTTATGTACACCATGTGTCTTATAACTTTTAGTTATTCCCTCTTGCTATAGAACTAATTTTAAGTGTATATTTGGACATATTATGCCAAAAAATATTCATCATGTCTCAAAACATATAGAAACAACAAAACAATTCCCATAAATGTATTTGTTTTTATTATTGGTACAATATATCTCAATTTAAAAGATTTCAATTTTGGACTCTTTCCCCAAATGTTTGTGTTTGTATTGGAGAAATTATCTTCGATGAATTACTTGCATAAACCATAGATATATTGGTGGGTTCCAACCCTTTTAATTCATCCACTTTTTAATAGATTTATGGTTTATTCCTTCATATTCTGTTTATCCAAATTTAACATTAATCGAATTAAATGAGTTGTGGGATACATTTTCAAATTTTTTTGAGGTGGAGGATTCTCCATTTGATCTAAATAATTTTTTTCCACAATTATGATTCCCTGTTATGAGAAATACCATATATACTACTTGAGTGGTGGAAGATTCATTTCAAGTTCATTAGGAACATTCATCTTGACTGGATTCCATATTTTTCAATTTAATTGCTAGCTAAAAACATTTCATGCTCAGATAATATTTTTCAATTTCAACTGACTTCAATCCACACCTGTTGTCACTCTTCATCTTATGAATATTATCTTCATGTGTCTTAATTAATTCCACCAATGAATTCACTTGTTTTTTAATCTTTTGGATTTTATATTCATATGGATTTCTCTAACATTCACTGATGTATTATAAGGTCTCTATAATGCATAGATCATCTATTTAATAACGATTCTATTAAAATTATATAATTGAAATTATTAATATATTAAGGAACATTTTTTAGTGAGAATTGTAACTGATTTATCCTTTTCATTAACTAGTCTTCATGGGGTGTTGGATTTTAAAACATGGTTGTCCAATTCATCTTCTACTGCATTGAACCCTTGTTCCTACTATGAATTCTCATTTTCTAGTTATATTATATAAATTAATATATGTTCAAAAAATTCAATGGGAACTTTTTCAAGATATTTCATGATTTATTAATAAAGTTTACTAAGTGGTTTATCATTTGTAATCTCCAAAAGTTTGTTAGTACATAAAGTAACATAATCTCATAAATCTTTATCAGCATATATGATAGAAGACAAACCACTTATATTACTTTCAGCTACTAGGTGACTATCTATATCTTTTAATTTATTTCTTACTTTATTAGTTATCTTCTTTGTAACTTTTTTCATAATCATTGAAGAGACTTCAATATAAATAAACTTATGAATTAAAATTTTATTTTCTATGAAAGGGTTTTCTTGAATCAGCTCAAATATTCAATTTATTAATCTGATTGAAATTTCATGGTTCTTAAAAATAAATAATATTAGTGGTAACCTGGATTTGATACCAATTTATATACCCTTTGGATCGATGAAAACACCTGAGAGTGGGTGGGGGATCATGAGTTGACTAATTATTACCAATTCAAAATTATTTTACCTCCATTGTAATTAAAACTATATTCTCAATTAGTGAAATTATATCTATTCAATAATATACAAATAAAAAATATACCACATTTATAAAATTAAATAATATAAAAGTAACATGATATTTTTAAAATATTTAATACAAAGACCTACTCCTTGTTGTGATATATTATGCACCCTAATGATGAATTATCTACTATAATCAACTAATGATTACCATGTATTGTGTTTCCCACACAAAAACTATGTCTCGTGGTGTTTAAAATTTCATGCTTCTCATAGGGTGACTATTGCGATTACCACACTAGAAATACCTCAATAGCTTCACACTATTTTCACTGAGTTGCATAGTGATCCCCCTATATTCTCTAAGTTCCATAGGTTCTATAGAGTCTAACCATATATATGTTAGTGTTAAATTATAATCCATATTATATGTAAATCTTAAGTCACATGCATGTTATATTTTTATCAATTTAGCACACCTTCCACAATTCACACTAGAGACTTTTAATTCCATCACATATTTATGTTATATTTTGTTCAGCTCAATCTCCACTCACTGAGGTTTTAATGTTCTTTAGTATATCCACTCACCTAGCTTACTCTCTACTCAATAAATTAGTCTCTCTCAAAATAATTTCATATTAATGTACTCCTACTCCTCCTATTATTTTTATTATATATAAATTTCATTAGGTTTTTCTTCCATAATGGAGAGATCTTCAAATGTAGCATAAAAACTCAACTCTGGATATATCAATTCTTAAATTCATAGAAGTAGTGAATGATTCTATATTATTATCTCTTACCCATTGACTTATTCATACATATGAGGCCTCATTTAATTGAATTTAATTTCTTCCATAAAAATCACCAACCATAAATAAAATGTTATTGATAACTTATCAACACTATCCATAAACCATAATCTTGGAATAACCACATTAGGGACCTACGTAACATCCTGTACGGCCTTTTTAAACTCAACAGATATTCCTAGAATACACCCATTTAATATTTATTATATTTGAAACTATATTGAATAAAATATCATTTTTTATCCTCTAGGGTAAGATTCATCTTCTCAAAATACCCCCCAAAAAACATGATTTCCATTCTTCAAAAATTGTTATTCCCCAACATGAATTTCTATAATAACTCATGAGTTGAGGTGCTTCAAGAAATCTTGAATGCCTCCCTATACACAAAATTCTTTTTTCTAATTATGAGGGTATAAATTTGTAGTGGCGAGACTATACCCTTGGTAAAAATAGTTATACACCATAATCATAATAAGGTATAAAATCCCCGAATATCACGATGGAAGATAATGAAATCATAGTGCAGTAACAAAGGTCAACAATTTCATATGTATGAAGTGAAATAGGAACCCAATGAGGCATTCAAAACCATAGAATATAAATAAGAATAATAAAAAAAAGAAAATAATATAGAATTATTCCATTTTCCATCTCGTAAATGCCACCAACTTTCTACTCTTTAACTTACCAATTTTTGTGTGGTTTCCTTTACCTTATCTAGATCCCTAATCATGAAGTCTTCATGGGCATCAAGATTATCATACAGGATGTGAGTAATAAAATATAGTAGGATAAAAAAATGTGTCCTTAACAAAATTTTGAAAGTATACCATGTTTCTGCTAAGATAAATGTAAATATTCATGTAAGAAATAACATGTATATCTACCGAGAGATCCTATGATATCCAATATAACATGACATCTAGCCATACCTTATTCAACACCATACTGGATGAATAATCATAAATTATGCAGATAGTGATCAATAACCATCCAAATTTTTGGTGAACATGTCTATCAGTAGTCACAAGGCATTGAGTCGTATTGGGACACAAGGCCATCACAAGACACCCCCATCACAGGTCATGACTCAATACTATCAATCATTGTCTCAATCACAATTATAGAATCAAGTTTGTTGTATCCTATATATACCTTGTGTTTAGAAAAAAGGTCATCATACCCATATGGTAACTACCTTGAGTATGGGATTGAGGCAATCATACCCCTAACATGTGTTCAGTTCTAATATCTTCATCGTCGCATGCCATGAACACTCCCCCTCCAAGGGATTATGATATCATATTGGTCAATATATTCCAAATACCTATAGAAATACATCCAAAGGTATGATAATCACACATAATAGGGTATAGAATATATATGAATAATATAACATATCATCAAGAAAATCAGAAGCAACAAATAAGTACATGTGATCAATATCCAACATGGTCCAATAAGCCACCTAGACATACTCATGGAATCAAGCATGATATATGGGTCTCACAAGCCACACACGCATACACATGAGATCATTGTAAAAAATGGTTAGTTAGGTTATTACAAAATAAGTATCATATTAAGGAGATAAGGTTTTACAAGGACTTAATGGTAAGGAACTTCCTACATTTTTCTTATTGACATTAATCTCTTAAACACATTGAGGTGAAATAACTAAGTCACACCCTATCTCAAACTAGATCAGGCCCTCATAATAAGAACTCCTAAAATTGATCCCAATTAATCACATTAGGGTCATAGAACAAGATTCAAGAAGAATATAAGCCAAAAAATTTTAAACAAAAATATACCTCATAGGATTTGTAAAAGATTCTAGATCTGAAATTTATCAATGGAGGTGCTCCCTATATAATAGATCCACCGTCATTCTTCAAACGATCTAATAATTCATCATTAGATGGAATTAAAATCCATATATCTAGAAAAAAAATCTAGATCTATGATTATTCTCAGGTTAATAAGGTTATATCTAGATAAGACTTAAAGAACATAGGGTTGTGGAGAACATACCTTATTTTATTAATCACTAACATTCATGGAACCAATTGAATAGAGATTATAAGGGAAAGTAATTATTGAGGAGATCCTTTTGAGTATCTAGGTTTGGGAGGTATAAATTTATGAATAATTATGGGTCAAATTGGGTGTTATATAGTCATTAAGAATGATTTCATGATCCTTAATCCTTGTACACATTGTTTTGTTGCATGGTTAGACAAACCATGCTCTAACCGTGCATGGATTGTTTCCTTCTTAGGGAACCCACACAGTTTGGTCACATGGTTTATCAAACCATCAATCAACCATTATTTTTCCACTAGAATTATTTTCATAGTTAGTTAAAGAATCATCATTATTTGGTAAAACTATGCTTCAGTAGTGCACCCTTAAAAGGCATGATAAACCATCCAAAACAACCAAAAAATCATTTAACTCAACATAAACAATTCATAGTACAAAAGTATCATGAATAAAGACTATATTTAACTAATTAAACATTTGAAAAAATATGTGGCCTTTAGATTATCCCCCCTATATTGATTCTTAATCATCAAGAAAAATATCTAGGCATCTTGATAGAATAACTTTAACTACTGACACCAAATATCAGACTCATGCTCCCATTATTCCTCCAAGATTCGTCCTTACCATAATAGGATAAAAAAAGTGACACTATATTTTATAGTAATACATTCTCCCTCTGATATTCAATCTAGACCAGGAATTTCACATACAATGCATCACTCTATAGTTCAACATCCTCACAATCAATCACATATCTAGTATCAATAATTTACCACTAGAGCTGAGATAGCTCAAACATGTCAAGAATAAATCAATAGCAAAGTGGAAGGGCTAGATGGTAAGACACACTCTCTATATGCTCAAAACCCATGAATGAACCAATGAATAATGGTGTTATCATACCTTATTTATAAAACTATCAATACCTTAAATGAGGAGTCACAAATAATAAAATTTACTCACTAATTGAAAACTACAAAGCCACCTCCTCCAGTAGGAATGAAATCAATGTCTGCCCTGGGTGGTGGTCAACTAAATTCTAATTAGTTTCCCTCCCTTGGAGGTACCCTATATGATGCACAACACCACCATAACATCCCCACATTAATTATTCCAATATGGTGTTTCAATGACATGACTGGCCATAGAGAGCCTCGAAAGGACCCATCTAAATAAAGACTCAAAATATACTGTTTCATAATAATTTAATTAAGGAAAGATGATCATCCCAAGATCCACCAAAATCCAAGACACTATTCCTATAATATATAATCTAATATATGAATCATCCACATTGATTAACTATTGGTCTTTGGATTATATGTTCTATATAGTTTGATTAGACTAACGAAAGCCTTCTAAAATCCCAATCAAAACCAAGATGTGAAACATATGTATCTATCATATATAATGCATTAGGGAAATCCATGAAGTAATACAATATATTATCTATACAACTTTCCCAATTCATCTTTATAATGGGCCTTACTAATCAATAAAAAATGAGAATCATTCTCTAATCAATCAATAATAAGAAAAACTACATTACTCCTCATGGTTTGAGGTATCCCTATTATGAATTCAATAGTCATGTCATCCCAATTCTACATCGATATAGGTTATGGAAATAGAAAATCACCAAGACAATGATGCTCAAGCAGTACCCTATAGACGGTAAGGCATCACGAAACAAAACCAGTGACCTCCTTCTTCACACTCATCCACCGGAACTAACTTTAGATATCGTGAAACATATTCATCGACCCTAGATGCACTGCCAATTTTAAAACATGAGGGTCTATTATTGTATAATTTACCTTAGAGGAAGTAACTAGAATCCTCCCATTTTCACTAATCATATCATTGTAGTTCATTGACTATCTTAGAATCAGGTCACTACTTTATAATCATTCTCGTGTCACCACACACTCGAGATATGAGTCTTGGTTAGTCTTCACCCTGACTATTATTGAAGATGTGATGACCAAAGGTGAACATTTCATGACTCCATGATCCATAGATAAATCTAAAATCCATTCCGTCAACAACATTATCAAACTCCAATATTTCAAATATGGTTTCATACCAAACTACTACATCTCTTACATTTTCCTATTTAGAGCATCTATAACTACATTCCCCTTCCTTGAAGCACAGGAAGTATCAAATTTCAATATTTTTAGACAGTCTACCAAATTAATCTGCCTCAAATTTAGATCCTATTGAGAGAATATATATCATATGATATTATGTTTTTTAAAAGGAAAATCTATGAATGAAGATATAATATCTCCAACACTTCATGGTGTGGACCACAACTTCCAAATATAATTCATTTTTAGGTATTTCTTCCCATAGGTTCAAATATTATGTTACCCTTAAGAAAATACATGTCTTCTTTTTATTATCACATATCCTTTATCAACACATGAGGTATTAACATACACTACGTACCCAATCCCATGCTTTATAAGAAAAAATGGAGCTTTCATAAATCTCATGTTCAGCTCAAGAAAAACTTCATTACAATTATTTGACCATTCAAACATAAAAAAACTTCTTGGTAAGACCCATGATTGTTAGTTTCATGTGGGTGAAGTCATTAATTAACTGTTGATAGTATCCAACCAACTCGAGGAAACTCCTGACCACAAAAACATATTGAGGTTTATCCCATGACATCACCACATCCACCTTCTTTGGGTCTACTAAAATTCTTGATCTAGAGATCACATGACTAAGAACACGTACCTATTGAATCCAAAATATTCACTTTGGAATATTGATATAAAGTAAATACAATCATAGTGTACTAAATATGGTCTTATGGTGTCTGACATGTAACTCAGGAGTCCATGAATATATAAGATTATCATTAACAAAGACCATGATAAATGAATCAAGATATAGATAAAATATCACATTAATGAGATGAATGAACACTACTAGGGAATTCATAAAATATAAAGTCCTAATGATGTAATCATACAATAAATATCTACTCCTAAACATAATCTTAGGGATATACACCCTTCTAACCTAAAACTAGTTGTAACCTGAATGATGATCAATCCTGGAGAACCATTGGGTTCCATATAAATTATCGGAGAGATGGTCAGTACTTGGAAATGGATAACTTTTTCCCCCGTCACTTAATTTAGCTACCTAGTGTATAAAATTGATACAAAATATCATCCACCTTCTTAGCTAACAACATGGGAGACTCCTAATAAGATTTTCCTAATCTAAAGAAACCCTTCATCTAAAGGTCCCCATTCTGAATCTTATCCTCAATCATCTTGTTTGGAGCTATTTGATAAATAGGAATAAAATAGGCTAAAATTATGATAGGAGTTCTGTATAAAATTATACTTCTCGATCAAGAAGAAGACTAAAGATTCATTTGAAAATATGTAACACCATAAGATTTTTTGAAAAAAAAAATCAAATTAATTTAATCTTTTTGATATTTTTCATTTCACACAATTCTTAATATAGATGTTTTTATACAAAAAACACTATGTTTGGCTTGTGTTGTACACAAAACCAAGTCAATATTATGTTACACACAACCCTTAGATTACCTTTTCGTATAAAAAATACTATACTTGTCTTGTGTTACACACAATGTCGAGTTCTTTACATAGCTTTTGTTACATACAAGATCGTGTTTTACTGAAAGACATTATATTATTAAAATATTATTTTTTTTAAATAATAAGATATAACCTTGTCGTTAAGTTACCAATTATAAATAATATTAAATAACTAATTAAAATAAATTCTTTATAAGATGAATTTATTGGTTACAAATTACATAGAAATTAAAAATATATGAAAATTGAATATAAAGGCAATATGTTTATTTTTCAACTCCCAATGTCATTTTGTCTAAATAAATTAAATTAATAACAATTAATGAATGATATTAATGAAATATATATTTTATATATACAATAAAATATTATTGATATTAATACAATCGTTTTTATATGAATATGATAGGATCAATCCCAATTTTATGCATAAAAACCTATATTTTTCATAAGGGTAATTTTAACCCCTTTTAATGGTGAACCCATTTTATATCACAATTTTTAATCTTTTATAGTTTTTATATGACAAAATAAAATTATTATATTAAATAATAATATAAATTTTTTACTTTGGTTGAATGTTTTATATTTTTCTAATAAGTTTCATGTTTTTATTAATAGTGAAAATAAAAGTTTTTAATTGAAAAAAACTTTTTTCATCGAAATAATTATTAGTGTTAAATTATATTTTTGATTAATTTTAAAGTATAAATTTATTATTTTTATCATTTAATATAATATATTTAATTTTCTTTAATTTTACATTGAATTTTTATATAAAAATGTTTCAGTATTTTGTATGTTTTGAACTTTAATAACCAATTTTCTCATCTCGTCAACAAGATTAATTTTCAATTAATTACTAAAAATTATGTGTTTTTAATATTAAAAAATGGAATCTATATTTTTAATAATTTATTCCAAATTATATAAATATATTTATTTTATTTTTGTTCATATGAATAGTAAATGTATTAATATTTAAATTACAACCTTTAAGAGTAAATCGGGTAATTAAGAAATAAATTAAAATTACCCTTAAAGTTGTCATAATATAATTGGATGAGATATTTTCTACAAAAATCATGATCAGGCTGATTTTATGGCCTCTTGGATCCACTTTGAGGAGTTAATGGTTTTATAGTATTTTATTCTAAGGGATGTCCAATATGTGACACTCTTGTTTTAATAAGTTTTACATTTTTTATATAGGGGTATTTAGAAGATATATTCAACTATAAATAGTAATTTTAAATAAAAAACTTTAATCTTCATCATGATAATTTATTTTTAATTTTTAGGGAAGAAATAATTGAATTAAAGGTTTGCACATTAATGATGTAGTAATTTTTTAATTAATGGAAAAATAAAATAAATGTTATTAAAAATATTAAGATAAATATAATTTCATATAATTAATTTCATCCATGAACTTTGTGAATGAATTTTACATATTAGTTAAATGTTAAATAATTTTTTTATAATATATAATGTTGTTATGATATTTTTAAAAAGTAAAGTAATGAATAGTATCCAAATTGACATTATTGATATTTTAAAATAGATAATATTTTATTAAATGATAAAGAAATTATAAAAATTTAATATTCTGCCAAATAATTGGGATAAGTCCTAAAATTTCATAAATGACTCATTTATTAGTTTCTTATAATTTTATAGTAATTATATTAACCCTCAAAGTTTAATTACATGATATCTCGGTAAGACTTGAAAGGGTAAAATAAGGGTAAAAACAAAATGAAAAGGATTAAAAAACAATAAAAGTTTTCTAATTTTCATTTGTTGAGAGTATTTATACAAATATTCATATTAAATTCTAAATAAATAACTTTTTATCCTTTATTAATTGCAAATTAATCTATATTAATTTAATATTTTAAGAGTTTCCTAAAGTACCCCTCACCTCAATTATAAAATAGCTCCCCTCCCTCACTTATTTACATAACTTTGAGCCTAAAAGATAGGTCATACCCTACCCATTTACATTCTAAACTTATCTAGCCACATTCTATAGGTGATGGTATTCCCAAAGCATCAACTCTAGATTTCATTAGAGGATACTTAAAGGAGTCGTTCTGAAGAAGTGGTAATCACTCTAACCGATCATTCTATTTTCCTACTCTTTTATACCTTCTGTAAATATATGATATATATCATAAAATAATAACTTAATAATAATAAATATTCTGAAATTTTATTATGACTATGAACACATGATTATACATCCCCTTTCAAATCAAACAAAAAATTAAAGTATCACTCGTGCGTACATATGGCTTACCATCTCCACTTAGCGATACAGTTCATTTTCCATTACCTTCTTTTATAAGTGAGAATTATGATGGATTTAATATTTATATAAGATATTTAAAATATAATTATTTTTATATAATGATAACATAATTTCTACCTTTTACCATCTAATATTTTGCGAAAATGATAACATCGCTCGTGCGTACGTATGTCTTAGCATATCCACGATGCGGTGTGATTTTTTTGTTCACCTATATATCACATGGATGTTAATATGGATGAATTTTATGAATATATATATATATATATATATATATATATATCTTATATATGACATAAAATTGATTCTATAATAATAATATATCATATATTTTCATTTATTTTAACTCAACAAGAAAATGAAAATATCATTCATGCATACGTATGACATACCGATTCCATGAATGGTGTATTTTATTTTATATCTTCAACTATTATGAATAAAAAATAATACAAATATAATGAATATTTATATTCTATTTATTTCATTATTATCATTCTGTAGATAATGAAATCATGATCTATATAAGAGGACCAAGGATAACAAGTCAAAACATAAACGAAAAGTGGTTATTACCCTAGATATAACATTAAAATGGAATTGTTAATAAGTGAGTAAGATAAGTCATAATTAAATCATATATGGAATTAAATATATTAATATGGTTATTTATTATATGTATAAAAAAATCAAATTTATTATACGTGAGTTTTTAATGTGACTGATGAAAATCAAGACTTAAGGTAATGGAATTTCATCTCACCCTTTTTTCCTTGAGATACATGCCATATTAACCACATTCTTAATTTTTGTGGTGTATATACTGACCTATGACATGTTATATCATTAATTTCCTTTATTTAATGATATTAAAATGTTTTATTTATTTTATTCTTTCACAGGGTTCACGATTCTAATGTTACTCAAGTAGTGAGGGATTTACGTCTCACTTTTATTTCTATGGGACACATGCCTTATACAATACATGTTTCTTCTATGTGGTGTATATACAGACCATGAATTTATTTTATGAGTATTTTATAGAAGATTATGGTATTTTCATATCCACATTATTTTCTTTCTTCCATGGTTAATATTATTATACTAATTATTAAGTTATGAGTATTTATTTCATAATCTCATCAAAGTTTGAGGATTGTTCTGTTTTAATTCTTTATTGTGGAATATTTATATTTCATGTCCAAGTTTTATAAAAAAAATAAAAAAATTACTATTATCCTATGGATGTTTAAATCCATTTTTACCCATTCTTGACTTTTTACTACATGGTTTGAAATGAATCACTTTGTCATTTTCTCGACATGGTACTTTGAGTTTTATGGAAAAAGTATGAAAAGGAATGTTTGTATTAATGTATATGCAAGAACATATTTTTTCACCTTCATGAATCCTAATTTATTTGAAGTTTACTTTACAATATTCCAAGTTTATTCTCGAAGGAATTTTTTTCTTTTAAGATTTCATATCATTTTAATAAAATAAAACGTTTTCAAAGAAAGTATATTTAACTCAATAATTATTTACAAGTCATATCTCAAATGTTACTTATGTTTTGATGGGGATATTTTTCAAGGATGATCTCTTTATTATTCATATGGTTGTTTATGTTTATGGTAGAATGATATTTATGAAAACTATTAGACCCTGTGATAAATAGTGGTTTTTATAATCACAAATCTTGTCAATCTATAGAACCTATTAATTATTATTTTAAGTAATGAATAAACTAGATCATGTCAATGAATATATCTAGGTAAATAAATTATGTCATAGTACATTTCAATAAATCAATAAACTATGAATATTTATGGTTCGATATGTTTACAAGTGTATATTTACATGTATTTATGAATTTCACTTAATCTGGTAGTGTTCTATGTAAGATAGACACTTTATATGTTTTTTAGAGTATTTGGCACTGATAGTTCAAAAGGATTCATCATTGATTGACTCACCGATGAGGACTCGCGGATCGAAGAAGTCACTAATGGTTGAGTAACTAATGATCGGTCGCACCGATAGTTCAAAACACTCACTGATGAATGAGTCACAGATAGACAAGTCACTAATGAACAATTCACCAATGGACGACTCACGAATTTGAGTCACCGATGACGATTCAACAATATATTGACAGACCGATAGCACAAATGACTCACTGATACACTGAGTTGTCGATACCAACTAAAAGGACTGACCGATACTCGGAGTCACCGATACTCGGAGTCACTGATGCTGACAGATCGATGTTGATAGGCCAATGTTGACAGACTAATGATGACAACCCAATGATGACAGACCAATGCCAAGGAGTCACCAATACTTATGATTCACTGATATTCATAAAATCTATTTTAAAATTTATTTATTCAAATTCATATCTAACGGTCATATTTAGACAAATTAATGTTTCTGACATTATTTAATTTTGTTTATAAGACTATCTGTAGATAGTATGAGGTACATACACATGGGGAGATATTGATGTCTATAGGACCTAGAAGTATAAAATAATTACAATTCGGATCTTGCAAGTGCGAAAAAAGAGTGGCACGAGGAATGTGCTGAAAAGTGAAAATAGTAGAAGAACTGAAAACTCCTGAAACTCTCAAGATTTTTCTTCCAACTCCCAAGAACTCAAAGAAAGAACATATTGGGAGATCAACAAGATATAAAAAACTTGCTCGGATACACTGAACATCCTAACATTGAGGAGCTAAAATTTTCACACCTAGAAGCTAGAGTAAAAAGGCTATTATAATCTCTTTTGAAGTCAACATACAAAAGAGAACTCAAATATCATTTCCACTACTTCAATCTAGCATTCATCTTCACTACATACCACATATATACTTATAAACTCTATTCTACATCACAAACTATGTTGTGTTCTTTTATATTCATTTCTTACATGTGTGTGTATATGTCTCTTACACACACACTGACTCTTGTTCATAACTGGAGGATACTCGATATCCTCAAAATCACTCTCTATTTTACTCTTTTATCCCATGTAGAATAGTAGAAGTGGTCAAGTGTGACTTGTTTTTTTCAATGAATACCAATGGTAGAGGTTAGGTGTTACCTGGACAACCTTGTGTGTTGTTGTGAATCCCAATCCAAGGTGTGGATCAAACTGTTTATTAAATTAAACTGTTTGGTGGTAGGTTTTCACCAAGTGGAGAGGACTAAATCGTATCTTGAGAATAAACCTCTTGTTTATAAATGTTGTTCATTTTCCTTTTAGTTTTAATGTGTGTTTATTACATATTACATAAAACTATATTGAACTTTGATAGTTTGTTTAGAAAGTGTTTATATCTGTTTTGAACTATTAGATTAGTTTCAAAAGTAATACCATTCTTCATATTAGTATAGCTAAGAACTAATCAATCTTTTGAGAAATTAATTGAATATTTATTTCTTTTATAAATTCACTAGAAACTAACTTTGATTATATTTTAATTAGAGGAAATTTTCAAAGAACTAATATTAACAGAAAGTTTTATAGATTCTCAGTTTACCCCCCCCCCCCCACTCTTGAGTAATCTAATCTTACCAACATTTGTTATTATAGGTATTTTAAAAAATTTCAGTTTTAAAATCATTTCAACTGTGATTGTAGTTTTTTTAAAAGATCTTAAAATTTATGTTATTTCTATATTTTTATCTCTTTAAAAATTTTCACAATTTATATCATGGATAATAGACTAGAAGGAGATGATACTAATAGAAGATCATTTTTCAATGGAACCAACTATACTTAGTGAAATCTTAAAATGAAAATACATCTAGAAATAATGGGATTTTAAATCTGGACTGATTTTTAAAGTAAATATGCAATTCTTGAAACTGCTAGAAACACATTGAATGAACCTATCAATACATCCTGTAAAAATAATTGAAATGTGTTCATTAGGATATGAAGAGTTTAATCATATTTCTACTTGTAAAACTGCACATGAGATTTGGGACACTTTTTCTGTTTCTCATGAGAAAACATTTAATGTTAACAAAATGGTATTAAATTCTTATACTATTAAATATGATAATTCCAGTATGAATCCTGATAAATCTATTTCTAATATGTATCTCAGGTTCAATGAAATTGTGAAAACCGTGATTTCTTTAAGAAGAGAAATTATAGACAAAGAGCTGATTATGAGGATTTTGCGATGCTTACCAGAGTGATGGTGAGGGAAATCTTTATCTATAAGATATTCATGCGATAATGATAAGATTATAGTGAATGAATTGATTGGAAAATTAATGATGTACAAATGGGAACTCAAAGTAAATCATAAATAGGATAAACCAAAAAAATATATTCTGTAGCTTTCAAGACTACTACCTCTATAATTAAAGACTAGAAGAAAGTTCAAGTAGCTGTTAAAATCTCAAGTAGTGAAGAATCAGCTTCAGACAGTGATGAAGAAATTTCCCAACTAGTCAGGAGATTCAAGAAATTTTATAGGAAAAAGAAGTTTTTCAAACATCCCAATTATAAAGTAAAGTATGATAACAAGGGCAATTGAAAAAACTATTGGAAGAGAAATGATAAATCAAAAGAGATAATTTTCTACAAATATAAAATTAAATAACATGTCAAAGCTGACTATCCTAAGCTCAAATAATAAAAGAAGTTTGAGAATAAGGATATAAAAATTAAGAAAGCAATGAAGGCCACCTAGAGTTCCTATGAGGACAAATCTAGTGAATCATCTTCTTCTCATGATGATAAAGATGATATGGCTAATATGTGTTTTGCGAAAAACACTTCACAGGTAACCTTAGACTCACTTGTTCACAATTATTATTATTCTGACAATGAAAGTGAGTATGAAAATATGTCAAGTGGAGAACTATTTGAGTATTGAAACATGCTAGAAGAAACATGTAATGAGTTAAAAGATAAGTATAAATATTTAAATAAACAATATTCTCTTACTATAACTATTAAATCTGAACTTACAACTAAAAAAGAGAAAAATGCTCAACTACTAAAGGAAAATAATGAGATAAAATGTATAATGAGAAATTAAATAAGGACTTAGAAAAGTTTTCCAATGGGAAAAATAATCTTACTCAAATTCTTGGTAAAAAGATAGCTCTTAATTAAACTTTTGGGATAGGATATCAACCAGGTTAAAGAAATTTATCCATAACACACTTTATATACAAATCTGGAAAATCTGCTTCTTTCTTCAAAAACCAGAATTTTTTTGCAAGTTCCAGTTCTAAAAATTCTTTTACTGCATCCAATTCTTCTTGACCAAATGGAGATTATTTTTCAAATACTAAATATTCTACATATAGTAATCCCATAATACAATTGTGGGTTCCTGAAGCTTTTATTACTAATATTTGTGGACCCAGAAAAATATGGGTACCAAAATTGTTTCTTGGATAAACTGTTTTGTAGTTAAATTGCCTAAAGAGATCCTATATAAATATTTAGTACTTGGACAGTGGGTGTTCAGGAAACATGATAGGTGAATACTCAAGATTTAAAATTGTTATCAAAATTGATGGAGGACATGTCACATTTGGTGACAATGGTAAAGGAAAAATCATCGGCCTAGGCCAGATTGGTAACCCTAACTCTATTTCAATTTCCAAAGTACTTTATGTTGATGGACTAAAGTATAACCTACTTAGCATATCTCAATTTTGTGATAATGGATTTAATGTTAAATTAAAAAATTATTCATTCCATGTTTTTTATGACAATAATAACTTAGTATTTTCTTCTCTTATAAATGATAATATATATACTATAAATATAGACACACTAGCCTTATATAATGTTTCTCGTCTAAGTAAATTTCACAAAGAGTCTTGAATCTGGAACATAAGACTAGGACATTGCAATGTACACTCTCTTAAAAAGTTTACTATAAAATGTTTTGTTAAAGGTTTACACAAGTTAGAGTTTCCAAAAAATAAGGGGTGCAATCCTTGTCAAAAAGAAAAGCAGCATAAAATCTCTTTCAAACCCAAGAAAGAAGTAACTACCTCTAAATTTCTCAATTTGGTTCACATGGATTTGTTTGGACCATCTAGAGTTTCAATTCTAAATCGGAAGCACTGTGTTTATGTTCTTGTAGATGACTTCTATAGATATACTTGGACCTTTTTCTTAACTCACAAAAGTGAAGCTTTCTCTCACATTACCAAGTATGTTAGGACTGTAGAAAATATTAGTGGACTTAGGATTAAATCCTTAAGAAGTGACCATTGATGTGATTTTTAAATTCAAGATTTTGGATATTTTTTCTCACAAAATGGCTATAATCATAACTTCTCTTCCCCTAGGACACCTCAAAAAAAATTTGTGGTAGAAAGAAAAAATAGTACCCTACAGAAAATTTCATGAACTATGCTTAATGAATATGATCTGCTGATTTATTTCTTGGCTAAAGCTGTTAATTCATCTTGTTATATAATAAACAGAGTCTTAATCAAACCCATCCTAAAGAAAAATCCTTATGAGTTGTGGAATAATAGGAAAACAAAATTATTTTATTTTAAAGTGTTTGGGTATAAAGTTTATATTCTGAACATTAAAAGAAATCTGGAAAAAATTACATCCAAAAGTGATGAAGAAATATTTATAGGTTAATCAACCTCTAGTAAAGCCTATAGAGTCTTTAACAAAAGAACCAAGTGTGTGGAAGAATCTATACATGCCAAATTTGATGAATGATATCTGCATGAGCCTAAGGCCCCTCTAGAAAATCTTGATGATGATATTTCCAATCTGGACATTAATGTCAAGATCTCAAGTCATCCTCTGATAAAATCTATGAAAACTTCTTATCCAAGATATTCTCTAGAATCTAGACATAATGAACCAGATCAAAATGATGAACCTAAAATAACTAGTCCCACCTTTACTAGACCAACTAGGACCCTTAAAAACCATCCCTTAGATGATGTTGTTGGATATTTAGATAGAGGAACACAAACTAGAGATTTTTTGAGAAACCATGTTGAACATCAAGCATTCTTGTCACAACATGAACCTAAAAATATCAATGACTCAATCAATGATGAATATTGGGTAATGGCTATGCAAGAATATCTTAACCTCTTTGAAAGAAATAAAGTTTGGAAGCTTGTAGATAAACCAAAAAATACATTAACCATATTAACCAAATGGGTGTTTAGAAATAATGTGGATGAAGCTGTAAATATAGTTAGAAACAAAGCTAGGTTGGTTGCACAAGGATACAATCAAGAAGAAGGAATTGATTATGAAGAGATCTTTGCACCGATAGCTAGGCTTGAATCCATTAGAATCTTACTTGTCTCTGCAGCACACGTGGATTTTAAACTTTATCAAATGGATGTCAAAAGTGCATTATTAAATGGTTATATAATTGAGGATGTTTTTTTAACAACCCCTAGGTTTTAAAAATCAACATTTTCCAAATCAAATTTTCAAGTTATCTAAATATTTATATGGTTTGAAACAAGCTCCAAGATCTTGGTATGAAAGATTAATTAATTTCCTTATTTCTGATGGTTATAAAAAAGTATTTACCGATCCTATTCTAATTATAAAAATAATTTTAAAAGAAGTTTTAATAGCTAAAATATATTTAGATGATATTTTTTTGGATCCTCTAAAAATTCTGTATGTAATGATTTTTTTAAATGACTCAAAGTGAGTTTTAAATGAGTTTGATGGGTAAACTTAAATATATTCGTGGATTTAAAATATTTTGAAATAAAGAAGGTATTATTATAAAATAATGTAAGTACACTAAAGATCTTTTTAAAAGATATGGATTTGATAGTAATTAAAAGCAGTGAAACCCCTATGACTTCTGCATGTAAGTTATATCTTGATGAAAATGGGAAATCTGTTGATCAAACTGCTTATAGAGGAATGATTGAGAGATTTCTGTATATAACTTCTAGTAAGCTAGATATTATGTTTAGGGTGTGTATGTGTGAAATATTTCAAGAAATCCCAAAATAATTACATTTAAATGTTGTTAAAAGAGTCTTCAAATACCTCAAGTACACAACTAATTTAGGATTGTTTTATCCTAGAGGACAACCTTTTGATTTAGTTAGTTATTCAGATGTTGAATTTAGTAGATGTAAGTTAGATAGAAAGAGTACCTCTAGAACATGACACTTTTTGGGAAAGTCTTTAATATCATGGTGTAGTAAAAATAAAAATTTGGTTGCATTGCCAACTACTGAAGTAGAGTACATTTCTACTGGTAGTTGTTGTGCACAAATTGTGTGGATGAAACCCACTTTATTAGACTATGGATTTCAATTCAGACATATCCCCATAAATTATGACAATACAAGTTCTATTAAAGTTTCTGAGAATCCAATTTCTCATTCTAAAACAAAACATATTTATTTAAGACATCATTTTTTGAGAGATCATTATCAAAAATGTGATATAACTCTTGAGTTTATTAGGACTAAGCATCAACTTGCTAACATTTTTACCAAACCCTTAATCTCTGAGAGAATGAACTAGGAATGATAAATCTATAAAGTCCTTTAAAACTCTTTCCCCTTAGGAAAATATTTTTATCTATGTTACTAGTATAGGTGAAAGCGATCAGTGAAAGTGATTAGGTGAAACTGATCAGTGAAACCAATCATGTAAAACCAATCAGTGAAACTGATTATGTGAAACCGATCAGGTAAAACTGATTTGGTGAAACTGATCGGATGAAATCGATCAGTGAAACCAATCTTTCAAACCATTTGTGTGAAACCGATTGTGTAAAACATATCCTATGAAACTGATCACTTGAAATCGATTGTGTAATACCGATTGTGTGAAAATGAATCCTACAAGGACCTTTTTATAATTTTTTCTATTTTATGTAAAACGACATAGTTTTGTTTTTTTAGAATTTTTTAATTGTATGTTTTTTAGATTTAAAATAACTAAATAATAAAATAAATTCAATCCACTTCGACCTTTCACCTCCATCTCTTCCTTTGATCCTTTAGATCTTCATGACTCTAACTCTCTACCCACAACCTTTCAACTCCCATTAGACTCAAATCTTTAGAAATGGAATGGATAAAGCATGTGATGGAATAGACAAGTGAATCTCCATCAGCTAAGTGTAATAAGGGTGTGTCTAGTGGTACTGCAAAGCCAGTATTGGGGAGATTATTTATTATAGCTGAGAAGAAAGTGCCCGATGATTGGCTTCTATCAATAAAGTTTCTTTTGTTAAGAGTGTTGGAATTCTAAGGTTTTATAAGTTGGTTCTCAATCAATGAAAGTTATTTTTATCCCCATCTTGTGCATGAGTTTTATCTCAACTTGAAGATATCCCTAGATGGAGCTAAGGAAGCAAAGATGTAGTCATTGGTAAAGGGAAAAGATATTTCCTTTTCATCAAAGGAATGGTCTAAATGATTAGAAATGCCTCATGAAGGTATCTATACTGATTATTAGGGTAACATTCCTCCTTCCTCTAATTTGTTTTCATATGAGGATGCTCTAAAGAAGATGATTGAAAGTAAAGAATCGATTAGAGCTACTGCTAGTGAGTTGGATGGAAAGAAAAGATTTCTCTTTAAGTTCACTTAACATCAAATATTCCCAAGGAAGGGAGACTTCTCTAGTGTTAAGTAACAGGATGCATTCCTAATTTACCTATTAAAAAATGGGATAAAGGTGAATCTTTGTAGGTACCTAATGGTACATATTTCTGATATGATAAAAACCTCTAATAAAGAAACATGTATGTACTATCCTAGTATTATATCTGTAATGGTAAATAAGTTGGGTTGTGTGGAAGATGGAGATGAAATGATTAGTTACTATAGTGGTTTTTGCCTTTATAAATAAATTTGAAAGATAATGAATATTTTCTAGAACCCTTAGAAGAAATAATGGGTAGGAGATAAGGAAAGACTACAAATGGATTATAATCTGATTGGCCATCATACCAGACCAAAGGATCAAGCTGATTTAGGCCTAAAACAAGGAGAAGAGGTTTTCTATTCAGATGAGGAAGTTGAAGCTGAGTTGGAAAGGGAAGAAGGATCTCCTATTGATGACATGAGTGATCCTAATATTTCTGAGAAACCAAAAGACATGTCTTATGAACCTGCAATTCCACCATTGGAAATACTCTCAAGGGAACCTTTGTTTGGAGATTAGGATGAAGAATAGAAAGAAGTTACTAGTGTGGAAGTCAATGTAAGTAAGTCTAACAATGATGATGAGGAGGAGTAGGAGGAAGATAATGGTGATCATGTTAGTGATTCTCTAAAAGTGGATCAATAGGTGGTTGAACGATATGGTGAGGAATATATACATGGAGCTGCTAATAGAGCTAATGGATAGAGTGGTGATGATCCTAATGAACAAGAGGCTGATGATCATGGAGATGCTAGTAATGAAGACAGGCATGACCATCCAGATGTTGAGAATTAATAAATCATTTAAGAGTTGAATGAAATTATGGTTGGTGTCTAGGAGGAAGAGGCTTAGGATAAATTTGCACAAATGTCTCAGGCTAAGGAAGTTCCTATAGAAGATGAAGTGGCTGGAGTGAAAGTAGAACCTCAAGCCCAGTTGGTACCTATTCCCAGAAATGTTATATTGGCTAGAGGATAAGAAGAAGAAGATGATGAAGATGATATTGTACCTGAGCCTCAGGGAATAAGAGTCGGGATTTACAATGTATAGCCTAGTGACTAGACTTGTATTGGTGAGTGGAACAGGAATCCAAGTCTCATTCTTTTTGGCTTGGATTATGACTCAAATGAGCAGATTATGGCTCCTCCTTCTGCTCCACAAGACCAAGATGAAGCTGAACCTATATCACCTGCTTCACCGATTTCACCTCCTACAGTTGAGCCAGTGGCACATATAGTGCCTAGTGACTATGTCATTAAGGATTATTTGGAGTAATTGAAAGTTCATATATGTGAGTCATTGAGATCCTCTATTGGATCTATAAGTGAAGCCTCTACTTACATGAGCATTTTAGATGTTGATGATGCTAAAATTTCAAGGATGGTGATTCATGAGATTCATCCTAATCTCAATACTACATCTAAGACTATCATTAGAAACAACACTATGCTGAGAGAAGAAGTGAAGTGGATGAGAAATGAGTTGAACTCTTTGACCACTGATTTCAAGACTTCTATTAGTGGTGTGATTGAGGTTCTTAAGAACATAGTGACACATCTACCGAGTGTAGATTTGATGAAATTAAAGGAGTAACTTGGATGAATGATCTATGGTACGTCTAGTTATAATGGTATTAGATACACTGTTACTAATTTAGAGTCTCCTAGGGATGTGATGAGGGAGGAACTCAAGAATCTTCAGTGTGATTCATTAAAAGAATCTCTTTCCAAGGTACATTGAAATACCAATCTTGTTTACAACATCGTAAGGCAGTGCACAAATTAAGCCTCTTCTACTCAGAAAGATATTAGAGAGGAAGTGGATAAGTATTTTTCCAATATCTATACCAAGTATGATCTCCTCAATAACATCAATTATTTGGCAGTAAATCTCAATATTCTTCTAGTAACAAAAGATTTTAAGAAGAAAGTGGCACAATTTAATGAGTTTACTCCTCTAAAGGATTAATTTCTAGACAATAATGATGATTTTGAGAAGGCTATGCAATATGGAGGTGAAATCATTAATGATTTCATCATACTTCTCAAGCCATACTTGCATGTTCAAGCTGAATCCATAGTGGTTTCACCAGCTACTTCCATGGGAACTAACTCTCAGCCCCTAGCTCAGATGGCTATATCTTGGGCTCTTTCTCAATTTAGACCAGTGATTCAAGCCACATGTTTTCAGAAAGAAGACCTATCCTTTCAGAAAATGTTTTGTCTGGTGTTGCCTTTCCTGGTGTTTTCTTTCTACTATCCGTGCCTATAGCCCCAATACCACCTATTTCACCTCTAGTTGATCCTTCACACAAAAGAAAAGAACCTTAGAATCTAAACCCTTATTTGTAGATTGTTTATTTGATAGGGATTTGTCCCCTTATTTTTTTTATTGTACTATCTTGAACCTTAATGAAAATAATTTTGTCTTCATTGTGTTTCTCTTTTTCTTTCTGTTATTTCTCTGTATTATTTCTCATTCTCTTAACCTTTTTACTAATCCCAAAAGGGGGAGAAATTTATAGGCATAACTTCTTAATCTCAGGGGGAGGAACTCTGGCATAGGACACATGGAATGTACTCTATTACATAATTGAGTGGGATCCTTAAAAAATAAAAACATAGTGTTTATATTTCCTTTATTACATCATGTTTATGCCATAATTTTGTAATTATAAAAAAAGGGGATATTGTTGGACCCTATGAGAAATAGTGGTTTTCATAATCACAAATCATGTCAATCTACAAATCCTATTAATTATTATTTTAAGTAATAAATAAACTAAATCATGTCATTGAATATATCTAAGTATATAAATTATGTTATATTGTACAATACATATCTATAAATCAATAAACTATGTATATTTATGCTTCTATATGTTTACAAGTGTATATTTACTTGTATTTATGAATTTGACTTAATCTGGTAGTGCTTGGTGTAAAATAGACACTTTATAAGTTTTTCAGAGTCTCTAGCACATATAGTTCAAAAGGAGTTATCGTTGGTCGACTCACCAATGAGGACTTGCCGATCAAAGAAGTCAATGATGGTTGAGTAATCAATGATCGGTCCCACCAATAGTTCAAAAGACTCATTGATGGAAAAGTCACCGATAGAAGAGTCACTTATGAACAAGTCACTAATGGATGAATCACCGATTCAAGTCACCGATGATGACTCACTGATGTCCTGACAGACAGATTGCACAAATGACTCACTATTACACCGAGTCACTGATACCAATGGAAAGGAATCACTGATAGTCAGATCCACTGATACTCGGATTCAACGATGTTAATAGACCGATGCTGAAAAACTGATGATGACAGACCGATGATGACATACTAATTTCAATGAGTCACTGATACTTATGACTCACCGATAGTCATAAAAAATACCATTAAATATATTTATTCAAATTTATATCTAATGGTCATAATTATTCCAATTAATTTTTTTGACATTATTTAACATTTTATATAGAAATATCCATAGAGAGTATGAGGAACATACACGTGGGAATATCTTCACTTCTACGGGGCCTATAAGTAAAAAATAATTACAATATGGATTGTGTAAGTGTGAAAAAAGAGTGGCATGAGGAATGTGTTGAAAAGTGAAAATAGTTCAAGAACTACAAACTCCTGAAACTCTATATATTTTTCTTCCAACTCCCAAAAACTAAAATCAAGAACATACAGGGAGATCAATAAGCTAAGAAAAACCTACTAGGCTTAACTGAACATCCTAACATCGAGGTGCTAAAAATTTCACACCTGGAAGCTAGAGTGTAAAGGATGTGATACTCTGTTTTGAAGTCAACTTCCAGAATAGGACTCAAATATCATTTCCACTACTTCAATCTAGTCCAATGATTTACTGCATAGCACACAAAGACTTCTAAAATCTATTCTACATATCTAACTCTATTGTGTTCTTTTGTTTACATTTTTGATCAGTGTGTGTGTGTTTGTCTATTACACACACACTGACTCTTGTGCATAACTGGAGGATACTCGATGTCCTCAAACTCACTCTCTATTTTACTCTTTTATCCCATGAAAAAAATGGAATAGTTCAAGTGTGAATTGTTTTTTGTTTTTCCCATGAATACCTGTGGTAGAGGTCAAGTGTGACCTGGAAAGCCTTGTGTACTATTGTGAACCCCGATCCAAGGTGTGGATCAGACTGTTTATTAAATTAAACTACTTGGTGGCAGGTGATCACCAAGTGGAGAGAACTATGTCTCATCTTGAGACCGATCCTCTTGTTTATATCTTATGTGCCTTTTACTTTTAGTTTTAATTTGTCTTTATTACATATTACATAAAACTGAATTGAACTTTGATAGTTTGTTTAGCAAGTTTTTGTATCTATTTTGAACCAGTCGATTTGTTTCAAAAGTTATACCAATCTTCATATTAGTATATATGATAACTAATAAATCATCTTAGAAATTAGTTGAAACTTTAGTACTTTTATAAAACTAACATTGATTATATTTTAATTGGGAGAAATTTTTCAAAGAACCAATTTTATCATAAATTTTTATAGATACTCAATTCACTCCCCTCTTGAGTAATCTACTCTGACCAACAAAAATCATATATTTTAATCGGTATGATTTAATTATGATTATGAAACCCATTTCTTTTCATGGGTTTTGATATGATGAATAATTTATGTTCTTATGGCACACAAATGTATGGTTTTCATTATGTGATGGGTGGGACCTATATCTCCCTCCAATGAATTGGGTAATGATAAATGTTTTATGATCTCAATGGGTACACGGGAGGGCATCATAAATCTAAAACAAGAGGGTGCACAATAGGGTATCCCATGCCCGAAACAAGAGGGTACACGAGAGGGCATCCCAAGCCTAAAATAAGAGGGTACACAGGAGGGAATCCCACACCCAAAACAAGAGGGTAAACTGAAGGGAATTCTAATCCCAAAGTAGGTACACAAGTGTTTAGCCCAATCCTAACATGTTAAGAAGGTCTTGGAAGGAATTATTTACATAATGTTTTAATATGCTTATGTGCATTCCACTATTCTATGTCTTATTCCAATGTTATGCTTTCATGGCATATGATCTTTATTTCATTGTGATTCATGTCTTATAAACTACAAATAATTATTCCATGATTCATGTTTATGATATTTGATATGTAGAGTATGATCTTATAATGATCATGATCATGTTCTCATACTCTTATGTTCATGATATGCTTATGTATTTCCTATATTTACCCTTACTGAGAATTTGAGCTCCCCCTTTTCTAATGTTTCTCTTCCCCATGTTATTAAGGAAGGTTTTTATGTTGGATTACTAAGGGAGAATATAATTATGGGAAACATTGAATATATTTCACTGTGTTAGAAGATTGTTTTTCAAGGCTTCCAAATAAAATAAACTAATACAATCATTTGGTGTTTGTTTTTGTGTTGTTTTAAGTATTCTGCTAAAGTGATGTAATGTTTATTTACATCAAGCTTGGGTTATTATAGTTGGTATTAGAGATAAGGTTTAGTCAACCTTTAGAAACTAGGACAATAAAACTTTAGTGAAATACCTATGGATATTTTAAAGGATATGTTTATGTATGTCTCTAAGGATAAGTCTAAGTATAAATAAAACTATAGAAAAATAGCCTGGATTTTTGGTAAAGAATAGAGTGATTATTTTCCTAGAAATAAATTCCCAAGTGGAAACTACAATTAGATGCGGATCTAGAATAGATATACCTAGGCATTAAAACATTGATAAGGAGAATCAGGAATTTGTCAAGCTTAACCTAGTACATGACAATGGTCCTTGTTGTACACCCTGTTTGACAATCCCTGAGGATATGCTTTGGGAATTCACAAATCTTTACAAATCATCATTAAGGATTTTAATAGAAGATGAATATTAATAAACTAGGATAATCCTAAGGTTTAACAGATTAAAGAAGTAGAAGTCATTATTTATATATCCTATAAGTAACTTTTTATTATTATGAGTTTTTCAGCTATGAAAAGTGTTTCCCATCCTATTATTTAAGGTTTTATTCAATAGTGGGAACTAGAAGGAACTGGGTTAACATTGAATGTTTTAGATGTGAAAATTATGGGAATAATGAGGATTGATTTCTTAAGTGTAAATATCATAAATAGAATTAGAAAGGTCCACAAGTATTGGTTATAGAGTAGAAAATAAAAGACAGTAAATGACATGTGAAAGTTGTGGGATGTTCTTCGAGTATATTTACATTAAATGTGATAATCATGATTATATTGAGGTTGAGGAACCATAATATATGATTCATATTTCATATTCTATTAAAAATTTACTATGGAATAAGACGATAAATCCCAATTAATGGTTAAACAATAAAGTTGGATGATTGGAGTGTATATATTTTGGAATTCAAAGATTATGATATAAGAATCATGAAATATATAGGTATTTTAAGTATAAGTTTTTCATGAAAGATTAAAAAGGATATGTTAAATGGTTCCAAAGACATAGAAATTCTATTTAATGGAAAGTTGATATTCATGGGAAACACAAGTTTAAGGGAAAGATAACCCTTAATATGTTCCTAATGTTGAGATAATGATGTGTGGTTAATGATATTTTGGATGTGAATAAGTAAATTGGACAGTATTGATTACCTTGGAACTGATTAATGATTTTTTTACAATGTGTTTTATTCTATCACAGCTAGATTATATGACATATTTTGACATAAAAATATATCCAATAATCTTTGGAAGAATGCATGTTTTCAAGAAGGATTTATGCTAATTACCTTGTTTCAAGAGAAAGCATTATGAAGGTATTCACATGTTTGGTATGTGAAAAACAAGATCTAATTAATGATATATAATAGATAAATGCTAAGATGTTTTTGAGAAATTTAGTTACATTACTTATAAGGTTTTTTACTTTCATCTTTTTTAAGGGTTATGAGGTTAACCATTTATGGAACGCTTTATGTTAGAATTCATATGAGGTTTTTTAGAATAATGTATTATCTTTCCATGTGAGGATTAATGAATATTGGATAAAATTTGGTAACCTTTTTCTTGTGAAAAATTTATATTTAATGACCTATCATTATATTTATAGACCTCATGATCTATTAATGATTTAAGAATGAAAAATTCACCATCATTTCTTGGAATGAGATTTGAATTGGAAGTTGAACGAGGAACAAAAATGGGTCAGGTTTCCATAAAATCAAGTAAGTATATCTTTTCATGAAAATTATTCAAATTTAGGGAAAGATATCTTGAAACCAAAAATTTTATGCTAGTACCTTATATTTTGATGAATCAAATTTCCCCTTAGATCATCACTGGTTTATGGATTTTTTATTGTTTTCTATCTCCTAACCATGTTCTCTATTACTCTATATTAGAACATGATGGTTATTTTTCTCTTATATGTCCATGTTTTTGCATACCAACTATGTTATAATATATGGAAGCCTAGTTATTGTTGGAACCACTTTGTGTATAAGGTTGTATTTGTTGTCAATAATTGTCAATGGAGATCAAAATGAAGGAGATCAAGAAGTACTCCAATGAAATTGAGGAATGGAATATCAAAATGAAGGAGATCAAGAAGTACTCCTATGAAGTGGAGGAATGATAATTCAGACGATTGTTGTACTGATCACGAATCCATTTCAGAATATGTATATGGTATTGACAACAAAATACAAAGGGGTAGATTGTTGGAACCACTTTGTGTATAAGGTTGTATTTGTTGTCAATAATTGTCAATAAAGATCAAAATGAATGAGAACAAGAAGTACTCCAATGAAATGGAGGAATCAGAGATCAAAATAAAGGAGGTCAAGAAGTAATCTGATGAAGTGGAGGAATGATAATTCAGACGATCGTTGTACTAATCATAAGTTCAATAAAGATGTGTCAAAGGTGACACATTGTTTACAAAAATGAAGAATTTGAGGTGTAATCCATATGAGGATGATTAAAGAAGAATGGGTTTTTTATGAAGACCATGCAAATACTCATGATTGCATGAGAACCATGCAAGAGACTCCTTGAAGAATTGAATCATATGTTTTGCATGAAGTATATCATGACGGTTGATGAAGAAGACAATGTGCCAATGATTGGAATTCTAAGATGGTCGTGCGGAGATTGGAATTCTGAGATAGCCATGCACATCACATTTTCATAGAAGATGATGATGCTAAAGTTATTCCTTCAAATAATACATATCACAATAGTTGAGTTTGCAGTAAAAGCAGAAGAGTTGTTGAAGGATATAGATCACCAAGAAGAAGTGCTTTTGAGGTGATCGTGCTTGTTGACAAAGCAAAAAAATGACATAAAAATTTGTTGACAAAGGAGATTCTATGGTGGCATGTCGAGTTCAAGGACTGCGGATAATGATCCATGTTTTATTCAAGGAACATCGACAAAGGAATGGATGATCTGGAGGCAGACAAAAAGATCAGATACAAGGTTGTTCCATTTCCCAGTGTTTGCCAAATTTTTGGGCCTGAAAATCGACAAATAAAGAAAAGTGTTTTTGGCAAAGGGACTTGCGCGCTGATGACTTGGAAGCTTGATAACTTGCACTCCTATGGATTTTCGAGATCAGAAGATCAAAATTTGGAAAAGGAAAGAGGTTCTCACAATTTTGGAAGTTGGTCGCGCAAGTGACTAGCAAGGGAAGAGAGCTGCATGCCGAGACTTGCACGCTGATGGTTGACTTGCGCGTCGTCACGCAGGGTGGTCAAATTGCCTATAAATATTGGACCACCCCACCTCATTTCCCATGGAGTTTAAGAATTAGACACTGTTCGATATCTCATCGCATAGGTGGTTGAGTCGTGCAAGGGGTGAGTGGTCGCACAAGTGGTTTGGAGAGACTTGTGCGCTAGCTCTTAGAAGTTTCACGCTGATTGATGGTTGTGCGCCCAAGGTGATTTGGGCAAGAAAGGAAGTGAGTCGCACATGTTTCAAGTTCATAGAGGTAGTGTCGCGCAGGTGATTTGGTGACACTTTTGCGCTATTTTAGACTTGCACGCCTAGGACTTGCGCACCGTATTGAGACTTGTGCGTCGGGCTTGAAAAGGAGCGCCAGATATTGTTGAAGCACGCCCATCTTTCTGGAGCTGCATGAGAGCTGAAAGATTTCCTGATACTTTCGGTGCAAAGTGAGATTAAAGAAGAAATCTAAATGATAAGTGCATGATCTCATGCATACGTGGAGAACTGATTCTGACAAACGCTGAGTAATATGGGCTTCATTTATTAAGAAATCACATCAGTTGTTGTGATTCAGGCAATCGACAACAAGAGGATTTAGTGCATTCAGTTATTGCACAAAAGCAGAAGGTTGAATACAAAAGAGCATCAACTCAGGACTCTGATGCAAGAAAGGTCTCATGCTGAACATGAGATAAATACTTCAATGCAAATCTATTTAAGAGACCCTTATGTCTATAAACTGAGTGTGACTTCACCAAAGGCAGTGAGCTAGGGGGAGTCAACGGGAGTGACCCGAGGGATGCAGTGAGCTATCCCTGAACCTTGTAAAGGTAGTGAGCCTGGGACCGAATGACTGTGCCCGAACCATTGTAATCCACAACTAGTGAAGATTAGTGTAATTTTTTATGACCAACAACTTGTCGGCGTATTCTCCTTGGACGTAGCCCTTAGTGGTGAACCAAGTAAAATTTCTGTGTTTTCTCATTGCATGTGAATGTTTCATTGCTGATCATATCCATAATATAGGTTTAAGTAGTTCCTACCAACGTGGGAACAAGATCCACAACTTTAAGAAGAAAAATTTGACACCCTGATTCACCCCTCCCCTCTCAGGGTGTTACGGGGTCCAACAAGTGTTATCAGAGGGCGGTTCATGTATGTTGGATATTCTCCAGTAATTCTATTAAAGAAGATGATTTTCGTTTCTTTCCTAAAGTCAACAATGAAGAGAAGTCTTTTTGAATAATCCTTCATCTCTAAGCAGAAGTCTACATCTAGCATGACCATGAAAAACAGGAAAAAGAAAGAGAATAAGCAGTTGAATAAGTCCCTCATATCCAAAGAATATATTGTGTCTTGTTCTCCATGCCATTCTAATAATGAAGAAACATCATGCTTGGAAATTATCGAGCAGGTGGCTCATAATTCTTCCAGAGGAAAGGATGTCACCCCTAATTCAAGCTTTCCAAAAAATCTAAAAACATATCTGCATGATATTTCTGAAGAAAGGGTTGCTATTATTTGTATCCTATTCCAATCTATGCAGTTTGAGATCACTCGATTAGAAAGGGAAGCTGATAATATGGAAAAGGGATTGGAAATAAATGTTCTGGAAAGTATGAAGCTCACCAAACAGATTAAATTCTTTGAAGAAAACGAGTAAGTCAATAAGACCCTAAAAGAAAAGATCCATGCACTTGAAGCTGAGCTAAAGAAGAGAACTGAAGTCAACAGTTTTTGTTTGGAAGAAACTTCCATGAAAATCAAGGAACATGACTCTTTGTTACAAAACAAATTTAAGATGCATGAAGATGAGGTTGAAAGATTGAAGAAGACTTGTGAAGAAAAGATGATCATGATTGAAGATCGGATGATCATCCTCAATATTGAGGGTCAAAAATTGGAAGCCCAGTTGACCAAGATTGATAATGCACATATTGATACTTCACAAAAGAATGAAATGAGTGATGCCTATACTCAATGTTCGTTGGAGGAATCTAAAGCTGAAATACCTCCAACATGTGACAAGAAGATTATGACAACACTTGATTATCCACATCAAGAATCAATTGCTGTCGGTACTCAATGCTCACTGGAGGATTCTATTGTCAAAATACCATCAACATGTGATAAGAAGATCATGACTTCACTAATTTATCTATCACAAGCAGCTATGAATGTGAAGGTACCGTACATACAAACCTATACTATTGTTTCTAAATACGATCCTTTCAAAATTGCATGTTGGAATAAAAATTCTAAACATGTATGTATGAGGAGAGGTAATGAGAAGAAACCTACCACCATGGCTAGGGTGGATGGGAAGAAAAAGGAGGAAGTTGGTTCCTCAAATAGAGAACAAAAGATTAAGAAAAAGACCCAACAACCTCATACAAAATATATAAAGAAGAAAAGATTTGTGGGTCAATGTTGGTGCTGCAACAGATTTGGGCATTGTGCATTGAATTGTTGGTACAATCCCTTTAATGAAAAAGCACAAAGAAAGCCTATATCAAAGGGAAGAAATCCAAAAAAGAAGAAGCAACATCTGCAGGTCCATAAGAATTTGTTTACAGCAAACAGATTTGGAATTCTTGATAACATCTGTGATGTATGCAATGGCAGTGGTCATAAGAATGGTGCATGCCCATGTCAACAGATATCCGGAGCTGATAAGAACAGAAGACCACACAAGCCATCTAAGAAGGAATAATATTCCTTGGGAAGAAATCAGATGAATATTGTGAACACACATTTCCCCAAGAAGATCTCAAGTTCGGAATCTGGGAAGACCTAGGATTTTAGATCCATGAAATTGAAGGGTCATTCATCCAAAAGAAACACTAAGTGGGATGAAACTCAGATGAACCCATGTGGAAGACCCAAACCAGCTGCAACAGTACCAAATGAAATATTGGTCATCTGGCCCAAAGATTTGAAAAGAATGAGGAAACTTGCAGATGAAAAGGACAAGTTCGGTGACAAATGAAAAGGACAACCTTCACATGATGAAGACATAGTGCATGAGAGATTGCAAACCAAGAGAAACACACGTGTCAAAGAAGTTCTGTGTGAGAGATGCAAGAAATCTGGTCACATTGAAAAAGGTTGTCTAACCTTAATACCAGAGCAAGAAACAATCCTTAAGAGGAGTAATAATGTATCATTCATGATGGATGTTAAGTAGAACAATTACTCACACAAAGTAGAAGAGGATGTGAAGAAATCCATGCCACATCAACAGATGTCAGAACATATATTCAAATGTGCAGGCATGAAGACTGGAGTGAACAGAGGAACTTGGTTGAGAAAAGAACATCAACCATACAGATCATATTGATTAAGCAAGGAGGAACCACCTTATTCCCTTATTCATTTGTGTATTGTATTTGTGCTAATAATGTAGGGAATTGAAGGTGAAGCATGCTCTCAGGGGGAGAACCCGAGAAGTAGTGAATGTTGTCAACTCTTGAAAGCCAAGATAAATAAGTTTCTATCCTTAGTAGATTCTTCAATTGATATTCAAATATTAAGATGATTAAGGATCACTCTTGATCAAGATGATGAGGAGTGTTTCCCTTAAGGGGGATAAAAATTAAGAAGCTTCCAAAATCACTGTTTGAATCAATATCAACTCCAGCTGGACTCAAATTTACTTACTCTATGAATTTCATGAAGAACATGTCAATGGAGAAGGTATGTCATTTCTCAATATCTATCCCTTGTTTACTCAGATTGAAGATCATTCTACAATGGAGGAGTAACTGAATTGATCAGTGACATAAGAAGAATGGATGTGCCCCAAGGTCACTTATCCTACCGATTGAACTTGAATGTTTTTGATCTGTTTGCTGATGTGAGTGCAGGAGTTTCAGGTTGATTATTCCCTATCACATTTGATTTTCTTCTACCTGAAATAAAATTGGTAAACCCTTGAAGACAAAATATATGAGTTCTCATCTCATGTTGGTATCATGATCTGTGAATAATGGATAGCCTTGTTGACTTAATCAAATCCTCTTGTTTTCTACATCGAGCATTGCTCAAGTAGACTTAGAGTGAAATGATTAATGAAACATTTCTTAAGTATGGATTGACACCCTCCCTACATGCACATTGTATTTCTTGTAAATAAGGGGGAGAGAAAGTGAAATGAACGTTTGAAAAGAAAAGTTGATTGAAGAGAATATTCTCATTTTGACATTGACGAATCCATTTCAGAATACGTATAAGGTATTGAAAACAAAATACAAATGGGGAGATTGTTGGAACCACTTTGTGTATAAGGTTGTATTTGTTGTCAATAATTGTCAATGAAGATCAAAATGAATGAGATCAAGAAGTACTCCCATGAAATGGAGGAATGGATGATCAAAATGAAGGATATCAAGAAGTACTCCGATGAAGTGGAGGAATGATAATTCAGACGATTGTTGTACTGATCACGAATCCATTTCAGAAGATGTATAAGGTATTGACAACAAAATACAAAGGGGGATATTGTTGGAACTACTTTCTGTATAAGGTTGTATTTGTTGTCAATAATTGTCAATGAAGATCAAAATGAAGGAGATCAAGAGGTACTCCAATGAAATGGAGGAATGTAAGATCAAAATGAAGGAGATCAAGAAGTACTCCGATGAAGTGGAGGAATGATAATTCAAACGATCATTGTGCTGATCATAAGTTCAATGAACATGTGTCAAAGGTGACACATTGTTTACAATAATGAAGAATGTGAGGTGTAATCCATCTGAGGATGATTAAAGAAGAATGGGGTTTTGATGAAGACCATGTAATTACTCATGATTATATGAGAACCATGCAAGAGACTTCTTGAAGAATTGAATCATATTTTTATCATGAAGTATATCATAACGGTTGATGAAGAAGATAATGTTCCAATGATTGGAATTCTAAGATGGTCGTGCGGGGATTGGAATTCTGAGATAGCCATGCACATCACATTGTCATGGAAGATAATGATGCTAAAGTTATTCCTTAAAAGAATACATATCACAATAGTGGAGTTTGCAATAAAAGCAGAAGAGTTGCTGAAGGATACAGATCACTAAGAAGAAGTTCTTTTGAGGAGATCATCCTTGTTGACAAAGCAAAAAAATGACATACAAATTTGTTGAAAAAGGAGATTCCATGGTGGCATGTCGAGTTCAAGGACTGTGGATAATGATCCATGTTTTATTCAAGGAACATCGACAAAGGAATGGATGAACTGGAGGTGGAAAAAATGAGCAGATACAAGGTGGCGCCGTTTCCCAGTGTTTGCCAAATTTTTGGGCCTGAAAATTGACAAATAAAGAAAAGTGTTTTTGGCAAAGGGACTTGCGCGCTGATGCCTTGGAAGCTTGATAACTTGCGCACCTATGATTTTTCGAGATCATAAGATCAAAATTTGGCAAAGGAAAGAGGTTCGCGCAAGTTTGGAAGTTGGTCGCGCAAGTGACTAGAAGGGGAAGAGAGCTACGTGCCGAGACTTTTGTGCTGATGGTTGACTTGCGCGCCGTCGTGCAGGGTGGTCAAATTGCCTATAAATACTGGAACACCCCTCCTCATTTCCGATGGAGTTCAAGACTTAGAGACTATTCGATCTCTCGTCGCACAGTTGGTTGAGCCATGCAAGTGGTGAGTGGTCGCGCAAGTGGTTTGGAGAGACTTGCACGCCAGCTCTTAGAAGTTGTGCGCCGATTGATGGTTGCGCGCCCAAGGTGATTTGGGTGAGAAAGGAAGTGAGTCGCGCATGTTTGAAGTTCATAGAGGTAGTGTCGTGCATGTGATTTGGTGACACTTGTGTGCCATTTTATACTTGCACGCTGAGGACTTGCACGCCGTATTGAGACTTGCACGCTGGGCTTGAAAAGGGGCGCCAGATATTGTTGAAGCACGCCCGTCTTTCTGGAGCTACACGAGAGCTGAAAGATTGCCTGATACTTTCGGTGAAAAGTGAGATTAAAGAGGAAATATGAATGATAAATTCATGATCTCATGCATACATGAAGAACTGATTCTGAAAAATGCCGAGTAAGCTGAGCTTCATTTATTAAGCAATCACATCAGTGGTTGTGATTCAGGCAATTGACGATAAGAGGATTTAGTGCATTCAGTTATTGCACTAAAGTAGAAGGTTGAATACAAAAGAGCACCAACTCAGGACTCTGATGCAAGAAAGGTATCATACTGAACAGGAGACAAAGACTTCAATGCAAATCTATTGAAGATACCTTTATGTCTATAAACTGAGTGTGACTTCACCAAGGGCAGTGATCCAGGGGGAGTCAACGGGAGTGACCCGAGGGACGCAGTGAGCTATCCCCGAACCTTGTAAAGGCAGTAAGCATGGGATAGAGTGACTGTGCCCGAACCATTGTAATCCACAACTAGTGAAGATTAGTAGAATTTGTTACGAGCGGCAACTTGTCGGCGTATGCTCCTTGGACGTAGCCCTTAGTGGTGAACCAAGTAAAATTGATGTGTTTTCTCATTTCATGTGAATGTTTCATTGCTGATCATATCCATCAAACATGTTTAAGTAGTTCTTACCAACGTGGGAAGAAGATCCACAACTTTAAGAAGAAAAAGTTGACACCCTGATTCACCACTCTCCTCTCAGGGTGTTCCGGGGTCCAACAGTCATGAGTTACTTTGGATAACTATTATGTTTCTAACTTTTTTTTAAAAGGGAGTTTTAGTGTTCCTTTTTACGATGTGGGTTTCTATGAATGGAACATTCAAGTATTAAACATTTTATAACACAAAAGAATTTCGAGGGAGAAAATAAATTTATGTGTGGTAGAATGTAACACCCTGATATTTTTTGAAATATATTTTTTTCTAATTAATTTAATCATATTTATATTTTTCATTTCACACAATACTAAATATATATTTAGTTATATGAAAAATACTATGTTTTGCTTGCATTATATTCAATAAAAATTTGATATTACACTACACGCAGACCTTATAATAGCTTGCAATATACATAACAATATGCATGTCTTGTGTTACACACAATGTCGAGTTCTTTCGATAGCTTGTGTTGCATACAATACCGTGTTTTACCAAAAAACAATATATTATTAAAATATTTTTATTTAATATAATAAAATATATCCTAGCTCTTAACATAAAAATTATAGCTAATATTAACCAACTTATGAAAATATAAGGTTTATATAATGAATTTATTAGTTAGAAATAACTTAGAGATGAAAAATATATACATATTTAATATAAAGGCAATAAGTTTATTTTTATGCTCCCCAAGTTGTTTTGTCCTAATAAATTAAATTAATTACAATTTGTGAATGATATTAATGAAACATATATATGATATATTAAATCAAATATTTTTTTATATTTTTTCAGTAGATTTTATAGGCACAAGATAAGAACATGCCCTATTTTACGTATAAAAACCCATATTTTTTAGAAGGGTACTTTTTTCACCTTTTAATAGAGAACCCATTTTAAATTAAATTTTGAAAATTGTATAGTTTTTATATGAAAAAATAAACTTATTATTTTAAATCAGAATATAAAAATTTACTTTGGTTTTATTTTTTGTATTTTTCTGATATGTTTCATGTTTTGAGAAATAGTGAAAATACTAATTTTTAATTCAAAACAACACTTTTTATTGAAATAATTTATGGTGATAAATTATATTTTTGGTTAGTTTTAAAGTATAAATATTAAATTTTTTATCATTTAATCTAATATTGATCATTATCAATAATTTTACACTAAATTTTGATTTAAAAATGTTTCAACCATTTGCAAGTTCTAAACTTTAATTACCCATTTTCTCACCCCGTCAACAGGATTAATTTTTAATTAATTACTAAAAATTATATGTTTTGAATTTTAAAAAATGGATTCCATATTTGGAATTAGTGAGTCCAAATATGTAAATAAGTTTTATTTATATTTGGGAAAATTAATAGTAAATTTAATAATATTTTAATTACCACATTTAAGGGTAAATCGGGTAATTAAGGGTAAAAATAAAATTATAAAATTACCCTCACACTTATCCTAATTTTATTGTATGAAATAATTTCGACCTAAATCATCTTTGAGCTGATTTAATGGCCACTTAGAGCCACATGGAGGACTTTAAGGCTTTGATAGTATTTTATTCTATGGGATGTCCAATATGCCACACTCTTATTTTAATAAGTATTATATTTTTTATATATGGGTATTTAGAGAATATCTTTAAATATAAAAAGTAATTTTAAATATAAAATTTTAATCTTCAAAAAGATAATTTATTTTTAGTTTTTTGGGAAGAAATAGATAAATTAAATGATTTCAAAATGATGATGTTTTAATTGTTTAATTAATGGAAGAATCAAATAAATGTTATTAAAAATATTAAAATAAATATAATTTGATATAATTAATTTAATAAATGAATTTTATGGATTAATTTTAAATTTTATTAGTAATTTGAATTATATTTTTGACGATATCATATTTTTATGATATTTTAAAATGTTAGGCAATGAATAGTGTCAAAATTTGCCTTATTGATATTTAAAAATAAATAATATTTTATTAAATGATATAAAATTTATAAAAACTTAATATTTTTAAGCATAATTGGTTTATGTCCTAAAATTTCATAAATGATTCATTTATTAGTTTTTCGGCATGTTATAGTAATTATATTAACCCTCAAAGTGTAAATTACATGATGTCATGTTAAGATTTGAAAGGGTAAAATAAAACCAAAAGATAAGGATTCAAAATAATCAAAACTTGTCTAATTTTCATTATTTAAGAGTATTTATACCCATATTAATCTTATCTTTTAAATAACTAACTTTGTAGCATTTTTTTGATTGAAAATTAATTTATATTAATTTAATATTTTTAGATTTTCCTAAAGTTCCCTTCATCTCAATTTTAAAAGGGCACATCCTCCCTCACTTATTTACATTTATTTGAGACATAAATCTTGGTCATCCCCTACCCATTTTCATTCTCAACTTACCTATCCGCATTCTATAGGTTATGGCTTTCCCAAATTACCAACTCTAGAGTCCTTTAGAGGAGATCTATGGGATTTGTTCAGAAGAAGAGGTAATCGCTCTAACCATTCATTCTCATTTTATACTCTTCTATACATTATATAAATATATGATATATATCATTAAATAATAACTTCAGAATCCTCAATATTCTGAAATTTTATTTTAATTATTAAAACACCATTATACATCCCCTTTCCCATCAAATAAAAAATGAAAGTATCGCTTTTTCATTTGGGTGACTTACCGCCTCCATGTAGAAATCATATTCACTTTCCATCACCAATTTTTATTAATGATAATTGTGATAGGTTTAATATTTATATATTATATTTATGATATAATTATACTTCTCTAATGATAATATCATTTCTACCTTTTTACTATCAAATATTTTGGGAAATGATAATGTTGCTCGTGTTTACCTATGGTTTACCATATCCGCGATGTGATGTGATTCCCCATTCACATATATTTTACATGGATGGTAATATAAATGAATTTTGTGAATATATATATATATATCTGTGTGTGTGTGTGAGTGTGTGTGTGTGTCTGTGTGTCTGTGTGTGTGTGTTATATGACATAAAAACTATTCTTTAATAATAATATAACGTATACTTTCCTTTCTTTTAACACATCATGAAAATGAAAACAGCGTTCATGCGTACGTACGACCTGCCGTCTCTATAAATGGTGTATTTTATTTTCTATCTCCAATTATTATGAATAACATAAATACATATATACTGAATATTTAAATTATATTTATATCATTATTATCATTCTGAAGATAATGAAATCATGATCTATGTAAGAGGTCCAAGGATAACAAGTCTAAACATGAATGAAAAACGAAGTGATTATTACCCAAGACATAACATTAACATGGAATTGTTAATATGTGAGTAATATAAAGTCATAAGTAAATAATATAAATTATTAAATATATGAATATTTTTATGTGTTATATTTATAATAAACTTATATTTATTATATAAGAGATTTTAACATGTGTGATGGAAATCAAGGCTTAAGGTAAGGGAATTCCATCTCAAATTTTTTCTGTGTGACACATGCCATATTCACCAATCGCTTCTTTTTTGGTGTATATACTAACCTATGACATGTTTTATGATTAATTTAATTTATTTAATTATATTTAAATATTTAATTTATTTTATTATTTCATGGGGTTTATGATTCTAATGCTACTCAAGTAGTAAGGGATTTATATCTTACTTTTATTTCCATGGGACGCATGCTTTAAACACTACTTGTTTATTATACATGGTGTAAATACTACCCATGAATGTATTTTATGAGTCTTATCTTAAATATTATGGTATGTTCATATCCATATATTTTTATTTCGATCATTGGGCGTATGATTATACTAATTCTTAAGTAATGAGTACTTATTCCTTAACAACAACAATGTTTGAGGATTGTTTCATTTTAAGTCATTGTTGGGGAATATTTATCTTCCATGTCCATGTTTTCAAAAAAAAAGTTTTTACTGTTCTCCTATATTTTTTTAAATTCATTTTAACCCATCTTTTACTTTTCCCTACATGGTTTTAAAGGAATCATTTTATCATTTTCCAAAAAAGGTATATTCTGACTTTTCTGGAAAAAGTATGAAAGTAATGTTTTTTATTAAATTATAAGGCATGAATGGAATTTTTTTCCATTATGATGCCTTAATTATTTCAATATTACTTTATAATATTACAAGGTTATTTTCAAATAAAATTTTGTCTTCTAAAATTATGCGGTGTTAAGAAAAGAAAATATTTTAAAAGAATGGATTTTTTCATCAAGAATTATTTTCAAGTCATATCTCAAATGTTACTTATGTTTTAATAGATATATTATTCAAGTTGTATATCTATATTATTCCTATATATGTTTTATGTTTATAATGGAATGATATTTATGAAACCCGTTTCTTTCTATGGGTTATGTTATGATTGAATAATGATTATGGAACCTATTTGTTTTCATGGGTTCTGATATGATGAATTATTTATGTTCTTGTGGAAAATAAATATATATTTTTTATAATGTGGTGTGTTAGAAATATATATCCATATATTTCATTGAGTAATGATAAATGTTTTATGTGCTAAAATGGTACATGAAATTTCATCCTAATCCCAAAACAAGAGGGTACACGGTAGGTCATCCCTTGCCAGAAATAAGAGGGTACATGGGAGGGGATCCCAAGCTTGAAATAAGTGGTTACATGGGAGGTAATTCCAAACCCAAAACAAAAGAAAACAAATGAGGTTATACCATTCGCAAAGTAGGTACATGTGTGGTTAGCCCAATCCTAACATGTTACCAAGGTTTTGGATGAAATCCTTGACATAGGGTTTTTATATTCTTATGTGTACGCCACAATTCCATGTCTTATTCCTATATTATGGTTTCATGGTGTATGATATTGATTTTATTATGATTTATGCCTTATTAACTACAAATAATTATTCCATGATTCATTTTTATAATATTTGATATATAGGGTATGATCTTATAATGATCATGATCATGTTATCATACCCTTATGTTCAGGATATGCTTACGCATTTCCTCTATTTACCCTTACTTGAATTTGAGCTCGACCATTTCATATGTTTCCCTTCCATAGGTTATGAAGGAATGATTTTATGTATAATTAATAAGGGTAAATATCTTTGTGGGAAACATTGAAAATATTTTATAGAGTTAGAGGATTTTTGTTCCATGTTTCCAAAGGCACTAAAATTATACGGTCTTTAGCCATTTGTTTTTTTAATATTTTAAGTATTAAACAAAAATTATGAAATATATATGTACATAAATATTTTTTTTAATAAAATAAATCTTTAATTAGGTCAAAAATAGGAGGAAAAATGTATGACCCTACATCAATTTATTCTATGCGAGATAAGCATGCGACCTGAGTTGTGATAGCTTCATTCTAGCTCAAATGTGGCACCACTCTGTTAGCTTCAACATCCAACTCACTAGTAATTATAAAATTCTATACCTTATGTAAAATAAAGGATAATTTCCATTGATAACTATTGATATGAGAAAAATATCTTATAGCCAGTCCATTCCATGGATTACATCAAAGCTAGTCAAGGATTATGAAATCCCATAGATGTACATAAGTAACAAAAACTACTGGACTAACTGGAAGTATTATTAGATGGAATAATTTCTTCCCCATGTGTATATATAGAGTGAGAAAACCATAAGAAAACAAGATAAATATCATGTGACCAAAATCAATCTTGGAAGAGATAAATGAATGGGAAGAATCAGTGTTAAAAATAATGGTGTAAATTGAAGAGAGGATTAGGACTATGACTTGAATGGTTGATGGTCCATCTCCACTATTAGCTGGAACCTAGTAAAAAGTGAGAAATAGACCTACCTCTGCTCCATGATCCCGACACTGAGGTTCCTAGATCACCTGATTCAACTTCATTTGAGGGTTTCAAACCTACTAATGAGGACACCATCCATATCTCTAAGTCATATTTCTCATATGTCCTACCCTCTATAGAAACTTGACTTCAAAGCTTCATAGTAGTACTATGAGATATTCCTCATATTTCCACATAGTAGAAACTTTCTCTAAGTTGTTAGGAATAACCTATGGTAATATATGACCTTTCCAAATTTGAATCACTATGGAACTCCCCTGAGGAGGATGAAAAATCCAAAATCTACTCAAACTTCTTACAGCCACCCCATTGCACATCCTTGGTCTTCCTTTTCCGACAAATAGATGTGACACTCACAACTAAAGTATGAGGTCCTTGCACCTATATACTAGAGTATAAAAGAAGACCAGCTATTTGATCCTCCTCGAGAACCATATTAATAGTCACACACTTTCATGGAAACTCTCTGTACATTTCTATGTTAAATCCCCTATCATGTCATCTAATATCATGGAGAAAATCGATCTTGAACTTATTAGCCTTATATACCTCATTTCCATACTATATTAGAGATAAATAAAGGAGTTTAGTGAAAGGTTCGAAGAACAAAAATACCATCATGGATCCCTACTAAATCTCTATGAATTCATGGGCATGATCTGTATTTATCATGTCACGAAAGAATTCCCTATAAAATAGGTTATTTAAGGTCTCCTAAGAAAGACCCTCACATATTCTTACTTATCACATAATACACCCATATCCTGGAGGCACCTGAAGCGCAAATCATGCTAGCTTGTCTCATTAGTACTTCAGTGTATCGACCAAGTCAAATATTTCCTCAATGATGTCTATTTATTCCTTAACATATTATGGTCCTCCAATTACTTAGAAGGATGGAGGATGTTGGAGTTGGAAGTCTTAGGTGTAGTCAACCCTTTTCCTCTATACACCTCCACTATGGGAATGTAAAATATATAATACTCTAGGATAGAGTTTCTCTAATGTCTAATCCACTATAGTGGGAGTTGGGGAATTCCTAGAAGTATCCTCCTTTCTAGCTTATGGTGGAACTGATATTTCTACTATAGTTGGAGAATTCTTCCCTACTTCATCAAGCAGTCTATTCAAGCATCTCAAAGGAGTCATTTTATGATATTCCAGATGAAAATTTTGAATTCCAAGAACAAATTTTTTGAGATAATAGCAGAAAAAACATAAGGAATGCACGGGAAAATGTATCTTATGATGTACCCACACACAATGTATAACCCTCCATGTTCTACCTAAGGATCAAGCCAAATTTTTGATACTTGAACACTAGTCCCAGTCAAATATATGTATATATATATATAATAAGAATGCTGAAGTTAAATTAATATATTTCCAGTATATGGTATCATAGAAGAATAGATATACCACATATGAAGATATTAAAAATATGTCACCAAGTACAGAAAAAGGTATTTTATTTAAGAACCATCATACATCAAGTATATATGTGTGGAATTTGATTCTATGTTCCTATTCATGATACATGAATGAACCTAATTCGAATATATTGTACTATCACAATGTACTCTGGATAAATATCAAACTGTAATAGCAAAACTAGCAACCAAGATCTTGTCACCAGTAACTCAAAGGTCCGCTGTACATGTGATAGACAGGAGTATTTGTAACTCCCCTACATGTGTTCAACACAGCCTAACTCCATTCTACCATACCCCAAAACAAATTAATATAAACTGAAATTAAATCTCCTTGAATACCATTTTGTAACTACCTAAATCATATTTTCCAAAATAGAACCCAATTTGAGATGCTCTAATACCTCACACGTACCTCCTTATATACAAGAGGCTTCTAACTTGTGGTTAGGGTCTATGGGTGTAGTGGGGAGACTGTACCCTTGGTAATATATCCATGCATCATAATCAGAACAAGATATAACAACCAAAAATATAAAAAATAGAAGATAAAGAAAACATGTTTTAGTAACAAATGTCATGTATTTTATACTTATAAAATAAACCAAGATCCCAATGTGTAAATACAAACAAGAATATATAAATCACAAGAAAACATGTAAAGTTCTTTTAAAATCCTTCAGAGTCTATCCAAGTACCACAACAAACTCAATACTACTCAACTTAGTTATCTTCCATGGGCCCCTTGACCTTACATAGATCCCTAATCATGAAGTCTGAAAGTGCATCAAGATGCTCGTGTACGTTATGTGTAATAAAACCCAGTAGGACACAACCAATGGATCTTTAACATGAGTGGAAAAGTATAACAGGTATATTCCATGATAAATGTAAATAAACAAGGTAGAAATAATAAACATATGTCAAACGTTCATGTGTTAATTGAAATACCATGATCCCCAACTATACATACTTTGGATCCATTCTATAATGGTAGTTGTGATAGATATTAAGAGTGATCAAGGGATAACCATAAGGATAGAGGACCTTTTTCTAATTAGTTATAAGGCATTGAGTCGGATTGAGCCACAAGTCACATCCAGCCACTATCACAGGCCATCCCTCAAGGTATTTAAACCACTTCTTAGTCAAAGGTCGGGAATCATGGTTATTGTATCATGTCTATACCTTAGGTCTGTCCACAAGGTTGTCATACCTCTACTGTCACTACCTAGGGTTTGTCCTTAATAATATCATGCCCCAACCCTATACTTAATTCTAGAATCATCACATTATAAGGGATAATGATATAATGAAAACCCACCTATTCTGAATACCAATAGTAATACCTCCAAAGGTGTGATAATCAAACATAATAGGGTTTAACATGTATATACAGAACATAGTATTGCATCTTGATATTTATTAGTAATAAAGAAGTGCATTTGATCAACATTAAATATGGTATAATAATATAAATTAGAATACTCATGGAAGAAAAAATCATATATGGGTCTCATAGGTCACACACAAACACACATTTTATCACTATCAAGAAAAAACCAATCAAGATATGACAAAGAGAGTATCAAATCAAGGGAACATGGTTATGCAAGGACTTAATATTAAGGAACATCCCACCATTATCTTATTGATGGACATATAAAAATCCCATCAAGGAGTGACACTTGAGTCACAACTGATCTATAATAAGCTCAATCCCATAAACTAAGAACCCCTAGAATCGATCCCGATTAATCACATCAAGGTTACAAAATGAGATTCATAGAGATTATAGGCCAAAGAAAAGGTTCCACGTCAGCATATCTCTTAGGACCCAGTAACTATTCTAGATCTAGGATTTATAAAAGGATGTGACACTAGAGCACTAGATCTACCAATGTTCTAGAAATGATCCTAGAAATCATCATTACAAGGAATAAGAATCCATTAATTTGGACACATTGTTACATATCTATGATCCATCTTAAGGTAAGAAGGGTGGATCGAGAATAACCATAAAGAATAAAGTCTCATGGATCACATACCTTAATTATTTAATCACCAACATGTTTGGATACTTTGGAAAAAAGTTTGGAAGGTAACTAAATTGCAGAGGAGAGCATGTAGAGTATATATGTTCAAGAACGATGAATTTAGGAACATTAATGGGACAAACCAAGTGGTTTATTTTCATTAAGAAGTATTTTCAGATCATTAATCCACACACACATGGTTTGGATGAATATATAGAAAAATTGTGTGCCAACCATGTGAGTCTTTGTTTCTTCTCAGGACACCGACATATATTGGACACACGGATTTTCAAACCGTGATCAAACCATTATTTTACCAAAATAATGAGTTATAATATTTTATAGAGAATCAATATAGTTTAATAAAATAAATTTATGACCATGCACCCATGAAAAGGCATCATAAAATCCCCAAAACAAACTAGAAACCCCTAGAAAATAGACAAATCAATTCATAGTTCAAAAACATAATCAATAAAGGTCGAAATTAACCCATAGCAGACAAAACAAATATGTGGTTGTTACACAACTATAAAAACATCTATAAAAAATCATGTTTGTATCATAGAACACCTATTCACTACCAGTAACACACAATAGTTCTTCTCAGAGATAATTTCTTGGTAAAATTAATGGAAATAAATCTTTTTTACTCATAAAAACTTAAATATCCTTTAATTGAAAAAATAAATGTGAAATATGAATTATATCTTGAGTTTCAATTGAAATTCATCTGCATTATTCTTGAAAAATCATTAAATCTAGTTAATCCTCCATGAAATGCATGTAGTGGTTTTCATCAATTAAATATACTATAAATAATCTCTATTCACGGCTTCTTTAAGCATCATGATGTCCAAAACATGAAATCGTGGCTTTTGTATTTGCTATTTTTATTTCCTTGGAATTAGATAATTATGGAAAATCTCAATTTTATCTAAATTTTTTCTTCCTATTCCATGGATAAAGACCATATTATATTTCATCTTAAAGAATAATCCACATAGAATTAATGGTATTTGTGGTTATTTAATCCATGAATAATGGCTACAACATCATGAAAAATTAATTTCTTTATCATTACATTAATTATGAAAATATGAATAATTTCATACAATATGTAAGAAAAATTACCTTATGTGTATGTAAGTGAATAATTCACATATGTGAAAATCGAGTATGTAGAGATCTACTTACATTAATAATGGATTTACTTAAATAGACTTGAATTCCCTTACATGGTTTTAAATTATAAAAATGGGACCTGGTATGCAAAATTTGGCTATGTTCTCTAAATCTAGCTACATGGAGCTTTATTAACATACGTAGATTCTAAATTCAGATAAAAAACATATTTTGGCTACATGGATTTTGATTATTCTATAAAAAATCCATATATGGGTATTTCATCTATATCACTACATTCAGGTATGTGGAGCTCCATTCAGTTATTCATTTCTGAATTTGGATACATAGTATCATTTGGCTCTGTGAAATTTATTATATGGATTATTTGACTACATAGCTAAATCCAGCTATCTAAATCTTTATGTATGAAATTATTTGAATATTTTTGACTAATTATACATGTATTATACTACCAATAATTTTCCTATGTTAGAATTTCCATGCATGAAACCTGAACTTTCTATACATCTTTATTTTGCAACCAGTGCTCCTACATTTCTACTCCAACCAATATCAACAATTCATAAACACCATAAAAATATCTTAAAACTACTTTGAATGTATTTTGAAATTATTAAAATAATTAATAACTCATTTTCATTCAATTTTTAGGTGCTTCATCATATAAAATTCTCTTGGTATCGTATTTCATTGAAATCATATGTCATCACAGGTGTGTTGCTTATTAAATAAATCCTAAGACATCTCAATTCACTTCAAACTTATTCCATGAGTGTATAAAAAGAGAATAAAACATATAAAATTATTTATACTCCTTTGAATGGTATCCTATTTCATCTAGTTCTCCTCCAGGCTTTGAACCTTATTTCTACATGTTATTTATATCCACACAATATTTATAGCTATATGATCAGTAGCCAATGCCTCTTCCATTAAAACTATTGAGTATAATGATTATTAACCTTAAACACATTTAATAGATATTAAAATCATATATTTCAGTCATCATATTTTATAGGGTCATCCCACTTGAATATAACCAACCATGAATTTAAGGGAATGAAACTCTTCATTATCTATTACCTAGAGTGTATTGGTAATAGCTCTTATTCTCAGTCATGTAGATAATCAATATATCACCCAAATCAACACCTTTTAATAATTGCATCGATATATAAATGTTGAAAAAAATACAATCATCAACCTAATGGAACTTTAGTCTTATAACTTGTTACACACACAAGACATTCTACATCACCATGAGTATATGTCATCATATTTTTCATCCACACATCAAAGTACACATTTCTGGATATGTTGTAATAATAATATCATTTCTATGGAATAATACACATGCATGTAGATAGAAACATACAATGACACTTAAAACATGTGAAATTAATTTTTTTTGGGTATATCCTTATAACATCCCTTATTATTGATTACCAAGTAATAAATTGATGAGAATTAGTCTCAATGTCTTATAATCCTATAACACTTGATAGTCAAACACTATTTATATACCATTATATATATGTTATCTATACCATAGTATATATGTTAAAAAATAATTTCATAGAACCTCTAGGTTCCCATAATAGAGGGGAGTTTCTATAACCTTTTGATGAAACAAATAATCCAAAGATATTATGACATTAATGATATGTAAAAAAAATCCTCATATGATAAGATATTTATTAATAATTTTGTAATTTTATGTAGTAATTAAGTTTTTTCTAGGGTACCAATGACAATAGTGACTATAAGGATGTGGAAGGGATAGTAGTTCCACGATGTATGTCATAGTAGTGTGATAGAATCTAGTTTAAAGGGAATGTGTTTATAGTGTACCCTCTCAATTTTATGTTTTATATTTTGTTACCATAATTATTATGTTGAATTTTAGATAAATCTATAGTGAGGATGGTTGGTAGATAATATGATTATGTACTATGTTATTTATGATACTTATTGACTAAAGTTTCAGTATTATTCATTCACATTTTCAAGAGTGGTTTTAGGGATGTTACTACTAAGAATATGCATATTCCCACCCCTTTATATATATAAGTATATTTTTTACAATATTTATGAGGTATTTATTGACCAGTTTGAACATTAATAGTTCTTGAAGATCATTTCCAGTGTTCATGGATTCTATACCATAAGAGTTGCATTCAAGGTGTTTTTAGGTTTAATTATATATATAACATTGGTTTATTTTTTATGTTTGATTTATGTTATATTAGATAGATTTTATTTTTGGTTTTCTATCACATGATACTAGGTTATATGATGGTAATTCATCCCATGTGTTTTTTTAATACCCTTAATGCTATTCATCGTCTAATGGACTGTTGGATGTGATCATTGGGGGTCACAATAATCTTTGTTATTGTCTCATAATGGGTTTTGGAAGGGATGGGTTTTCAAAGAGTGTTGTTAGAGCTATGAATGATATTTAAGATGGATTTTGATGTTAATTACTAATGATTATTTTATTAGTATAGTAGGGAAATAATGTCATTTAAGATAAGTATGTGACATTAGAAATGTAGGATAGATAGGATTTGGGATTTTGGGGAACCCTATTATCTGATGTTAGGAACCTAAGGTTACTTAACATTCAATGTGAGATAATGTTGATTACATGACACATTCCTACATTTGTTACATGAATCATTCTTATAATGATTTTTTTTGAATTTTAATGATGCTGGGAAAAAATTGAAATGAATATAATTAATTGTTCTTAAATAAATTCCTACTTCATTGTTTTAGGAGTTAATTTTAATATCTTTTAGATATTGATGGTGGGAATTATCCTTGTACAGTTTAGGATAGGGAAATATATCAAGATGCTGAAATTGATCATAAGAGATTTGAACCAATGGTGGTTTATGAGTCTTGAGGATGATATTGTATGAGTTTGACCATTATAATTTACCAAAGTATCATTTGAAAATATTTCATCCATAGAAAAATAAGTGGTGGGAGGATCTTGAGATTCCTTTTAATACAATCAATGGAAAAAAGTTGAATAATATTTCATTGATTTTCTATCTGTTAATAGTAATTTTTCATCAATGGTGGATCTCGTTTCATGGAAAGTATGAGGATTCATAGATCTCATAGCATGATTTTCAAAATTGGTTTCATGATGAGTTACTCTTGATGATGATGAAGGAAAATGTGATGTAGGAATTTCGATCACTTTATAAGATGAGTTTGAGTGTTTGAGATATTGATATCTATTTAAAATATATTTTTAAATACTCTTTTTCTCATCCTTTAAATATAGATTCTAGATCTCAGAATTTTTAAGAAGTTTTGTGCTAAGATATCCATCACAAAGTTACCCCATTTATATTTGAAATGTATCCTTGTGTGTTGTAGAATTTGACATAAATTTTAATAAATACATGTTTGGAATATATCATCTCAAGAGATAAGTTAATATAACTTCATGAGGAGTGTTGTGGTGGATTGAGGCTGTTGAATGTTGGGGTAGTCTAGGTTTAAATTGGAAAAGAGCTTGTATCAGCCTTATTCATCATGGAAATTACCAAAGTATCATTTGAAAGGTAATTTCCATTACCTTTTATAGTGCCTAATTATTTTCAGTTGTCAACATGGGGTAGGTGTTTAGTTTCGCATGCATCTTTAGCCCTATTTTCCTCTAAGTACTTATCAACTATAGTAATTATATTAGTATTTTATAAATAATGGTGGGATGAATATGGTAGAGGATTACCCCATGTTTTCCCTCTTCCTCAGGGATATTGGGAAGATCATGGTCATATGGGTGGTCATCATCAGTAAAAGTGAGGGAACGATATAAGGTGTGTCCAGTTGTATTACAAAGAGTTTTCAATACCAGATGAGTCAGAGATCAACCAAGGTACCCTCTTCTTATCTTATACCATTACCAATGAATTATTTTATTCAAGACATTCAAACTATTTCGTAGCACTAACTAGAATCTAGAATGTGAGATGTATGGATGATGGACTTCCTATGTACTCATTATTAAGAATTCCTATCGAATGTTATTTTAACATGCATTATGTGAATTAGGGTTTTGGACTAATGATTATGTATAATTAGTCATCAGTTTATTTCATCATTCTATAGATTCAACAATATTATTTTATGCTTAGAATGGACTGGTTCTATTCTATGAATGTTGTTATTGATTGTTTCCAAAGGAGAGTTTCCTTATTGTATGTCAAATGATAGTATACATTGTTCATAGAACACCTAGATGTTACTATTGTTATAATTTCATTTAATTATTTCTAATATGAAATTTGGGTAGTTTAGGGATGGATTTTTAAAATTTTCAATTCTTTTGATTCTTTTGAACATTTACCTCACAATTAGGGAAAACCATAAAAATCTCAGAGAAAATGTTTCAATTCATTAATTATAGTATTTTACACATTCCTTAAAAGGTATCCCAAACCATGTGGTGTTCTCTAGGAAACTTTATGGATTAGTTTCTATATTGGGGTCATCTATAGGGTGGGTTAATAACTAGGGAAAATCATTAAACTCAAACAGTGTGATGTATGGTGTGTCAGTCAATGGCACATGCATAGTTGGTGTATAGTTGGGATAAACATGTGGATAAAATATGAGGTATACTTTGATTCACATAAAAAGTCAAAATTCCTTAATTCCCCTCTCAACATTTAAGTTTATTTCTATTCTATTTCCCTCCCTCTCATTTTTTCGACCCCTTGGAGCCCAAGGGAGATATCATTATTGCTTTCCCCTAAATTTTGAAATTATTCCGATGGATTTTAAGTGTTTTTGTGGAAATTTATTCATCCTATTATTCTGTATTCCCTCATTCATTCCCTCTTGTATTTATTCTAAGTTTCTTCTTCTACTTGGAAACCTAATTCTCTATGACATTTCAAATTAGGTCTTCAGGGTGGTTTTAACCTAGGTTTTTGGTTTTTTAGGATCCATAGAGGGTGGTTTCTTTTTTGTTTGGGGGATTTTTTGTGGAAAAATAGATGTTTTTAATTGACTATAATTGCATTTAGATTGAGGTTTCTATTTAATTATTTCATTATGAAATTAATGACTTTTGATTCTTATAAATTCTATTTTTTTAATCATATCCATGCATAATATTTTTTTATCAAATTATAAATTTTTTCCATGAATTTTTAAGCATTTCAAAAATGTTTTTATCTATTAAATTCATGCATCTTATTGAAATTAAATGATTTCATATGCTAATTGTTTGTATAATTTGTAATATAGATTTTTAAAATGGTAGGGATGGTGTTTTTTGTTCTTAGGACCTATTTGATTTTCAAGAGTAAGAAACATGATGTAAAAAAGGATTATTTGAACTAAATGAGGTGTTTCTTTTCAAATGATTCATAAAGGGTGTTTGAAATAATGAGATTTCAAAAAATGGAAATTTCATAGAATTGTGAGTCATATGTTCTTTAAATTCCCACTTGAAACATTGTAAAATAAATAACTAACAATTATAAAAAAATACAAAGACATAAAAATAAAAAACACAAGAAAGAAAGTTAATCAGGGCTGGAAATGATAAAGGATGAGAAAATCCCCTCGAACAATCATAGAACAGTAAATAATAAGAGAAAATGCACTAGAAAAAAATCAAAATCCAATCATTCTTATTTCCTTTAGAAGTAAAAAGATCTTCTAGCAAATTGCTGTCATTGCATGTATGAAGAACCAACATATTTGAATGAATAAGATCCCTACAAGAACAGATGGAATAGAAAATATTCCAAGGATAATCCAATTTTCCTTTTAGGGAATTAATAAAAATTCCAGAATCTGATTAAATTTCAGACAGATGAATGGATATTTCCCAGCATATATTAATACCTTGAAGGCGTGACAATACCTCATCCACCACTAAATTACCCTACCCAAAGTAAGCACAAAACGCTATAATAACCGAGTTTTGATCATCCTGAACAACACTTCCACTATGCATGACCCCTTTCACACAATATCCATCCATATTTAATTTAAACCCAATGATATGAGGATTCCATATCACAAAATTTTATAAAACCTCCTCCCAGAAAGTGACGCATTCATCAAGGAAACCGATGAAACATATGAATGAAAAACCAGAGAAATATTCATACATTTACACTACTATAAAAACGAAGAGAGGAGGCCCATAAATTTACATCTGATATATTGTAGGCTAAGACAAACACCAGGTTGAGTAACAGTATTCCGCATTTCCCAAATTATTCAACAAGAAGAAATGATGAGTAAAGACCACCCCTTGTCACGCACATGATCCCTCTCCTAAGAATTCCAAAATTCCTGAAGAAATTATTCCACTATCATCACACTACCACTAAAATTTGGAAACACAACAACATGAACCCATAGGTAAACAACCCAATAACTTTTTCAAAAAGATTAAAAAAAAGTCTCAAAATGAGGGAACAAGCATCATTTTCTTTTTGAAATAAGAGGAATTAAAATATGTTGAATATTATCATCAGTATGAATATAATAATTGAGGATTCTCTAAAGAATAAAACTAAATTTAGGATAGATGTCATTACAACAAATTCTTCTTCCCATACAATCCAAATTAGGATATGGACCATATCATGATAATATGGGCAAGATTTATTACTAGAAAAAGATGAAGTAATATAACACTTATTTGGATCCTCGGAAAATTAAATATAATGAAAAAAATCCTTTTGAACCTCATTAAACACTACATTAGTGAACAAGGGGTTTTCAATTGCCTACCTAACAATGATATTCAAGGCTAGACAGTAAAAAAACATAATGGAACCAGTTCAATTATGTTTCTATAAAGACATGTCACCATGCACAGTAATCCAATGATAATTATCCAAAATAGGAGAATTAAGTCACTTCAAATAATTACAAAGGTGATAAATATCGTCGATATCAACCCAATCAAAATGTAACTCTCCATACTTCCTCTTGATAAAATAAGACCAAAGAGAATCCCCATAAATATCCTCCCATAAAAGGTTATCCTATATACACCACATATTTTCATCAATACCATTGAGATTGAACCCCCCCCCCCCTTCATAAAAATTTCATTCCATTATAGAAAAACTTGCTCAATGATGATGTCTTTCATGATGAGAATACCATATGAAAAAAGTTTAGAAGCCTTTTAATATTCATAATCACTACTTCAGGAGGTCTACACACAAATAAAACATGCATAGGAATAGATGAAAGAACGTTGTTAACCAAATTGATCCTTCCCCAAAATGATAAAAAAATGACTTTTCCAATTTTGGAACCTTCCCATAATTCTAGACATAATAGAATCAAAATGAAAAAGTCTGACTCTCCCATTAGATAAAGGAGAACCCAAATAATCTATAAGGAAACTTAGTTTGGCCCAACCAATTCTATTCTAAATGAGAAAAAATCTCCTATAAGAACACTTTTTGGATATAAATACACCACTTTTGTTTGTATTAACAAATTACTCGGATTTATTATAATAGTCAAAAAGATTCATATTAAAATCTTGAATAGAATTGTCACTGTCATTGATAAAAAATAACATGTCATCATCAAAAAAAATGTGAAATACTAAAGAAGTCGTAGCTCCCTTTAATGGGGTGAATCAATCCATTATCCAGACTCTTGTTAAGATTTTTTACTAAGAACATCCTCGTCCAGAATGAATAATGTCATAGATATAGGATCACATTTTCTCAAACCCTTTAAAGATTTGATGAAACCAAACCTTTTCCCCATTGAAGAAATAGAGAACCAAGGAGAAGAAAAGAACCTGAAGAATATATCACCAACCCAATCAAAAAATCACATTTTCTGATCAGTTAAATGAGAAAAGACCAATACATCTAGTCATAGGCCTTTTACATGTCAATCTTAACCATAACATTAGTACCAATCAATCTTTTTTATGATCAGTAATCATTTATTAGACAAGAATAATAGATCCCTGAATACCTCCCCCTTTAATAAAACCGTGTTGTTCTTTAGATACCTAGAGAGGAACATGGAGAGACAACCTTTTGTTTAGAATAGTGTCCAAAACTTTTTAAGAAAAATTACACATACTAATGGGCTAAAATTCCCCAATACCATTCAGCTATTGGACATTAGGAATAAGAGCCAAGATGGTAGCCGAGGAAACTCTAGGTAAAGGAATGCCCCTAAAAAATAAAGAACAGCACACATCGCATACTCTTTCATAATGTGTCGAGAATCAGAATAAAAATCAACTGGAAATCCATCAGGACTTGGGGATATTTCAGGATTAAGAAACCTGATGGTCTCAAAAATCCCCTACTCTCCCGGTAGAGATTCCAACCTTGGATTTTATGAAGCAGAAACAAAAGAAGTAACATTTTCCAAAAATAGATCAAAAGTTTACCAATCATGAGAAGAAGCCTCATGACCCTACGACTAACTAGACAGAGCCTCAGAGAAGTGATACACGTCCAAAGGACCCACCACACTAGAATCACTAGTAAAGGACCCATTAGGGAGAGGAAGATTGATTTTTCCAATGAAAGTTTTCTCCCTAATATAAGAATGAAATAATGAATTATTCTTATCAACAACCATAATAAAATTATATTTTGATCTATATCTAGTAGAAGTTTCAATATCAATAAAAATATCCTAAAACTATTGAATCTTACTGGATAGAAGAATATACTTATCATCATCACATTGATGTTGTAACTGAAGATCAAGAAGTTTGATCTCCTCCTGAAGTGTATCCAAGACAATATCCTGATTAAGAATCTGAAGGATCCATAATAGGATGGAAACCTTAAGTTTATAAGTTTATTATTAAGTGAAACCCAAGAAAACCCCTAAATAGAAACATTCCAAGAATACTGAATCATATCTCTAAAGCCTTCTTGTTTCCAAAAACGACTATAATAAAAGAAACCCTTCATAATATCACTAGAAACATGAACATGAAGAATGAGAGGATAATGATTAGATAAATACCTAGAAAGATGAGTGATAGATAGTCCCAAGAAATTATAGATGACCTTCAAATTCCCAAGACACCTATCAAGTCTACTCCAAATTCTGTTACTTCCCCTGTGATTATTTCACTGGGTAAAAGAATCTTCAAAATAACCCAAGTCTAAAAGTTGATTAGATGCAATAATGGAAATAAATTATTTTACAACATTTATAGGATAAATCCTCCATAGATGATTCCATAATAGTGTTGAAATATCCTCCAATAAACCAAGTGGCATAACTAGAGTTAAAGGCAGAAGGATTGGCCCATAAATCTTTCCCTAGTTTTTTGGTTTTCGTGAGCTAGAGGGGTTCCCTCTATAAGGTATTTGTGGGTAATACATTTTTCTTGTGTATTTTTTTGGATAAAATGTAGGTGGGATATTGGTTACATTTTTATAGTATCATAATTTTCATCTCACTTTAATACTTACGGAGTTTCCCATTACACTTATTAATTGATTGGTTTATTATATAGGGTATTTACCTCTTTGTATCTATCCCCTTGAGATTTTTTTCCACAAACCATTTACTTTTTTAAAATTATATATATTCTCTTCATATAGTGGTTTATTATTTTATTGTTTTTATTATTATTTTTTGTGTGTTTATTTTCATAATTTTATTATATATGTATTTTCAATAGTTATATTAAAATCAAATGACAAATGACTACTTTATGAATGAATTTCTAGGAATGGTTTTGAAATGTGGAAAAAGTGGCATCTTTTCTATTTTATCAATTTAAATATAATTCCATTAAAATTTATAAATATATTTTAATTTATAATGTAGAGATAACTTGTGGTTTTCTAAAAAATGGAAAGTGTTTTATTCTTAGTTATAAAAATGATTATTTTTTATTAATTTCAATATTTATGATTTATAAAAACCTTATTTTCTATGATATAAATAACTAACATATATAAATTATTTCATGTAAGAAATGTTATATAATCCTTGGTGAGATCCTACCTATATGATTACCTCACACATTCCATACACTCCCATGTTAATATATATAAATATTATATCATATAAAAGTTCCTAGTTCCATTTCAGTTTATGTATCTCTTCATTGGGTTGATAGGTGAGTTGGTATGTAGAGAGAAGTTTTGGGTTATATGGTGGTGTTTGGTTAGTTTGGTTTATGGTGATGTGTATTTTATATAACAACCACTATTTTACTTATTTTAGTTTTCATTTGGTGTATTTTTTGTTGTATTTATTTATGTATTTTTTCATATGTTGATAAATGGTTTGAATAACATTCTTGGTTTTGATTCATTTGATTATTGTTTTATTGGTTCTAGTTATCTAGTTATTCATAGACATCCAACATACAGATGCTCCATGTTGGATTTTCTGTAAAATAATCCACTTCCTATGTACAGTGATTATAGGGAAATAATGTTCACAAGGATTATTGTCCTTGATGTTGGGGATATTGTTTCAAAGTGATGGGGATTAGGATCACCCTTTAGTCCTAACTACGAATTGGGTATGGTGATGTGTCGGGTCATCCCAGGATGGTTTTTTTCCAATGGTATTAGTGCCTACTTTTTTGGAAAACATCATTTATTAAAATTCTCTCTTACTATATAGGGAGTCTATAAGTATTGAGATAAGGATGTTAGGATTCAGTAGGTATATGTGGGGAGTGTCTAGATAGCACTTTTTTATTCATAACCTCAAGTTTCAATGTGTATTTAAAACTTGAGACCAGGATTTTTATTTCTTGATTGATATGTTTTGTTATATATTATGTGTGATAATGGTATTTGAATCTTATATGAGTTATGAAAGTGATTTCAGGTGTTGAGTTTTTCTTTGGGGTGAAATTTTATTAAGAAATAGGGTTACATAGTCAACTTCCATGGTCTAACAAACTATAAGAAGCCCATACAGAATGGTTATGAGTACTTCATAGATCCTATATGTTGTTCTTCAACTCTTGGTCCTCCTTTCTCTTCCTACTATCAGAAAGATCTATGATGGTATTAAGGGAGAACTATATTACTGTTTACCATGAAATGGAAGTAAGCATGTTGTATTATCCTCTTCCAGAACCTTCTCAAAGGTTAGGACCTTATAAGTAACATGTGTGTATATCATCAGGTCAAAGCATCTATCCTAACATCTGAACTCTCATAAAATTCCTATCTCAAACTTTTCAGCCTTTTTTTCCTCATTTATATCCAAAAAAAGTAGAAAAGAAAAGAAACTCTATAAAATGCATAGAATTTTTAGAGACATCCATAGAACCATTTCATAACTCCATGAACTCCTTGGCATGGTCCACATTCATTGTTTCTGGAATTTACTACTCAAGAAACAACTCCTTCGAAGGTCATTCAAGTGATACCCTCTCTTCTCAAATCCTAACTCGTGGATTTCAACCATCTCCTGGTGTGTCCTTAGAGCATAATTGTTTCTAGAATAACTCATCCTTCATCGGGAATATAGACTAGCTCAAAGATACTCTCAATGAATTCAAACCAATCCTCTGCATCTTATAGGACACAAGTACCCTAGAATGTCAGAGTATGATGAAGATAAAAATCCTAAGCGTTGTCAATAATATTCCTCTGAGTGACTTCTCTTTGAACATACCCTATCCAAAAAAGTCCTAGTTGGATGGACTCTACATCCTAGATCATTTGTACTAGTATATAAGCATGTTGGAGAGCATCCTACTACACCACGGGTGGTCGAATAAGGATATACAAGGCTAACTCATCTGATTTTCATGTTAAACATCTCTGATGTGTCATATTTTCATTATGAATGTCATTGAAAACATAAAAATTCCTAACAAATCTAGGGGATCACACAAGGTTTTCCTAGGATTCTCCCATCATCTCAAGGTATACACCTCCTAAAACTAACCCTAGTCTCTATCTCTATGTGTTAGTCACATTCATCATAAATATATACTAACACAACATCATGGTTAGTTCAAAAAACTAATGCCTATAAGGATATATCACAACACCGTGAAACACAGATATATCACACAAAGAGAAACTATCCAAAACAGATAGCACAAATCAAGTCATTTAGTTAATGAATCACTACAAAGAACAACAACATATGTGTGTGTGTGTGTGTGTGTCATGTTAACCTACAAGCCTAGTAACAATTCATGAACACACAAAAAATCTCATAATCACATGTTAATATCATGTACATCACCCATGGTGATTTTAATTAACTATAATAGTGAAACATAAATTCCCATCTTATGGTAACTCGAAGTTTCACTATATCATGCTGCTCAAAAACTGTGATAGTTACCATGAACAAGTCCCAACTATCTTATATCTTGTCTATAATTTGTCATCCTATGGTAAAGAGAAGATCAAGTTAGTGGATCCTGATCCTCTGATACAATTTTCTAATATCCCTACCTGAACCACTGGGTCCAAACTAGAAGGTCGCATGACCTCATGTGTGCCTCTCTATATGTAATAGGCTTCCAACTTGCAGCAAGGTTCTAAATTTGACAGTGGGGATACTATACTCTCCATATCATGTCAAAAAGAAGGTTAATAATGAACAATAATAAAATAATGAATTAATAATTGGATTAAAATATAGAAAATGAATAAGTTACATAGATATAAAAATAGATCCCCAAGTATTAAGCATGTACAAAGTATAATAACTAGTTAAATACAATTAAAGTAAATAAACAAACATTTGTGGGGTACTTCAGTGTCTGACCTATTCTGCTCTGTCTCCATTCTCTAACACTCAACCATCCACCATATGGCCCTATCCCTTCATCATATATCTGTTCATGAAATATACAAGCACCCTAAAATTTCCAAGTAGGGTGTGAGTAAAAGACTAAGTAGCGTACTACCAATGCATCCTTACCATGTGCACAATATACATAATAGTTTATATCATGACATAAGTATATAATAAATACACAAAAATTTATTGAACCATCATGCGCTGACCAAGAGGCCACAAACCCCAACCCCAACTTATTTGGATAAATGTCGGTAAGGATGTTGAGAATTCATGCAACTCTATCAGGGTAACCAATCTCACCCCACCAAGTTGGAGGTTGTCATGGAAACAACTTATGTTCTTCCATTTTAAAATCTCACCCCAACCTTACAGTGGTTTTCATATGAATTTGTTTTGTTCATTTAGGTTGATACATGACTCATATAACCTTTTAATCACCCACAGTCAAAGTCTGTAGGAATGAATTTCTGTATCTTCTAGCAATCCACTATGCTTTCCCCTCTACATGGGTATCCATGCCAATTGAAAAGGATATTAGGACTATGTCGGGTTGGGTAACCATCCACTGATTCTTTCCCCTCTACAAAGGTATCCATTCCCACCATTAAGGATGTTATAACCACATAAATCCTAACCTCAAGGATCCACTCCTATATCTCAGCGTCTACCAGCTTTCCACTATTCCTTCCCCTCTATAGGGGTAGCCATGTCTGCCTTTAAGGATGTTATGACTACGTCAGGATGGGTAACCACATACACCCAACCTCAAGGATCCACCTAAGTATCATGGTACCTATAGCACAATTCCATAGTCTATGAAACAAATAGATAATATATTTCATAGAAAGTAATGATAAGATACACCAAGATGAAAGTCAGGATTGTCCCACATAAACAAGTAATCCAACAACTACTCACACATCCACATGAATCTTAGAAAAAGAAGGGTTTAGTCTGGTATAAATGTTATATCATGATAAAATCATATATACAAGGCCCATAAGGGTAAGGAACCTCCTACCTACAATTCATCAATATCAATAGCAAGAATAAAAAACTATGTCTGATTCGATAGCTGGAGTGTAAACCCCAATAGTTAAGAATACCTCCTTGTGGACTTATTATCATAGTCGTTAACATGTTAATTCTTGAGGTTGTTAAAGGGTTCCTAGAAAGAAAACTAGATATTTTATTTTAAAAAAAATAAAATAAAATATTTCATATAATGATACATTCTCTCTCCTGGATAATTTTATAATTATTATTTTAGGTCGTATGCACTTGAAATATTCTCCATAAGAATAATTATCTTTTGATAATTTCTTATAAATTATCTTTTTATAATTATCTTTTAATTGTTTATCATAAATTAAATTTTTATAATTATCTCTTGATAATTTACCACAAATTATCCTTTTATATTTATCACTCGGTAATTTATCATAAATTATCCTTTTATAATTATCTCTGATAATTTATCTTAAATTATCATTTATAGTTATCTTTTGATAACTTATTATAAATTATCCTTTATAATTATATTTTTATAATTTATCATAAATTGTCCTTTTATAATTATCTCTTGATAATTTATCATAAATTATCCATTTATTATTATCTCTGATAATTTATTTCAAATTTTCCTTTTATAATTATCTTTTTATAGTATTTCATAAGTTATACTTTATAATTATATTTTCATAATTTTTTCTATAAACTATCCTTTGATGATCTAGAAATTATAATTTGATAATATTAATAATTATACTTTGATAATCTTATAATTTTCATTTTATAATTTTAATAATTAACCTTTGATACTCTAGAAATTATGATTTAATAATTTTAATAATTATCCTTTAATAATCTCATAATTACCGATTGATAATTTTAATAATTATCCATTGATAATTTCCTAATTATAGTTTGATAATTCTAATAATTATATTTTGATAATTAAAAGTAATTATCATCTAGAAATTCAATAATTTATCCCTAAAAAATCCATACGATTATCCATTGATAGTTTTTTTATTTTACAAATTATCATGTGATAATCTTGTCCAATTATCATTTTTTAATTCTTTTTTCATTATCTTTGATAATTGTGGACAATTATATTTTCATACTTTTTAATATAATTTCTTTTGATAATTTAATTAAAATTATCATTTGATAATATTGAGAGATTATCTTTGATAAAAAAATAATCTTTATTATTTTAATATCAAACCATTATTATTTTAATAATTCTACAATAAAGAAGGAGACAAATAAAAAAAATAAAAACAATACTCGCCTTCAAGAGGCATACTACACATAGAGAGAACAAATATAAGAGGGTCCTTCTCCATGACTGGAATCCAAATTGGAATGTAGAACCCTCACGGATAATTCTTATAAGATATTTGGGGTCACCCTAACATGATAGGATCTTCCAATCTGATGCCGAAGTGGTTCGGGTATTTCAAACATTCAAATTTCATGTTCGTATGCCAGATCCAGTTTCCCAAAACTAGAACCATGATTTAATCTATTGTTTCATCCAAATATTAATGGTAGAGTTGTTAGTTTCATCTCATTAATGTAATTAAACATTTAATGGGTCAAAACAGTTGAAATACAAGGTTTTCAATCATCCCGTGCTTCAAAAATGGAGGTTTTCTGTTTGAGGAGGATGATTAATATTAAATTTGATTCTTAATAAATAAATTATTGATAAAACTATTAAATAACTTAATCTAATGAGAGATATGACCAAACACCCAATGCGGATAAATGTTATGTAACACCTAGGGTAAACTACACATCCCAAACCTAATGGTGGTCTTATATTTCTCATAAAATGAACCATTTAGGAGATATTCAATTATTTTTGTAAAATTATACAATAAGAATATTAAATAAGTTATCCTCGTGTGTGATGTTACCAAATGTTTGACGCACACAAATTTTATATCACACTTAGGGTAAACCCATCATCCTGGACCTAATAGTGGTTATGGATTTCTTATATGATGCACCATTTAGTATATATTCAATTATTTTGGAATAAATTGCACACATGTAATATAATATATTTAATATTTTTATTCTATCTGCATCAAGGCTCTATAGGCCTTGGAATCTCACACTAACATAGCACCTGACTCTCGAAATATTTGATAAAATATTCCATGATGCTAATTGGGCTTTCATCCTTACTCAATTACTTTAAATAATATATTAAGATATTTTTATTGAAAAATTACATTTTCACATAAAAATAATCATAAATTATTATCAACGAGAGTTTTTATTATCTTTAAGAATTTAGAATATTACGTATTCAATCACCCAATCACTTGATCACACCCCAATCATGTGATTGTATAGTCACCATTCAGTCACAAAATCACCTAACCAAATTCAGTTTATATGATTGAGGGTCCCATCCTCATTCACATAATTTTTGGACCATATTTTATTTATATGATCATCTAGACATGAGCCATTCACATGGCCACCTAACTCCTCTTATGTCCTATTCCATTCTAAAGACATCTATAAGAGCCTTAAGACACAAATTCAAGCCAAATATAACTCAAATGGGAATCCAATATGGTGTAATCCCTAATCTCTTCCTCACTTGGATATATTCCTCACAAGTCATAGACACACCATGGGCATCCAATATGGTGTAATCCCCAATCTCTTCCTCACCTGGATATATTCTTCATAAGTCATATCCACAGTATGGGCTTCCTTCCTAGCTGTAATAACCAATAAAAATTTCATTTTAATAGCCTTAGTGTGTAGGACCCTTTAAAATACAATTTTACCCTCTCATGAAATGTTTCTGACCATCGGTTATCTCTTGTTTCTCACACCATTCATGCCTCATGTGGTATTAGAGATATATGATGATTTTACCATTATCATGTTGAAAATTCCTCCATTATGGGCCTCCTTCCTATGTATAATCCCCAACAACCATATTCTCCTACTCAAAAGGCCATATTTTCCCCATGAGAAACTACTTCAATGTTTCTTATTCTCAATGAAACATCTCAGAGTTTCTTCAATTTGTAAGTCTCGCTCAATACTATTTTATCACACCTTTTACGACATATATATCCTTGATATTGAAACTATGTGGACTCTGATTCATGTCTTCCTGAGATACATAGGATGCCTCTCTAATAATTGATCCCCATATACTACATTTAAATGCCCCACTTCAATATAGTATGAAGTTAAACTATGAGTACAATGTCCTGGCTGTATGATCTTAAACTTCATGATAATGTCATGACTTCATGATGTTAAACTGAATGGTATGTCCATGTCACACGATCTTAAACTATGTCACTCAAACTATGTGGGATTTGATACCTATTTCCAAGGGAAATGTTGGATGCCTCTCTTGTTTTCAAACCCAAAATCATAAATATTCTATTAACCTACACTATAACCATTTTACCCATGGATCGTCCCTCTAATAATCCATATTCCTGATAAAATCATTCCCCTATTTGAAGTTCCAAATTCCCTTTGGGTCTCATCAAACTATTCTTGCCAGTCTATATTCTAAGAAAAACCTATCTTCATAGGTTCATATTAATTTTGATTAAAACCCATCCACATTATGACATATTCCCTTTGATTTTATCTATAAATAGTTACACATGTATAAGTCTCACACCATACATCATTAGGCATATATTTTTTAGTCTTCCTTACCACAAAATGTTAAACTAAATAGATCAGTCCCTATCACATGACCTTAAAAGGTATGATGTATCCTATTAAGTGGAACTGAACTATTTGGGTTCTAATTCCATTCACAAGGATATATAGGAATCCCCTTTCAAGTTCCCAATCTTATCACCACATTTCTAAGTAACAATAAGATATATATGATGTAACTATGATACATATAGATGGTTCCATCAAGAGATAACTTCTAATATATATATATATATATATACATCAATTGGATGCCTCTAATATATAAAAACATTCACATCGATATATTATAATAACGAATTACCGGTGTTAGGGTACCGATCCAAAACTAGGATTTGGGAAAGATTCATGAACATGATATAATTCAATAAGAGAGTCCTGGATTATGAAATAATTCCCCCCAATGGGGTGTGATTCGCTCTACCTTTCATCCTATCAACCAATGTGAGTTCTTAAGTTTCATTGATGTGAAACTCTAATGGCCTCTTGCCTTTGGAAAGTAGTTCCATAGATACATATATTATTACATAAGTAGGAATTATTGTGTGTTTCTGGTTCCATGAATAAACCCAATTAAAAAAACATTTGAGATGGGATTAGTTACCTAATGTAATGATAGTGTATCCATGCTCATCCCCTTAAAACCAAACATTATCCCACCCCATCCCAGGTTGAAACAATAGGATATCTAGAAATAATCACATGTCATTTTTCCAGTGTACATGTTGTGTAATTTGTGTCAACTCATGTAAGGAACACAATTTGGTGGTTGTTTAGTGTGAGTTAATGCGCGTGGAAATAAATTTATTTTTAGAAAAACTAAACTACATGGAATGTATCTGGTGTTACATGTTGTGTGAGAGGTTTTTTCCACAAACCGAGTGGTTTTTAGGGTTCCCATGTGGAATAAATACTTGAATTATTTTTTTGTGTTCCCTACAGTTACAAATCCTGTATAGTTATTTCAAATTCCCTTCATTATACACACATAGATCCAATAATACACTCCATTCATATTCAATCATGATATGTGGTTAAACACACTATGCTGACTACATGTCTTGGCCCATATAACTACATGCTATGTAATTTCATGAAACACCATGTATGATGGAATGTTGTGTAAGTACACAGTACAAAGTACATGAAAATTATTATACTATGTGTAAGTAAATCATAAGAGAGGAATCCATGTTACCTATATTATATATTGGGTACTCAAATAATTTTATATAAAATTTATTTATTTATTTATTTAAAATTATGAAAGGATTGAAATCCTATATATCTCCATGACTAATTGGATTAATAATTAAGATGAAAAATTAATTAATTAATAAGATGATTAATTACTAATTTAATATAAATATATATTGATTTAAGAAATGATTTGAAATGAATGCTAAAAATGTATTAATGTCATTTTTTTATGTATGTGACTGATCATGAGCTTGAACAGCCTCTATATGTGTTTGATATCATTTAATTTCCTATTATTGTATGATTTTTATATGTGATAAAGGTTTATTATATTAAATACGATGGATTTCATGCCATACCTCTCACCTTTACTATATAATACCGACATGTATATGGTATATTTTATACATATCATACCCCTGGTTCCCATTGCCTATGTATGAGTAGAAAAACATGTAAAAGATGGATCTCTAAGAAGAGGAGGCGATTCAGAACCTGAGTGGAGGTGAAAGCAACCAAGAAGACACATAAGTGTGAGGTGGGATACTACAACATGATTAAATATGGGCTCAATGGGTTTTACCTTAGGGTCATAAGTTGGTTTATAATCCTCTTGTTAAACCAACAATCAAAAAGTTCATAATTAAATCAATTTATTTATTTTCTTTTTCAAAATGTGTGATTATTTATTTTTTTATGAGATGAATATTTATTTGTTGATTAAACTTGATCACCTAAAGTAAATGAAATAATGATCATGTAAGATGATATAAAATAAATTGATAATGAATAAATTATTTAATCAATATATGATTAATTAGTGATGTAAAATCCATATAATTTAACAAGGCATGTGAAGATAAAATAAGTTAATTTAGGCATTAATTAAAAAAATCCCTCAATAAAATATTAAGTCGGTAAAGCCTTCCATTAATTTATTTGTAATGGAACCATAGAACTAAGTGTTGTTCTAGGACTTATCATGAAACTAAATTTTATCAACGAGTTTAAATGATGGTTTTGGGTTGACTTAACCATGTTGATATCAAAAGGAGTGTCCCTTTCTAGAATTGCTGTAATTTGAAGGAAATTTTTGATGAAATATGAGTTTGGATTTCAGGATTGGGGAGTATACTCAATGGATCAAGGATCTATGAGTCAATACAATTATAAATACCTCATACCTAAATGCCTTTGAGAAATTAACTAGGACCTTTTCTAGGTTATGAGAAAGGATATATGGATCTTTTCCACTAGAATATCTTCACAACAAGACGTTCCAAATCCAATGGTGATGGAAATTGGGATTTGATAAAATAGTGGGAGACAAATAAAATAAAATTTGTTATGTCACACCTATTTATGATATAAATTACTTAAAATATTATTTTCTTTTTCATAGAAAAATGGAAATTTCATCAACCATGAAAACATTCATATGATCTATTTTAGATAAATTCAATCTTCTTATCGGAACAAACTTCCTAGAGTAGTATAGGATCTTGGTCATTGTATTACACTAAGAGTGAAATATTTATACTCTAGAGTCTTACATGCCTACTAATCTTATGAAGGAGGATAGTGAGGATGAGCATAATATCTTTTGTATACTTTAATATTATGTGCTAGATGTTCAATTCCTCATGTTTTCATTTATTTCTAGTGAAATCTAGAAGCTACATGAAGACATGAATTCATATGGTATGTTATCCCATCTCTATGATCTTTTTCAAGAGATGTCTAGATGGGAGAGATATGAGATGTAGTCTCGGAGAAGGTACATTAGTGAGACCATGTGTAGTCAAGATTATTAGCTACATTGAGCATTTAGTCATCTTGGGTGTTAAGCTACCCAAGGAATCATGCACGAATATTTTTCTCACTTCACTGTAAAAAAAATATTAGTAATATTTATTATGAATTTTAATATGAAAAATATAGAGAGGTCTCTCCCAAATATCCTCACTTTGATTCACCAGGAAGATAAGGATATGAAGTGTGAAATACTTATGTACTTATAGTGAATAATAGGAAAGTTAATAAAAATAGATATAAAACTAATTATAATTCTAAAGCTTCTTCATACTACCCTTCCAATAAGAGTAAAATTAAGGGGTGAGAAAGGTAGCAGGATATTGTCTATTTTGAATATGTAAATAAGGGGAATTGGAATAAGAATTGTTCCTAATAAAATAATTAAGGGTAAGGTTCAGTTGTATTTTTTCTATCAAATTTAATCATTCCATTTCTAAAAATTAGGTATTAGATACAGCTTGTGGTTTTCAAATTTGTATCTGAATATAGGAACCAAGTAGATTTAAGAAGGTTTCACAAGTTGAGGTGGATCTTTGAGCTTACAATGGAGTTACAAAATATGCACTAGCTATTCGAGACTATCGCCTCACATTTCCTACATTATCGATCTTGGTTTTAAAGAACTTTCATTATATTCCAAGAACCATCAAAAACATTATTTATGTATCTTTCCATTATATGGATTTTTTTTATTTTTAAATTTGGAAATAAAATATGATACTTTTACAAATATAGCATATGTTATGGTAAGGAATATCTAAATAATAGTCTTTGTGTATTGGAATAAAAAAACAAGTGTTAGAAATCAATAAAAAATCTAGTTTGCATGACTCATGTCACACCTAACTATAGAATCACCAGCTAGGTTATGAAAACAAAAATAACATTAAAAAATTATATCAATAAGGGTATTTGGATTCTTTTGATCTAAAACAACTTGGTATATTTAAATATTTTTTGTAAGGTAAAATGAACAAAGAACCATTTAGTGTAAAGGGTAAAAGGGATAGAGAGATTCTTGAATTGGTTTATACATATGTCTGTGGACCATTTCCTATTGAAGCAAGGGGTTGACTCTCATACTTCATAAATTTTACTAATGACTTTAATAGATTTGTATATGTCTACATAATTAGGTATAAGTCTGATTCCTTTTATAAATTTAAGGAATACAAAAATTAAGTTGATAATTATCCAAGTGAGAGGATAAATAAACTACAATCATACCATGATAGAGAATTTATTAACACGAAGTTCATTTATTATCTTTTGGAGTGTGGGATTCTATCTCAACTCAATCCTCCTTATAAACCACAATGTAAAGGTGTAAGTGAAAGGATGAACCACACCTTATTAGATATGGTGAGAGCAATGATGATTCATACGAGTCTTCCATTACCCTTTTAGGTATATTAATTATAGACAAAAATAATATATACTAAACTAAGTTCTAACTAAATAAACAAACATAATTCTATATGAGATTTGGTATAGAATGAAATTGGTAAGTTTCTAATGGGTTTAAACAAAGTCAAGGAATTAACTATGATGAAACCTTATCACTAGTAATTATTCTAAAATCCAACTATATTCTACATTCCATAGTATCTCACCATGATTATGATATTTGGAATATAGATATCAAAACAACCTTCCTTAACATGAACCTTGTAGAATATTTCTATATGACACAACCAAAAGGGTTTGTGATACCAAAATATACCAATACTGTATGAAAATTGAAAATATCCATTTATAGATTCATTAAATCATCATAGTCAGGGAATATTCATGCTTATGAAGTAATAAGGAAATTTTGTTTCATAAAGAATGAATTTGATACATCTATCTACAAGACTTTTAGTGGTAGTGTGGTTGTTTTACTAGTAGTATATTATAATGGAATGTTACTAATTGTATATGAGATACTATTCTTGTAGTATCTTAATACATGTTTAAACATATTCTTCTCCATGAAGGAATTAGGTGAATGAGCCTATATTATGGGGATTAAGATCTATCATGACAAATATAAGAGGCTTCTTCAGCTAAGTTAGGGTACATACATTGTCATGGTATTGAAGAGTTTTAGTATGGGAAAATCCAAGAGGGGATTATTTCCAATGTCATATGGAATATATATCTCAGTAAATATGTGTCATCATACATAGTAGGAGAGGCATAGGATGAGTAGGATTCCTAATGCATTAGCAATAGTATCTTCCTTGTATTTCATAATATGTACTAGGATTAATGTTTCTTGTGCCTTTTCCAATATAGATAGATATAAAGCATACCCAAGAGCCCACCATTGGATGGATATAAACACTATATCTAAATACTTAAAGCATACTAAGGATATGTTCTTGGTGTTTAGAGGATATAAGGAACTAGTCATCAGGAGGCATACAAATTCCTGCTTCCAAATATATTGGTATAATATAAAATCACAATCAGGATATGTATTCTGTCTATATAAAGGATCTGTAAGCTGGAAGATATCAAAACAACCAGTATTCGTTGATTATACAATAGAGTTTGAGTGTATTATGGAATTGATGTTGCTAAAGAAGAAGTTTGGATATGAACCTTCATCTACAATCTTGATGGTGTGCCTATGAGTAAATATTTTATAACATTATATCGTGATAATATTGTAATAGTAGATCTTTCCAAGGATCCAATGTCATATCAATGGAAAAAATATATATTTCATAAGTATCATCTCTTTATGGATTTTTCTTTGATAGGTGAAATTAGGGTATGAAGAGTTTCCATAAAGGAAAATATGATGGACCCATCGACTAAATCCTTATCTTAGTAGAAGCATGAATACAATGTGAGAGCTAGCAAGATGAAATTCATTAGAAGTTGTCTCTAGTATAAGTGTGAGTTTATTAGAGTAGTTTCCATATAACCAATTATTTTTAATTTTGATTAAATGTATATTAATATACCTTAATATTTATTGATGTCTTGTAACATGATGATTATCCTTCTGCATAAGATTAATGTGATGATGTCCTAAACTATTGATCACATTGAATGTTCATAGAAGTTCCCCACTGTGATGATAACCTTAAAGTGTTATGATCATATTATAAAACAAATTTCCTATGGTTAGGATAACATTATATTATGGAAAACATGGTATATTTGACTATCAGGTTCTTGGTTCTCATAAGCTTATGAGACTCTATCTCATGAAGTTCACACTTTGCAATCTCCAAGATGATAGTATATGAGATTTGGTATAGAATGAAATTGGTAAGTTTCTAATGCGTTTAAACAAAGTCAAGGAATTAACTATGATGAAACCTTATCACTAGTAATTATTCTAAAATCCAACTATATTCTACATTCCATAGTATCTCACCATGATTATGATATTTGGAATATAGATATCAAAAAAACCTTCCGTAACATGAACCTTGTAGAATATTTCTATATGACACAACCAAAAGGGTTTGTGATACCAAAATATACCAATACTGTATGAAAATTGAAAATATCCATTTATAGATTCATTAAATCATCATAGTCAGGGAATATTCATGCTTATGAAGTAATAAGGAAATTTTGTTTCATAAAGAATGAATTTGATACATCTATCTACAAGACTTTTAGTGGTAGTGTGGTTGTTTTACTAGTAGTATATTATAATGGAATGTTACTAATTGTATATGAGATACTATTCTTGTAGTATCTTAATACATGGTTAAACATATTCTTCTCCATGAAGGAATTAGGTGAATGAGCCTATATTATGGGGATTAAGATCTATCATGACAAATATAAGAGGCTTCTTCAGCTAAGTTAGGGTACATACATTGTCATGGTATTGAAGAGTTTTAGTATGGGAAAATCCAAGAGGGGATTATTTCCAATGTCATATGGAATATATATCTCAGTAAATATGTGTCATCATACATAGTAGGAGAGGCATAGGATGAGTAGGATTCCTAATGCATTAGCAATAGTATCTTCCTTGTATTTCATAATATGTACTAGGATTAATGTTTCTTGTGCCTTTTCCAATATAGATAGATATAAAGCATACCCAAGAGCCCACCATTGGATGGATATAAACACTATATCTAAATACTTAAAGCATACTAAGGATATGTTCTTGGTGTTTAGAGGATATAAGGAACTAGTCATCAGGAGGCATAAAAATTCCTGCTTCCAAATATATTGGTATAATATAAAATCACAATCAGGATATGTATTCTGTCTATATAAAGGATCTGTAAGCTGGAAGATATCAAAACAACCAGTATTCGTTGATTATACAATAGAGTTTGAGTGTATTATGGAATTGATGTTGCTAAAGAAGAAGTTTGGATATGAACCTTCATCTACAATCTTGATGGTGTGCCTATGAGTAAATATTTTATAACATTATATCGTGATAATATTGTAATAGTAGATCTTTCCAAGGATCCAATGTCATATCAATGGAAAAAATATATATTTCATAAGTATCATCTCTTTATGGATTTTTCTTTGATAGGTGAAATTAGGGTATGAAGAGTTTCCATAAAGGAAAATATGATGGACCCATCGACTAAATCCTTATCTTAGTAGAAGCATGAATACAATGTGAGAGCTAGCAAGATGAAATTCATTAGAAGTTGTCTCTAGTATAAGTGTGAGTTTATTAGAGTAGTTTCCATATAACCAATTATTTTTAATTTTGATTAAATGTATATTAATATACCTTAATATTTATTGATGTCTTGTAACATGATGATTATCCTTCTGCATAAGATTAATGTGATGATGTCCTAAACTATTGATCACATTGAATGTTCATAGAAGTTCCCCACTGTGATGATAACCTTAAAGTGTTATGATCATATTATAAAACAAATTTCCTATGGTTAGGATAACATTATATTATGGAAAACATGGTATATTTGACTATCAGGTTCTTGGTTCTCATAAGCTTATGAGACTCTATCTCATGAAGTTCACACTTTGCAATCTCCAAGATGATATATTATGAGGACAGACCCACCAATGGGAATTCGACATGTTTATATCTCATTTGATATTCTTATATATGAACGTTTTTATTTTTACTTAGACTTTATATTATTATTAATCCATATCATTAGTCATATAATTTTATGTATTAATGAAAACTATGACAACATATACTCACAAAAAGGTAAAATCTATTGGGTGTGTCAAGAGTGATGTGGAATTAATGAATAATTCAAGAAAGTATTTTTCCCTTATATTATTTAAAAGAAGTAAATATCTCAGGCCCTTTTATTAAAATGGAACTATTAGATAAAATCCATGACCATGGTTATTAACAGTTTCATTTTAGATAGTTAAAAGAAAGATATATCAAGCACATAGGTTGATGTAACTAGTACTCAACCTGATTGATTAGAGATATTGAGATAAAGGGATTATATTACATAGTGGTTTTTCATATTGATTTTTATCATTGCAACATTAACTTATTTCTTTATAGGTGTCTTGATTTGTTGCTTGATTTAAATATTGGACTTTAGGTAAGCTCATATAATGTCATTGAGGAAGTGGTCTAAAGGGTCACACACTTGGCGTATCCTTCAATCTCAATTAAATACTATTTTCATTTAATAGTTTGAATAAATATGTTTTTCAAGACCAGTGAATAATATTTAGTCAAGAATTTTTTATCTCAACTATTCAGTAACCAATTATATTCAAGTTGAAATATAAATTTCAGTTGAATATTAAATAAATGTTTATTCATAAGTTCATCAAAAATAATATTTATTTATCTCTTTTCTTATTGAAAAGGTAATAAATAATATTTATTGTCAAGTAAATATTTATTTAGTTATGAAAATATTAAAACAAATATTTATTCACAAGACCATGAGTATATAATATTTAATCATTTATCAAATTAATAATATTAATTTATTATTCTAGGTTCAGTAATTATATAGGAAGGTGGATGAGCTAAGATAAGTGGTTGGTAATGAAAATGATATAATATTAAATATCATTTAAATAAATAAGGAATTTCTTATTTTATAAAATGATATTTTTTTGAGAAAGTTGATGTGTTACATAATATATTATTATTATTATTATTATTGGAATGGGTAATATATTATGTTTTATATTTGATTAAATAACTTTATGAAATTATCAATATTAAACATTATCTCTATATATTTTCACTTGTATAATTTTAGAGAATGGTTGCACATGATTTCTTTCTTATATATAGTTTTTCTCTCAATACTGAAGAAGAATATCTCAATGGATTCTCTTAAGAATGAGATAATAACTTCATATTATCCTCCCTATCAAGACTAAGAGAACTAAACATGAAATCTTCAATACTAAATGATTTCTTATTGTGGTCGTGTGACGCAAAACAATCAGTACCTCCATGATAGAACTTAAAGTTCCATCAATAATGCTCCAAGATTTTCAATCATGTGGGGATACCACTAAAGGGATTTTATTTTAGATCCTATCATTGAAATAATGGTAAAAACTAAATGGGGTTTGATTGATAAACATCTACACCTAAAGAATGAATTCTATGATCGAGGTAATTCTTGTTATTAAATTAATTATAAATTTAATTTGAAAATATCATATTTAATGTTTTATTATTACTTTTATAATGTTTTCATCGGGTATTTTCTTATAAATAATGTTTATTCATCATGTTCTTATTGATAATATAATAGATCTGACTAAAGACCATTGTCGGGCATGGGAATGAATAGTTTCCACTAGACTCAAAACCATTATCCATCTCACCTAAGTCACATACTAAGTAACCCACAACTTCCAAGTAACCTAATTGGGAACCCACTTCATAGAGGATGCCTTAAGTTAAGATAGTACTCTTGGTTTACTCATATTCCTTAAATTGAGATACATCTTTTGGTTTTCCCATACACCTTGACTCAATATACTTCCCTTAGTTTTCACATATGCCTTGAGTAGATATAATCCTCTTGGTATACTCATATTCCTTGATTCAAGATAATTATTTTGGTTTCCCCATACAACTTGAGTCCAGATTCTCCTCTTAGTTTCCTAAAATGAATTAATTCAACATCCTCCTTATGGTTCCCCAAAAATACCTTCTCCTAACTCACCTTATAGGATAAAATAGAAAGGGTTGCTCATACATAAGTCCCACACCAAACCATTTCTAGGTATCTTTCACCTAGTAGTCCTTATAAAATGACATTAAACCACATGGGTAGGTCCAATCACACAACCTTAAACCATATATATTGAACTAAAAGGGTTTTGATTTTGGTTCTGATAGGATACATATGATGCATCCCTAAAGTTCAATCCCAACACCATTAAAATCTCATCTCCCCCCCCCCCAAGAAGTAATATCTCCCAAAGATGATCATACTTCATATAAGACAAGCATAAGAAATCAACCACCGTATGTGATGAGAATAATATTCCCTATGTGACAAGCATAGGATTATCCATTCATAATTATGTGATTAGCATAATAGGCCCTATGTACAGGCATAGGATGACCCATCCCTTATTATATGATGAGTGTAAGATATCCTTATTTATGTGACAAGCATAAGATGCCCTCATGGACGGACATGAGTATGATACAAAATTGTCTCTTCTTATGTGATGAGCATAAGACGGACTTGCTTATATGAAATGCATAAGATACCCTCATTCCCTAAAGTGAGAAAGAATCAATCTCTTATTATGTTATGAGAATAATATCATAATATACCTTATGTGACAAGTATAAGACGACACATATCTTATTTACTTATATGACTAGCATAATATGTCATCATGGACTGACATGAGGAAGGTAAAATTTCATTTCTAGTCTACTCTGTATGAATTTAAATTACTCAAAAGTGGTCAAGGATACACTAGCTTAAAATTCACCATTATGTTCTTTGTCATGTGAACTTAAAATGTGTGGTGTGTCTCACTAAGTGGTGCCAAACTATATGGGTTTTAATTATCTTCACAACAATGCATATGAATCCTCTTTTATGGTCCTGATCCCAACTCCACAACACCTGATACCTCCTTTAATAGGATCAAAATGCCTCCCTCGATAGTGATAAACTCTATACTGCCTAACTTTATGGATTTGAGCTATAGAGTGACCATATACTTGGTTTAAATGAGAGACTATATAATTTCCATGTGCATCTTCCTCTTAAATTAATATTTCCAATAAATCAATTTAACTTAAGGGGATATTATTTTATCATTAAGAAGGATTAAAAAACATGACCTGAATCTATAATAGAATCCTAGACTAGGTAATAATACCCCTTTAAGGTATGATCCAACCTATCATCCTATTGGATTAAAAAATGTCACATCATCACAACCCCAGGTGATCAAGAGACCACACAACTTTGGGAATCGAGAGTGATTCATGGTACCTGAATAACCAAAAAAGGCCAAACAAGAATGGAACCCATTGAAAATAGTAATGTTAATGTATATCATCTATAAAACTAATGATTTTTGTTATTCATCCACACTTAAAATTTTAATTATAGAATTCAATATATATTGGTATTCATCCAATGCATAAAGTATATTAAACTCTTTAATAAAATAGATTAAAATCATATGAAACCAAAACATCACTCAAGAGAATTTGTGGTATAATAAGTACTAAACCCCCACCATTCTAGATAAAGTAATCACCACTAGGCTATTGATAAGCCTAACGGAATTCTCCATTAGACATAGATCATTAGTCAATATAATTTATGATAAAAATATGTATAAATAGTTATAATAAATTACCATTATTAAACTATAAAAAACATATCTAATTTAGGTTCACCATAAATTAAATATAATATTATACCTATCATAAAACTCCTTAAATGCATAACATAATATTTATAAGAAGTAATATAAACACTTTTAATTAAATTATCCAAATATCCAATATATAAATAATTTTAAAACATGAATATTAAAATAGGGAATTATATAAATGAATAAAAAATTAACATATTCATCATATGTAAATTACATATTAATAATGAAAAAATTACATTATTTAAATAAAATATATATTATATTTATTTAAATCTTCATTTTATTCACCGAAACTACTTTTGGAATGTCCTAAAAAATTTAAAAATAATGCATTATTATGAACATTTGATATTATAAAACATATAAAGATTTCATAAATGTAACTATAAACATTTTATATTTTCCTTATTTTCTAATTCATAAACACTTTATATATTATTAATTCAATTATAAATAAATTCTAAATTTTTATATCATAGAAAAAAACATATCCATATCATTCCCATGATATTGGCGATCTTATATCATAGATCAAGGGCTAATGATATCACATATCATTTCCCCTTATATAGTGGATAATGATATCTTTATTTCATATTTTTTATACACATTATTACCATTAACACAATGTATGTTATTTCATATCGAAATTGGTGTTAATTTTATTGATAGTAATATTAGTATATCACTCTTAGTGATAAACCAAAAATCAATATTTTGAACAATTTTGATGGAATCCATGTATATATATCATTGTAGTGATATTGTGCTATGATTAATAGCATGTGATCCATGAATATCATTGGAATAATACCTCATACAACATTCAATGATATCATGATCAATGGTCTCGATTATGCCACATCACATAATGGACAATGATATCAATATATTGATGTCAAAAATATATATTATTCTTATTAAATTTTAATGTTTAAAATTTTAAAATATTCTTTTATCCTTCATCAAAGATGTATTTAATACCACTAATGGGTTTTAAAAAATCCCACATGTTTAAAAATAGAATAAATTCAAAACTATTTACTAATGTCGTTCAATAAAAGGAAAGAATAAAGTTTAGAGAACATAAATATATAGCATGCCTTTTGTCTAATGATCTTCAACTCATGATGTTAATAATGATCGCTTAAAAACCCAACATGGTATTTCCTCCAAAGGAAATCCATATACTATAAAATATCCAATAAACTTTCAAAGGATCTTTTTCCTCTCCCATGGTATGTCAGTACCTCATGTATTGTAAAGGAATCAAAAAATATATAAATAGAGATTCATATATAGTAATTAAATCCTTTTAATCTTTCAATCAATCCATGGAGTTCCTTTTTTAGATATATTTCATTAATTAAGGTCCTCATGAACATTGAATTTTCTAAAAATATTCATTCAACATTCAGTCATACATTATACACTATAATATTTAAAATTTATTTTATTCACACAATAGTTGAACATGATGATGGTAACATGTAAATAAAAATTCAATAAATACATCATTACATTGTATGTTGGCTGAAAATTGATAACCCATGTGTAAATAAATACATAATTTCACTTATTCATGCAGTATCACAAACCACATCCATGCTGCTCCAAGAGATCCATATTGTGGATAGGAAAATAACCCATATCATAGGTCTTGATATGATATTTAGTTTATATTATATTTCAGTTACAAAATAAATATTCAAGATATTAAATTCCATTTTTTATTTAAAACAAGTAGTAAAATCCCAAATTATTTAATTTTTCTTTACAATTTTAAACTTGAAAACTTTTGTATCTTCAAAAATAGGTTTCACTTAGAGATTCTCTTCCAAATTTGTTTCCAATAATTGAATGTCAACTCTTGGTTCCTATATGTAGTCATTAGACTCCTACGTATTTTAATTTCTTTTAGTTATATTATTTGTTTGAATATCAATAAAATCAAGATAACCAACTTGATATACCTTGAGATCAACCACCCCTTAAGGAAAAAATTCCATAATATGGATAACAACACTTTTATATTTGGTTGAATTAATCACAGCTACTGAAACATCTCTAGAATCATATCTAATTTTTTATTTTAATTCTTCACAAGATAAATCACCATATTTTTCATTATTCATCACCTAGATATTTCCCTGAAATCTAGCATTAAATGTTTTTATTTTTTCCCATGGAATTTAAACTTCCTCTCCATTATATTTTCTCATAGGACTACTTAATGTTATGTGACTGTCCTTTCTATATTTAAAATATCTTATAGGTATGTTACATTTGAATCTACATTTGTATCTTTTTATATTTTAAGATAGAATTGTTAAAAATTCATAACTTATTTATTTAATATTATCATCTATTTCAATATTTTCCATGGATTTGATCGTAATTTATTTTGATGAATAATTATATGAGTCATTACCTAGCTTGGTCCTCTAATAGGTCAAAAGAATAATTTGAAACCCATATTCCACTGTACAAACTTATAGAAACTTTTTAATCATAAAGTGTATTTTATCTCATTAGTATCTTCTTAACAACTTTAACACTAGAAATATTTTCACCAAGACCTCCCATTGCACCAATAAACTCAAAAACTCTATCAAAAAACACATAAAGAAACATCTTTAAAATTTCAAAATTGTTCTATATAATTTTTAGTTAGGATCTAGTCATCTTATAGTCACTTTCATATATATTAGCTAATTATCACATAGAAAAACATGGGTTTTGAAAATGTGAAACTCATCACCTTTATATAATCCTTATATTAAAAAATCATGATGCATTAAAAAACATGGTAAGAAAATATTTTTCAAATTGATCAATCCAAGACCATTAATATTATCTTTAAATTTGAATTAATTATTGATTATTAAATAAATTTTCAACATTGCTAAATTTTATTAAATTAGAGGTCCTGAAATTTATTTATTAATAATAAAAATGGAATGAAAACATGGATGAAATAAAATAATATTGGATAAGGAATTGATAAAATGTTGAAAATATATATTTGTTCATCCACAGAGCCATACTTTACCACCGTTATTTACAACATTTCTTCCAAAAATACGCGCACATCCACAGAGCCCTACATTCCCATTGTTATTCACTATATTTCTTCTCAGAGTATCTATGTTTCTCATTCTCATCATGTTTATCATGTGTGAGTAATTTTCTTTGTGTAAAGTGATGTTATCATAGGGGAATTTTTTTTAGGGATCGTTTCATTTTTCTATTCTTGATTTAGATTTTTGCAACTCTATTTATTAATTTCAACTATATTTATTTGGAAATTTCATGATCATTATAATGCAATTTGAGGAGTATTAATTTTTGTAATCAATTAACCTTCCTAGTTTTTGTATGACCTTAATATAGATTAGGCCAATTATGATTAAATTAGGTTTTGGGTCACCTAGTTTTATGATTTAATCATGTATATAACCAAGCCAATGGTGAAATCCTAGACTTTGTGTAGGGTACCTAGACCAAGGATCCCTACTGACCCAATTATGGGACCAAAAATGAATGAAACCATAATCAATTGAATCCCTAGCACACAAACTTGAAAATCACTAAAATTACAATGCCTCATATTTTGAATTTAAACCTCATTTTTTCACTTTATTTCTATTTCTCTAAAAAATAATTTTTTTTAATTACTTCAATTAATTTAGAGCATAAAGACCGTCCTTGGGTTTCAACACTTGGGATTTATATATACTGCATTTTTAGTTAGGTTATCTAAGTTTTATATTTACTAAAGTTTTGTAGCCCCATATGAATTTGAAGACACCCTAATAAATGTAAATTTTTTGGAACTATTGTTGTAGATGGTTGTCATTATGTTTAAGTTAATTAGAAATCTTGAAAATTATTTTCACTTTAATTCATTGTTTTACACTTTTTAATTTTGTGATGTTGTTTTAGGTTTAAATTCCTAGAAATACTACTCAAACTATGGTAAGGAATGACTGGATGGTCTTTTCTATAACCCAAAATGGTAGAGGACCTTATACCAACAGCGAAATAATAAATAAGGTACATAAATAACACATCAAGTAATGGTTGGAGAAGCTCTTCAACCACCCCTGAAGATGTGCACACTTATGGATTATGAAAGACCCTCAAGTATGGGTCCTCAGCCCAGTGTTTTGGTACCACCAGTTATAATACCACATTTTTCGAAAACGTTAGCTATCATCCAAATGATATCAAATTCGATCCAATTTACTCAATTGTTTCATGGGGATATGAACACGCAAATAAGTAGTTTTCTCAAACTCTGAGATACATTCCAATTTAATAATATTTCCACAGATTTTTTTAGCTTAATACTCTATATATTTTCATTAAAATAAAAATATTGAGAATGGATTCAAAGCCTCCCTTCTTGTTTCATCACTACATGGGATAATTTGGAGAGAAACTTTCTAACCCAATTTTTTCCACCATCTAAATAAATGCACATCAGGGTAGAAATTTTAAATTTTAATTCAATTATAAGTCTATGTATAGTTATTGGGAAAGATTCAAAGATTTAGATTTTTAATTCCCCCATCAGGGTATTTACATATGGTTCCAGATTAAAACTTTTTATAAAGGTTTGTCATAGGAAAATAGGTCTATTATAGATGTTGCATCTAGAGGATGTCTGATGAGAAATAAATCCATGGATAGCTATAATATATTGGATTATAAGTCCATCAATAATTTCCAGCGGCATTCAAAACCCCCAAGTGATAATTGGAGAACATTCTGGATAATAACTGAATATCTTCTCAAATGGATTCTATGACTAGGAAAATGGATGTGATGATAGATTTTCACAATCCCAAAGGTAAATATACTAAAGATAAAATATATATTGATTATAATCAACAAAATAAATTTTAAGGGTATAGAAAGAAACATCCACAAGTCTAAGGGTATCAACAAAAAATATATGGATTTCAGCAACAAGCATCACCGGGTCCCTCACTTTTAAGACAGATTCATTCCTTTGAAGAAACTTTGGAAACATTTATGACCACTATTACAGTTATACTAAATGAATTAAAGTAATAATAAATTCACCAATAATCTGGATTTTAGAATCTAGAGCATCAAGTTGGATAAATTTTTGAAAATATTAGAGAATGTTTGAGATGAGTTCTATCAAGAGCCACTAAACCAAACCCATGTGAAAACTTAAAAGTCATTTTTTGAGAAGTAGAAAAGTCACTGAGAACAAACCTGAATCAGGAAAATGAAAACAAGAAAATTATGAGTTTGAAAATAAAAATAAATATAAAGTTAAAGATAAAAATATTTTGGAAGAACCACCACTATGAAAACCACATCAAACACTTCCAGAGAGGATAAATTAGGAAAATATGGAATGCATAGAGATAAATTTATTGAAAAAATAAAAAAATGAATATTAATATTCCTTTTTAATAAAATCTTTACAATATGTCAACATAATCAAATTTCATGGAATAGATTGTGAATAAAAAAAGAAACATGGAAGATATAAGAATAATAGAACTCTCGAGAGAATGTTCTCTTGTGGTATCAACAAATTTACCAAAGAAGAAACAAGATCTGGGTATATTTTCAATACCTATATTTATTAGAGAAAATAAATGTGGAAAATATTCATGGGATTTAAATGAGAGCATTAATATCATGTCATAAACCACCTAAAATATCCTGATAATGGATGAACTAAAGCGCACAAGAGTACTTCTTCAATTAGAAGACTCAACAATAAAATCCCCAAGAGGACTGATTGGAGACAATATAATCATAGTTGAAAAGTTTATCTTTCTTGCGGAATTTTTAGTTCTTGATATATAAGAATAAAGGGTACATCTCATTCTTGGGAGATCATTTTTAGCAACTGGAAGAGCGAAGATTGATTTGTAAAAATGGTGAGCTATTTTTTAGAGTAGGAAGCGAGAAAGTTTCAGCATCCATTGAGCAATGAAAAAATATGATGTGAGAGAGGATAATGAGTTTGGAGAAGAAAAAAATACCCAAATTTGAGGTTATATCTAATGTATAAGAATTACATTCAGTAGTTTTTTTTTCAATAGGATACTCAAATTCAATGTACTAAGAAAAAAAGATGAGACGTCATACCACTGACACTGGAAGAGTGACTAACTCCACCTAGTTTGAAAAAGTCCACTAGGTACGGATGGTACATGAACTTCCATTTAGTTCATAGGGATTGAGAAATAAATAGTGTATTGGGACAATGGATATCAAGAAAGTGGTTCCATCAGGAAGAGTTAAGATGTTTAGAGAGAAAGGATAGGGACCAACTTATATGGATATGACATAATTGGACCATTCATGGACCCCAACCGTGTACCATATTTTCAACAATATTCCACCTAATATAAAAAATAAAGAGGTAAGGTGGAATGAAAAATATTAAACAAAAGTTCTTCTGAGAGGGAACCCAAGTTTGTAAAAATTTACTTTATTTATTTTTTGGTTTTTAGGAGAATTCACTCTCCCCTAAATATTTTAAATTTTAATGAAATGGACTATACATTAACCACTTTTAGGACCATTCTGATACTGGAAGGAAGAAAGTAGTGTATGAAATGAAAATAAGATTTGTTAAAAGTGGAGTAAGTGTTTCAATTTTGTAGTTTTATAAATTATTCCCCACATTGAAATAATTTAAGGATTTTAATTTAAAATTGAATACTTTCACTTTATTCTCACTTTACTCAACTGAACTAGGAGATGTAAACTACCTAGGATAGTTACCACTCTATGAATTAAATTTTTTTCTCAATAAAATTGAATGATAATAATGAAAAATTAATTAGTATAAATGATCATGTGGATTTGGATTTATAAAACCATGATTTAAGGGAGCATGTTAATTTTGGAAAATGAAATTTTTCTAATATTTGGTTGGACTTATATTTATGATATTTTCATTAATTGATTTAATTATTTCTATGAATTTCCATGAGTGATTGTCCCAACCTTACACTATCATTCCTAAGAAATCTTCTAAGCCATAATTTTCTCATTATTTCTATATTATATTTCTTGTGATACTGGGGAATTTTCTCCTCTAGAACTTTCTTTTCATCTTATCAAAGTTATGACTGAATGGATTCACTTTTAATATGATTGAGGCATATTTTTTTATCCCTTTATCCTTGGACCCACCTTAAATTAATCATTCTTAAATCCCATAGAATCCAAGAATATCCTTGTTAAGAAATGATCCATGATACAAGCCTCTTATATCCATTTCCACCCTAATCATAGTATATTGCATGATATTTAAAAGAATAAGTGTAGGGTAGAGAATTTACATAGTGGATAAGGATATTTTTCATTGAGCATGCATTGATTTTATTTTCATGATTTTGGGAGAGTTCATGATATTTTTCATTATACATTATCATTATTCCTCTCTATTACTAAAAATAATGAAAAAAGGGTTTTATATTAGGAAGATCAACAATCATGATTTTCAAAACTGAAAATATGTTTATCGTATATGGTTAGGTGTTGGATGTGATATTATTATTAATCATAGAGTTTGAAAAAATAAAAAGAAAAAAACAGCAAGATAGGTTGATCATTCATTTTTCTTACTGGTATCATGATCCCACTTTGACATTTTGGGGGGAAGAGATAAATGAAATTTATAAAGGGAGATTTTTATTGAGCTAATTTTGGATGTCATGAATTATGATTTAGAGTCAAACCAACTTTTTTATCTTTGTATTTATATAATTTATCCGCCTACCATGGAGCCTTAGAGTCATTTGATCCTAAACGGTGACTCCCTCATAATTAATTTTGATATTTTTCTTTACACAATGGATATGTTAGATTTCTTTCAAGCCTATTTTATGTTACATGTTTGTTAGATATGTGCTCAACGCTTTTAATATTTCTACCCTGATGGTGAGTGGAATAATTCAAGTGAGGTAAATTGAAAATGGAATGATTATTAATAATGAATTGAAAACTAAAATGGATTAATGAAAAATCTTTCTTATTTCAAAGGAGAAAACTAAAAATACTTGATTGTATTGTTTCTTTGAAAATTCATTCATTGATGAATTTTCTTATGTGATGGTTGAATTTTTAATTTATTATTTGATAAATTTGTTTTATTAACATTATATTTAAATCATGGTATAGTGAACATGCTTTGTAGTATTTTGAGATTCCATTCTGGAGGACAAGTCTGAATTCAAGTGTGGCGGTATTTGATAAGTATATTTTATGCATACATTTTAGGTTGTTTTAGTGAATTGAATTCGATAAAAAAATGATTAATCATTAATCTTATTCAAATATTTTAATTTTTTCATTTTTTTGAAGGATATAATAGATATTTGAAAAATGAGAAGAAAAAAATAGATGAATATAGGAGCTAAAAGACACGTTTCACCACATCGTGAAGTAGCACAACATGTCACAAAAATATTTAAGCTTGAAGAGAAAAACAAAAGGATTTGAAGAAAAATACAGAACCTAGATTAGGAAATTTACACACTATGTATTTTATTTCATGTCATGTGATTCTTGGAAAAATTAATCTTGGGATACATTATCTAAAATTCATGGTTCTCATTCACACTATTTATGTCAATGTAGTTCACATTGTGTAAACTAATACATGATGTGAGAGTATTGGGATGCATATTTTTAAGAAGTATTATTGCAACTTACATGAAGTGTAAATATTACACATGGTGAACCTATCAAAAAATTTGAATTGTTAATGCGCTGGCATGAGGGTTTAACGTAAACATCCTATTTATACATGACCTATGGTCGTACAACCAAGAATATGGAAATTCTGTTGGATGGATGACAACTGCTAGAGACAGGTGTGTGTCTACCGAGCCTTGCTTTACCACTATTCATCATCGCATTTATTCTCCAAGTATCTAAGTTTCTCGTTCTCATCATGTTTATAATGAGTGAGTGGTTTTATTTGTGTTGTATGATGTGATTATAGGGGAAGTTTTTTTAAGGGATTATTTATATTTTCTATTCATGTTTTTGGATTGCTACAACTCTGTTTATGAATTCCAATTCTCTTTTTTTTTTTTGTAAATTCATGATCATTATAATACGATTTTAGGAGTATTAATTTTTTTCATCAATTAATTTTCCTATTTTTTGTATGATCGTTATGTAGATTAGTTCGATTATGTTTAAATAGTGTTTTGGGTCACCTAGTTTTGTGACTGAACTAATTAGATGACCATTCCAATAGTGCAATCACAAGATTAGTGTAGGGTTCCAAGACCAAGGATCTTTGTTGGCCTAGTTCTGAATCCAAACATGAATGAACCCATAATCAATTGAATCCCTAGAACAAAAATCTGAAAAATCACTGAACTTGGAATTCCTCATCTCTTGAATATAAACCTTGTATTTGCTTCACTTTCATTATCTTTCTCTAAACAATAAATCAATTGCTTTTAATTCCATTAATTAATTTAGAGAATACATTATTTCCTTGTGGGTTTGGTGATCAGGCATTCAAAGTACTATATTTGTGGAGTATTAATTAAAACGGGAGTAATCATTTAAATTATGTAAATTTATATAGTATTCCACATATAGAAATTGTTTAGAGATTATAATTTCAAATTACATACTAGCACTTGATTATCACTTTACTCAACTAAACCAGGAGACATAAACTACCTAGATAATTACCATGCCATAAATTTAAAATTATTTTTCAATAAATTTGAATGTGAAGAATGAGAAAAAAAATTAATAGAGATGATCATGTGGAGTAGTATTTAGAAAATCATTATTTAGAGGAGCATGTTAATTTTAGTTAATGAAATGTTTATGAGATTTATCTTGCCTTGAATTTATATTATTTTCATTAATTAATTTAATTATTCATCTACATTTCCATGAGTGATTTTTCCAATACATCATTCTCATTCTAGAGACATTATTTAATCCCATTTTCCCATTCTTTCTATAGTTCATTTCTTGTGAGAATCAAACATATTCTCTTCTACAAATTTCTTTGAATCTTATCAAAGTTATGACAGAATAGAATCACTTTTAATATGATTGAGGCATATTTTTTGACTCATTATCCTTGTTTGGAAATGATCCATGTTACAAGAATGTTATATCAATTCTTACCCTACTCACAGTAAATTACGTGATTTTTAAAAGAATAAGTGCGAGGAGAGAATTTCCATGGTGGATAGGGATATTTTCCTTAAGAAAACATTGATAGTATTTTCATGATTTGGGGATATTCCATTATATTTTTCATTATACTTTATAATTATTCACCTCTATTTCTAATAAAAATGATGAAAAAGAATATGAAAAAATGAGTTGTGTATTAGGAAGATCAAAAATCGCCATTTTCCAAACTCAAAAACTTTTTATAATATGTGGTTAGGTAGAGGATGTGATATTTTTCTTAAAAATAGATTTCAAAAAAAAGAATGAAAAAAAGCAAGAGAGGTTGATTCCTTCATTATGCTTACTGGTATCATAGTCCCACTTTGAGATTTTGGGGGGAAGAGAGAAATTGAATTTTTAAATGGTTATTTTTATTGATCTTATATTTTGATATCATGAAATATGTTTTGGAGTTATCCCTACTTTTTACGATTTACGTTTATATCATTTACCCACCTACCATGAATCCTCAGAGTCATTTGATCCTAAATAGTGAATCCCCCATGACAAATTGTGATATCTTTCTTTACAAAGCGTAGATGTTAGATACCTTAAAATCTTATGGTATGTTACATGTTTTTGTAGTATGTGATGAATTATATCAATATATATACCCTAATAGTGAGCAGAAAAATTCAAGTGGGGTAAATACAAAATGGCGTGCTTATTAATAATGAATTTAAAAAAGAAAATGTATGGATGAAAATTATTAGTTATTTCAATGAAGAAAAGTAAAATACTTGAATGACTTGTTTCTTTGAAAATTGAGGCATTGATGAATTTTCTTGTGTGATGTTGGAATTTTTAATTTCCCATTTGATCAATTGATTCTATTAACATTGGATTTAAATCATGGTAGAGTGAATGTCCTTTATAGTATGTTGTTCTTCCATCCTTAAGTAAAATTTTGAATTCATGTTTTGGGGTATTTGATAAGTGTATTTTTTTCATACATTTTAGGGTGTTTTAGTAAATTGATTTCATTAAATAAATGATTAATATTTCCACTTATTGGACTGTTTTACTTGTTTCATGTTTTTTGGTAAGAAAAAATAGATATTTTAAAAATGAGAAAAAAAAATAGATTAATATAGGAGAAAAAATGAATGTTCACACCACTTCACTAAGTGTCACGATGTGACACCAAAATATTGAAGCTGGAAGCAAAGAATAACAAAGAGATGAAGCAAACCACAAAACCTTGATCATGACATTTACATGATGTGTATTTCATTTCATATTGTTTGATTCTTTATAGGAGTAATATTGGGAAACATTCGCTGAAATTCATAGTGTCCATTCATGATTTATTTCGAAGCAGTTCACATCATGTAAACTAATACATGAAGTGAGAGCATCAGGATGTAGATTTTTAAAAATGTATGCCACAAGTTACATGACATGTAAGCAATTCATTGGATGAACCCACCAGAAATTATTAATCTTTAATGTGGTGGTGTGGGGTTGGATTCCAAAACCTTTTTTATACATGACCTAAGACTGCACAACAAGACATCTTGAGAGCCTGAAGGTCAGATTACCACATCCAAAGACATGTGTGCATCTTCAGATCCCTATTTCACCGTCATTCTTCACCTCCTTTCTTCTCCAGGTATATATGTTGCTCAATTTCATCATTTTTAGCATGATTGAGTAGTTTTATTTATTATGGGTGATGTCATCATAAGGGAAGTGTTTTTTATGGATTATTTCTAATTTATATTCATGTTTTGGATTGTTGTAACTATGTTTATGAATTCCAATTCTATTTATTTTGTAATTTCATGATCATTATAATGTGATTTGAAGAGCATATATTTATTGAATCAATTAATTTTACATTTTTTTGTGTATGAACATTATGCAGATTAGGTCGATTATGTCTAAATAGGCTTTTTATTTTCCTAGTTTTATGATTAAAAAAGTAAATGATCATTCCAATGGTGAAATCATAGGATTAGTAATTGGTACTCATAACAAGGATCCTTATTAACCTAATTATGACACAAAACATGAATGAACTCATAATCAAATGAATATTTAGCACATGAAACTAAAAATAACTAAACCTAGCATGCCTCCTCCCTTGAATTTAAACCCCATCTTTTTTGCACTTTATTTCTCTTTCTATAAACAATCAATCAATTGCTTTTAATTCATTTAATTAATTTAGAAAATACGGACCTTTCTAGTGGGTTTGACACTCTGTATTTTCAAGTAATACATTTTTTGTTAGGTTGTGTAGGTTTTATAAATTACAAAATTTGTGTAGCCCCATAGTAATTTAATGATTCCCTATGGGATGTCAATTAGTCCAAAATGAACCAAAGGACCAAAATGAATCAAATGACCAAACCCAAAAAATAAAATAAAAAATGATCTAACCCAAAAATGAACCAAATAATCACTATGAATGAACGAAGGACAAAATAATAAAACAACCAAACCAAACAACCTAACCAAATTGGCCAAAAATGACTAAATAACCTAACTAAAAGACCAAAATGAAGAAAATGGATAAAATACACCAAATTACATAACTCAAATGAACTAAAATAAGAAAAGTGAAATAAAAAGTAAAAAACAAGAAGAATATATATATATATATATAAATACATAAAGAACAAAGATATAAATAAATATATTATGAACAAAGACATAAAAAACAAATACATAAACCAAACAAGGGAAAAGAGACACTCAATATACATAAAAAATATAAAAAAGCGAAGAACAAAAAATAAATACAACAAATAAACAAATAATAAATAACTGATATATTCATAGAACAAATAAATACATAAACAAAGAACATAAAAAATAAACAAAAATAAACAAAACAATACATAACCTAATCACCAATCATAAACAAATTAAATAATATCATCTATGTTTATCATAAATATAATTTAAACATGGAAAAAATGATTGACGAGATTTATAAAATATTTTTTATTCCAAGTAAACTATATTTGAGAGATAAAACTCAAATTAATCTAAGGGATTAACAGAACTTCAATCTTTCAGAAATTTAAATTTTAAAATGGCATTTCCATCCTAATTCTTATGGGAGTAGTGAGAAAAAAATCAATTCCAATTTAGAAAGACCATGGAACTAAGATGATACTTAAGTACCTTGAGAAAATAAAATCCAAAAATTAAAGGAATGAGGAAAGAGTTCAAGGATTAATACAAAGTTTAAATTTCAATGGAATTTTCATCATGTTCATTTTTAATTGCATCTTTCATTAATTCTAAAATGTTAGCATATTTTTTCACCTCAAATAGCCCTTCATAAACCTATTATGGAATAATTTATTCAATATGCATTCCATTCAAAGAATTGATGTTCATGAAAAATAACATTGGAGTAATTTTATCTTGGATTTGTATCACCCTAATATATTATGGTAGGTATCTTTTTAAATAAATTTAATCTCTCTGATAGCTTAAGTTTCATGGAACACCAAGCCTAAACAAACTCCAAAATATTATTATTTTAACACGGTCGTTATAAACTATCCATTAAATTGACTAGTGTGAATAATATTAACTATATTATGAAATATATACTAATTTCATGTTTAAGAAAAATTTATAGGAAATAAACACATAATTTTTATTAAAGTCATTTTATTCTTAAAATATATGTTTTCTTTAAAAAATAAATTTTTATTTCTTTCTATAAGAAAATAAAAAGAATTAATTTTTGAAACTTTTTAAAAATTTATTTTATAAAATGAGATTCATTTTTAAAATAATCATATTAAAATTACATTAGGGTAAATTTTTGGAATTTTATAAAAAGGTTGATTTTCCAAAGAATAGTGAAAAATACTACTTTTTAATGAAAAATGTATTTTATTTACAAGTTCAAATTATGTTTGGGATTATTTTTCAATTTTAGTCGTTAATATTTATTTAAAATAATACAATTTTGGTTTTTGAAATAGATTTTATACTTGAATTTAGCATAAAAACATTTTACAATTAAAAATTGTTTTTTCTGAAAAACTGTTTTTCATTGCCATTTGACGATTTAGTTTTAAATTTAATTATGAAATTTATATGGTTTAAATTTTTTAAAATTGATAAAATATTTTGAATAATTATACCCAATGTTTTTAATAAGTTCATTTTCATTTTTAGGCATAAAAAGGTTATCGAGGTAAAAAAATAGTTACAGTAGTGTAGGTAAAATAATGTAGTGGGTTAAAGTTAAAAGGTAAAATCTTAAAATACCTGAAACTACAAAATTAAATGGATATTTTATTACTTTAAAAACCATAACAAACCTTTACAGAATTAATTATAAACCATATTTTTTGTAATTAATTCCACCCAAAAGTGTTTAGCTTTAAATAAAAAATAATCATTATTTAATCACTTAAACCCACCCCTCCTCAAGTATAAATGACCCCCATTCCCTCCTCACATCTCCACACCATATAGATCGACTAAAACATACCCATTTCTCTTAAAAACATCCTTACCTAAGCTCTAGATGTCCTGGTCTTCCAAAAATACCCACCTCGATGTCCCTAAGAAGAGAACCAAATGAGGACTCTTTAAGAGAAATTAATTTTCTTCACTAACTCTTTCAATTTTATTTGTTCTTTTAATTTATCTTAATGTGTTGTAAAAAATTTAAATTAATAACTCAATTATAATAAATTTACTTATATTTTATTATTTTTATTGTACAACCATTTTTCATCTCTTCTTCATCCTATGAAAGTTGAAAACATCCCTCGTGCGTATGTACGGCTTATCGTCTCCACATAGCTATGTAATTGTTTTTCATCATCACACTACTTTTATGGTTTTAATGATGGAAATAATAGATATATATGATAATTATTAAATTATATTTATTATTTAAATTAATATAACATTCACTTTATTACACCTTCAATCATTTAGAAATGATATCATCACTCGTGCATATATACGACTTACTATATCCATGAAGTGATGCGATTCATTTTATATGTTCAACAATAAATAATGGTTATAAAATTTATTTAATGGTTAAATATTAAATTTATAACATTAATATAATTATATAAATTATGTATATAAATCCTATTTAAAAGAACTGGGACTTTCATGACAAAATAATCATAAGAAAAAAAAGAAATTAAGACGTGAAATAGTGAAAATGGTGAAATGTTATTAATGAATGGGTGTTAAGATGTTATAAAAGGATCATATAATATGTAATAAACATATATAAGGTTCTAGTATAAATTAATAACATGTTTAAAACCATTATACATGTGGTTTGAACATTTTTTAAGGAATCCAAACATGAGATAAGGGATTTCTTAACTCAATTTCCATTCGTTGGGATAAACTTCTACTTAATTTATTATGTCTTGCTAAAATTATTTGGGAAATCAATTTTTATTATCTTATATTTCATTTATACAGGTTTTATGTGGATTTACAGTGGATACATATAATTGATTAATTTTATTAATGCTCACTTCAATGATATGATCTTTGTAAGGGTTTCTCATCTCACTTTTACTTTCATGAGACATATGCCATATTCACTACTTACTTATTTTTTTGTGGTGTATATACCACCCATTTTTTATGTTATATCATGAATTAATTTATATTAATTTAATTAGGGTTTCAATCATGGGTTATATAATTCAACTTATTACAAAGATGTAAGGGTTTATTTCACAATCTCATCTTTATTTGGGATTGTTTGTGTTTAAGTCCCTACTGGGGAATATTTCTATTCCATGTCCACGTTTTCTAAATATTTTTTCAAAATTGTTTTAGCAATACTATTACAAATTTTTTAAATAGGTTTTATCCATTTTTTTCAAAATGTTTTGAAAGGAATATTTTTTTCATTTTCTAAATGAGGATCTTTGTGACTTTTTAGAAAAAAATATGGAAGGAATGTTGGTTTAACTTATATGGCATGAGAATATTTTCCCACTATCATGAAACCTTAATGTATTGAAGCTTACTTTAAAATATTTCATGGTAATTTTCAAATAAAATTTTTTCTTTTATAATTGTGCATTATTTAAAAAAATCAAAACAGAAAGGATATTTTAATCAAGAATTATTTCCAGTGATATTTCAAAATAATTTTCCATCTAAGATAACATTATTTTATGTTACTAATGTTTTAATGGGAATATGGACCAAGGATACCATACTTAATCATTATCTGTTTGGTTTATTTTTATGATGGTAAGATTCTTATGAACCATGTTTCTTTTCCATGGGTTATACTATAATGAAATGTTTATGAAACCCATTTTTTCATGGGTTATGATATAATGAATGATTTATGTTCTTATGGCACACATATGTATGTTTTTCATTATGTGATTTCTGGGACCTATATCTCCCTCCATTTAATTGGGTAAAGCTTTATATCTCATGAGATAACAATGGGAAACAATTTTATGGGTTTGATCCATTATGGGAAACAGGTGTGTCCTTATCCACTGTGGGAAATTGGTGTGTCTTGATCCACTATGTTGATGGTACTTGTAGTTAACCTTGACATATGAAATGGGTTTCCATATTTATTATGCTTCCCAACTTTTATGTCATGATCTTATGGATAGTGATTTATTTATGATTATTTCTCGCTCTTATGGTCCATTTTTCTTAAATGATAATGTTCATGTCGTTAATCATGTTTATGATCTATGAAAGGTTGTGAATGAACTTTTTAAGTTATGTTAATGATAACATAACCTTATTCTTATCTTATGATTTCATATTATCATGGATTTATATATCTAGTTTTTATCCTTATTAATCATCTGAGCTCATCCTTTATTATTTTTACTTCTCCATGTGTTGAAGAGTGTTTTAGGTAAGGTATTTATAGACATAAATTTGATGCATATTTTTTTACAAATTATGATTATTTTTGGATGTTTTTTAATGTAAGAACCCATGGTTTTCAATATTTTAATAAATAATGGGAAATTTAAATTATGGAATGAAATTTTATATGAATATTTAAAAAAGTGATGATTTTAAATTTATAAATGAATTTGTATTTTAGAATCTATTTCTTTGAAATTGTGTATAGTAATTTGAAATTTTCTAAAGTGTTTATATTTTTCTAACTCTTTTCATATGTTTTTTCCTAAAAAATAGTCCAAATGATCCATCCATTAACTAAGGATCCCACATGCCACCTAATCAACCCACAGGGTCACCCAACCAAGAAGTCCCATAGGAGGGCCAGCCTAGTGGAAGGCTGCACATGAGGAATCACTCCCATAAAGGGAGAATGGTGATCAAATCTATGGGCGGCATAGGTTGGATGAAGCCTGAGAGAGTACCTGGATGTGGTGGTCAATCCCACACAAATACAGGAGGAGAATCTCACTGGGACAGGGTGGCCATGGTAGTAACAGGCATCCTCTGACACCCGGCTGACTTTGTTGTCCAGTTCACCACACACCTCAGCTTATAAATGAGGCATCCCTATCCAACCATTTTTATATGGGATCGGGTCACCATCACTCTCCACTGCATATTCGCCTTCACTCTCGTCATTGCCTGCTACCACCACTGATCACTTGGGATTTCCTTGGATGCCCCCTAGACAGTTCTTCCTCCTACAAAGAGATACACTGATCACCATTAATGCTCAATTGAACCTCCTTTTTCCATTGTGAAGGTCGTAGGAGAAAAAAGTAATGTCTTTACTCCGTTGTTGATTCCTCCATGACCATTGAGGCCATACCGCACTATTACCACCGATCACTATCAACCCTATATGATCTGACTTCACACCATTCATGTACCATCCTTACACCATCATGGCTTTGTTGTTTGACATCGTTGTACACAACTACCACACTGGGGAACAACCATGGCCACACACTTGAAGGCTTGAGCTCAAGGTCAGATCCACTAACCTCACCCGGGGCCACCTTATATCACCATGCATTCCCTGATAAAACAAAATTTGATCCATTTCAAGGATCATCTAGCTACTCCGAGGGACATAGAAAGAAGAAGGATATTCCTACCTCACTTCTCACCTTTTTCGATGCCACGTCCATCTAGGTCATCACCCAGTCTTCCACTACCAGGCACTGTCGTTACCACGCATACCTACTACTATGAAAATCATTTTATGATCCCCCTCACCCCATGATACACCTAATTCACCATGTATTATCCTTCCACATGTAAATCTAAACACCCTCCATCTATGGGTTTTTTTTATTTCAGACTCGCAATGGGTGTTATTTCAAGATAATGATCCTCGGTTCTCAGGGGAGCCATGAAGGTCGAGACCATCTCCTCTTGGACTATAAAAGGATCCATACCCCACTTCCAATAGATCTTATACTAAAAAACACAAGGCTGATGTAGACACACACCCATTAAGAATAGAGGATCCATGGCTGAGTGGGCAAATACCCACAGTGAGAAGAAGAAGAGGCTCCTTCTTCCTCTCTTCTTTTTCTTTATTCCTTGTTTTCTTTATTTTATTTTTTACAAATCTTATTATTAATATTTTTCAATGAACTACCCTTTCATTGAGGATTATAAACCCTTGTGGTTGGGTTAATGGAAGGGTATCCCCAAGTTGTGATGTTTGAGTTTTTCAATTATCTAATAAAAAATTATCTTTTTTTAATTGAATTGTTTTCAAATTAATAAGCATTGAATTTAAATTAAATGTGATTGATTTTTATTTAATTATTAAATATTATATTGCATGGATTTAATTATTTATTCTCCCTTTTATTCATTTTCAATTGTTCTTATTTCATTGAGATCCTATGGCGTGGATGGGATCCACCTGATGGTTTGATTGTGGGGAGTGTATGTTGTGCACAATCATGAACATCAGTTTACCATTTTCCATCTCACAAGAAAATCCAAATGGTTCCCCCTTCCATAGTTGGGTATAAACCTACTTTCCAAAGGTAGGTGGTCTTCCTGATTTTTAGGCCCAATTAATCTTGGGGACTCGCATTGGTCGATAGGATGGTAGGTCAGTCTCATCACACCCTTTAAGAGGGAAATTTTACCTACTTCAGGACTCTCTTATAGATTTAAGATATTTTCACTAAATCCTTATCAGACCCCGATATGGGTCTGGTCACCGTTGTTTTAAAGACTCTATTATGAACATGTATCGATAGGAACAATGGAATGAATATCATAGGTTCCTTGTCTCTCTCTTATTTATTTATGATGCTTTGGGTTATGGCCATATTTTGGAATTCTATAGTTTATTGGATCTAGGGAGGTAGTTGTTCTCTTGGAGATGGGATTAAACCTCTATGGGGCATCCTAGGCATATTGTGAAATAAGAATCAAAACCCACATAGTTCTCTTGGTATAGTTTAAGTTTTTATGACTATAATCATCCATCCAGTTTAACGTCATACAGTAAGGATGTGAATATCGAGCTCGAACCTCGATGAGGCATCCTACATATACTATTTAGTAAAAGAATTATATTTTATGTAGTTCTTACAACTATTGTCTGTATTGTGATAGATATGAAAATTGAGGCCCTATGTGGGTCTTATGAATATAAGACATCCCTTGATTGCTTCTTCAGAAATATGGACCCTTTGATCAGAGATGGGATGCAATCAGAATTATATCCCAATAGTGAAGATCCTATTTTTGGGAATTCTAAAAATACTTTTAATACAATCATTGTAAGTCTCTAAGACCACGTGATCCATTCTCAATGTGAGAAATAAGATATAGCATTATATTGGACAACTTTCATGAGAGCATATCTGTACGGTGCGTACACATTAAATTATCCCTTTGAGGGGAATGATTACCCATCTAATAGAGGATATGGTATGGATCTTAGGCCTTAGTAAGGCATCATCCCTATCATGGTTATGGTGGGAATCATATTTCTCATAGTTAAATTCTTCCCCCAACCTACTGATGTGTTTGAGCTACTTGAGGGAATGATTAGGGCTTATACTTAAAATGATGCTCATGTATGAGCCCTATTCTCATCCTCTGATGGTTGATAAATAATGAAATACCTATGGGAGAATTTAATCTTATCAGTCATAAATACTTGTAAAAATAAGAGACTTACACATAAGTGGATACCTATTAGAGCTCAGGCCTTAGAAAGGCTTCATAAGTATCCATATTATGGTAGGAATCATATTTCTTGTAGTTCATTTATCCCTTAACCCACTGATGGGCTAAATAGAATGATCACACTCAAATAAATTATGTTTATCCCGGATGTTTTAGGAATGTTAGGGGATTATTCCATGATGGATTCCCTTTTGATCAGAGCTTATGCACTGAGGCTACCCATTGATAACGACATATTATATTATGTCGGTAATCCGGGATTACACACTGAGGTTGTCCTATGATAAGGACCTATTTTATTATGTCATTAATCAGGGATTGCACACTGATTCAACCTAATAATGAGGACATATTATATAATGTTAGTAATCATGGCTTATGTACTGAGGATACCATCTGATGAGGACATATTATATTATGTCGGTAATTGGGTCTTATGCATTGATGTTATCACTGATATACTCATTCTTTATCTTCTGACATATTAAAGTGGGGTGGTGATGACCATGATGGTATTTCCAAGAGAATGATATTAATAGGGTCACGTGAGTTTGTAACCCTAACTCATCAAGGACACTTACCTAAAAGGGTTATGTAGTTGAAGGTTCCTATTCGGGGTGCATATGGCATGAGTCCAAATAGGTTTGTCAGACAAGGTTGACTTGTCCTATGAGATATTTCTGACATGTATCGACTGTCTAATGGACATATCTTGATTGTATGCTCGATATTTTGGTGTACTAATCTGACATGAAATAAACATTCAAGGGTGTCTTCTTGATCGGTTATCTTGCCTTGGCAGTCTTCACATGGGTTAAGCATACATGTCCAAGATTCTTCATATAACCAAAGAAAATGTGTCAGGGGTCTTGTGCATGATCAACTCACTTGTCTCATATGTCTTCACCTAAGTGAATCAGACATGTCAAAGGGTTTCCATAATCGAATTTGACATATCTATGGTCTTTCACATGACCTAAGTAGACATGAATAGGCATTGTCGCATGATCATCCTAACTTGCCTTCGGACTATCGCATGTCCATGAGGACATGTCTATGGACAATTGCATGATCATGTTGACACAATAAGGACTCCTTCATATGATCAAAGTGCATTGTCTAGGATGTATTCACATGACCAAGGTGGAAAAATCCAAGGTGCTTCACATGATTGATATGAATTTTTTTGAGTCTTGTCGCGTGATAATGCAGAAATGTCAAGGGTTTGTCTCCCAATCAACTTGGATTGTCCTTAGGTCATCATATAACAATGGTGACAAGTCAATGGGTTGTCACGAGATCAATCTAACTCATCTGAGGCATATACCGTGATCAAAGTAACATATCCAAAGCTGCTTGATGATATCACAAGTCCCATGAGGACTCTTGTGATCACATGTCCTTGAACCATTCATGTGGCGGGGTCCCATGGATTTGTTAAGGTCTCATGTTTGTTTATGTGATGCAATTTCATTCCCAAAGGGATCATTCCCCAATTATATATAGATAATTATTTTCCTAGTAATATGGGTGGATGTCTATTGGAAGGGTCTTCTCATTAGTTATTCAGAGATTCAAATCTGTATATTGGTTGGAGTATGTCCGCATGAGGAGTTTCATAAAGAACCATAATTCATGCGATTCATATGAACCTAAAGGGGTCTTAAGAGGGGTTCTGCAAACATGATTTGATCTATTTTTTGAGGCTATATACACTCACGAGAGTTCACACTGCATGAAGATGATGCATGGAATGTGGGTCGCACGTCTTCCATGTCTGCCTTGTATGGAGAAGGTATTTTTGAAACTGTGCAAAGAAGCATCATGTGACCGAGGGTGATGCTCCTTAACTAAGTATGTCAAGGTAGTGTTGGACCACACTTTACCTATGTACCACATGGAAGGGGATTCATGATCACCATGAAACTACATAATTCATATGGCATCACATTGGGGGAACTCTACGGGAATGCATTGGGGATTCTCGATTGTGTCATATACATATACAAGGGTTCTCAATAGGGAACTATCAACCCACCATCAGTCATGGGGTTCATGTCCTTAGTATTTCATATTCCTGAACAGGGACTCAAGATTCATTTCTTATTAAAGATATTGATTATCAGGCTATGTTCAAGCATCGTGGGACTAAGGGTTCATTCATGTCTATTGATGTTTTGGTTTCATAGACAAAGACTTATGACACTGCATGAATGAGGTCTTGCGAGTACATTGTTTTAAACATTTGGACACCATTGTGGAAATCACCTGATCAAAGGAGTCTGATCAAGTAATTATCATGTGATAGGTTCATCCAACCCTCAACAACCCATATGTGATTTCATGAACTCCATGGGGTCTTGTGATGAACTCTCTAACTAGGGCGGTCATGTCCAGAGTCATCTTTGAATACTGCAAGAAAAAGGGGTTCTTCAAAGGTGGGAATTTAAGCATGGTCGAACATCATTCTTTGTGAAGTCATGGACCTTGTGGGTATGATGGGATCTCATGAATAACATGTAAGAACTAGGAATCACATGACATTTGGTTTATCATGAGATCACCTGATCTTCAAAATATCATGCGAAAAGATCTCTTGATCACCTGAGGAGTTCTCCGAGGATGTTCATGAGTGCGTTCTTTTCCACCTTCCTTCTTTTCCAGAGCTCTCTTATGTCGGCAGTTCTTTTCCATGGACGGTGGCCGCCCCCTTGTTTGTCAAGGGAGGTAGGCATGGCTGGTGGGTGTTGGGTGGCCAACCCCCCCCCCCCCCCAATTGATCCTACAAGAGAGGAAGATCAGGGGTGAGGGTTTCCTATAAAAGGCAGGAGCCTCATCCCATTTGTAGCATCCCATCATCAACTTCACCGGAAATCTCATCATCGATTATCCTATTCGAGCGGTGTTTGTGAGGCGGTTTCCCCACTATATTCAAGAGAGAATTTTCTGAGAGTTTTCTCCATGTAATAGTGAGGTAGTGTGTACCCACATTTTACCCCATAGTGATCCTTCTATTTGCCTGTAGTTTTTTACCCCATCCATTTGAGGATTTTTTCCATGTCACATCTGGTGTTCTTTATTTCTACATTTTTCACTTTATTTTTTATCTCGTAATTATCACTACACCGGTGGGCCAATCATTTACGATCCTAACAAGTGGTATCAGAGGCAGGGTTCTGGCCTAGTGTTGTTCACATTTTTGGGTATTAATAATTCTTGTAAATTTGAGTATTCTATGTGATTGCAACTCCAGTTGATTTGTCACATCAGAAAAAAATTATTGAGATTATTAAATACACCATTGTGAAATGGAGGAGGTTCTGGACTGACGACGTGTCTAGATGGTAGTGAAATTTGAGATCCAAAAATTCAACGGGAAAAATATTTCGTTATGGAAAATGAAGATGCAGGTAGTGCTGTGGAAGGATAATTGCCTACTAGAAATCTTCAAAAAGTAGGAGGGTGTGACATAGGAGAAATGGAACGATATAGATGGGAATGATATTGCCAATATCCATTTGTCTTTGGCAGACGGGGTCCTATCGAGCATTGCAGAGAAAAATACAACAAATTAAATATGGGATACTCTGACGAAGTTATATGAGGCCAAGTCACTGTACAACAAAATTTTCCTAAAGAGAAAATTGTATACACTTAATATGGAAGAGTCATCATTGGTGACTGACCACATAAATAACCTCAATACCCTATTCTCTCAGCTCACAATTTTGGGCTATAAAATTGTGGATACTGAACGTGTGGAGATTCCACTCCATAGTTTTCCAGATTCATATGATCAACTCATCATCAACCTCACCAACAATATCCTGATGGATATGATGATCTTTAATGATGTTGCAGCTGTAGTTCTAGAAGAATAAAGTCCTCATAAGAACAAGGAGGACGTACAGACAACTTCACACCAAGTAGAGGCTCTGTCAATGGAGAGAGGAAGGATGATGGAGCATGGTTCCAGTGGGAACCAAAATTATGGCATGTCCAAATCAAGTAATAAGAAGAAAAATGTCACATGTTTCAATTGTTGTAAGAAGGGTCATGTCAAGAAGGATTATTGGAATAAGAAGAGTTGTGAAAATAACTCTAAAGGGAATGTGGTGAGTACGTATGGAAAAGGAGATATACTAGTCAGTGAACTGGCAATGACTAGTAGAAGCAGGAAGCATCTTGACGATGGATGGATTATCGACTCAGGAGAAACATGGCACAAGACACCTTGACGGGAATGGTTCGACCAATATGAAACCATCATAGAAGGACTTGTGTACATGGAGAAAAATCACACACTAAAGATCTTTGGAGTCGGTACCATCAAACTGAAGACTCATGATGGCATAGTACAGACCATCCAAGGAGTACGTCATGTGAAGGGCCTGAAGAAGAACATATTGTCTTTTGGACAATTTGATGACATCGGATGCAAGAATCGCACCGAGAATGGAGTGATTAGAATTTTGAAGGGGGTGCTTGTGGTAATTAAGGAGGAGAAAATCTCAAAGAACATGTACGTGCTTATGGGTGAAACGTATAAGGAGGAAGAGATAGTTGTTGCATCAACTACCTAGATGGAAGTGTTGAAGATGTTATGGAATCGGAAGCTTGGCCATATGTTAGTACGAGTCTTGATGATTCTTGTGGATTAGAAGTTTCTTCTTGGTCTGAAAAAGGTATCTTTACCCTTTTGTGAGCATTGTGTTTTGAGAAATCAACACAGGTTAAAGTTCAGCACGTCAACAGCGAGAAGTCAATAGATCTTAGAGTTTATCCATTCCGACATTTGTCAAGAACCGGTTATATACCTGGGAGGATCAAGGTAATTTGTATCATTCAATGATGATTATTCCAGGAGATGTTGGGTGTACCTGATCAAGAGGAAGGTGGATGTTTTTGAAGTCTTCAAAACATTCAAAGCACAGAAGGAGCTTTACTCTAGAAAGAAGATCACGTGTCTAAGGACTGACAATGGTGGAGAATATACAAGCGAGTAATTTGATACTTTTTGTCAATAAGAAGGAATCAAGAGGCAGTTCATGGTGGCGTACACTCCTCAGCAGAATGGAGTCACAGATTAGATGAAAAGAACCCTTTTGGATAGCACGAGGGAAATGTTGAAGACGATAGGAATTGCAAAAACATTTTGGGAAGAAGCAGTGAATACCGCTTGTTATTTGATAAATTGATCTCCTTCAATGGAAATTGATCTGAAGAAACCGATGGAGATGTGGACTGGTAAATCTACTGACTATTCTTAGTTACATACTTTTGGAAGTCCTGTATATGCATTGTTTAATGACCGTGAAAGATCGAAGTTGGATTCGAGGTATTGGAAATGTATCATCTGGGGGTACGCTGGTGGGGTGAAGGGGTATCCTTTGTGGGACCCTACTAACCACAAATTTATCATCAGCAGAGATGTCATTTTTGCAGAAGACAAGGTGCAAATGACAACAGATCAAGACATGGATAAGGAGAATACAGAAACTACAACATTCTAAGTAGAGGAAAAGTCCAAGGAAGAATCAGATTCCTCTGAAGCATTTCCAGAGCACGATGATCATGTACCAGATGAGTCTGGACCACGACGGTCAACTCGGGAGAAAAGAACACCAGTATGGAACTTATACTATGTCATTAGGAGAAATATTGCATACTTCTTATTGATAAAGGATGGAGAGCCATATTCTTTTGTGGAGGTTACCCAGAGTCCAGATGTATCATCATGGATGGTGATGATGCAGGAGGAACTTGAAGCCCTACATTGGAACAATACTTGGGATTTTGTTCCATTACCTCATGGAATGAAAGCTATTGGAGAAATTGGGTCTTTAAGATCAAACGGGGTGGAAAAGACCAGGTGGAAATATATCGTGCAAGATTGGTGGTCAAAGGATTTTCTTAGAAGGAAGGTATTGATTTCAATGAAATATTTTCTAATGTTGTTAGACTGAAGACTGTTCGATTAGTTATGGAAATGTGTGCTACATACAGCTTACATCTAGAGCAGCTGGAAGTGAAGACTTCTTTTCTACATGGTGATCTTAATGAAGAGATTTATATGCTCTAACCAGAAGGATTTTTAGAAGAGGGCAAATAGAACTTGGTTTAAAGGTTGAAAAAATCCTTGTACGGTCTCAAACAGGTGTCGAGGTGTCGGTACAAGATACTTGATTCCTATATCATGAGCCTTGGATACAACAGACTTCATTCATATCCTTGTGCATTTTTCAAGGGTTCAGATGGTAATGATTTCATCATTCTTCTGTTGTATGTGGATGACATGTTGGTTGTAGGCCCCAAAAAAGATCAGATCTAGCAGACGAAGGAAAAGTAGGCTGGGGAGTTTGATATGAAGGACTTGGGACCAGAAAACAAGATTCTTGGGATGCAGATTTACTGATACATAAATAATGGGAAGATTTTTCTCTCATTGAAGAGTTACATATAGGGAGTCCTGAAACACTTCAACATGCAAGAATATAAGCCAATATCTACCCCTCTTCCCATTAATATCAAGTTATCCTCCACGATGAGTCCTACAAGTGAAGCAGAGAGGATGGAAATGTCTCGAGTACCGTATGCATCAGTAGTGGGTAGTCTAATGTTTGCTGTGGTTTGTACTAGACTAGACATTGCACATGCAGTGGGAGCAGTTAGTTGGTACATGGCGAATCCCAGATGGGAGCATTGGATCACAGTGAAGAGTATCCTGAGATACATCAAGGAAACCTCAAATGCTGCATTATGTTATGGAGAATCATATTTTACTATCAGAGGCTATGTGGATTTAGATTTTTCATGTGATTCTGACCAGAGGAAATTCACTACTGGTTATGTGTTTACTCTTTCAGAAGGAGCTATGAGCTGGATTTCAAAGTTACAGTCAATTTTGGCCTTATCCATGACAGAGGCAGAGTACATGGCAGCTACAGAGGCTTGCAAAGAGGTGATTTGGATGAGAAGGTTGTTGGAGGAGCTCAGGTACATACAGGAGAAGATTGTGTTGTTTTGTGACAGTCAGAGCACCTTGCATATTGCAAGGAATCCATATTTTCATTCTAGGACGAAACACATTGGGGTACAATATCACGTTGTCCGAGATGTGGTGGAGGAAGGAAGTGTGGATATGAACAAGATTCATACTAAAGAAAATCTATCAGATTTCCCGACGAAGGTGATTAACTCTGATAAGTTCAGATGGTGCAGATCCTCGAGTGGCCTTGCAGATACTTGAGCATCATGGTTTGGTAGATAGAAAAGAAATTTGGAGATGTGATTGTTTCTCAATCAAATCTCCAAGAGGGAGATGTGTTGATGGTTCTTTTCCACAGATGGTGTCCACCCCCTTATTTGTCAAGGGAGGAAAGCATGGCTAGTGGGTGGTGGGTGGCCAACCCCACCAATTGATCTTGCGAGAGAGGAATATCAGGGGTGAGGGTTGTCTATAAAAGGCAAGAGCCTCATCCCATTTGTAGCATTACATCATCAACTTCACCGGCAATCTCATCACCAGTTATCCTATTCGAGCAGTATTTGTGAGGCGGTTTCCCCACTATATTCAAGAGAGAATTTTCTGAGAGTTTTTTCCTTGTAATAGTGAGGGAGTGTGTACCCACTTGTTACCCCATAGTTATCCTTCTATTTTCCCATGGTTTTTTACCCCTTCCATTTGGGAGTTTTTTCCCGTTACATCTAGTGTTCATTTATTTCTGCATTTTTTACTTTATTTTTTATCTTGTAATTATCGTTGCACCGGTGGGCCAATCATTTATGGTCCTAACATCTTCCCTCCCATTTTATGAGTTTTTCTTGATGGAAATAGGGTTTTTATATGTGAGTGGAGGCTGAGTTTGATGTCTCTTTTCACAAGGAAGATGTCCCGTGCACCAGCAAGGTGGAAGAGGCTTTTCCAAATCAACATCATGTGGCTGCGTGTGGCTTCACGTGATCCTCATCGCATGATATTCATTCACGATATCGGATTATCAGATAAATCCTAGTTAATTTAGATGAAAATATACTGAAGTTGGAAGGTATTTCACTCATAAATTACTTGTGAAGTCTTCATTGGTTTTCTTTAATTAAGTCACCTGACTAAAGGACGATCATGTGATGGCTTCAAGCATTGACGGGAGATCACGCGACAAGTGAGTAGCATTCACAATTGGATATTATAGTGGCTCATTCTATTTGTCTCAAACTCGTGAGGATATCAATGAATTATTGAAGGTAGTGGTGATGTTGATCATCAAGTGATCATGCGAGTAGAGTATTAGAGTTTCCATGTCGAACCTGTGGCGCGAGAGGTTAAAGATGAGGTCCCACACCACACGGGACCAGTTAATTTCAAAATTATGTAGGTGTGGGATCAACTCAAAATTTTAACATGCAATCCGAGAGACTAAAGTGGGTGGCTAGGATTAGTGGAAGGCATGATTGGATAGCGTGGATTTTCTAGAGGCATGATCAGATGGTCCTAATTTTATTACTGTGAAAAAATCCCATCCCACATCAAAATATTACATGCATCACCTCCACCTGGGCTTCAGTCCACCAAGCTTCTAGCTTAGGATATCCTCCCATTAGGTGTGGTCAAATCTAGTTCCACATGGGTCTATGGTTGAATTGGATGTTTAAGGTAGTACTCACCACTAAGAATAAAATTCCAAGTTAATTTTCCCAAGTTTATCTCCTTTATATCCACAATCCCAAGCTAATTTTTCATTAGTTCCATGTAAGCTACATTTTTATTGTAACATAGTTCCTCAAACATTTGAAATATTCAATATCAAAGTGTGAGATTCACAATTATGGGGGAAAATAAAATTCCCCTCTTAGAATAAGATTATTTCAAAATGAAACGAATCTGATTCTAAGAAAAACATAGATCACTTTTCCTCATTACTGAATATATAATGGGATATGATATTGATCTTTCTAATATGATTTTTCCCAAGTATGTCTGAGGAACTCTCACGTGATGTGAAGATGATACTTGTGACCAAAAATACTCAGCTGAGTCCAATATAGGAAGTAGATTTGATTTGAGGCATGGATAACTTGAAATTGGAATATATATGAATTACAAAATGGAATAGGGATCGAGTGAGAAGGAACTTATGGATAGATCCAAATTAAGGTACTTGGATGTTTCTATGTATCCCATGAGTATGTGAATCAATTCTTACATAGTTCTGAAATATACCACTATACAGATCAAACTCAGGCATGGGTAACATAGGTTCATAAATAAAGGACTCTATAATGAATTTCTTTACATAGATCAAGCTCTTACACAGGATGGGGGTATCATTGTTTTGTCATGAAATCCTGGGTAAAGATCCAGGTTCAAGTGGAGACATTTTTCAGATCATCCATGACTCCTATCCTTTTTTTATAATACTAAGCAGATCCAATTGCCTGGATTTGAGTGCTTGACTTTCAATAGGTTTCTCTTTGAGAAATGTTCATGAATTCCCACTAATATGAAATTCTTCATTGAAACTGCTCAATTAGTCTTGAGATCTTCTAATTTACAATGACAATTTGGAAATGGTATCTTTTCCAAATGCTCTAACGTTTTTGTAAGTCAGGGGACTTAGAGAGCATGGATTGATTTTTTATAAGGCCACATGATAGTCCCCACAATCTTTTTATCTTTTTTATTTTTTTTCCTCAACCTTTTCCTAAGCTTCATATAGAATAAGACTTATCGGGAATGGACTTGGATTTTTCTCAGGTCGAATTCTTAGTGGATTTCGACCTGACAAGTTTTTCTTCCTCTTCCATTTTATAAATGCTCAATATTTCATGGATCATACAAAGTGAATGTTCAGTGAGAAGAGACTCGAATTTTTAGCAGGATTCCCTTATCGGGTTTTCATCTTGGTGAATATCATGTATCTTGTATTTTTAAGGTCTTGCAAGCTATACCATCATTGTATTGTAATTTAGGGTCTTTGAGCTTGGACATTTTTTATATTGTATTTTAAGTTCTTATAGCTTGGACTTTCTTATAACTACATTTTAGGGTCTTCTATATCGGACCATATGGAATATATGGATAGAAGATCTGGGATGACTCAAAACACTATGGGGTGTTGAGTTTCTCCATGGGGTATCCAGGGTCCATGAGGATTGGAGTTCCTTTATTGCAAGGAGGATATGCCTTTAGTTGGTGGGTTAAATACCTTATTCATCGATATCATGGACAAGAAAAGATAATATCTGCTCATTTACAAGGTATATTAATGATTTATGTGGGTAACATGGTAGATGGTAAAATACTAGGGAAGATAGTTTTGTATGGATAGTTGGAATGTGGGTGATGTAAGTCAAAATTTAAAAGTCTGAGCCAAGTAATGTGGAATGGGTAGAAAATTCGGGTTTTCCCCTTAACACTATAAGGTGTTAGGTTCTACCTTAGTGTTACTAGGGTTCACAAGGATTGAAGATCCTTTCCTGAAAGGACTAGCTTCCTTTAGTAGGTGGGTCTAAGACCTTATTCATCAATAGCATGGCCAATAAAAGCTGATCTCTACTCTTTTTTAAGGGATATGAAAGATTTGTGAAGACTCAAAAATACAAATGATGAAGTTGGGTGTGGAAGTAGGCTATCCTGGAAGGGTTCTGGAACCCTAGGTCAATCCATCTCTTATTTTATGAAGTTTGATCCCTACACCCCATGGTTTCAAATCCCAAGGTGTGGGCCATCAAAAGTTTGGGAATGAAGTTTCACATTCAAACCTTTAGAAAGGGTAAAAAACATGGTGATTCAACGTTAAGTATGCAAGATCTTCTTGAATAGTCTGGTACAAAGATTTTAAATCATAGTCTAAAGTTCTCAAGTCATGATGAAGGTATAGGTCAGTCACACTAGTGATATCTTAAAACACTATCAGGTGCTAAGTTCTATCATGATGACGTAAGGCTCATAAGAATCAAAAATCCATTTATATCGGACTAATATTTCTCTATTTGGTTGATTGAAGCCCTTATGCATCGATAGCATGGTCAATCAGAGATATCTATTTTCTTTTTCATGGACTATGAAAGGTTTATGACAACCCAAGATGCTTTAAATCATGAAGTGTGATTTATAGAAAATGTAAGACCCAAGAAGGGTTCGAGAACCCTAAAAGTTTCACCACCACCTAGGGGACATATTCTCATGGTGAGGAAATGTGACAAATCATTGCACTAACTTTTTCTTGGACTAGGGGGTCCAACAAGCATAGATTATGTTTTAATGGGGATATAGAGTAAACCCTATGAGCTTTATGACTTTTATTTGTGCCATAATATTTTCTTAAACTCTTGAGATGAAAATTTTACCGATCAGAGACTTGACTTTTTCTCAGGTCACCCAATAAGGGTTTTCAACCTAACAAGTTTATATGCCTCTTTCACTAGCAATTTAACATCTTGCAATTTAGAACATTGTAGGATAAATTTTAGGTTCATAAATATTTGACCATGGTGTGGTTAGTTTATGATCATGATGCATGTGGACCTAAAATGGGAGATTTTACAAAATATCATAATTAGGATACCCATGTTCAAGAGCACTCCAAAATCCATCTGAGCGAGAGATATAAATGTTGTAAATGACGGCTCAAGTTCATCCAATCATGAGAAATTATATGGGATAGTCATACTAGGTAAGTCCCGTAACACTCTAAGCTGTTTGGTCCTACATCAGTAATGCCAGGATCATAGGGATTGGAAATACCTCTTTATAAAGCCAATATATCTCTGTTTGGTGGGTCTCGAGCCCTTCTGCATCAATAGTATGGCCGAACCGAGATATCTCTTTTACTTTCCAAGGGATATGAAAGGATTGTAGAAACCTAAGTTAATTAATACATGAAGTGTGGTATCTAGATTGATGTTATTTTAAAATATGGTAGAGACACCCCATACTCTGGTTAACTGGGGTAAGTCTCTTATGTTCCATTGATAAGGAATGAAAAATGGGTGATGGACCACACAGTTTATTTTCATGTAGTTGGGACATTTTCCATGCAGTTCTACATTGTGTTGTAAGAAAATTTTCTATGCAGTTTACCATCATGCGGTAAGGAAGTATTTGTTGTTCATTTTTAATGTCATGTGACCAAGACATTTTCCTTTCAGTTTAACATCATGTGGTAAGGACGTACTTCCATGCAGTTTATCATCATGAGGTAAGGATGTGGGAATCGATGTGAATGGATGGAAATGTTATAGTTGGGACCAAAAGTGGAAGTTTGTGTGTCAATACATATCTCATGAGAATGAGAATCAAAACACATGTAGTTCTAAAAGGTCATGCTTTTTAACTTCATGCGATGTGGATGTGGATCCCCTGATGTGAACTGATGGTATCACAACAGGGCCCGTGAATGGAATTGTGGGAGTCACTATATATCCCATGGTGATAGGAAACAAGATGCATGTAGTTCTTACTAAAGTAACTTATGAAAATAGGGGGCATTTTTATATTTGTTTGTTGTGACTCGGCCTGATGTTGGAAATTCTAGCGTCACTACATATCCTATGAAGACATTAATCCAGTCACATTTAGTTCTTGAATGGTAAATACTCTACACAAGTCTGACCCATATGTAGAGGTGGGAATTATTTACATTAATTATTGTAGATGGTACCAAGATTGAAGATCTGGGTGTCACTATGTATCATGTGATGGTAGGAATCAAGCTACACATAGTTCTTAATGAACCGTGTAGTTTAACATCATGCGGCAAGGATGGAGATGGACTGACATGGAAAAGTGGTAATGTTATGGATGGCCCCAAGGATGCAAGTATGGGTATCATTATGTATCTCATAAAAATTAGAATCAAGCCAATGTAGTTCTTGAAGAACTGTGCAATTTATCTTCATGTGGTGAGGGCATATGGTATTCCTTTTATGGTTTTCATTCAAGACTGAGATGGGATTATCGAGAGATTTTATGCCTTGTATATGTCAGGAAGACCTTACAAAGACTCATAATCCCACTTGAGTTATGCTCGGTGTGATAAAAAAGGAACAGAAAGGGTACCTCTTACCATACAGAGGCATTTAAGAGTAGGATTTGGTCATTTTGTATCATGTGATGGTTGGACCAAGATATAAGATCGATGCATCCCTATATATCTCATTGGAAATGAGAATCAAGTAATGCGTAGTTCTTGAAGAATCATGCAATTTAACTTCATGAGGCAAGGATGTGGGTGAATCAACATGAATGAAGATGGATGTTATAGATCTGTGTAGTTTTACATCAAACGGTAAGGACACTAACCATTCAATTTAACATTATGCAGAAAGGACTCATTGTGTTCCTTTTCTGGTCTTTCATTCAGGACCATGATGAACCTATCACATACTCTCATATATTTTTTTTCGGGGAATCCCTTACTTCAATTCCTAATATCATGGAAGTTATGCTTAGTGTGAGAAACAAGGATTAGCAAGGGTTTCTCACTCGATAGAGTGGTATTTGAGCGTACAATAGGGGTATTTTGTATCATGTAGTGTCTAGACCAAGATATAGGATTGATTCATCCCTACGTATCTTATTGAAAAAAGAGAATCAAGTCATGCATAGTTCTATATAATGTATTGTGGTAAGAATGTTATCCACACAGTTTAACATCTTAGGGTAAGGACGTAATTCCATGTACTTTACCATCAAGCAGTAAGTATATAGATCACTCGATGTGAATGAAATGGGAAGTTATGGATCCATGTAGATTTACGCCATGGGTAAGGAAATTTTACTTACAGTTTAATGTCATTCAATAAAAAAATTTAATTAACCAACATGAAATGGAATTAATCCTATGGTTGGGCCCAAGAAAAGAGATTTGGGTGTCACTACGTATCCTGTGATATCAGAAATCAATCCCTACATAGTTGTTGAAGAATTGTGCAGTTTAACATTATGCGGTTAGGATGAACTCCATACAGTTTATCATCAGGTGGTCAGGATAAAGGATACTATGAAGTTTTAAGACTTTCTGTTAGGACTCGATCCTTGAATTTTAACATATTATGGTAAATATTATGGCCATGTAGTTTAATGTCTTTTACTAAGGACATCAGTCATACAGTTTAATGTCTTGAAGTAAGGACAATGGTGAGTAACCTATCAGGAGAGTGGCTCTTCCAAATAATCTTGGAAAACTATTATGCATATCGTATGAGTTTCGAGATCTTTCAAGTCTAACAAGCCTATAGATATGTGTTATTCCGACCAATATTTGACGGAAAATAAACTCTTTATTGTGTGCATGAGATATTGATGGTATGGGTAATGGTTTTCATGGTTCATCAACTGTACCTCCTTTGGATTTATAATTGTTGGGAATTTGATCAAACCATTTTCCATGGATTAATAAAAATACATAGAGACATTATTTATTGGAAAAGAATGTACTTTTCACTTCCTTTATTCAAGATATGAGTGACCAAGATGCTTCTCCTCCATGTTATGCATACCTCCATTGGTGCGAGTGCATGGTTGAGTCTGGAGTATGGGGTGCAGAGTCCCTGTCTTTATTGGTTTAGGGGAAGGTGATGAAGCATTGGGGTCTTGGATGACGTGGTTGATCCCCATTGATTAAAAGATTATGACTCTCTTGGATGTTTTTTGGTGACATCTGAGGTCAGAGGGTTTCAAAAAATCAACATGTCTTCCTCAAGGGGTTTCCTGGTAGGAGCCATGAAAATACCCTTTCCTCTATCGGTGTCATGGTGAGTGGATGATGATGGTAGTTACGACATGGACCCCAAATACTAAATCTATTGCAGCTTCTATCCATATTCTCCATTATTATTACCCTAAGAAATACCAACACAGTTGGTAACACCTTCTATAGATGCCTGAAAGATACCGTCGAGCCTTTATTTCCCTATAACAGCGACGAAAGGTAGGATAAAATTTTGTATCTCAGATGAATGTAGGAGGTTATGATTGTAACCTTCAAGAGCATGCTCATCCAAATTCAATGAGGAGCCTTTGGATATTGATATCATATTGACTAAGACACAATCTAGTTGTTGCTCCTTCTCGATGGAGTATCATGTCTAGAGGGTTGGTTCTTGGTATACCATTTGAGGTGTTAGTGCCCATGGTACTATTTGAGGGGTCGGTTTCCATGATATTTTTTGGGGGGTCAGTGCCTATGGTGAAAATGATCACAGGGTGAAATATGGTAAAACTTTCCCTACCCCTGTGGGCTGGGGTGTTCATTGGGATTCCAAAGTCATCAAGGCTAGTTATGATGAAGTTAGAGGCTCCAGGATAGTGATGAATGGGATTGATTCTAGGCCACTGTTAGGATATACTTGTGGGCCTTAGATAGATTGGAATTAGTAGGTGTTGAACCCTCTGTGAAATGGTTATTTCAATAATCACAAATCATTGTTATTTCTGTTTATAAGTAAATTTATTCAACTATTCATTCTGTTCTAAATGTGTTTATATATGTTTAATCATGTTTACATATGTTTATATATGATTATTTATGGTTTTCGATTGACTTGGAAGTGTTATGGTTTGAACAAACACTTGTTGCGTATTTCATGTTTTTGACTCACCATTAGTTATTTTCTTGAGTCACCATTAGCTCACACCGATGAAGAACAGTCACACCGAAGAAGAACAGTCACACCAATGAAGAACGGTCACACCGATGACAACAGTCGCACCAATGAAGAATAGTTGCACCGATGAAAACAGTCGCACCGATGAAGAACGGTCACACCAATGAAGAACGGTCACACCGATGACAACAGTCGCACCGATGAAGAATAGTCTCCCCAATGAAGAATGGTTGCACTGATGATAAGAGCTGAAACCGATGCTGATCAAATGACCTACTGAAACCGATGCTGATCAATTGACCTACCGAAACTGATGCTGATCAAATAACCTACCGATATCAATGTTGATCAAATGACCTACTGAAACCCTTGCTGATCAAATGACCTACCGAAACCGATGCTGATCAAATAACCTACCGAAACTGATACTGATCAAATGACCTACAGAAACTGATGCTGATCAAATGACCTACCAAAACCGATGCTGATTACATGACCTACTGATACCGATGCAAATTCAAAATGAATTACCGATCTCATGACTCACTGATAGTCATGAAAACTATTTGAAATTTCTACTAACCCTTTTTAATTTCAACTGTCATATTTACTTAGTTAAATGAACCTGCTATTAATTAATATTGTTTGTTGGATGTCAGGGAACTGTACCTCGTACCTATAAAAAGGTAATCATTCTTTTTTCCAGATCTCAAGGAATAAAAAATAAGATCTGTAGTAAAAATAGTTAGCGGAAAAAAAAAAGAAAAAAAAGACTAAAGAAGGTGCACGTGTATGAAGTCCCACGGAACATAAGAATAACTTGAAGAATACCTGTAAAAATTAGAGAGCCTGAATCAGATCCTTCACCTAGAACAAACACAAAGACAAGTAGTTTTTCCTTACTGAAAATCATATGCACAAGTCTAAATAGTTGTAGCTGAGAAGAACAACGATACTCTGTTTTGAATCATCCTCACCAGAAATGACTTGACTTCCATCTACAACATCAAAACGAGTCCAGAGCATATCTGCAAATACACAGATCTTTATAAAATCTATTATTTCCTCTATAGTATCCCTTTGCCTAACATTCTGAGCAGTGTGTGTGTACATCTGTCTACTTTAGATACACATTTTCTCCTGAGCTGAACTGGAGGATATTAAATCCTCACACCAAACTTTCTATACCTTCTTGTATCCTACTGCGAGTTGTGGAAGAGGTCAAGTGTGACCTGGACAGCTTGAGAGTTGTTTCTTTTGTTTTTCCCACGTAGAACTGTGGTAGAGGTCTTAGGACCTGAACAGTATTTGTACTATTGTTTTCCCCGATCCAGGGTGTGGATCAAATTTATAAAAATTATTTGAGAGGACTAAGTCTTGGCTTGAGATTGAACCTCTTGGTTATATCTATTGTTTATCTTAGATTAATTTTAAATTATATTATATATATTTTGTATTTCACTTCTATTTACTTTGAAATAAAAATCTATTTTAAAGTTACTCTGATAGTTAAATTAGAATGTGTTTGTATCTTTTTTAAATTAGTAGATTAGTTTCAAAAGATAATTTAATCCTATGATTAAATTAACTGAGACCTAATCAATCTTTTTAGAATCTAATTGAACATTTACATATTTACAAATTCACTACAGTTTAACTTGTTTTTAAATTGGGGGATTTTAATATAAATATTTTAACCGAAATTTTTAATTGGAACTCAATTCACCCCCCTCTTGAGTATCCACTTCGACCAACATTTTCTATCATAGGTTGTTATTTTTAATGGTATTCAAATACTCTGTTTTTCAACTATGATTTTAGTTGTATCTCAAAGATCTTACATTTCTGTTAGTTCTAAATTTTATCTCTTTAAATATATTTTCTAAAATGTAGTTATGGATAATAGACTAGAAGTTTCTACTACCAACAGCACACCTTTCTTCAATGGTACAAATTATGCCCAGTGGAAACTTAAAAAGAAAATTCATTTATAGAGTATGAGATTCGACATCTGGACTGCTATAGAAACTCAATATATGATTCCAGACACTGGGAGAACAACTTGGGATGAAGCTACTAAATCTTCTTATAATAATAATTTTAAAGCTATGAATTCCCTATACTATGATTTAGGTTATGAAGGATTTATTCGCATATCTTCTTGTAAAAATGCTTATGAAATTTGGGATACTTTGGGTGTTTCCCATGATGGAACAACAAATGATAAAAATGAGATTAAACACTTACACTATTAAATATGATAATTTTAAAATGAAGTCTGATGAACCTATCTCTGACATGTATCTCAGGTTCAATGAGATTGTCAACACTATGAGCTCACTTGGAAAAGTTGTTCCTGGATAAGAAAATATCATGAGGATATTAAGATGTTTACCAGACAAATGGAGAGGCACATCTGTTTCAATTAGAGAATCCTGTGATATTGGTGCTTTACCTATAAAGGAACTAATTGGTAAGCTTATGATGTATGAAGAAGAACTTAAAATAAATAAGGAAGAAGATGATGAACCAAGGAAGAAGTAAGTAGCCTTCAAGACATCAGCTTCAAAGAGAAAAGATAAGGAGAAAGTTCACATACCTACAGCAAGCTCAACAAGTGAAATTTCAGATTCTGACAGTGATGCCGAAATGGCTCAAATATCCAAGATATTTAAGAAGTTCTACAGGAAGAAGAAATTATTTAGAAAATAAAATGACAAAGGTAAATTTGACAATAAAGGTAACTGGAAGAAAGATTGGAAGAAGTCTAATAAGAGTGATGAGATTGTCTGTTATGAGTGGAAAATGAAAGGAAACATTAATGTTGACTGTCCAAAGTTAAAGATCAAAAATAAATATGACTAAAATGAAAATAAGTACAAGAAATCAATTAAAGAAACTTGTAGTGCTTCATAAGACACTTCAAGTGATTATGATTCTACTAAGGATGAAGAATCTCACAAGGATAACATGTGTTTTATGAAAAACACATCTGAGGTAACATTGGATACTTCTACTCTAAATTCATATTATTCTGGTGTTGATTCTGATTTTGAATATGAAAACATGACAAGTGAAGAGTTGTTTGAATATTGTAATATACTTGAAGAAAAATGAAATGAGCTTAAGGAAAAGTATAAGACCTTGAAGAAACAGCACGCTTTGACCGGCTCTGTTAAATCTTCCCCTGATATAGAGAAAGAAAAGAATGCTCAATTACTTAAGGAAAATACTGAATTGAAAAAGTCTAATGAGAAACTAAGGAAGGAAATAGAAAGTTTACTAATGGAAAAGACACACTTACAAAAATGTTAGGTAAACAAGTGGAACCAAAATATACCACTGGAATTAGATATCATCCTGGATAGAGACAGATTACTAAAAATAGATTTATTTCTAAACCTGGACAGAATGTTGCTAGTTCTAGTTCTATAAATTCATATGTTTCAACTCGTTATTCATATTGTTATACATCAAATAATGTTTATCTTTCAAAATCTATTGATTCTATAGATTATATGAGACCCATGAGACAATTTTGGGTACCTAAGGCTTTGCTTGCTAACCTATCTGGACCCAAGAAAATATGTGTACCAAAATCATTTTCTGTTTAAACCTATTTTTTAAGAAACTTGCTTGAAAGGTTCCCATAAGAAGGTATGGTACTTGGATAGTGGATGTTCAAGGCATATGACTGGAGATTACTCAGGCTTTAAGAGTTTAATCAAAGGTTATGGAGGCCATGTCACCTTTGGTGATAATTAAAAAGGAAAAATCATCGGCTTAGGCCAGATTGGTATCACTGATTCAGTTTTAATTTCCAAAGTTTTATTTGTTGATGGACTTAAGTATAACCTATTAAGTATTTATCAATTGTGTGATGATGGTTTCAATGTTAAATTTGAAAATTATTCTTGTAATGTTTTTAATTATAAAAATATTTTAGTATTTTCTGCCTTGAGAAATGAAAATGATTATGTTGTTGATTTGAATTACTTGGCTAAACAAAAGGTTACTTGCTTGAATGCTTTTCATAAAGAGTCTTGGATTTGGAATAGAAGATTAGGACACTGCAACATTCATTCTCTTAGAAAATTGACTAGGAAGAACTTAGTTAGAGACCTAACCAAACATGAATTCCCAACTGATAAAGTTTGTAATCCCTATCAAAAGGGGAAGCAACATAAAGGTTCATTCAAATTAAAGAAAGAAGTATCAACTTCTCAACCTCTCGAGTTGGTTCACATGGACTAGTTTGGACCTTCTAGAGTTTCTAGTTTAAATGGTAAGCAATGTGTCAATGTCTTAGTAGATGACTTTTCTAGATATACTTGGGTATACTTCTTAGCTCATAAAAGTGAAGCTTGTTCTAATTTTGTTAAATACTCCAAGTCTGTAGAGAACCTTAGTGGACTTAAGATTAGGAACATGAGAAGTGATCACGGTCGTGAGTTTGAAAATCACGAGTTTGAATCTTACTGCTCACACAATGTCTATAATCACAACTTTTCTGCCCCCAGGACACCTTAGCAGAATAGTGTAGTGGAAAGAAGAAACAGAACCCTTCAGGAAATTGAAATAACTATGATAAATGAATATGACCTACCTATTTATTTTTGGGTTGAAGCTATAAATATAGCTTGTTACATTATCAATAGAGTCTTGATCAGACCTGTTCTTAAGAATACCCCTTATGAACTATGGAATCTTAGGAAACCAAAAGTTAGTTACTTCAGAGTCTTTGGTTGCAAAGTCTTTATTCTTAATACTAAGGATAATCTAGACAAATTTTAATCCAAGAGTAATGAAGGAATATTTTTAGGATATTCAATTACTAGAAAAGCCTATAGAGTATTTAATTAGAGAACCAAGTGTGTGGAAGAATCTATTCACAACAAATTTGATGAAACTGATCCACATGAACATAAACCTTCTCTTGAAAATCTTGAAGAATATTTGTCTTTTCTGAACCTTAATGACAAAAATAGTGACCCTGTTGTAAAGACAACCAGCTCTGGAAATGTTCCAAAAATTGCATCTGATGAATCCGAACCTAGAGAAGAACTTGAAATTTCTAGTCCCACCTTTACTAGATCAACTAGGATTCTAAAGAATCATACTTTAGATGTTGTTGTTGGTAATCTTGATAGAGGGACACAGACTAGAGCTTCTCTAAGAAATCAGGTTGAACATCCAGCCTTTCTTTTACAGCTAGAACCTGAATATATCAATGATGCAATCAATGATGAATTTTGGGTAATGGCTATGCAAGAAGAGTTAAATCAATTTTAAAGAAACAAAGTCTGGGAATTAGTAGAAAGACCTAAGGACACCTTGACCATAGAAACTAAATGGTTTTTAGAAATAAGGTTGATGAATCGGGAAATATAGTTAGAAACAAAGAATGGATAGTTGCACAAGGTTACAATCAAGAAGAAGGAATAGACTATGAAGAAACCTTTACACCTGTAGCTAGATTAGAAGCCATTAGAATCTTACTTGCCTATGCTGCTCATCTGAATTTTAAATTATATCAAATGGATGTCAAAAGTTCTTTTATAAATGGTTTTATAATTGAAGATGTATTTGTTGAACAACCACCTGGATTTACAAACCCCCATTTTCAAAATCATGTTTTTAAGCTTTCTAAAGCTTTGTATGGTTTAAAACAGGCTCCAAGAGCTTGGTATAATAGACTTAAAAAATTTCTTATTTCTAAAGGTTTTACTAAAGGAATTGCAGATCCCACTCTTTTTATTAAAATAATTTCTGAAGATATTTTGATTGTCCAAATCTATGTTGATGATATTACCTTTGGATCTTCTAAAAATTATTTATGTACTGACCTTTAATAAATTATGAAAAATGAATTTGAAATGAGTTTAATGGGAGAACTCAAGTATTTTTTTGGTTTTCAAATTTTTCAAAATAAATATGGTATTATTTTAAATAAAAGTAAATATATAAAGGATCTTTTGAAACATTTTGGTTTGGATAGTAATAATGAAAGTGATACACCTATGAGTACCACCTATAAGTTGGATGATGATGAAATTGGGAAATCAGTTGATCAAACCAATTATAGATGTATTATTGGAAGCTTACTTTACCTTACTGCTAGTCGACCAGATATCATGTTTAGTGTATGCATGTGTGAAATATTTCAAGCTAATCCTAAGGAATCACATTTACTTACTGTTAAAAGGATTTTCAAATATCTTAAACATACTACCAATTTTGGTTTGTTTTATCCAAAAGGACAATACTTTGACTTAATGAGTTATTCAGATGCTGACTTTGACGGTTGAAAGTTAGATAGGAAGAGAACATATGGAACATGTCATCTTTTGGGAAAGTCCCTGGTATCTTGGTGTAGTAAGAAATATAACTCTATTGCATTTTCTACTGCTGAAGCAGAATACATTGTTGCTGGTAGTTGTTGTGCACAGATTCTATGGATGAAACACACTTTATTGGACTATGGATATCAACTTAGACATGTGTCAATAAATTGTGATAACACTAGTGAAATTAATATCCCCAAGAATCATGTGTCTCACTCTAGGACTAAACACCTTGATGTCAGACATCACTTTTTGAGAGATCATTATCAAAAGGGTGATATTTCTCTAGAATTTATTGACTCTGAACATAAATTATCTGATATCTTCACCAAACCCTTGAGCTCAGAAAGGTTAAATTTTATTAAGCAAGAGTTAGGTATAATTGATCAGTAAAACCGATCAGTGAAACTGATCAGTGAAATCGATCAGTGAAACCGATCAGTGAAACCGATCTTTTTGCTACCGATTGTGTCTTACAGTGTTTAACACATCCAGTGTTTATCAAAACGACATTGTTTTACTTAACTGATATTATATTTAGTATTGTAACCCTAAATGATAAATTTAATGACCCGTGGCTATTTCTTTTCCCAAGAACTGTGACTTTCCATCTCATGTCGAACCATAATTTTTCTGAAACTTGAACCTCTTGAACCTCTCGAACCTTTTTAAATCCTTCGAACCTTTTCAACCTCTCAAACTTCTCAAATCTCCAAATAGAAAAGCAAAAGCGATAATGCAAGGAGTCTGAAGGTTCCTCTCTTGTGAAACGCGCTCGAGGAGAATCGAGCAGCATGACTCAAAGGTTAGTGAACTCGGAGTTGGAAACTTGGGTGGTCACCTCAGAAAATGAAGTGAGTTTAGAATGGGTGAAAACCAGTAAGTATGCTCTTTTGAAATTATTGGAGATGCAAGGATGGAAAGACTGGTTCTGTGATAATAACTGAGTCTACTACCCAAAGCTTGTGCATGAGTTTTATCTGAACTTAACTATTGTATTGGATAAAGCAGAAACTGCAAGATTATCTTCTGTAGTCAATGGGAAAAAGATATTTTTTTCATCAAATCAATGGGATGAGTGTTTGGGAGTACCTCATAATGGTATATATGAAGACTATTCTGGTAATATTCCTCCTACCACTAAATGTTTTTTGTATGAACTTGCTCTGGAGATGCTGACTGGAAATTCTGAATCCAGAAGAATAACAGCTGCTGAGTTAGATGGTGAAAGTAGAATTTTGTTTAAGTTTATTCAGCACCAAATTTGTCCCAGAAAGGGTGATTTTGCTTTTGTGAAGTATTTAGATGTTTTCCTATTGTTTCTATTGCTAAATGATGAGAAGATCAACTTGTGTAGATATTTTATTGTCCATATTGCTGAGATGGCGAAGCCATCCAAGAAAGCTACAACCTTGTTCTTCTCTTAGCAAATCTCTGCTATGTTAAAGTTTTTGGGCTATGTTGAAGATGCATATGAGTGTATCGCATCCAGTAGTAGTTTTTGTATTAACAATTACATCTGCAAAAGAATGAAAATCAATTGGAATCCATGGAAGAATGCATGGGTTACTGATGAAGATAAGTTGTATGACTCATTTAATCCTTCTGATCATCCTAAGAGACCAAAGGGGATGAGAGATCATGGTTTTAAACCTGATGAAGAAGTTTTTTATTCTGATGAGGAAGAGGAGACAAGAGTTCCTAAGGAAACTGGAGAGGCAAGTAAGAAAGGAACAAGGGAAGCTGATGCTGATGATGATGCGGATACTGAAAAGGAACCTGAGTCACCTCCTGATGACAAGAGTGATCCTGATACAGTAAGTCCTAAGAAAAGATGAATGAAATTTGGACCATCTAGTCCACCTCTCAAGTTATCAGAGTCAGAACCACTTCTAGGTGATGAAGAAGAAGCTGAAACTGAGGAATCAAATTCTGAGGAGTATGATTCCAGTAGCAAAGGTTGTACCGATGAAACTTCAGTAAATAATAATAGAAATGAAAATGGTGGTGATGATGATGGCAATGATGATGATGGTAATGATGATGATGATGTCAATAATGATGATGGTGATGATGATGATGTTACTACTTGACCAGTAGATGGTCAAAATGTGATCCAAGATGATTCACAACCACAACGATTTGAAGAAGAAGCTGTTCCTGAGGCTGAAAGAACAATGAAAACAGTGATTGATGTTGGTGAAGAAATCTCACATGAAAATTCTGGAAAAGCTTATTTTGTAAATCCCTAGTATACCTCTTGTAAAGCTGCATGGGAGGAACACCCAGGTTTTGCTATTCTTGGTTTGGATTATTCATAGGAAGAAGAAGAAGGGGTGCACAAAGCTAGAGGCAAGCCTCTCAGTTAAGGTTAGACTAGTTGATGAGAATGTGCAAATGAAAGCAGAAAGACATGGTCCTTCAGTTTCTCGATTAGATTTAGACAGATTTAAAGATGATTTGCTCCATGTAGTTAGAGAAACAATGAAAGAGGAATTATCTCATGCTCCTGCTCCTACTCCTGTGAATTTATCTAAGGCTGTTATAGATGCTATAACTCAAAGAGTAGTAAGTATTATCAAGACAGACATGTTCAATACTAGTGAATTGATTGGAAGGCACATTACCTCTCTAAATCAAGCACTCAAGGATTTAGAAAATGACTTAGTTTCTCTATTAGGATAATTTAGATTAACCATCATTGGTATAATGGATGTTCTGAGAAACTTGATAGAACATATGAATAAATCTGATTTGAGGAAGTTTAAGGCTAAGATTAATCAGATTGTTGCTCAAGCTAGCTCCTCAAACGTGACCAAGATTATTGTCCATGAGATCAATGCTTCAAAAGATGTTATAACAGAAGAGTTAGCAGCACTTGGACAGATTTTGGATTTGGACTCATTGAAAAATATGAAAGAAAACAGTGATCATATTCAGAAGATAGTGAAGCTTTATTCGGAAGATCCTACTCAGGCTCAGAAAGAGATCAAAGAAAAGGTGGATAACTATTTCTCTAAAATTTATACCAAGAATGAGTTGAACCATCAGTTTAAAGTCATGGCTGAAAATTTGAGGCTTCCTCTAGTCACTCAAGCCTTTAAGGCTCAGGTATAGCAGTTGAAATATTTTACTCCTATTCTGGAGAGCTTCATGCAGAACAAAGATGATTTAGAGAAGGCCGTGAAATATGGTTGTGAAGTCATTCAAGTTTTTATCAATCTACTCAAACCCTATCTTCATGTGAAAGATAAGGAAATTGTTTTCCTACTGTTGAGCGTCTCAGTCCATCTGGTGTTTCTCCTGGTCAGTTATCAGTTTCTCAAGCTCTCTCTAATATTCGGCCAGTCATTCAGCAACCTCCTTCAACAAGATCTTCTAGTCTGCAACAAGTCACTTTATCACCCTCTCTGCTTCCAGCCAGAGCTGTCGTGCCACCTCTCTCCATCCAGCCAGATCAAACTTCCTCCAAGCCACCCTTTGGCCCATCCATTCCTCCATCTGCTAAAGGAAAATCTCCTCTGTATCCCAAGAAGTATCCATGCCTATCATTTTTAATAGGGTTTCTTTTATGTGTTTTCTTTTCTTGTACCATTTTCAGTGGTTATTTCAATGGAAATTTATTCTGTTTCCTCTATCTTTTCTCTTTTTATTGTTGATAATCCCAAAGGGAGAGAATAGGCATACAGTCAGACTATATGAAGTAAGGGGGAGAAATGATGACTACTTAAATGATGCCTACTTATATAAATGAATACATAGATAAAATACATTATATATAGAGGGGATCTCTCTATAATCTAATGCTATGTTGATATACTATTACTTTGTTTATGATTTAGTGCATTCTCTGATTATCTGTTTATCTTTGGTTATATATTTTGTTTACATAGGGGGAGCATACTGAATGTTACATCATTTCCTCTCTCTTTTTTTATGCCATAGATTTGTGATTATCAAAAAGGGGGAGATTGTTGAACCCTCTGTGAAATGTTTATTTTAATAATCACAAATCATTGTTATTTATATTTATAAGTAAATTAATAAACTATTCATTCTATTCTAAATTTGTTCATATATGTTTAATCATGTTTACATATGTTTATCTATGATTATTCATGTTTTTCTATTGACCTAGAAGTCTTCTGGTTTGAAGAGACACTTGGTGCATATTTCATGTTTTTGACTCACCGTTAGTTATTTTCATGAGTCACCGTTAGTTCGCACTGATGAAGAACAGTAGCACCGATGAAGAACAGTCGCACCGATGAAGAACGGTCGCACCGAATACAACAGTCGCACCGATGAAGAATGGTCGCACCGATGACAACAGTCACACCGATGAAGAACGGTCGCACAAATGAAGAACGGTTGCACCGATGACAACAGTCGCACCGATGAAGAACGGTCACACTGATGAAGAACAGTTGCACTGATGATAACGGCCGAAACCGATGCTGATCAAATGACCTACCGAAACCGATGCTGATCAAATGACCTACCGAAACCGATACTGATCAAATGACCTACCGAAACCAATGCTAATAAAATGACCTATAGAAATCGATGTTGATCAAATGACCTACCGAAACCGATGCTCATCAAATGACCTACCGAAATCGATGCTGATCAAATGACCTACCAAAACTGATGCTGATCAAATGGCCTACTGAAACTGATGCTGATCACATGACCTACCGATACCGATGAAAATTCAAAATGACTTACTGATCTCATGACTCACCGATAGTCATGAAAACTGTTTAAAATTTCTATTAACCCTTCTTAATTCCAATGGTCATATTTTCTTAGTTAAATGCACCTGCTATTAATTAATGTTGGTTGTTAGATTTCAGAAAACTGTACCCCATACCTGTAAAAAGGTAATCATTCTTTTTTTCAGATCTCAAAGAATAAAAAGGAAGATCTGCAGTAAAAAGAGCTAGTGGAAAACTCAAAGAAAAAAACACATGAAAGAAGATGCACGTGTATGAAGTCCCACAGAACATAAGAAGAAATTGAAGAATACCTGTAAAAATCAGAGAGCCTGAAGCAGATCCTTCACCTAGAACAAACACAAAGACGAGTAGTTGTGCCTTACTGAAAATCATATGCACAAGTCTAAATAGTTGTAGCTGAGAAGAACAACGATACTCTGTTTTGAGTCATCCTCACCAGAAAGGACCTGACTTCCATCTGTAACATCAAAACGAGTCTAGAGAATATCTGCAAAGACACAAAGCTTTCTAAACTCTATTATTTCCTCTGTTGTATCCCTTTTCCTAACCTTCTGAGCAGTGTGTGTGTACATCTATCTACTTTAGATACACATTGTCTCTTGATCTGAACTGGAGGATATTAAATCCTCACACAAAACTTTCTATACCTTCTTGTATCCCACTGTGAGTTGTGGAAGAGTTCATGTGTGACCTGGACAGCTTGAGAGTTGTTGCTTTTGTTTTTCCCACATAGAACTGTGGTAGAGGTATTAGGACCTGAAAAGTATCTGCACTGTTGTTTTCCCCGATCCATGGTGTGGATCAAATTTATATAAATTGTTTTAGAGGACTAAGTCGCGGCTTGAGACTGAACCTCTTGGTTATATCTACTATTCATATTAGAAAAAGATTAAATTATAATATATATATTTTGTATTTCACTTCTATTTACTTTGAAATAAAAATCTATTTTTAAGTTACTCTGATAGTTAAATTAGCAAGTGTTTGTAACTTTTGTAAATCAGTAGATTAGTTTCAAAAGATAATTTAATCCTCTAATTAAATTTACTGAGACCTAATCAATCTTTTGAGAATCCAATTGAACCTTTACATATTTACAAATTCACTATAGTTTAACTTGTTTTTAAAGTGGGGGATTTTAATAGAAATATTTTAACAGAAATTTTCAATTGGAAATCAATTCACCCCCTTCTTGAGTATCCACTCTGACCAACAGTAGGTATGTAAGCCTCCTCTAGAGCATCATTATTTGGATACCCCTGGAGGGATCTCCTATTGGGTGCCACAACACGGATAGTTGGTGTAGGTACAACATTCTCTATAGCACCTTATGGAATCATGGTCACATGATGATGATGATGATGATCAGAAAATATTTGATCCCTCCTAGGTATTTCATGAGTGATTTATTTTATCTTATGATTTTCCTCATCCACCTTCCTAAGGTAGGGAAGGTGTGCACTATTTTTCTCTAGGGATCGACTCCCAAAGTGGTTGAATGTGGCGAAAAGGGCCACTTCCACTCCTGTGGACTATCGTGGAAAATATAGATCATGGGAAATCATACTCTAAAAGATTTCTTAAGCTGATTCTAGAGTCATGATGGATCTTTTGATGTGGTATTCTGTTCCCAAGATATTCACCAATTGATACTGGAAGTGGTGTGTTTGTGACAATGCACATCGGGGCCTTTGGACCAAAGTAGCTTGTTTAGTAACCTTGTAATACATTGGAACATTAGATGATGTCATTTTAATTACAAGAAATCTTGAAATGTCATGAATAATAAACAATAAAATTTATTAGTGAAACATCATATATAAGATTACATGCTTGATCAATAACTTTCGCAGTTCAAGGATAAAGAGGCAGTCCCTTATTTTTTACACAAGGTTTAGTGTGGTTAAAAGAAACATGTTGGGTTTATTGTTTAAATGTACAATAAGAACAACATAAACTGGCCTAATGGCCACTGGTCAATCATCTAGATTTTCAGGCCCAATGACTCTTGGGGAATCACATTGGTCGACGGGATGGGAGGTCGGGCTCATCACACCCTTTTGTGGGTAATTATATCCTACATCGAGACTCTCTTATAGATTTAATATATGTTTGTGAAATCCTTTAGAGACCCTAATATTGGGATGGCCACCCCGATTTCAATGACTTGATTACAAACAAGTATCGATAGGAATAATGGCATGCATATCAGAGGTTATCTATTTCTATCTTATTTATTTATGATGCTTTAGGTTATGGACATGTTTTGTCACTACAGATTTTATTTTTGTCTAGGGAAGTAGTTAGAGTCTTGGAGATGGGATTGAACCTCTACGAGTTATCCTATGTATCTTTTGAAACAATAATCAAAACCCACATAGTTTTCTTGATATAGTTTAAAGTCATATGACTGGACTCATCCATGCAGTTTAACGTCATACGGTAAGGATGTGAATATTGGACTCAGACCTCAATAAGGAATCCTATGCATCCTATTTAGGATAGGAATCAAAGAATGCTTAGTTCTTATAACATGCATCTATGTTGTGATATATACAAAAATGGAGTCCCTAGGTAGAACTTATGCATATTATACTACCCTTGATTGCTTCTTCGGTGATATGTCCCCTTTGAGTTGATATGGGATGTAATAAGACTTATATCCCAATGGTGAAGATCCCATAGTGGGGTAATTCTCAAAAATATTTTAATACAATCATTTTTGGTCTCTAATCCCACGCGATCCATGCTCGGTGTGAGAAACAAGAGATAACAATAGATTGGATACATTTTATGGGAGAATATCCGTACTAGGATTACAAATTAAAGTTTCCCTTTTAAGGGCATTATTACTCATCTCATGGAGGATATGGTATGGAGTTTGGTCCTTTGTAAAGAATCCTACATATCCTGGTTATGGTGGGAATAAGAGTTCTCATAGTTCAGTTCATCCCCCAACTTACTAATGGGTTTGAGGTGCTTGAGGGCATGATTTGGGATTATAATTAAAATGATGCTCATGTATGAGTCCTCTTATCATTTTTTGATGTATGAGGAATAATGGAAGACCACTGGGAGAATTTAATCCCATAAGTCAAGAATACTTGGGATGGGATGGTATTTGCACTGAAGTGGATGCCAGTTGGAGCTCAGGCCTTAGGAAGGTGTCCTAAATATCCTGGTTATGGTGGGAATCATATTTCTCATAATTCATTTATCCCTTAACCCACTGATGGGATAAGGTGGATAATCACACTCATAGAAATTATTGTTATCCCTTAGGTTTTAGTAATGTTAAGGTCTAATTCCAGGATGGATTCCCTTTTGATTGGGGCTTACATGCTGAGGTTTCCTATTGATAAGGACATATTATATTATGTTAGTAATCAGGGATAATGTACTAAGGATCCCGACTAATTAGGACATATTATATTATTTTGGTAATCGGGGCTTACATGTTAAGTTTTATATTTGATGAGGAAATATTATATTATGTTATTAATTGGTGATTACACACTATGGTTTCCCACTGATGAGGGCATATTATATTATGTTGGAAATCAGGGCTTACGCACTAAGGCCTCCCCCTGATATACTCATTCTTTATCTTCGGACAGATTAAATAGAGGTTGTTATGACCATGATGGTTTATCCAAGAGTATGATATTGGTAGGGTCACATGAGTGTGTAACCCTAGATCATCAAGGAAAATTCCCTAAAAATAGTATGAAGTCAAAGGTTCTTAGTTAGGGTCCACATGTCATGAGTTCAAATGGGTCTACCGGACAAGGTTGACATGTCTTAAAATATTTGTATGACATGCCTTAAATATCTTCTATACATATCTTTATTGTCTTCCTGATATGTTGGGGTACCAATATAACATGGAAGACACATTAAATGTTGTCTTCATGATCAGTTATCATGCCTTGGATGTCTTTGCATGTGCGAAGAAGACATGTCCAAGATGCTTTTCATAAACAAAGCAGATGTGTTAGGGGTCTTGAGCATCATATTTCTTTGCCTGAGTGAAGCAAACATGTCAAAGGGTTTCCATAATCAAAGAAGACATGTCTGGGGTCCTGTGCATGATTGAAGTAAACACAACCATTCATTGTTACAAGATTGTCCTAGTTTTCTTTTGGACTATCACCTGTCCATGCTGACATGTCTATGTAAAATCGCATGATCAGGCCAACACATCAAGGACTCATTCACATGATCAAAGTGTGTTGTCTAGGATGGATTCACATGACCAAGGTGGACAACTCAGAGGTTCTTCTCATGATTGATATGACTTTTTCTTAGGCTTGACATGAGACAGTGCATACATGTCAAGGGGTTGTCTCCGGGTCAACTTTGTTTGTCCTTGGGTCATCGTATGACAATGGTGACATGTCAATGGGATGCTGAGAGATCAATCTAGCTCATCTATGGAATTTCTTATGATCAAAGTAAAATGTCTGAAGCTGTATAATGACATCGCAAGTCCCATGAGGACTCTTATGACCATGTGTCCTTGAAACCATTCATGTTTTGGGGTTGATCGTTCCATGATTCACTATTTTATTTTCAACCTTACACCACTATGTTAAACTTGTTTTGTATTGAAAATTGTAAAAATAATAACAAATTGAACCTCATGTTTGATTCCATTATTTTTTATCACTATTAAAATTGGAAATGTTACTTGTTCTTATGTTTTCAATGTAGTAAGAGATGATTTGGGGGGCCATAATGAGGTGGAAGAAAAATGGTCCAAAATTGCATGGATCCATGAAGACATGTCAACTGTTGTACCTATTTAGAAAATTATTTGATTCCAAATGGGAAAATATTTTGTAGTAGGATCCAAAATTTAATTTTCTACAACTATTATGAAGGAACCCAAGCCCAATTCTGCCATCAAGGGGACCAACTGACCTGATCTATCCAGAACACCGAATTTGTGAGAAGTCAAAAGTGGTGTTATGTAATCTGTCCATATCTTCGGATCCAATTTTCCAATTTATTCAAAAATTTCAGTGGAGATATTCAGGAAATGGGGTTATAAATATATAGTGTTTTCAAAAGGGAAATTCGATTGTCTAATGGTCGAAACACATGGTACAAGTAGTTTGAAAAAATTTGTGTGCCCAAAACCGCCTTCCAATTTTCCTATAAAATGGAACCTTGGGCTCCCCATTTGTGAGTTTGACCAGGAGGAAAGGTGATGCCATTTTGAAGTCCCAAAGGTGTCTCTCCATCATCCCTAGAATTTCTAGAGGCTATGGGAAGTTCTAATTCAACATCTTCTTCTTCCCCCCCTCCCATGGATTTCCAAACCCCTTGTGATCACCCGGGGAGAAACGTGATCTAATCCCAAGCCTCTTATTTGTATTATTTTGAATGATTTTTTTTAATTTTAGGTTGTATGTTATTTTTCATCCTATATTTTTATTTAATTGAGTTATATGCTAGTATTTTATACTCAAACTCAAATGATTGTGTTTGGGGGTATCCTTTCATGTGATGATTCACACATCGTTCATCCCTTTTTCCTCCCTCATTCAATTGCGGTGTTTGTGTGGTTCATATTGGTCAATTGAACTCACATAATAACTATAAAGTCTATGTACATTTATGTCATGGTATCACAATGAAATAACATATAACCCTGGATATCACATCAAGTTCTTTGTGTGTTTCCTTGGTGAGTTTCAGTTATGAAGTCGAACACAAATCACCCAATCATCGGCAGTGTCTGGTGAATCATTATGTGTCTTCGACAGAACCCTAGGTTTTATTCTTGTATAAACATAGTAACATTATGTTAATAGGTGTTACAAACCATTTATTAAAATATATATACCCTTTATCTTGAAATGATGAAGGATTAGCATCACGATACTCCCCTAGTTTGATCATGTTTAATTAATCTTGTTCATTTCTACTTTGTGTTATCGCTTTAGTTTTTCTATTGTAATATTTAATCATAAAACCCCAAGTTTTATTAAATTAAATTCCTCTTATGTTTTCATAATCAAAATCCTTTTTTCAATTAATGGTCTAAGGCTCCATCAAGAGACGACCTAGGGTTGCTGCTATACTGCAGAAATTCTAGTAAAAACTAAACAACTAATTTAACGTGCTCGACAACACGATCAAATTTTGGCACCATTAATGGGGATCCAAGATCTTTTTTTTCTTTATTTATTTTAATTTTTGTATTTTACTTCTTAATTAGTACTCATTTCAATACCTCACCCCATTTGATTGTTTTTATTTTGTTTTTATTTTCTATTTTTTGTTTGTTTTTGTGTGTTCTTCATCTCTCTCTCTCTCTCTTTCTTTTTCTTCTCCATCTCTATATATAATTTTGTAGTATAACATTATCTTTTATTTCATCCTTTCATTTCTTAATTATTTTTTTATTTCATTCATATTCCATAAAAAAATTAAAATAAAAAAAACAATCAATCAATCAATCAAACTGGACATCATTGTTGCATGACAAGATCTGGTAAAGAAACACTATTTGAATGTGACCCTGAAATTGAAAAAACACTCCATTAAAAAATAAAGTCATCTAGATAAAGCCAATAAATTAACACTGAGGAACCCCTTGGGGAACCTCAAGTTTCTATAAACCAATCAAAATATGAACCCAATCAAATCCAAGAGAACATGGCTGAAAATAATCGAACCTTAAAAGAACTGACCACCCTAAATGTTGAGTACCAACCTACATACATCCAATATATAAGGAAGAATCCAACTTTTATATGAGATCAGGACTCATCCACCTTCTTCTAGAATTCTATGGTCTTCTCGGTGACGACTCTCATAAACACCTTAAAGAGTTTTACATAGTGTGCTCCACTATAAAACCCCAAAATGTCTCTGAGGACTTAATTAAGTTTAGGATCTTCCCTTTCTCCTTTGATGGTGTAGAAAAATTTTGGATATACTATTTTCCTACCATGATTGGGGGTTGTAATGACCTGAAAAAACTCTTTTTATAGAATTTCTTCCCTTTCTCCTGAACTGCTTCAATTAGGAAAAAAATTTGTGGCATTAGGAAATCACAAGGAGAGACCCTTCATGAATACTAGGAGAGATTAAAAAGACTTTTCTCAAGTTGCCCCACCACCAAATTAGTGAACAGCTATTAATACAATACTTCTATGAGGTACTTGTCCCCATGGATCGTGGAATGATAGATGTTGTAGCTGGTGGTGCCCTTGTTGATAAAAATCCTTCTGCTGCCCATGACTTAATAGCCCACATGGATCAAAATGCACAACAATTTGGTAAATGAACAATTTCACCAACCCAAGGAGTTCCTGAGTTAAGTAATTTTGCCCTAGAACAAAAGGTATATAATAAACTTGATGTGATGCATACCCTTCTAAGGCTATTATCTCAAGCACAAGTTAACTCACACTCTACTTCTATTCCATTACATTGTGGTATTTATTCTGATAACACTCATTTTTATGGCTAGTTCCCACAACATCAAGATTAATATGTGTATTGTGTAGAAGTATTCCTAGGGTGTCCATTCCAATAAGAACCTCCCTTCAATTAGGAACAATTCAGGCCAAATCCCAACCATGGGTGGCAAGCACAACCCCAGTACCAACAAGGAGGAAACTCAAGATACCCCATGCAGAATTGGTATCCACAATGCCAAGGTATGCAACCTACATATCATTAAACTTCTTAAAACAATCGTCCTTCTCCTCCCAAATCTAAATCAAGCCTCTAGGATATGGTGAAAAAAATGGAAACCCAGAACCTCCAGTTCCAACAGACCACAAAATCAACAATTCAAGACCTACAAACTCAAGTGGGAAAACTGACGAACACCATCAGTGAGCTTAAGATGCATGGTTCTGCAAAACTACCATCCCAACCCATTTCCAATATGAAGGGGAAAGGTAATTTATGTGAAATTACACTTTTTAGTGGTAAAGAAGTTACTCCTTCTACTAATTCTACACAACAGGTATGTCCCCCTCTTCAAAACACTCTTTCTCTGTCCATAAAAGATTCCAATGAAGAAAAAATAATAAAAAGGGCAATCAAATTATCATTGATGATTCAAATGAACAATCCATTCCTCTTCCTTTCCCCCAAATACTCTCTAAATCTAAAAAAATTATAATAATGAGATTGATAATTAAATAATGGATACATTTAAAAAATTTCAATTTAATATTCCTTTGTTGGATGCAGCTAAGAAAATTCCACATTATGCCAAATTTCTTAAAGAACATTGCACCCATAGACGAAGGCTGAAGGGGAATGAGAGAGTCAACTTGAGAAGGAATATCTTGGCCTTGATTCAACGAGTAATGCCAGCCAAATGCATGGATCCAGGCATATTCACGATATCATGGACCATAGGGAAGACCATATTTTCTGATTTTATGCTATATTCAGGCGCTTCCATTAATGTAATGCCTCAATCCGTGTATACATATCTATAGGTTGGAGAACTTCAACCAACAGGTATTATTTTTAAACTTTCCAACCTGTGTACTATGCATCCAACAGGAGTGATTGAGGATGTCCTTGTAAGAGTGAAGAATCTCATCTTCCCTGCTGATTTCTATATTCTTAAGATTAATGATACCCAAACCCAAGGACATACCTCTCTCATACTTGGGAGTCCATTATTCAAAACAACAAAGACGGTCATTAACGTTCACAATGGTATGTTGTCCATGGATTTCAGAGGAGAAAAGGTAAGTTTTAACATCCTTGAGGCTATGAAACACCCCATTGAGGAGCAGTCCACTCTTCCTGTCTATTCGATGGAAGTGACTTCAAATGATGGACACACACTCAATTCTCTCCTCAACCCATACTATGATTCATTTTCCTCTTCTTCACCCTTGGATGATTTGAGTTTTGATTCATTTTTTGAGTGTTCTGCGGGTTCTGAAAAGTGTAAATTTTGTTCCTTAATTGATGAGTGTGTTCATTTTGAGGTACCTATGACCATAGATGATTATACAAATCTCATTTCAATAGATTCTATATCTTTAGAGAATAAACATGAGCAGATAGACAGTTTAATGGACCTCACTCCCATTAAATCCCCTCCCTCATTCCAGAAACCCCTAGACATGGAATTAAAACCACTTACATATAATTTAAAATATATTTATCTTGAGGTTATTGACCAATTTCCTATCATTATTGCCAACAACCTCTCTCAACAGCATGAATCAAAACTAATCAACCTTTTGAGAGTGTAAAAAGGCAATATGATGTACATTGGATTATATTACTGGAATTATCCCATCTATATGTATGTACTATATACTTTAGGATGATGATACTAAGCCCGTGAGATAATCTCAATACCAGTTGAATCCCACTCTCCTTCAAGTGGTAAAATTGGATGTAAGTAAATTACTTATTGTGGGTATCATTTATCCTATTTTTGATAGTAAATGTGTTTTCCCAGTACAAATTGTGCCTAAAAAATAGGAATAACACTCTTGTCAAATTAAATGAATGAATTGGTTCCAAAAAGTGTGAAAAATAGTTGGCGAGTCTGTATTGACTATCGTTGATTGAATCCAGACACGCGGAAGGACCACTTTTATCTACCTTTCATTGACCAAATGATAGAAATATTAGTTGGTAAGTCACATTATTGTTTCCCTGATGGCTATTTGGGTTATGTTCAAATCCATATAGCCCCTGAGGATCAAGATAAGACAGCATTGACCTGTCCATTTGGCACGTTTTCATATAGAAGGATGTCTTTTGGTCTATGTAATGCTCCTGGTACTTTTCAGCGATGTATGTTGAGTATTTTTTGAGTATTTAGAGAATTTCATGGAAGTTTTAATGGATTATTTCATGGTTTATGGAACTTTCTTTGATGACTATTTGAATCACCTAGGTTTTATCCTCCGTCGTTTCATAGAAAAATATCATGTATTAAATTACGATAAATTCTATTTCATGGTTGGATAGGGGATAGTTATTGGTAATGTTATTTCAAAAGAGTTAATTCAAGTGGATAAATCAAAATTGAATTAATTTCACCACTTACATATCCAAAATGTTTTTGTGAGGTGTGATCTTTCTTGGGTCATGCTAGTTTTTAATGCCGATTCATTAAAGACTTCAGTAATATCGCACTTCCCTAGTCCTGGTTATTACAAAAGGATTATGACTTTTTGTTTGATAAAAATTATGAGGACGCTTTCAATACGCTAAAAGGAGTCTCACATCACCTTCTTTTATCCAACCACCAATGTGGGATCTCCCCTTTGAGCTTATGTGTGATGTCTCTAACATTGCATTTGGGGAAGTTTTATCACAAAGGGTTGGGAAAGCTCCTCATGTCATTGCATATGGATCTCGTACCCTTGACCCTACCATGGAAAACTACACAACCACTGAAAAAGAACTTCTTTCTATAGTGTTTTCATTGTAAAAATTTCATTCATATCTTATCAGGTCAAAAATCAATGTCTTTTTTGATCATGTTTCCCTTCGTTTCCTCATAAAGAAACCTGAAGCTAAGCCCCGCCTCATTCGGTGGATGCTACTCCTCTAGGAGTTTAACCTTGATATTAGAGATAAAAGAGGAGTGGAAATGTGGTAGCTGACCAAATTAGTAGGATTTCCCCACTATTGGACAATCATGTTGACTCACCCCTCCCCATTGGATAATTCTTCCCTCAGGATAACCTTTGTGATATTGTGGACCTTACACCATGGTATGCAGAAATTGTGAATTTTCAAGCAACATCTAGGGTTCCCACTAATTTCAGCCATTTACAATCCCAGATACTTAATCATGATTCTATTTGGTATATTTAGGATGAACCATATTTTTTGAGAATTTTTGGTGACCAAGTAGATCATCGGTGTGCCCCTGACCATGATTTCACCTCTGTTTTGACTTCTGCCACACCTTGGTTTGTGGGGGATACTTTGGATCTCAACGTACAGCTTGAAACGTCCATGACTCAGGACATTATTGGCCAACATTGTATAGGGATTCCAATATATTTTTCAAGCCATGTAGTTGTTGTCAATTCATAGAGAATATCTCTAAGAGGAATGAAATTCCCCAACAACCCATGTTATTTTGTGAAATTTTTGATGCATGGGGCATTGAATTCATGGGGCCTTTTCCAAATTCATTTGGATTTTTGTACATATTATTGGTTGCTGACTATGTATCTAAATGGTTGGAAGCAAAGGCCGCTAGGACCGATGACTCTCGAGTGGATATTGATTTTTTAAGGTCTCAGATTTTTAGTAGATTTGGTTTATCGAGATTCATCATTAGTGATCTGGGTTCACATTTTTGCAATCACAACATGAAAATTTTGCTTTGTAAGTATGGGGTTGATTATAAAGTCTCCACTTCATATCACCCCCAAATTAACGGACAAGTAGAAATCTCAAATCAGGAAGTTAAATGAATCTTGTAAAAAATGGTACAACCCAATAGGAAAGATTGGACTTTGCGCTTGGGTGATGCACTTTGGGCGTACCATATAGATTTTAAAACCCCAATCGGTATGTCACTATACAGGTTTGTATTTGGAAAGGCTTTTCACCTACCAATGGAGGTAGAACACTATGCATATTGGGATGTTAAACAATGTAATATTAATCTTTCATATGCAGGTGAGCATATAAAGAAACATATTCAAGAGTTGGAAGAAATTTGACATGATTCATATGAGAACTTTAAGATCTATAAAGAGAATACAAAGGCTATCCATGATAGCATGATTCATCAGTCGAAGTTCCATATTGGTGAGAAGGTCCTCATGTACAATTCCAGTCTAATTCTCCACCAAGGTAAGATTCATTCCCAATGGCTCGGTCCTTATACTGTTACTGATGTTTACCCTTTTGGTGCTATACAGGTTTTTCATGAGAAGAGTGGACAGTGGATTACTATCAATGGACATAGGCACAAACACTTCTATGAGGATTTTACAAAGAATCTCATGGAGGAAATCCAACTTATAGATACCATAAATGACACCACTTAGCATGTTTTCCCTTCTCCCTAATTTTATTTATTTTCTATTTATTTAAAATACTTTCATTGAGGACAATGTAACTTTTAGGTGTGTGGGAGGGTGACATGTCATAGTTAGGAATAAACAAAACATAAAAAAATAATTAAAAAAATAAAAATGTGTTTTCATTTTTGATTTCTTTATTTTGTGTTTTTGGATAAAAATGGATCTTAAAAAGAATATCCAAAATCATTTTTCATGCTTGAGTCGATTATGTAGAAAATTACTTTATTTTTTGAAAAATGTTTTTCAAATAAATATTTATATAGAATCTTTTTCTATAATTTTTATTTTCAAATCATTCTTAGGTGTTCAATGGATTTTTGAAACTCATTCCTCATTATAACTAACCAATATTTTCATCCATTACCCGAGAGATTTTCTAAGCCCTTTATTGCATATTCTTCCATTTAATCACTTTATTGAGAGTCTCATGTCATGTAGAGAAACTATAACTTTCATTGATTGTGTTTGAAGCCATATAATTCAATTATTCTACATTCATGATAGAGGCAATTGTTCATTGAAAACACCTTTATACAATTAACCTTTATTTTTTCCACCTTGAAATTTTATCCTTCTTAAGACTTAGAGACCATGAAATGCTTTTTAGATAGCCACATTACAAGCTAATATATCCCTAACTATCCATATATTGTGTATATTCTTATTTTATTTTTAGCAAGTGTTGGAGAGAGGGTGTTTCCATGGGAATTCTATGGAGAGAATCATTGTTATGGGTTGATATAAAGGGTGCCTACATTTTCCTTGGCCAATGGGTTCACAAACCATATTACATAATTGTTTTACATGTGTTTACCTCTTTATCTAAAAAAACTATACATTAAAAAAAATAGAACAAATGAAAAGAATAGAGAAAAGAGGATTTTTACTCATTATTATTCAATGCTTGGTTGTGACCCACAAAAATGGACAATAGGGAGAGTTAGTTGGAGGTGATATACTTTGTGATGGATTGAGTGTGTACATTCATTGTGAACAATTTCTGAATTTTGACATGTTTTTTATATAAGAGATTAAACACTCCTCTTCTAACTTATATTTTTAAACATTAAATCCTACCAGCCCTTCAACCTCGGGACAACCTGTTTGAAGTCCTCTTGACTAGCGCACTAGTTTCTACCAGTAGATAAATGAGAATCTTGGAAAGCATATGGTAATATCACATGAACTCTGGGAAAATTGCATAAATCCAATTTCATATGTTCCTTAAGTAAAGAGGTAAAAATTTTAAGTGAGGTAGGTTGTGACATGTTTCATGGATAAACAAATGAAGTTGAACAAATTTGAATGTGAGAAAAGAAAAATAATAGGAAAATTGATTCCATAAATGAGACATGATAAATTTCATTTTAAAATAATCTTGGATGTTTTCACACCTTTTATTTAGTAATGAGACATGATTACGATATTATACTTTTCCCACGAGTGCAAATGTTTATGTCGGGGGGTGTGATCATACCACGATTCATTGTTTCATTTCCACCCTTACACCATTGTGCTAAACTTGTTTTGTATTGAAAATTATAAAAATAATAACAAATTTAACTTCATGTTTGATTCCATTATTTTGTTTTTTATCACTATTAAAATGGGAAATAGTGGAAGAAAAATGGGACAAAATTGCATGGATCCATGAAGAATTGTCCACTGTTGTGCCTGTTTAGAAAATTTCATGAATCCAAATGGAATCATATTTTCTTTTCTGGTCCAAAATTTAATGGTATACAACTCTTATAAAGGAACTCAGTCCAAATTCTACCATCATGGGCCCCAACCGACCTGATATGTCTAGAACACTGAATTTGTGAGAAGTCAAAAGTGGTGTTCTGTAATCTGTCCATATCTCCAGAATCACTTGTCCAATTGATGCCAAAATTTCAGTGGAGATATTTTGGAAGTGGGGATACAAAATTCCATTTTTTTAAAAAGGAAAATTTGATTTTCTAATGGACAAAATGCGTGGTACAATTGGTTTGAATAAATCTGTGTGCCCAAAACCACCTTCCAATTTTTCTATAAAATGGCATCTTGGGATCCCCATTTGGGAGTTTGGCCAGGAGGAAAGGTTCAACCATTTTGGAGTCCAAAAGGTGTCTCCCCATTATCCCTATAAGTTACGGATGCTATGGGAAGTGCTACTTCAATATCTTCTTCTTCTTCCCCTTCTATTGATTTCTAAACCCCTTGTGATCACTCGGGGAGGAACGTGGTGTAATCTCAAGCATCATATTTGTATTATTTTGAATGATTTTTTTAATTCAAGGTTTTATGTTATTTTTATTCATCCTCTATTTATATTTAATTGAGTTATATACTGGTATTTTATACTTAAACTCAAATGATCATGTTTGGGGGTACCCATTCATCTGATGTTTCACACATTGTCCATCCCTTTTCTCTCCTCATTCAATTGCGGTGTTTGTGTGGTTCATATTGATCAATTGAACTCAAATAAGCACTTTCAAGGCCATGTAAATTTATTTCATGGTATTAAAAGGAAATAACATACAAACCTAGACAACACAACAAGTTCTTAGTGTGTTTCATTGGTGTGTTTTGGTTATGAAGTCGAACACAAATCACCCAATCATCGGCGGTGCCCGGTGAATCAATGTGTGTTCTTGACTGATCCCTGGGAGTTATCCTAATAGAAACATGGTAACATTATGGTAATAGGTGTTATAAACTAGGGATTAAAAGATCAATTCTCTTTATCTTGAAGTGATGAAGGATGAGCATCACGATACTCCCCTTAGTTGATCACATTTAATTCATCTTGTTCATTTCTACTTTGTTTTATCACTTTAGTTTTTCTGTTGTAATCATTAATCATCAAACCCCGAGTTTTATTAAATTCCATTCCCCTTCTAACTTCATAATCAAAACCCTCTTTTTTAGTTATTGATCTAAGGCTTCGTCGAGAGACCCTAGTGTTTTTTCTATACTGTAGAAATTCTAGTAAAACTAATGTAATTTGATGCACTCGACAATGCAATCAGGGGTCTTATGGGTGTGTTTAAGGTCTCGAATTTGGTTAACTGCTGCAAGTGAATTCCCAAAGGTTTATTACCTAAGTATATATAGACAATTATTTTCCTAGGAAGAGGAGTGCATGGCTACTGGAAGGGTGTTCCCATGAGTTCTTCAATGATTCAAGGCCATATATTTTCTAGAGTATGTCTACATGAGTAATTGCCTGAATCTACATCATTCATGTGATTCACATGACCCTAAAGGGGTCTTTTGAGGGGTTCTGTGATCATGAGTTGATCTATTTATTGATATTGTATACACTGGTGAGAGTGAATACTTCATTAAGAGGATGCATGACATGTGGGTCGCACATTTTCATTGTCTTCCATGCATGGAGAAGGTATTCATGAAACCAAGCAATGAATCATCATGAGATCAAGGGTGATTCTCCTTAGCTCAGTATAAAAAGTAAGTGTTGTCCCAAACTTCACCTATTTACTACATGGAAGGGGTCACAAGCTCACCATGAAAACACTTGATCCATAAGGGATCGCATGGGGGAAAATCTGTAGAGGTGTATTTGGGATGCTCGCTGGTGTCGTATACACAGACAAGGGTTCTCGGTTGAGAACTATCTACCCACCATAAGTCATGGGGTCCGCACCCTTAGTATTTTCTCTACCTAACCAAGGACTCATGAGTCATTTCTTATTGAAGATATGGATTCTAAGGCTATGTTTGAGCATCGCGGGACTGAGGGTTCGCACATGTCTACTATTGTTTGGTTGCATGGGCAGGGACCTATGACACCGCGTGACTGAGGGTATACGTGTTCAATATTGTAAACTTGGGGACACCTTTATGGTCATCACCTGATCAAAGGAGACTGACCGAGGAATTCTTGCGTGATAGGGTCATCAGAACCTCAACAACCCATCAATGATTGCATGACCTCCATGGTGTATTGTCATGAACTCTCCAACTGGGGCAGTCACATCTAGAGTCATTTGCCAATACTGAGAGACAATGTGGCTCTTGGCATCATCAGATCGAAGGTGGGACTGTAAGCATGATCGAACGTCATGTTTGGTGAAATTTTGAACCTTTCTGGTGTCAAAAAATAACCAAGCGTCACATGACATTCAGTTCATCATGTGATTGCATAATCTTCAAAAGATCATGCGGCAGGCTCTCACGATCACCTGAGGAGTTCTCTAAGGATGGTCTTCAGCGTGTTATGTTCCACCTTCCTTCTTTTTTGGAGCACTCTTGGAACCACTTGTGTGTGTTTTCCATGATGGGAGCAGGGTTTTTATTGGTGAGGGGAGGCCAAGTTTCATGCCCCTCTTCACAGGGAGGATTTCACATTCACCAATGAGGCGATGGAGCCTTTACCAAATCGACATCACATGGCCATGACCGGCTTTGCATGAACCTAGTTGTGTGATCTTCATTAAAGATGTTGCATGATCAGATAAATCCTCGTTAATTCAGATGAAAAATACACCAAATGCAGCAGGTATTTTGTTCATAAATTTCTTGAGATGTATTTAGTAATTTTCCTCACTTCCATCACATGATAAAAGTATGATCATGTGATGGATTCAAGTGTTGACAGGAGATCTCAGAAAAGGTGACTGGATTTTGGGATAGGATCTCACAGCGGCTTCTTCTGGTTGTCTCGAACTCACTCAGATATCATTGAAGTATTGAAGATGGCAGTGATGTGGATCACCGAGTGATCATGTGAGCGATGTCTTTGCGTTTCTATTTTAAACTAGTGGTGCGGGAGGTTGAAGAAGAGGTTTCACGGGAAAATTTTCCGATATAAAGTAAAATAAAAAACAAATTCCAGTTATAAGGTTGGGATAAAACATATTCCCAAACTGCTGTTGTGTCCGAAACTTTTTAAGAAGGCTCTAGATAGAAAACACCTTCTTTAAAGGAATAAATAAGAAGGCGCCTATGGATAATGCGCCTTCTTTAGAATTTTTTTAAGAAGGCGCCTACTCAAAAGGCCCCTTCTTAAAAAATACATTTAATAAGGTGCCTTTTCAAAAGGTGTCCACCCTTGTATTTTTTTCAAAAAAATGTTTTTCTATATGTTTTTCTTTGTTTTTTTATATATAATGCGATGGATTATCTAAATAATAATAAAAATTTGACTATTAGTAATTTCTTATATTAAATTTAAATAATGTAATAAATAATATATATAATTTGAAAGGAATCCACCCTTATATAATTTGATATTTCTTGTTTTTTTATATATAATATGATGGATTATGTACCTAATAATAAAAAATATGACTATTAATAATTTTTGATGGCAAATATAAATAATGAAATAAATAATATATTTTTTTGATATCTAAATAAATTGTAATAATTAATAATCTAATCAATCTTACTTATTTTATTATTAATTTAGTTAATCATAATATTATTATTAAATATAAAAATATATAAAAATAAAAAATAATAAAAATATTATTATTAAATATAAAAAAAAGAAATTTGTTATTTATTAAAATAATTAATATTAAATCTTAATATTATTAATATGAATATGAATATTACCTTTAATATTAATATTATATAAAAACATTATTAATATTAAAATTAAAATTAATTATTATTAGTATTATCAATATTATTATTAATACTATTAATTTTTTTTAATATTATTATATTATTAATATTAAATTATTATTAATAATATTATATATTATATATAATATTTATTATTATTATTATTACATTATTATTATTATCATTATTATATTATTATTATTATATATTATATTAATATTTATTAACATTAATATATTATTATTATTTTATTATTAGTATTATTATATTATTATTAATAATATTTATTAATATTATAATATTGTTAATATTAATTATATTTCTATATAATATTAATATTAATTATTATTAGAATTATTAATATTATTATTAATATTATTATATTATTAATATTAACAATATTTCTATATAATAATAATATTATTATTATTATTATTAAGATTTAATATTAATTATCTGTATAAATAACAAATTCAATTTTTTGTATTTAATAATAATATTTTTATTATTTTCTATTTTTATGTCTTTATATTTAATAATATTATTATGATTAACTAAATTAATAATAAAATAATTAATATTTATTAGATTATTAATTATTACAATTTGTTTATATATCAAAAAATATATATTATTTATTTCATTATTTATATTTTCTATTAGAAATTATTAATAGTCATATTTTTTTATTAGTTACATAATCTATCATATTATATATAAAAAAAGAAATATCAATTTATATAAGGGTGGACGCCTTTCAAATTATATATATTATTTATTTCATTGTTTTTTTTAATATGGGAAATTATTAATAGTCATATTTTTATTATTATTTAGATAATCCATCACATTATATATAAACAAAACAAATAAATACATATAAAAAAAATCTTTTTTTTGAAAAAAATACAATGTTGAACGCCTTTTGAAAAGGCACCTTGTTAAATGTATTTTTTAAGAAGGCGCCTTTTGAGTAGGAACCTTCTTAAAAAAATTCTAATGAAGGCGCTTTATCCGTAGGCACCGTCTTATTTATTCCTTTAAAGAATGTGCTTTTCTGTCTAGAGCCTTCATTAAAAGTTTTTCACAGAAGGCACCTTCTCAAGAGGTGCTCTTCCTTCTACAAGACTGCCCCCACACACAATGGTATTTTGGGAAAATGTTTCATTCCAACCTTATAACGGGAATTTGTTTTTTATTTTACTTTATATCAGAAAATTTTCCAGGTTTCACGCAGCGTGGGACCGATTGATTTAAAAATTATGTAGCCATGGGATCGGCTCAAAATTTGAACTCGCGGTCTATAAGACTGAAGCAGAAGGTTGGGATTAGTAGAAGGAATGATCGGATGGTCCAGATCATAGAGAGGCATGATCAAACGGTCAAGATTTTATTACCGTGGAAAACCCCCATCCAACATTGAAATGTCACTATGCCTTCTCTCTAGTATATAACCCATGGTGTGGTTGTTGCATCATTGAGTTGGCAATGGGGTCAGCATCCATACCACACTCATCACTTCCACCTAGGCTTCGACCCACTAATTTTCTAGCTCGGGCTATGCACACCTGGGGCATCATGAACTACGGGCCCTATACATTGGCCCACCCTCTTGTTGTGGGCACTATGCTCCTTTCACTGTCCACTGGCTAGCCCAAGATGACTCCCACAGGGTGTCTTCGACTCTAGTCCCACATGGGCCTGTGGTTGAGTTGACCCTGCTAGCTAGTGGATGCTTTAATTTTTGGTTAAGATAGTACTCACCACCAAGAATAAAATTTTATTTTGAGTTTCCTAAATGTTATCTCCTTTATATCTAGAATCCCAAGATCATTCTTTAGTGGTGCCATGTAAGCTACATTTTTATTGTCAAGTAGTTCCTTAAACATATGAAATATTCAACAAAAAAGTGTAAGATGCACAATTATGGGTGCAAATAGTTCTAATTGGTTGATCTTAAAAAAATCAAGTAGAGGGGTGGTTTATTGATTACTAAATATGTGAGGAAAGAATGATGAACTGATTTGGATATTTGGGTAATGTCAATACCAAATTTGGTATTTCTTGATTAATTTAAGGAAGGCCCGTTCAAATTTCCACACTTTGATAAATTTAAATCAATGGTAAATAAGAGAAAGGATTGTTACTCCATTCACTGAATTATTTTTAATAAAAATTTAATGTTAATTTTAAAAACCATGATAGAATTTAAAAAGTGGAAAAACCTAACCTTAATCCAAACACTTCTCTGTCATCTAATTTTAACAAACTCCAAATTCTCTTACTTTCTAATATTGTACTTTTATTTAATTTTTCACAACTGAAAAATAGATTGAAACACTAATCTCTAGAGATGAATTTTTGTTACCACTAATATTACGCCCCTAGGGGAAAACGAATTTCTTTTCCCACACCCAACAATTGGTGTGAGAAAAAATGGCACCACTATTAATCTGACCTTAAAATTTGCATGACTAGGACCTCCAAAGAGAAACTACTTGATTTCAACCCTAAGATTGAAATAACACTGTTAACTAGTATTATGAGTCTTAATCTTAAAAAAATTGAATAAATCAATTTTTATGACTCAAGTATTCATTCTAAATCACCAATCATGGCAATAAATCCACAACAGACCTTGAGGGGCCTTTGTACCCCATAATTTTCCAACCAAAAAAATGTTTTAACTATGAATTAACAACAAAATGATTTTGAGTTATGATTTAACATGATTTATGTACCACCTAAATTTCATGGCCTTATAGGTGAAGACCCCAATCAACACATTCAAGAGTTTTGGATTTTTTGTTCAAGTTTCAAGACATGACAAGTAGTTGAGGAGCAATTCAAGTGGAGGGAAATCCCCTTTTCACTTGAGGTATCACCAAAGGAGTTGTTGTATAGATTACAACCGAGAGTGATCCATGACTGGGATGATATCCAAAAAATCTTCATGTAGAGGTTCTCACCAACCTCCCGGAGCATAGAAATTAGAAATGAGATATACATCATTCCAAACATTATTGGTGAAACACTTTACGAATACTTGGAATGTTTCAAGAAGCTTTGTGCAAGTTGTCCAAATAAAATTGTGTAAGACCGCAACTTCTTGGTCTTCTTCTACCAAGGATTTCTAGATAAAAAATAGGAGCCTTTTGTATATAACCTATGGGAGATATTTCATTGAAAAATCACCAATAGAATCCCTAAATATCATTTAGAATATATCTTAGAACACATAACAATTAGAAACCATAGGCATTGGTATAAGAGGCATTCAGGAGGTAAGAACCTCTCACTCATCACCTATCCTTGAAACTAAATTTTAAGAAGTAACAAGTATGGTGAGATAGATGGTTGTAAATAATGTGAATGAGAAACCATTTCCACTATATGTATGTGGATTAAGTTCATCACCAATCATTACACTGATCAATGTGCTGATATATAGGGTATGGAAATTTGTATAATTTCATTCCAGTAAAGGAAATTTCCACAGAATCAAAAATGGAGAGAAGGGAAAGCCCAACAAGGATTTGTAGGTCAACAAAACAAATCTATACACCCTTTTTCTAATCAACCACATTTCTAGTAGCAATATCAAACTCATCACCATTCCAAAAAACTTACAAATATCCCTTCCAGTAGTAATAAGCCTTTTAACCACCACACTTCTAATGGAATACTTTTGAGCATCCATCAACCAGTGCACCGTTGGATGAGAACCAAAATCTACAGTCTGAGGCTAGTGAGTTGAAAGAAAATTTCAAAGATTTATCTAGCCAGTTAAGAACTATTTTGGTTATTCTAACCAAGAGTCCAGGTAATCTTCCATCCTAGAAAGTTCCAAATCCAAAAGAAAATGTTAGTGAAATTACAACATGAAGAGGGAAAGAGCTTCCACCACCTAAACCAAGTAAGTTGGATGATTCTAAAAAAACACTTAAAGATCAACGCATACACTCAAAAGAGAAGATATAAAAAAGGAACAAAGGCAAAAAATTGAGAAAAAAGACAACAAGGTACTATTCCCTTCTATGTTAACTCAATCAACAAAGGGTTAATAAGAGAAACTTCAAAGAGAGATCTAGAAAACATTCTAAAAAGTTGAAATCAACATTCCTTTGCTAGTGTAAATCCAAAAAATCAGAAAATATAAAACATTTCTCAAATAAATACACACCAAATGAATGAAGTGGGATGGGGATGAAAGAATCATATTTGGTAGAAGTGTCTCATCTATGATCACACCACTATTTCCCAAAAAATGTTAATATCCCGGGATATTTTTTATTCCCCACATTATGGGTTATTTTAAATTTTATAATTCTTTATGTGATCTTGGTGCATCTATTAATGTAATGTATAACTCTATATTTACATATTTAAAAATAGGTTAACCTAATCCTATAAGAGTTGTTGTCCAACTAGAAAACTGATCCATTGTTTTTTTAGTTGGAGTTGTGGAGGATGTGTTAGTAATAGTTGAAGGACTAATTTTTCCATAATATTTTTATGTACTCACCATAGAGGAAGACAGTGCACTGAGAAATTCACCCATTATTTGGGGATGACCATTCCTCAAAAAATCCAAAATCATCATCAATGTTCATGAAGGAGCCCTCACCATGGAGCTAGGGGATAGCAAGGTGAACTTCAATGTTCTTGACTCCAAAAGGAACCCTTAAAACAATAATTCCCACTTTAAAATTTCCAATGAAGAAGATATTGATCCCATATAATACTCAGTTATGCTTCAATAATTATTATCCTTAGGATGTCATCTTATGATTAAAAACACCCGGAAAGGAGAGAGTGCTCAAAAATCTAAAAAATCTACTTTTAAAACTCAAAAATAAATCACCTTTGAATTATTTGATAATTTTCTAGTAGAAACTGATATGACACCATTTACAAAGAAAATTCAATATTTTGAAATAGGAAATTTGAATTCATTATTATCCATATAACAACCCCCGAATCTTGAATTAAAACCCTTCCCATGTGATTTAAAATATGTGTATCTACTAGAGGGAGAAAAGTTACCAATGATAATTGCCAATAATCTATATGGGACCCAAGATAAAACAATGATTGACTTTCTAAAAAGAAATTCCAATACCATAGGATGGATTCTAGGAGATATACCCAGAATCAAACCCAAGATCTGCTCCAATGGAATCCTTTTAGAAGAATACTCTCCACCCCATAGAAGAATTAAACCCACAATCATGGAAGTTGTGAAAATATAAATTTAAAAAATATTGGTAATAGATATAATTTTACCCTATTTCTTACTCCTAATGGTTCATCCCCATCCATGTGTTTTCCAAGAAAATAGGCTTGAACATTTTTGAAAATGAGAATAATGAATTAATTCACATGAGAGTTGAAAAATAGTTGGATGTTATTTATTGAATATAGAAGGCTGAAGTAAATGACCTGAAAAGATCACTTCCCAATCCCATTCCTTGATCAAATGATAGAAAGGCCAGAATTTAGGACACATTACTACTTTTTGGATGGTTTTTCTAATTATTTTCATGTACCAATTTCCCCATAATACCGAGAGAAGAAAACGTTCACCTATCCTTCCGGGACATTTTCATACAAAAGGGTGGATTTTTCATTATGAAATGTCCCATGTACATTTCAGTTATGTGTGGTAATAATTTTCTCTGATCATATTGAGGACTGGATGGAGGTATTTCTCGATTGATATACTATTTTTGTAAACTCCATTGATCATTTCTTACAGAATATTTTTTTTGAAAACATGCATAGAGAAAAATATGGTTTTGAACTTTAAAAAGTGTCACTTTATGGTTGAAAAATGAATAGTTCTGGGAAATATCATTTCAAAAAAATTCATTGAGGTCGATAAATTTAAAATTTAATTGATCAATTATTTAACATACCCCACTTGTTTGAGACACATCATATCATTTTTGGGTCATGTGGAATTTTATAGAATATTAATCAAGGATTTCAGTAATATTTATCTTCCACTTTCAATATTTCTCTAAAGAGAGGTTTAATTTTTTTTAATGATTACTACAGAGAGGAATTTTATGAGATGAAACAAAAGTTAATTACCCCACCAATAATGTAGCTACAAAATTGGGAACATCCATTTGAGTTGCTTTATGATGAATAAAACCAAGTTGTAGGAGCGGTTCTTTCCCAAAGAATTGAAGGAAAACCCCAAGGCATAACCTATGATTCAAGAACCTTGGATGAAACTTAGATCAATTACACAACCACTGAAAAAGATTTTCTTATTATATTATTTTCATTAGATAAATTCAGTTCATATTTACTTGGAAATAAAGTAGTTTTATTTTCTAATCATGCATCACTAAGGTACTTGATAAATAATTTCAATGCCAAACCAAGGCTGGTGAGATGGATAATAATCTTATAGAAATTTAATCTAGAGATTAAAGAAAAAGAGGTAGATGAAAACCAAATGTCATATCACCTCAGTAGGCTACCCAATATTACTAAAACGGAAATTCCAGAGCTGATCCCACTCAATGACCACATACCCTAAGAGAATCTATACATCATAGAAGGTGAAGTACCATGGTATGCTGGCATAGTAAATTATTTGGCCAAATCTCAGGTATCTTAATCCCATTAACTCCCATCAGAAGAATAAACTTAAATTTGAATCTAGTTTCTATATCTGGTAGGATCCATTTCTCTAGAAAATTTTCAATGAATAAGTCATAAGAAGATTCTTCTCAATGAGTGAAATAGAATTTGTTTTTCAATTTTTTCATACACTTGATTGTGGAGGCCACTTTGGACCTCAAAGAACAACTATAAAACTATTATAATCTAGAATCTATTGGCTAACCATGTTTAAATATTCTTATGATTATTATAAAAAATTTAAAAAGTGTTACTTTTCTGGAAATATTTCAAAGAGATAAGAGATTCCCCAAAAACACATAATTTTTTGTGAAATCTTTAAAGTTTGTGGAATTTATTTTATGGGAAACTTTCCCAAGAATCTTTAGAAATATTATATGTTACTTATTTTTTATTATGTCTCCAAATCGGTGGAATCAAAAGACACAAATACTGATGATTCCAAAGTTGTTTGCGATTTTATCAGAGCGAACATCATTTGTAGGTTTGGGATGCCAAGATCCATTATCAGTGACTAAGGGACACATTTTTTCAATAGAATAATTTATGACATGATTAAAAAGTATTGGGTACACCACAAAACATCTACACCTTACCATCCCCAAACAAATGGATAATCTGAATTGTCTAATCAGGAGATTAAGGGTATTTTGGAGAAAACAAACAAACCAAACCAAAAATATTGGATAAAAAGTCTTGAATACACCATATGGTCACACCAAACAGTATTCAAGACACTAATAGGCATGATCCCCTACTGGTTGATTTATGGAAAACTCTATCATCTACTGGTGAAATTGGAGAACAAAGCATATTGGGCAGTTAAAAAGGTGAATTTGGATTTGTAGAGTGCTGGAAAAGAGAGAAAACTTCAGTTATAGAGGATAGAAGAAACATAATATAATCCTTTGAAAGTTCAATAATTTACAAAGAAAGAACTAGGGTAACACATAAAAAACTGATTCAACCAAAGGCCTTTCAACATGGAGGACAAGTTCTGTTCTACAATTCTAGACTGAAGTTAATTCCAAGTAAAATTCTTTCAAAGTGAGAAAGACCTTTTATTGTTACTAATTTATATTATTTTTCTTCTGTTTAGATCAAGAAAAAAGATGAATCAAACCTATTCATTCTAAATGGTAAAGGGCTGAAGAAGTTCCATATAAGTTTACCTCAAGAACCTGTGGAGGATTTCAAACTTCTCCAACCCATATACTAATTTATTCTCATGAGGTTAGTTTGATCTAAAGACATTAACCCAAGGCATTTCCAGGAGGCAACTCGAGTTTTAATATTTTATTATGATTTGGGATTTAGCTACCTCTTATATCACCCCTTTGATCTTTAATGGAATGATTCTTACACTTGTATGGGTTGTTTTGATTTTTAAGGACCATCATTTAAGTAGACCACAAGGTAGCCCCAAATAGTGTAGGAAGAGTACCAACTATTTTAATAAAAAGGGAGTTCACTTTTATGTTTATCTTTTAAACTCCTTAAATTTTTTTTCTGAAAGTATGTTTTGATCTTTGAACTAGAAATTGCACACCCAAGATTGAATTCATTCTTTACTTGACTTATCTAAGAGACCTGAGTTTCATAGTAATTCTATGATGACATGTTTTAGATTTCAATGTTAATGATATTGAATAAGTTAAATTGAGAATTAGATTACTAAAGTGTATCCTGGATACTGAAATGAGAACTCATGATTTTAGAGAATTAATTAATTCATGTAAATGAAATTTCCCTAACATTTTTTATTCTTTGAATTTATCAAATTCCTGAGAATTTATTTTCTATTATTAATAATGCTTTGAATGATTTTCCAAAATCATATTTCCATTACTGATAGGATTTGTAGACTAAGTACTTCCTATTATATCATGAGCATATTTATTGAGTGATCTTGGGATATTCCACCTATTAGAACTTTCATTTGAACTTATCAAAGTTATGACTATATAAAAACACATTTAAGATGATTGAGGAATCTTTTTAAAATCCTTTATCCTTAAAATACCACCTTTAAATCAATCCTTGTTTATACCATAGAAACCCTTAATGACCATGTTAGGGATGAGCCATGTTTCAATCCATTTTTTATCCATTACTTCCCTAATATTAGTATTTTCATGATATTTTAAAGTTGAAGTGTGGTTGTGAAGATAATCATGGTAGAAGGGATAATTTACATTGTAAGGAAAAGGTGTGGGGGTACTTATTGTGGGAATAAAGTAATGTTGTTGATTCATTCATGATACTTCATTGTTTTCCCCTCTTGAATATAAAAAAAATGACAAAAAGAACCAAAAAATGAGAAAAATGGGTTGTGATTTTGGAAAACAAAAAATCACCATTACTAGACCTATGATTTTTATCATATGTGGTTAGGTGTTGGATGTGAGGTTTATTATAATAATAAATTTCTAAAAATAAAAAAATGAAATGGTTCATTGAAAAAGGGGGTATAAAAGTAGAGAAAATTTTAAAATGGTGCACAAATCTCTCAGTATGCTTAAAATTGGTCATGATATTTACTTTGAATTTTGGGGAAGTTAGGAGTTTCTACTTTTAAGGGTTTAATTTCATGATACTTTAACTTTTAATGTCATTCTTTATGATTTAAGAGATAAACCACCTCCTTGAGCCTTAATTTCAAGCATAAATTCCTACCAACCTTAAGCCTCAAAGACACTTGAACATTAATTGAAAGCCCTCATGATTTTATGTGACTTTTGTCTTCACAAAGTGGATAAATTAGTTCATTTATAATCCTATGGATCAGGATCATGTATTCATGATTGGACAATAACTCCACTTTAATATGATGAATGATGAATTAAAATAATTGGGTGAGGTAAATCATGATTTCAAAAGTTTAAAGATAATGAATTAAAGAACTGTAATAAATTAGAAGATACATTCTTCCATTTTTATAATGGGAAAAATTAAAATAATTTATTTGATTGTTTCTTTGAAAATAATGAAATTGAAATGATATTTTATGTGGAATTTGAAAATTTGATTTAACATTTAAAATTGTTTTATTTTTTTAATTTGAAATTTGAATATTGATATAATTGGTTCTTATAATATTCTATGTTGAGATTTTATGCTTAAGGATAAGCATGGTTTAAGTGTTGGGGTATCTGATAGATATAAATTTGATGCATATTTTTCAAAAAAAATTGATGATTTTTTGATATTTTTCAATGTAAATACCCATGGTTTTCAATGTTTTAATAAATAATAGTTAATTTGAATTATGTAATGAATGTTGATTCAAAGGGTTAAATAAGTGAAGATTTTAAATTTTGAAATGAATTTGGATTTTAGAAACTGTTTCATTGAAATTTTGTTTAGTAATTTGAAATTTTATAAAGTGTTTACATTTTTATAACTCTTTTTATATGTGTTTTCCAAAAAATAGGCCACATGGGACATCTTTCAACAAAGGATCCCACACTCCACTTAGGAAACTAATAGGATCACTCAGCCATGCGGGCTCTTAGGAGGGCTAGCCCAGTGGAATATTGCACATGGAGAATAATTACTATGTAGGGGGGTCCCATGGTGACCAACTCCATGGGTGGAATAGGTTGGATGAAGCCCGAATGAGAACCCGCATGTGGTTACCAAGCCCACATGGAGATGGCAGGAGCAGTTCAATGGGACAGGGCAGTCCATGGTGGAAACGAGCACCCCCTGAAACCTGACTGAATTTTCTACCGAGTTCTCCTCATGCCTCGGCTTATAAACGAGGTTCCCCCCATCCCACCATGTCAATGTGGGATTGGGTCACCGTCGTGCTCCACCACAGCTTTATCACTCTGCTTATGCTCTCATCCTTTCCTACTACCGTTGATGATCACTCGATACTACCATGGTCACCCCCTGGAGAGTTCTTCCACCACCAATGAGGCCCCTAATCACCATGAACACCCATTTGAGCCTCCTCTAGCCACTATGAAGGATATAGGTGAAAAGTAGTGTAGCTCATTTGATACCGCTTCCTCCATGACCACCGTGGTCATGCCACACTATCACCACCTGTCACTATCACCCCCATGTGATCTTAATACCCTCCATGTATGTACCATCCTCACACCACCACTTTTTCACCTCTTGACGTCACCAAACATGAATTCCACACCAGATGACCACCATGGTCGCACCTTGGAAAGATCGAGCATGATCTCAAATCCTCTGCCAACACTCAATTCCACCTCATATCACCACACATTCCCTCATACAACCACATTTGGCCCATTTTTATGATCAACTAAACACTTCAAGGTCTGGATGAAGAAGAATGATCCACTTACCCCTCTGCTCACCATCGTTGGTGCCATGTCCATGCAGGTCATCACCTAGTTCACTGTTCCCATGCACCACCACCGCCATGCATCCATGTCACCATGACATTAATTGTACAAGAATTGACACCCCCATGTCACACCTGATTCACCACATGTACTCTTACCACATGTAAATCTAAAAACCCACCATCTATGGGTGTTTCATATTTCACACATGTGGCGGGTGTGATTTCAAAATGATGATCCCTAGTTTTCGGGGGAGGCATGAAGGTTGAGACCATATCCTCTCAACCTATAAAAAGACACTCACCCCACTTCCAAGATATCATATATTGAACACCATAAGTCTAAGTTCAACACACGCCCATGAAGAAGAGAGGATCCATGACTGATTATGAAAATACCCACGGTGAGAAGAAGAAGATACTCTTGTTGCCTCTCTTCTTTTTCTTAATTCCTTATTTTCATTATTTTATTTTTACCATATCTCATTCTTAATCTTTTCCAATGACATACTTTTGTGGTTTTTGAGTTTTTAAATTATCTAATAAAAAAATCTTTTTAATTGAATCATTTTCAATTTAATAAACTTTTAATTTAAATTAAATATGATTATATTTTATTTAATTATTAAATATTAAATTTCATTGATTTAAGAATTTATTCTTCATTTTCTTGATTTTGGATTGTTACAATTGGTTGATCATAAAAAAATCAAGTAGAGGGGTGATTTAGTGATTACTAAACATGTGAGGAAAGAATGATGGACTATTTTGAAATTTTGGGGAATGTCAATATTAGATTTGTTATTGCCTAAGTAATTTAAGGAAGGCCCATTTTAATTTCCACACTTTGATAAATTTAAATCAAATTTGAATAATAGAAATTATTTTTACTCCATTCACCTAATTATTTTTAATAAAAATTAATGATTCATTTTAAAAACCAAGATAGCATTTACAAAAGAAGAAAACCTAACCAAAATCCATTAACTTATCTCTTATCTTAATTTCACAAAATCCAAATTATATTCCTTTATAATATTATTCTTTTATTTAATTTCACACAAATGAAAACTATATTAAAACACTTCTCTCTAGATAAAACTTTGGTTACAACTAATACTACACCCCTAGGGTAAAACAAATTTTTATTACCACACATTATGACAAGTGTTTGCTAGGTATGCCTAAGAGGATTATTGTATAAGAAGATATTTGTGGGGGATGTTTAAAATATTTCATATAATGAGAATATTGTATATATAATATCTAAATACTCTACACCTTTACAGTTATAGAATGGATAGAATTGTTATGTATTGAATATTTATCTAAATAAATTTAATATTTGTTTATGAAAATCATAGTCCGTAATAGTTGGTATCAAAGAAGGGTTTGGAAAATATTTGGAGATTAGGGTTAGAAAAAATATTTAAAATCCCTGGGGATAAGACATATTATAGGATAAAATCATAAAGTTTTGATAATGATCATGAACAACTAGGGTTAAACCTAAGGTGTCATAGAAAAAGGTGTTGTGATTTAGACATTCAATAAATGATCTTTCAGAATTGTGTGGTTATACACTATGATTATTGTTTCTCATTATATGATTTCTAATTTTAGCCAATGGTTTAAACCTGAAGGATCCTTGTTTATTCTAAGTGAGACAGATAATACAATGATTTTACTCTATACCAACCAAACATTTTGGGAGCTGGAATGCAAAATATTTCACCTATTCTCACACAACTTTCTCGGGCTATGAATCATGATGAGTTTCCAAATGATCAAAGGAGGGAACTATATATTGTTGAATTTTTCATGAGGAAACTTCCACATTATTTTGGTGGGTCTTGTGATCCATTAGTGTCTAGGAGATGGATCAATACCATTGAGAAAATATTTTATACTCTTCAATTCTCGGGACATGAAAATGTTACCCTAGATATTTATCATCTAGAAGGAGAAGAAGATCAATGGTGGAATATTATCAATAATATGTGGAAAGTGGAAGAGATTGAATCCATGGAATGGAATGGGTTTAAGGGGATATTATTTAGTAATTACTTTCCTCATATTCTATGTACAAAGATAGAGAGTGAATTTCTTGACTTGAATCAAAAGGATGATGAATCCATTGGTAACTATGAGGAAAATTTTACAAGGCTTTTAAGGTATGCCTCTAGTTTAATTATCAACCCTAAAAGTAAAATTGATCAATTATTTGGTGGCCTAAAATAAATTATCCAAACGGAATTAGCTATAAGGGACTTTAGTAAATATGATGAAATCATTCAATGTGAACTCAAATTAGGAATGGAAATTGTATATTCCCACCATTCCTATGGTTTTGATAGGAAAATAATGATCAAGACTCATGACAACTCAAATAAATCACATGGTGAAAAGAAATTTTAGTCATCTACATGATAGAAATGTGGGAAGAAACAGGAATGGAAGTGTTTTAATGGAACTGGGAGGTTCTTTAAATGTGGAAAGGTTGGTCATAAATCCCATTAATGTCAAAATGTAATTGATTGGCTGGTTATTACAATAGAGGAGGAAAGGATGAAAACTAGTTCACCACCCACACTCCAGTGTTCCAAGTGCAAGGAGTTTCTGAATTATACAAACAAATGACCCAATATATGGACTAATGTGGATGATAAGACACAACAACCTATAAAGAAAAAGGAAAAAAGGGAAATCTTATGCAATCATAATGGATGGAGCGAATCATGATAATTAGTGAAACCTTATTCTCACCTCCTTAGTTATGAGTTTCATGTTTGATTTTGTATGAATATTATTTTTTCATGCACTAGATAAATTTAATGTAATTCTATACTTTTACATGGATTATGTAATAATTAAATCACATTTGATATTTTATTGATAAAATGATGGACCTAATCTTCCAATCAAATTGTTTTTGTATAATATTAGATATTGTATAAGGAATAAATTTTGAATTAACTTTTGGAAGTGTATATGTATCCATGTGTGATTAACATAAGAGTTATGGATACCATCATGGGTTTATGTGTTGAAAACCCTTTTTATGTTTTTATTTGATGGTATTTTATCAATATTAAGAGAAGTTTATGGAAATATAACCCTTTGGTTTTGTAAATGTGACAAATATATTCAAGGAGGAATGCATGTACACTTTGTGTACATATAATTAAAAGTATTTTTAACCTTTATGGTTTATCTTATTTTGATATTGAGGTAATTATGGGTCATAGTTAATCACCTTATGAAGCTAGAACACTTCATTGAAAGAATATTTATCTCTATATATTCTTTCCATAATATATATTATGTAAGTGGTAAAGTTTCATGGATTACTATATTCAATTGTATCTGGTTGGGATCTAAGTTTTACATAAAATTTTTTATAAAGTCCTCAATAATATATTGATACAGAGTTGAGTTTCATCAATTCATATCATACTCAGTCAGATGGTCAGTCTGATAGAATAGTTCAAACTCTAGAGGATATACTAAAATCTTGTTCTATGGATTTCAAAGGTGATTAGGATGAACACCTCCTTTTATTTAAGTTTTCTTGAAAAATAGCTTTCACTCAATCATTGAGATAGATCCTTATGAAACCCTTTATGGAAAAATTTTAGAACTCAAATGTACTAGAAATAAGTTACAGAAAGAAAGGTGTTGGGACCTGAGTAAGCTTATGGGATGGTAGATAAGGCTAAAATAATTCATCAATACAAAAGTACAACGTAATGTTAAAATAAATGTTACACTGATAATATTCTACGTGATCTAGAATTTTATATTGGTGAGAAGGTATTTCTATGAATTTCTATATAGAATAAGGAAGGGAAAACTAAACCCTAGGTATATCAGTCCCTTTGAAATACTTGATCATATCGGGATGGTATCTTAATGATTAGTGCTTCCACCGAATCTCTCTCAACTTAATGATGTGTTCCATGTATCTCTCTTAAGGAAGTACATACTCAGTCTTTCACATGTACTAAACACATAGGTTATACCAATGGATCAAGATGTTTCTTATGAAGAATAACCAGTAGATATTCTGGATCATTGAGATAAATTTTTATGAAACAAGACCACTCACATGGTTAAAGTTTTATAATGAAACAACCAATTTAAGGAAGATGTGTGGGAACCTAAGGATGTGATGAGGCAGAGGTATCCTCGTCTATTTGTATTTAAGTAAAGAATTTTGAGGGATAAATTAATTTTAAGGGGGTAGAATGTAACACCTCAAGATTTTTTGGTACGTATATTTTTAAATAAATTTCATCTCTTCGATATCTTACTTTGCACAGAACACGGATCTTAAATGAATTCAAAAAAATTATTATTTTAACATGACCATTATAAAATATTAATTAAATTAGTGGTTGTGAATATGAATAATTATATTATTAAATATATATGAATTTAATGTTCAATAAAAATTTATTTATTCTTAGTAAATAAACACGTAATTTTTAGCAAAGTCGTTTTATCCTTCAAATAAATGATTTCTTCAAAAAAGATATTTTTATTTATTTCTATGAGAAAACAAATATAATTAATTTTTGAAACTTTTAGAAAATTTATTTGATAAAATTAACTTATTCTTTTAAATCATCTTATAAAAATTATCTTAGGGTGAATTTTCAGTAATTTTCTATAAAACATATTTACCACAGTATCAGTAAAATAATGTAGCAGGTTAAAGTTAAAAGGTAAAAGCTTAAAATACCAAAATACTATAGATTTAAATGGTTGGTTGATGTTTTTTATTACCCTAATGATCCTTTAAAACATTAATTATTAACCAAATTCATTGTAATTAATTCCACCTGAAAGTGGTTATGTTTAAATACAAAATAATCATTATTCAATCACTTAAACCACCCCTCCTCAAGTATAAATACCCCACATTCCCTCCTCATTTATCCATTTAATATATCTCAAAAAAATCCTTAAAATTTATCTTCCCAACATCCTTATATAAGTAATGGATGTTTGGATCTTCCAAAAATACCAACCCTAGTGTCCCTAAGAGGAGATCTAAAGGAGGATTATTTTAGAGAAGGTAATCGTCTTTACTAACTTTTTCAATTTTTTTTATTCTTTTACTTAATATTAATATATTTTACAAATAGTAAATTAATTAATATATTATCATAAATTTAATTAGATTTTATTATGTTTATGGTACAACCATTTTATATCTCTTCTCCATCCTATAAAAATTGATAATCTCATTCGTGTGTACGTACGACTTACCGTCTCCACATAGCAGTGTAATTTGTTTTTCTTAATAACTTTACTTAGATGGTTTTAATGATGTAATTAATTGATATATATGATAATTATAATGTGATATTTATTCTGGAAATTAATATACAATCCACTTCATTACCCTTTCAACCATTTATAAATGATGTCATCGCTCGTGTTTAAGTACGGCTTACCGTCTCCACGAAATGATGCGATTTATTTTCTATCCTAAAAAAATAAATAATGGTAATAAAAATTAATTTAATGATTAAATATTATATTTATAATATTAATTTTATTCTTTAAATGATGTATCTATGTTCTATTCAAGAGAACCAAGACTTTCCTGAAAAAATAATCTTGAGAAAATAAGGCAATTAACCCCTGAAACAGTGAAAATAGTGAAATATTATTAATTAATGGGTGGTAATATGTTATAAAAATATCACATAAGATATTAAAAATATAAATAATGTTATGATATAAATTTATAAAATGTTTAAAACCATTATACAGGAATTTTGAACAAGTTTTAAGGAATTCAACCCTGAGGTATGGAATTTCTTAACTCAATTTCCATTCATTGGGTTAAACTTCTAATTGATTGATTATGAAATTATAATATTGTCTATGAAATGAATTATGATTATATTATGTTGTATTTATACTTATTTTATATGGATTTATTTTGGATACTCCTAATTTATTCATTTGACTAATGCTCACTTCAATTATATGATCTTTGTAAGGGTTTCTCATTTCACTTTTACTTTAGTGAGACAAACACCATATTTACCGATTATTTATTTTATGTAGTGTATATACTAAATAAATTATTTTATATCATTAATTCATTTATCTTGCTGGTATTTAAAGTTTCACTCATGGGTAATATGATTCAACTAATTACCAAGTGGTAAGGGTTTATTTCACAATCACATTTTTATTGGGACTGTTTATGTTTAAGTCTCTATTGGGGAATATTTCTATTCAATTTCTATGTTTTCCTTTGAAGTTTTAAAAAATATTTTTACTATCCTCCTAAAAATGTTTTAAATAATTTTTACCCATGTTTGAAAAAATGGTTTGAAAGGAATATTTTTTTTCATTTTATAAATGTGGTTCTTTATGACTTATCCAACAAAAATAAAGAAGAAATGTTTTTTTAATTAATAATATAAAATGGTTTGACCCATGAGTTTGAATAACCAAGCTCATGATCCTTTTTATTAAAAAATTAACGATTTACAGAGGGTTTCGATGTAAAATAAAGTGGCATGTAAAGCCATGAAAAATAATAGAATAATAAAAATCATTATCTATCCAGAATGAGAATATTCACCAACTCTCTTCTAAACATGAGTAACCTGCAAAAACATATTACATTTTACCCATGTTATGTGGTCCACCACAACAATAAAAATGTTAAACTTTTCTCCATTTTCTAGTCTTCTTCCTAGAGTTTTCCAGAACATCTATATCCAAAAATTCTTATAGGGTCATCCTGAACATTCTAGGGAGCAACAGAAGCGTGTTGGATGGTGGCCAACAAAATTTTCCCATAAACTTATTTGGATTTATCCGTAGAAATAGATAAAAAATAATTCCTTAAATCTATGAAGATGATATCTCACATGTAAATTATAATTGATTTAGATAGTTCAAGAATTACATCGTCTTATAATTATTTTTCTATTATCTAATGTTGTTGAACCTTTTTTTTAGCAATCATTGTTATTGAATAATCAAGGGAAGATTCCCTCTAGTAGTGATCCACATGTGTACAAAGAAACTTTGAACATCGTTTTTTGTCTCTCTTGGAGCTAGTGTGGATGTCCCTACACCTTGTGTCGTTCTTAGTTGATCATTACTTAGAATCACAATGAGGACTATTAGATTCTCTTAGTTTTCTCATAATCTAATACAGAGGATGAGTATCTCGACAGCTCTAAAGACTTAGAGTGTTCTTGAGAATATATCTAGACTGAGTTAATTCTCTAGTGAGCCAAATGTTGTGCACAACAATTATATTTTCAAAATGAAATTAACATTTTATATAATTCTATAATCATGTATTTATAGAGTGGGGGTTAGAATATTATTTGAAAGAAGCCCCATTAATATTCACTTAATCCTTATCATACCCCATGTCTAAATAATAACAATAACATTATTAATTACTTAACATGAACATAACCTATAGACTAAATGAATATTATTTTTTCTAAATAAATTAATATTTATAAAAATAATATTTCATTCTCACCAAACCATTACTCATTATGATCATTCTCCTCGTTATTTTTCAGGCCTTTTATAATGAATATTTATTTAAATAAATAAATTTCACTATGTTATAAACTGATAAATAAATATTTACGATCAACCAATAAACCCAATTAAATATTAGTCCTCAGAAATGAGAATGATATTCCAATCTACTTGTTAAAATCATATAGAATTTAACTAATGTTCTTGGATACACTTAGTTTGTAGCCCTCTAGTCCCCTTTCTTGTTTTTATTAGGCTAATACACCTAAAGTTCAATTTTAGTGTCTAGAAACATTCCAAGGAACCCATAGAGAAAATATTTAATGTCAAAATGAAATTAAACCTCTTATAAATGCTTATTGTGTAATATAATCCCTTTTTCATGATATCTCACATCAAGGAAGTTTCATAACTTGTGTCATAAACCTATATGATCGACTCTATTTCAATGAATTTATAGAAACAAACCTGCTAATATGTTCCACAATAGCCATAGAATTATCATGTTGTTCAAAATCCATCAAAGGGACTGATATATTCACTTTCAATGGAGGGGAAAATCCAATATAGAATTATTCATTAATGCAATGTCACTTGTGATGCACCCAACATATCTAAATTCACTATGAATGATCATTATCAGGATTTATGAGACATATCTAAGTACATGAGTCATGACCAATATTAATAATAATATTATATTGAAATGATTATTACACACATCTATATATAGGATTATCCAATGACATATGAAACATAAGGAATTTAAATTAGCGGATCCAATCTCATAACCTTCATTATTAGATATTTCCAAGGGAGAATTCTATGATATGGTGTCTCAATATATTATAAGCATCCTACCCCTGAGGTCATGTATCATCTATGTCCCTTAATATGATGTCATCCAGCTATAAAACATAGGTTTGTGGTATAATGTATTAGTATCTAAAGTATATCATCATAGCGGGGAACTATTATATACTTTTAATGTGACAAGTATACTAGGACATTATCACATACACTATCACATAAAATAATTATGATGATGTGATGAGATTTTAAGTAATATTCAAATCTTGAATTTAATAGTAATTTAAAGTATATAGGTAGTTGAATCTAGGGAAAAACTCCAATGAATCCTTGCTAATTGAACTATCAACCTTCACCTATCTAGAATCTTTAGGATCATTTGCATAAGTATCCTTCACTGTCACCTCCTTACAAGGAGTACTTTATTGCTTAAATATATCATTTGACCTCACTTCCATGATAGTGGATTCGTTGTGATTCCAACCAATCCAAGATATCATCATTGAGGCCCAAAGTTAGCCTCTCATTATTAATGTTCTTTGATGGGATTGGTCGGATTGAGTTTTTATCTTTTTCCTCCTTATATTCCTCATATGTGACATTGCTAAAATAGTCATAGATAACCTTCATTGATTTAGAAAAATGAGGAGGGTAAGAGGTCATACCTCGATTGGACTCCTCATTCCCAATCAACAATATAGAACCTAGTTTTCCATTTTAGTTATCCAATGACACATTTTTTCTTTAGTCGATCCATCAGCATATGCATCCATAAGTGAGGCGTCATGAGCCTGGGATTTATATCCAAAACAAATAACGGTAGGGACAACTCTTGCATCTATTGGATCAATTCCACTATCAACCATATCAATTGATGATGGAATCCCACCAAGAATAGTATACATCTTGTGCTCATACATATCTAGGACTGAGAAGTCACAATTTTATTTCATAGGGACAACCAACTTAGGTTGGTTTTGGACATCCACATTGACAACCATATTAAGTTGGTTCACTCTTTGTTAACTGCTAATAGATTTATCATCCACCTAAGTCTTAGTTGTAGTAGAAGAAAAATAAAATATCAATTGCCTCCATGATATGTGAAGTGATATTTATATAGGTATATTCCTTAATAGCAACCTTTTCCATCAAACTCTTGCATTTGCTGCCTCCAGTTTTTTGATTGGTAGAGTCATCATACCAAAACCACTTTCTATACTTCTTACCATCCAATGGAGATGCCAAAGTAGAGTTGGTAAGTAATTAATAATAATTTATAAATTACTAGTTAAGACTAATTTCTAATTAATGACACGTTATTGATAATTAATAATTAATTAATAAATACTTACCAAATAATTAATTAATAATTCATGATTTTTATATTAATTAATAATAAATAATAATAATCAGTAAATAATTAATTATGATTCTGGGTAATATGTTAGTAGTTAAAAATTATTAATCAATTAAAAATTATTAAAAATTATTATTAGAAAATTACTAATAAATATCTAAAATTATTATTTAGTTGCTAATTATTAATAACAATTATTATTTAATAGCGAATTATTAATTAATTATTATTAATTAATTTTTTTATTACAAATTGAATAATTTCCAATTATTAGTAATTATTATTAAATAATTACTATTATTTATTTATTTGTTATTAACTAATTTAAATTTATTAATAATTATAATTGATAATAAATATTTATTTTTATTAATTTAATGAATTGTTAATATTTTATAATTGATTTTAAATTAATTGATATTATTATTAACCACTCACATATTACCATTAATTATATTTGATTAATTACCAATTATTCATAATTATTATTAATTAATGACTACAAATTATTAATTATTAATTAATTATTCATCAGGTACTTTTTAATTAATTACCAACTAGAAATAATTATTTAGTGCTGAAAAAGGGGAAGTTGAATCCCACATTGGAAATCCATAAGGAATTCAAGGTGATGAGATTTTTAGTTATGTTTTCGTATTACTTTAATAAATGTAATGTTAGATATAATAACAGATAGTTTTTTTATAATTTTTTTGTTATATATATATATGAAACAAGAAAAAATAATTTAAAATAAAAAATAAGGTAGTTTTTTTAGTGTGAAAAAAAGGTGTTACGACCTCCAACTAGAGTTGTTAACGCACTCGATCGGTGTAACAACCCCAAATCTAGTAACCCAGAGTTAGTGTCTACTTTATTTTATTTTCACAAGATACAAGGGATCATGTCACCAATGATTTATCTATTTAGTAGTCTTAAATAAATAGTTATATATATGATTCTCATATTACATTGGAAATATAAAAAAACATATAATAAGAAACATTCACATATCCTTGATATTATTCTTAATATCCTACTTTATATCCTAGGGAAATGAAAAAAAATAAAGGGTGATCTAAAAACATCATTAAGGGTTATGTGAAATGGAAGTTATCTTGAATCAATAATGAATAATCAATATTTAAAGGTAAATAACTAAAAACACATGTCATTTAATCAATATATTTACTACAAAATTCATTCATGGGTAATAGAAATGCAATAACATCATGGATAATAATAACTGCATTCTCGATGAAATAAATTAATAATGTTGGAGTCATGATCTTAGACATCGTGATATATTTTCCATCAAGGTTGTGTTCCAAGATGGTTTAATCTCTCAGTAGTTGTACACCAAAACCCCATTTAATTAGTTCAATCAACTAGTTTGTCTCATGAGAACTATCGATGCATCAAGGAACTGTCTATAATCGGTCCCCACCTCACTACATGTTCAATGCATTCCTCATATATTGAAAGATTAATTTAATTCATAAACAATATGCCATATCAATAGGTATATATATTAAGTAAAGAATATGGAATGTTAATATTTCCTCAGTAAACCAAAAAACTTTAATATTAAAACACCACATATAGAAATGGTATACAGTTTAGGTAATAATCATATCCAAGATACATATAATATGGATATTTAAGAGAAACATAATTTCCAATTAAAAATGATCATAATAAATAAAAATTTTCAAGAGATATTTAAGGACCAAAAAATTAATAAGAGATAAAATATGACCATGAATTCATCAAAAAAGAGGATTTTGTAGTAAAATCAAGTATTTTGGAGAATAGAAGAAAATTGAAGTGAAAATTTTAAAATAAATTTTAATTAAATAATTCTATTTTTAAAACCATTCAAAACTTATATAAAAATATAAATAGTGTAAAAAGGTTATTGTAATAGGAAAATATGTTAACTTTATATATGTTAAAAAGAAACATTCATTTTGACTTTTTGAAATGAATGTTGAAAATAACCCTTTTGGAAAATATTATAAATATTTCTTTAAAACCTTTTTCAAATTCAAGGATGTTATAAAATTTCATTAATATATCATTTGAGTAAATAAAAAGTACTTTTTTAAAACAAATTTGAATAATATATATATGAATGAAAAATATACCTTATTAAAAGAGAAATAAGATCGACTTTTCTTTTAATCATTTATTTCCTTGATTTAATTTCCAAAGAGAAGAAAATTTGGAAAAAAACATGTAAAATCCTTAAATATCTAACCAGTAATAAAATATATAGATATTATTAAGCATATATTATTATATTCCTTCAATGAAAATAAGAGTAATCCAAAATAAATGAGTTGATAAAATAAATTCTTACCTCTTTGGTAACTTTTAAACTGTAACCCCTTGAAAGAGTATACATGAATAAAAAATTTAATCAACATTAATAAATATATATTAATGTTAAATACATAAAAATGTAATTATATATACCACATAAAAATAAATAGGTTCATAATACCAAATATGTCTCAGTAGAGTGGAAATGGAAACAAAATCCATTACAAATATCATATCATTGAAATTAGAATTATTCAATGAAGATATAATGTATAAAAAATGTAAATAAACACATCATTAGTGGAAATATAAAATTAAAAAATAAAATTTAATTTCACATATAATCTTGACACAATAGAATCAATGAAGAAGTGAAATAACCTAATGAAAGGAAATTAAGAAACTCTGTACATCAAGTCCAACTTGACTCATAAGTGATTTTAACCTCATGTATAATAAATTTATAATTATTTTCAATAAATATGAGAACTATATACATATCTATAATATCATATATTATATATTTATAATATATTATTACCCATTTGTTAAAAATATTTTATTATTATCATTATTTCTGGTGTTAACTTCTTCATTTTTCATGTATGTTTTGATTTAGAAGTTATTGTCTTATATCGTGATCATAATTATATCATATAAAAAATTAATCATGGTATAAATATAATAAATATTAATTATATACAAATTTAAATTCATTCATGAGAAATAGAAAAGAAAATGAATCGCATCGCTTCGTAGAGACGGTAGGTCATACATAAACCCGAGCATTGTTATCATTTTTTAACAAGTGAACGAGTAAGAAAGTAGATGTTATATTATACTTCCAAAATTACAATTAGATATATATAATATATATTCATGTGTTCCATCATTATAAAAAATAATGAGAGGCTATAATGGAAAATAAATTACATCGGTTTGTGAGGTAGTAGTATGTCGTACACACAAGTGATGGTTTTGTTTCTCATTCCATAAAGAATGAGATGGATACATATTACGACATAAACATAATAACATAAAATTATATTTGATATAATGTTTTTATTCTAATGTAATTGTTATGACATAATTGAATGGGGTAAAATAAAAATAAAAATGAAAGTGCTCGATTTACCTCTTCTTTGAAAGAGTTCCATTAGATCTCCTCTTAAGGGACTTGGGGTTGGTATTTTGGGAATAAAAAACCCTATATAACTTGGATAATGATTTTTAGAACAGTTTTTGTAGGGTTTAGTTGATCTAAGTGGCTCTACGTGGTGTATAGAAGAAGGGATAGGTGGTGCCATTTATAGTGAGTGAAAGTATACCCATGGAATTAATTAAATGGTTTAAATATAATAAATTAATTTTCATGTAAAAGTGGAACCATGTCTTCATAATTTAAAATAAAATAAATTATATGGTTTAAATCCATTCAAATAATAAAAATTTTACATATTTATGTGGTATTATAAACCTTATTTTTGGTTTAAACCCTTTGTTAAACAATTTTAACCTTAACTGTAGTAACTACCTTTCAATATTAATGGGTTATAATATTACATATAAGGTCAAAAATTTCTCATAAATTTCAAAGGGATTAGATTTCAACCATTTTTTATCCAACTTTTCCTTTTTCAATATTTTATGATTTTTAAATTATCTAGTAAAATATTTTTTCATAAAATATCATTACTGTCATTTTTGAAACTATTCATTTAATTTAACTTTAAGGACATAAATTCAATTATTTAATTAGAATATAATATATTCAAACATAAATAAAAAATTATTATTAACTATAAAATTATTTTTAACCATAATTAATCAAAAAAAATTAGTTTTAATCTTTTAAAAATTATTTACTTTGCTTCTACATTGATTGCACAGGCATGTGTCAACGTTGTAGAAGCATTTAATGTAATTATTTCATCAGTAAAAATTAAAAAAAAATACATTCATAAAAATAAATAAATTAAGTTCCATATAAACTTTTATATTCATTAAATACATTTTTTTTACTCACATCTATTTCATGAAAACTTATTTAATATGTTATTTTGACTTTTTTAGCCTTGCACAAGCATTTAGATAAGTCACTTGTTATATTAATAAAAAGTTAATATATATATCCATAAATTATATCAATATTATTTCATATATATTAACAAATTATATCAAATACTTCTTCCTTCCCAAATATTATTTTTAGGAAAATAAATTTGACTTTCTCTGTGAAGCTTAAGCACTGCATCGGCAATGAAAATGATTTTCATATTTATCAAGAAATAAATTATAATTTTTATGTTTTTAATTATTTTTGTATGATATTTTTATTATATTATCATAAATCATTTGTTCCATAAGTTTAATAAATTTTTATATCATATTTATTTATTGGTGATATCATAAAAGATAATGTATTTCATAAAAATTACATTGTTTACTATTCACCAAAAATTTAACTTCTTTATAAAAATATAAAAAAAATTAATCCAAGGTTAAATTTGAATGTATGAATCCAAAAATTATTTTCATTTCATAAAATTTAATTTCTATAAGTGATAGAAATTACTTTTAAAATAAATTCGTAAAATGCAATGAAAAACAGTTTTTATAAAAATACGTTTTTAAGCCCAAAAATGAACTTATATCAAAATAATGTAAAATGAAAATCTTAATGTAATTTAATTATATTATTTTAAATAAAATTGATATTATATCATACAAAATCCAAAATATACTGGGACTTTTAAATTACTTGATCTAAATAAAAGAAAATGTAGTTTTACAAAAAAATTGTTTTTTCACTGTTCAATGAAAAATAAATCTTTTTAGAAAAATAAAAAAAATTAAAATAAAGATAATTTTAATATTATGATTTCAAAAATGTTATAACTATTATATAATAATATTTAAATATTTTTTCATGGTTTATTTAAACTCGGTGTTGAGTATGAAGAAATCTATCAATGAACTTAGATTTATTTTAAGAGAGATATATGATAAAATATAGGGGTATTACATTATACCTCCCATATAATAATTTCACCCTTGAAATTCAATTACACTAATAAAAAAATTAAGGATTTTTATACCTCATCATATCCTTATATTCCCACAAAGTTTCCTCAATTTTATAATTTCACCACAAAACTTTGACCAGGTGAGTGGTCTTATTTCATAGAAATTTCTCTCTATGATCCAGAATCTCAAGTGATTATTCCTTATATGAAAAATATTTATCTAATGGTATAACCCTTGAGTTCATTACATGTTAAGGATAAGTTATTTACTTCCAAAATAGATATACATGAAACATATTTTAAACTTGAGATAAATTTGGTGGAAGTTCCAAGTGATAAGATACCATCCTGATATAATCAAAATTTTCAAAGGGACTAATATATGTAGGGATCATCTTTACCTTCTTTCTAAATCTCGTAGCCTTATTCCAAGAATATATTCATTGGAATGCTTTTTCACCAAATTTTAACTCTATATCTCATCGAGTATTATCAGTGTAACTTTTTTCAAACTCTAAGCTTTCCTTATGTGTTTTTTAATGAATATAACATTCTTTATCATTTAATTAGCTAGATCATGTCCCAATAGATTTTTTTCTCCAACTTCTTATTAACACATTGTATTTATGAACTTCCTTTCATATAAGGTTTCATAGAGATCCGTATGAATTATCAAGTGAAATCTATTGTTGTATAAAAATTCAACCAAAGGAAGGTATTCATCCCAACCACCTTTGAAATCCACAAAGAATTCTATTGACATGTCTTCTAAAATTTGAATGGTCCTCCCAGACTGACAATATATTTGAGGATGATAATAAGTACTGAAACTTAACAATGTATCCAATACTTTCTGAATGATTCTCTAGAAATTTTAGCTAAGCCTCAGATCTTGATCATATGCGATTAGGAGTGGTACTCCATGAAATCTCACAACTTACTTAATGTATAACTGGTTAAGGTAATCAAGAGATAAAACTTCTATAATAGTGATAAATTGTGATGATTTCATAAGGTGGTCAAATATAACCCAAATATGATTATAACTTTTAGATGTTTTGGGGATTATGATGAAAAAAATCATGTTAATGTTTTCCCATTACAATTTTGATATGGGTAATGGTTATAACATCCCCTTATACTTTTTTTATCATCCTTAAATTTCTAGAACATCGAACATCAGGATATATTCTATGAAATATCCCTTTTCATGTTATCCCACTATAAATACTCTTTCATATCTTTATACATCTTCTTACTTTTGGGATGAATAGAGATATATGAATTATGAGCTTCATCCAACAACTCCTTCTTCAATTTTGGATTTGATGGAACACATACTCATTTTATGAACCTAATCTTTCTAGTGTGATCATGGTTGAACTCAAGAGCATTCCTTTCCTTGTTATCTAATTATAAATCTTCCATTTGGTCCTTATTAATCTTCTCATGGATGTATGGTTTAACATTCATATGATAAAGATAATATTTTTTCCCTTTCTTCAATACTTCAAGATCCAACTTCTACAAATCCATAAATATTGGATCTCTGTAAATCTTCATCATGGAAAAACTAGTAAGGTATTTCTAACTAATAACATCATCCGCCTTATTTGGCTTCCCATGGTGGTAATTTATTGATCAGTTATAATATATAGTCAGCTAAAACCATCTTCTATGGAACATATTCAACTCTTTATGTGTAAATATATACTTTAAGCTTCTATGATCAATATATATATTACACCATTCACTATATGGATAATGCCTACATGTATTCAATGAAAAAACTATTGTTTCCAGCTCCAAATCATGAGTTAGGTAATTATATTCATGAATTTTTAATTGGTGGGTTGCATAATCTATCACCATATCATTCTACATAAGGGTGCATCCCAAACCCTTCTTTGATGTATCATTATATATTAAAAACTCTTCTCCACTATAGATTACTGTAAGAATAGGTGCACTGATCAACCTTTTATTAGTTATTTGAAACTCTCCTTACATTAATCTATCCACAAGAACATGGATCCTTTTCAGGACAACTTGTTGCGTGGATTAGAAGGTCGTAATAAATATCTCACAAAGTGCCAGTAGTATCCATGCATCCCAAAAAACTATGGATCTCAGTTACTATAGATGGTCTATTACATTACTCAATAACTTCTATCTTTTAAGGATCCATTGATATAACCTCACTTGAAATTATATGACCAAATTATTTGAATAGTTTTAGACAAAATTCAAAATTGTTAAATTTGGAATATAGCTTTTCTTTACTCAGGGTCATCAGCACAATCCTCAAATGTTCTTCATGAGATTCCTTTCTCTTCTAATATATAAGAATATCATCTGTAAACCCCAAAATGATCAATTTAATCTATAAATACTTTATTCATTAAATCCATGAAGATAGGATCATTGGTAAGTCCAAACAGAATTATTATAAATTCATAATGATCATACCTCTTATGGAAGTCTATCATGGGTATATCCACATTCTTCACCCTTATTTGATGATATCTAGATCGAAGATCAATCTGGAAAAAATATTGAGAACCTTATAATTAATCAAAAAATCATCGTTATGGGGTAGAGGATACTTATTCTTAATAGTTATTTTGTTAATTTTTTGATAATCATTAAAAAGACACATTGACCCATATTTCTTCTTAAGAAAAAGAACAGGTTCACCCCATGGTGAATCACAAGGATAAATTAATCCCTTGTCTAGATTATCCTTGAGTTTATTATTCAATTACTCAATTTGGGAAACTCTAAATTGATTTTTTGAAATAGTTATAGAACCAGGTATGAGTTCTATTAAAAACTCAACTTCATGATATGGTGGAATACTAGGAAACTCTTCTATAAATACCTAAACAAACTCACAAACAATAGGCATATCATTAATATTGAGTTTATCCCCAACCATCTAAGATAAATATCCATCATGAATATGTAGTAAAATCATTGTGATGGGAGTAATTTCCATTAGAATTTTAGGTTTATCCTCGCATTGATAGAATATCATAAATTGATTTAGAAAATCAAATGTTACTTCCCAAATCCAAGAATATATTTTCAAGGGACTTAATTCACTACTAAACTGCCAATATATAAGTAGTTCCATTAAAAGATAGAGGCTTCTGTCCCATTAGGTGATCTAATATAGGTGAATCCCATTGTGGGAAAATAGGTTTCTCTATACATGAAAGTTTATTCATCATGACCTAAGTCAAATTCCATAATGTGTCCATGGTCTGCTCAGCACCAACACCATCTATATTGTCTATCATAGCAAGGAAATCCCTACATTAACTATAGGCATTGATTCCCTTTCTTCTATTAGGTGTCATCACTAAATAATGGAATACACTGAGTTAGCAAATAATCATAATGAATATTAATCCATAAGATAAAAATCCCTCCAATGGTAAATGTGATAAAATACTATGAGGGATTATCCTAATTCTTAGGTTAGATATGCTAATTTAAAATCTATCTCTCAAGGTTTCTACTAAACTTTCTCTAATACCAGCTATAATAGTCCCAACTCTAATAACCTATAGTTGGTGTCAACCTTTTTACACATTCATAAGCTACAATCACATCACCAAGGATTGATTAGTTTAGTAGTCTTGAAGAACTAAATAAATATATGATTCCAATAATACATTAGAAATATAAAAAAACATAGCATAATAAAAAATTATCACATCCTTGATATTATTATTAATATCCTTCTTCATATCCTATAGAAAATAAAACAAATAAAGGGTAAGATTATATGCTCAGTACGTGTTACTTACATTGATATTTATCATGAATAAATAAGGCATAGTCAATATTGAAAGATAAATAACTAAAAACACATGTCATTTAATCAATAACTTGACCATGAAATGCATCCATGGATAATATGAATGCAGTAATCTCATAGATAATAATAATTGAGTTCTCAATGAAGTAAATTCTTAATGTTGGATTTAATTATCTCAGACATCATTATATATTTACCATAAAGGTCTTATACCATGACAGTTAAATCGATGGGTAGGTATAGACCAAAAATAATTTTAATAAGTATGTCTAACTGGTCTATCTTATGATACATTTTTATGCATCGAGGGGATATCAATAATCAGGCCCCACCCATCACTACATATCCAATGCATACGTCATATATTGAATGATAAATTTAATTAAAAAAACAATATTATTTTTCAAAAAATATCTGTATTAATTAAAAAATGTAGAATTTTAAAACTTTCTCAATCAATAAAATAAATTTCCTAGTAAAACACCATATGTAGAAATGGTATACAGTTTATGAAATAGTAATATCCATGGTAAAATGAATATAGATATTTAAGAGAAATGTAATTTCCAATGAAAATTTTCACAAGAATTTGAATGTTTCGAGAGAAATTTAATTACCACAAAATTAATAATAGATAAAATATGACCATAAATTCATTAGAAATGTATATTTTGTAGTAAAATCAAGTATTTTGGAGAATATAAGAAAATGGAAGAAAAAAATTAAAATAAATTTTCATTAAATATTTTTATTTATAGAACCATTGAAAACTTGCAGAAAAATCTAAATAGTGTAAAATTGTCAGGGTGGCTGAAAAATATATTAATTTCGTATGCATTAAAAAGAAACAGTCCTTTTGACTTTTTGAAAAGAAAGTAAAAAATGACCATTTTCAAGAATATTAGAAATATTTATTTAAATTCATGTAAAATATCAATTATAACATAAAATTTCTTTAATAAATAATTTAAGTAAATAAAAATTAATTTTGTATTTTTTTTTTGAAAAATATGAATATAAAATAAAATTATAGTCGATTAAAATAGAAAGATGACCGACTTTCATTTTAAACATTTATTTTCTTGATTCAAGTTCCAAATAGATGAAATTTTGGAAGAAAAAATGGAAACTACTTAAATATCTAAAGTATGATAAAATAAATGGAGTTTATGAATGACATATTATAATATTCCTTTACCAAAAATAAGAGAAATTCCAAAAAAATGATATTTTAAAATAAATTCTTTAACTCGTTGGTAATTTTTAAACTATAACCCCTTGAAATAGTAAAATTGATCAAAACTTTAATCATAATGAATAAATATATATTCATTTTAAATACATAAAGTGGTAAATATATACATCATACAAAAATAAATAGGTTCATAATACCAAATATGTATCAATGGAGTGGAAATTGAGATGAAATCCCTTACAAAGATCATATCATTGAAATGAGAATTATTCAATAAAGATATTATTTGTAACAAAATTTAATTACACACAAGATAAGTGGAAATAAAAAATAAAATAATAAAATTTCATTTTACATATAATATTGACATACTAGAATTAATGAAGATGTGATATAACCCAATGAAAGGAAATTGAGTTAAGAAACCCCTTACCTCAAGTTCAACTTTCCTCATAAGTGCTTCTAACCTCATATATAATACATTTATATTTATTATAATTATATAACATAACCATATACATATATATAATATCATATATGATCCATTTATAACATATTACTACCCTTTTGTTAACAATATTTTTTTATTATCATTGTTTCAGGTGTTAACTGCTCCGTTTTTCCTGTATGTTTTGATTTGAAAGTTATGATAAGTCTATATAGATCATTTATATATGATATATATACTTTTAATAATTATATAAACATCATAAATATTTATTATATAAATACATAAAATCATCCATGAGAAAAATATATGAAAAATGTATCATATCGCTATGTGGAGACCGTAGGTCATATGTATGCACGAGGGGCGTTATCATTTTTTAACAGGTGGAATGGTAAAAAATTAGATTATATATTATAATTACATAATTATAATTATTCCTTAAGTATCATTTATATTCATTTTTTATCTAATTATTACAAACCATGTGAGGCGATAATGGAAAACAAATTACATCAGTTCGTGAGGCGGTAGTCTGTCGTACACACGAGCAATGATTTTTTCCCCTTTTAACAGAGAAGGAGATGGATAAATATTATTAAAAAAACATGATAATATCCTAGTATATCTAATATAGTTGTGTTATTATAATTTAATTGTTAGGATTTAAATTAAGGTTTTAAAAAAGAATAAAAATGAAAGTGCTTAGTGAAAATGATTAACTATTCTTTAAAATAGATCCTTTAGATCTACTCTTAAGGGACTTGGGGTTGGTATTTTGGAAAGTAAGAACCTATAATACATATATAAATAATCTTAGAAGATTTTTTTCAGTGTTTATATAATCTAGGTTTCTTTGTGTGGTGTATAGAAGAGGGGAAAGGTGGTGCCTTTTTATAGTGAATGGAAGGACATGCATGGAATTAAAAAAAATATTTAAATATAATAAATTTCATTTCATGTGAAATCGGCACCATATGTCCATAATTTATAAGATAATATAGGATATTTTTTAAATATCTTAAACTAATAAAATTTTTATTAGTTTAACTGGTATTTTAAATCTTATCTTTTGGTTTAACACCTTCGTTAAAAAATTAACTTTAACCATAGAAACAACTTTTTCAATCTTAAAGGGTTATGATTTTAATTATAAGTTATATATTTTCACATAAATTGATAAGGGATAAAAAATTTGACCATTTATTTTCCAAATTTTTATTTTTCAATATTTTTATAATATTTAAATAATTTAGTAAAATATTATTTTTTATAAAATATTATTAATATCATTTTTGACAATATCCGTTTAATTGGACTTTAAAGAAATCATGAAAAATATGGAATAAAAATATTATAATTTTAACCATAAATAATAAATTATTATTAACTATAAAATTATTTTTGAACCATAATTCATCACAAAATCATTAGTTTTAATGTTTTTAATATTATTTACATTTTATATTTCCACTGTCAGCACCAGCATTGTGTCAGCGTAGCATAAACATTTAAGATAATTATTTAATAACTAAAAATTAAAAAAACAACATAAAAATAAATTAATTATGTTCAATATAAACTTTTATATTCATTCAATATATATATATTTACTCACATCTATGTCATGACAACTTATCTAATATGTTATTTTGAATTTCTAGCCTTATGCAAGTATTGCACAAGAATTTGGATAATTAAATTGCTATATAACTCCAAAATTTGTATCTATAAATATAAATAATAAATAATACTTCATATATATTAAAAAATTCCATCAAAGACTTATTATTTCTCAAATATTACCTTCAAGACACCAAATTTGATGTTTCCAGTGTTGTGTAAACACTGTGTCGGTACTGAAAATGATCTCCATATTTATCATGAAATGAATTATAATTTATATTTTTTAAATTATTTTTGTATGATATTTGTATTATATTATCATACATTATTCATTCCATAATTTTAACAAATTTTTATATCATATTTATTCCTTTGCGATATAATAAAATATATTGTATTTTATAAAAAACTGTATTTTTTATTATTCACCAAAACTTTAACTTCTTTAGAAAGATATCAAAATTTTCTCAGATAAAATTGATTTTATGAATAAAAAAATAATTAAATTTCTTAAAATTTAATTTCTATAAGTTGAATAAATTACTTTTAATATAAATGCATAAAATGTAATGAAAAACAGTTTTTTGAAAAAATGTGTTTTTAAGCCTAAAAATGAACTTATATCAAATTCATAAAAAATACTTATCCTAATAGAATTAATTATATTGTTTTAAATCAAATTTATCTTATATCACTTTAATAAAAAATAAAAAAATATAATTTTATTTTTAAATTAATTTATTTAAAGTAAAGAAAAGGTAGTTCTATAAAAATCAACATTTTTCATTATTCACTGAAAAACAAATCATTTTAGAAAAATCCCAAAAAATCAACTTGTGCTAATTTTGATATTATGATTTCAAAAATGATATTAATGTCAAATAATAATGTTTCAATAGTTGTTCACAGTTTTTTTAAACTCAGTTTTGTGTGTCAAGAAAGCTATCAAATAAATTATATTTTTTAAAGAGAAATATATCATAAAATATCAAGGGGTTATAGTTGGGCCTGCCTACGGGGTGGTCCATACAATCTAAAAATTTAATATAATGGCTCAGTCCTAAAAAATAATGTACCTAAACCTACCCAGATAGGACCCATGGACTTTAGGATCATCTGACAAACCTAAAAAATTAAATAAATTTAAAATTTGACAAAAATCATAAAGAATAATTAAGAATTAAAATTTCATCCAAACAGAAAATGGACTAAACAAATGAGCACCAAAATTCTAAATTATAACCAAATCATCCATAAAATTATCCATTCATGATACACCATCAAACAATGTTGTGGTAATATAGTCTTCCAAGACATTTATATTTAACACCTATATTCATGTCACCTTATAGAATCCTAAAAAAACACTACCAAAGTGCAGTGCCCAACATCTCTTGTTGTATAAGAAATTTCCATATAACACTACCTAGAAGTTGAAAACTCAAACCATAAGTAAATACATTTAAAAATAATGAACTAAACCATTTATTTTAGAACTTGAAAAGGCGTAAAATTAATTTACCTCTTCAATTAGAAAAAATTATTAGCATTTAATGGAATTTAACCTTCAAATTAATATCATGCATAGAAAGAGAAAAAACCTACAATCTTAGTTATCTAACTTCTTTTAATAAATTGGAATAGAAAGATATAAGTAAATAATATTATTTAGTGCATAATGAAGCATGAAGTAAAAATAGGATCATTCATCCTTTGCATCTATGATTTTGCATAACAATAAGAATAAAATTTCATTAATTCAAATAAACTCAACAATGGACAAATATTTTCAGGTTTAAATCCATGTAATGTTATTGAAACTAATTCTTTACATTATTTTTATGTTTTGTTAAAGTTACTGGACTTCAAGTGTACTTTTATATTTTAATAAAACTTATCATCCTTGATACTTTTCCTTAATTATTTTTAGCTACCTAATGGATGGAAATTTGCATCATTTAAAATATTTATGGACCAATTTATTCTACTTCAATAAAGTTTTTTTTCTTACAAATTTTTTATCCATATAGAAAATGAACCTGATAATTTTAGTTTTTTGAATAGTAAAGTTACACCTAAAGTCAACAACGTTTCATTATTTTAAAATATATCTTGGTAGCCTTTATGCTTTATCAAATAAAATTTAAGCTTATTGAGGATAGAACTCTGATGTTTCCAACATTGACTGATATTTTCTGTACGTATTCCATTATAATTTAAAATTATAAAATATGTTATTTCGTGTTCAAATTTACAAATGTTTTCTGACCATAATTATTTTTTCTCGTGTTTTTAATTAAAAATAAACTTCACATACAAAATTATAAACTTCCAACTATGAAAATAAAAAGGAAAATGTATTCAAATCAAGAAACTGTGAATAAAAAAATTAACTTACAATTGATAGATTATATATCATCATCTCCTCCATGGATATATACAAAATTAATCTCTTCTTTAGACACACCATCATCCTCGATATCATGATAATCATCTTTATCTACAGTAAAAAATAATTTTATTAGTAACTAAAAAAATGAAAGAAAAATATAATTAATATATAAAAATTCAAAACCAATATGGTGTATGTATACATTTTTTAAATGACTTAAATTCATTTAACCAATTTATAGTATAAATGAGAGCTTGAAGATAATTATTAAGGATTGAAGGCTGATACTTGTTAAAAATACAACCGTCAGAACTAAAAGAAGATTCAGAAGAAACTGTTGTTATTGGATTTCTAAAAATATCACATTCCATATTTTCAAGGACTCCAAAGTGATTCTTGTGATATTTCCAATATTGAAGCTTGTCTAGATCCTCAAAATGGTCCAATTGTGATTTCATATCTGCAAAATAAAGTTATAAATGTGAATTTCTAGTTTTGGTTACATGTTAACTCTCATATTGTAAATATTCCTATATCAATAAAAGAATGTGTATGATTAAAAAATAAATAACTTTATATATTTATAATAAATTTATTTAAATAATATATACATCAAATAAATACATTAACATTCCATTACCATATTTTAGGTACTTTTAACCCCTTGTTTTGATTATCCTTTTTTCAGATCTTGTTTTAGGTCATTTTTAGGGAGTTTTTGTAATTTTTAAAAGTTTTTGGGCCTGAGCATGTTTGGTACATAGTTATGGGAAATTTTGTGGCTTTTACTAGGAAATGTTTTACCCTAAAATGGGGTAATGGAGGGGTGCACATTTAGTGAAAACCTTGTGGCCTCCCTATTTAATCATGCAGGATGGGGCAGTGGGTATTTTCATGGTTAAAACATGGTTTGTCAAACCATACGGAAAAAACTTTCACCCATATCAATAAACTGGGGAGTAGAATTTTATTGGCACATGTCTTATTAAACCATTTATCCAAACTATTCAACTCTTTCAAAATCCTAGTGAGGGTGCGATATTATGTTCATGGTTAGTACTAACCATTCAACCTAACCCATGAAACTGTTTGACGGGATTTTTAATCCCCTAAAAATTATAAATAAAGTCATGAAGTGAAAATTATAAATTCTAATCATACCCTAATATAACATAATACAAACCATTATCTTTTATATGATCCCTAGAGATTATTTTGGATCCTCTAACCCATTTTCTCTCAAATCAAAGTGTTGATGGATGTGATTGATCATTCTTAGGTAAGTGAAATCTATTTGATTTGGAATCCTACTTTCTTCTCTTCTTTTCTTATTTTAGATTGATTGAACCCTATTTTATTGGTGGATATAAACCTTTATTTAATCTATTTTAATTATAGGGATTACTCTTTGATCTTCCTCACCTTTGACCCTCCATTAGCATTTCCTATTTTCAGTGACTGATTGATCATGCGACTAAAATTATTTGGTTTCATAAGTATTTTACCTACATATGAAACATTTGTTTATTTCATGATTTGAAATATATTTTTAATTAATTTATAAACCTTGATTTGGTTATTTTATATATAAGGAATGTAATTGTGAAATAAAAACCTCTTTCAAAGGCTTTGAAAATATTGGGAGGATTTTGAGAAAAATAGAATGAAATGAAAATTGATTTGATGAAATGGTTTGATGATGATTCTTGGGAAAATTTTACTTAAATTAAAAATGGTTTTGAAAGGGATGAACTTTTTGTAAACCTATGATTTGGTTTTAAAATTGAAATATCTTGCTGAAACTTGAAACTAGGCATCTGAATTGTAAATAATGAATTGAATTGAAAAGAATGAATTTACCTTGTTTGATTGATTGATTGATTTGAATCGTATGTGATCCTATGTAGTTAGTGGGTGACTAGGGTAATCATACTAGGACTATGAATCCCTAGAAATAGAATAACGATGAAAACTCTAACTAAACTATGTTTAACATGACTTTCCCCAATGGGGTGTGGATTAATACTATCGTGATGCCCTGGGCCTTAGGGAAATGTACACACATTGAGTTTTGATTGATTGACTAGTTAGTGTAAGTATCATATATCTAGGAACTAAAAAACTTCAGGTAACATGACCATGGTGCTTTATTTTTTTAATTATCACATTTTAGTATTTTTTGAATTGATTTATTAATGTCATTTATGCTTTATGAAAATGTTCATTTAATCCTATTTTGATATACTTGCCATATTATCATTTTTTAATAAATGTATTGATTTAAAATGTGGAAATTATTTTCTATGTCTTATTTTATTTTATATTAAAACATGAATTATTTATTTTTTATGGAATTTCTTTTGGAACAGTTGGAAAAATACTACTAGGTTGTGTTTTCTCACACCCTACCTTTGACTTCAGAAGTTTGTATATTATGTTATGTTAGGTCTAGGAAAAAGGTAAAGTGCCACTCGGAGGTGGTGGGTGTTCTTGTTCATGGGAACTTTCATGGTAGTGGTGACTGGTGGAGTTGTGATCCCCTTGTTACATAGAGATTCTGAGTTTTCATCTTGATGAACATTATGTCCCCTTTTGGATGATAAATTACTTTGGGATATTTATTTTTATAGTTGTGGTACTCTTTTTACCTTGAGGATTGTTTGGAATACTAATTATTCATTGTTTTATCTTCCATTTTTATATATATATTATTTTTATTAGAGAGAAATCATCCCCACTGACCATTTTTTGATTCCCTGGTGTTAGTCACCATCCCAGTGGGATCATGAACTCCCTCTGGGCCATATCAGTGCCAACTCAAGTATTAGTGTATTGGGGTATTCTGTTTTTTCCTGAAAAATGTTATTTAAGGTGGTTGAACATATTTATTTGATGTCAGTATGCAGTCTGTATTTTCCTAATATACAATAGGTAGGATATTCAGGGCTTAAGGGGGTATTTTAGGAGTGAGTGTTTAGCCATCTCTCAACGTAGTGATATTTAAGTCACCGTGGATGTTTAGGAAAAGGGACTTTGGGGATAAATTTATTTGATTCTAGTATTTTTATAAAAAATGATCTGAGTATTTTTAAATCTCAGAAAACAGAATTCTATCTAATGGAATTGATATTCCTATATCACCTTATTATGTTAATGACCTAAGTATCTTTGCTAATGTTTTCTTATTTCCTGTTGATTTTGTATTATATCATTCCCCTAAGAAGGTGCTTGAACATACCTTGAGAGGTAGATATAGATGAACCATGGAAATAAAACCCTCCAAATGATTATAATATTATTGAGATAGTGGTGCATGAAGTCTAATTTCTGGTACAGGTAGCCACAATCATTCTCGTTCATGCTCCAATAGTGGAACCTCTAAGGGATAAAACTATAGATCATGATTGGGAATTTCTTCAGTAGAAACCTCCAACTTTACAAGGCTCAAATGATCCTTAGGTTTTATAGGATTGGATGAAAAATATTTAACTTATTTTCGAGTTCCTGGAAATTCCAAACACAATAAAGTTGAAATGTGTTACCTTCAAGATTTAATGGCTTAGCATGAGGTGGTGGGATTTGATGGTTATGGTGAAAAAACACGAATTCTTGGAGTAAAATGACTTCATATCTATTTTTACATAGTATTTATATCCTGAATCTATAGTTTTGGAAAATTTTATAGATTTTCTTATCCTTTAACAAGGTCATAGAACCATGACTTTTTATGAAAACTAATTTTCAAGACTTGTTCAGTTTTCTCTTAAGGTAGTAATGAATGAGAATCTGAAGGCCCACAAATTTTAGATGGGTCTTCAATCTAATATGCGATCTAAGGGTTTCATAATAAATATCACTTCTTATATGGATATGTTTCATTGGACTTTGATAGATTAGAATGACCTAGCCGGTAATTTAGGGTCGATGGGAGTTCTTTCTACACCTAAAGGAAGATTTTATTTAGTTCTTATAAAGTAAAAAAAGGAAGTTTGAGGAGTATCATCACGAATCATGATATCATTCATCATATAGTCCTTATATAGTATTGGGAAGAGGAAAATTGACTTGCTTTCAATATGTCATGGTTGGGCACTCAAAGCGTTTTTGTAATGAGACATTGAAGATATTTGATTCGTGTGATCAATCAGGCTTCCTATAGAAGTTATTTCATGTCTTTTTTACCCTGCATAATGGCACAGTATTGTCAACACCAAAAGTTACTATAGTGTAATAAGATGAATCAAAAAATAAGTTGTTAAATCCAATGGCATAGGAAATGAATATTATTCACATGGTGGATGAGTATCAAGAGTAATCTAATGTGGGTCCAATGATAGTGATAGGTACCATCACTATAACTTCATATTTAGTAAATACTTTGTTTTATATAGGTGCATATAATTATTTTATATCGACTCATGTTATAAATATATTAAACCCTTCTACGGAGCTTGTGTCTTATGTTGTGGATATTGTTATGCCCCTTGGAATGAAGAGGAAGTATGGTCTCTAGTGCCCATCTTATGATTTTTCTTTATTAGAGATTGATCTCATCTAGGATTTTCTATTTCTTGATATGAAACCTTTAGATGTCATTCTTTATTGGAGATTTATTCTTTTAATGATGTTAACTTGGGTGTAACCTATTATTTTTTACAAATAAAACTGATGGAACACTTCACCTTCTCATTGATTACCAAAAACTCAATCGAATTACTGTAAAGAACATGTATTCATTGCCTCATACTGATGATTTTTTTGATTAATTTAAAGGGTAGAAGTGGTTATCAAAGATTGATCTTCAGTCTGGTTATCACTAGATTAGAATCAAAGAATATTATATCCTGAAGATGACCTTCCGGAGTAGGTATGACATTTTGAGTGCCTTGTTATACATTTTGGTCTAACCAATTATAATGAAGATTATATAGAACTGAGGAATAGGATATTCTATGAGTATATTCACTTTTTCATTGTACTTTTTTTACAACATCATGGTTTAATTTAAAATCAAGGAAAATCAATTGCGTCATCTGAGTGCAGTTTTGAAAATTTTGAGAGATAACCAACTTCATTCCAAGTTATCAAAATGTAATTTATGTATTCAATGAGTGAATTTCTTGGGTCACATGGTCTCATAACATCGTATTTTAGTCAATCCTGAGAAGGTTAAGGATGTTATGATGTGGGAACTGCCACACAATTTTTTTGAGATTCAAAGCTTATTGGGATTAGTGGGGTATTATTTTTGGTTAGTTAAAGATTTCTCAAAGTTGCTTCTCTGATGAATATTATTGGTCAAAAAGGAGAAAAGTTATTATGGGATTCAAAATTTTAGCATTCTTTTTATGATTTGAATCACCTTTTGACTTCTTCACCAATATTTACTCTTCTAGGTGTTGGGAAGGGATATATGGTCTTTTGTGACACATCAGGTTTGGGTTTGGGTTGTGTTATCATAAAGGTTGATCATGTGGCAACATATGGTTCCTGATAGTTTATTCCACTTGAGAAGAACTATCCTACACATTATCTCAAACTCATAGTTGTGATTTATGCTCTTGAAATTTGGTAGCATTACATTTTCAAATAAATTTTTACCATTTATTTCGATAAAAAAATCCTGATTTATATCTTCGCATAAAAATATTTTAATCTCTATTAGATATAGTGGGTGGAGTGCCTCTAATACTTTTGATTTTAACATTTACTACACCCCTAGAAAGGTTAAATTTGTTGTTGATACCTTGAGCAGGAAACTTCCAACCCATGTCATTAAATAATCATCATAAAAGTAGAATTTGAAGGCTTATGAGTATGGGACCAAATTTTTTTGACATGTGTTCAGTGGACCTCCTCTCTTATTGAGATGATTCATTAGGATCAATAGATTTTTGATGAGTTTCATGGAATTAATAAATCTTTTTATAGTGGTGAGACCATTTTTTAGTAGTCTTTATCTTATGATAGAATTCTATGTTTCCATAGATGGTGCGTCATGCCTTTTCTTGTGAGAAAATTTTTGATTTGGGATTTTCATAATTCTATGTGGGCGATATACCTGGGAACCATAAATATGTTCTATGATATATGCAAATGATTTTTTTGGTCTAGTATGAGATGAGATATTTCCAAATTTTTTCTCATTTTTATACCTTTTAGTGGGTTAAGGCCAAGCACTCAAAACCTTTGGATTTTCTTCAACCAATTTATGTGCCGACTTGGAAGTGGGATAATATTTTTATGGATTTCATTGTCATGTTTCTTCATACCCATCAAGGAAATAATGTGATATGGGTAGTGATCAATTGTCCGACCAAATCAGTTCACTTCATCCCCATTATTGATATGATCAAAGTTGAGGGCTTATAAATTCTATATGTGAAATATATTATCAGATTGGAAGGATTTACATCTGTTATGGTTTCTGATAGGGATCCTCAGTTCACTTATCATTTTTTGAGAGGCCCCTGGGAGGTGATAGTATCCTAGATTAGTTTTAGAATAAAATCCATATTCTGATGGATGGCCAGATGGAACGAGCTATACAGATCCTTAAGGATGTGCTTCATTCTTGAATTTTTTATTTTGATGGAGCTTGGGATATCCACTTGGGACTAGTTCAGTTTTCATATAATAATAGTTACCAGTATTCTATTAGGATGGAACCTTTTGAGGCATTGTTTTCCCATTTGTGTAAATATCTATTCTATTGGTCCTAGGTTGGGGAAACTTCCCATGTTAGACCTAGTTTGGTCTAATAGAATACAATAAAGATTTAGATGATTCATCATATAATGGTAATGGAACAAATCTGGAATAAAACCTATCTTGATCATTATCATCACCTTTTGGAATTTTTAGTTGGTGACTAGTTATTTTTAAGAGTTTCACCTCAGTTGGGTCACTGACATCTTGGAAAATAGGGGAAGTTAGCTCTGATATATGTGGGGCTATTTGATTTTGTTGAGAAGATTGGAAAGGTGGATTGGCATTTGTATTTTCCACCTCAATTGATGTCGATTCATAATGTTTTTCATTTTTTTTAGCTCATAAAGTATCTCTCTGGTACATATTACATTTTGTGTTGGGAGGACCTTGATGCCGAACCTAATTTATACATGACAGAGCAGTTCATTTAGATTGTTTATTCTAAGATGAAGGTTATTCATGGAATGTCTATACCTATGGTTTGTGTGCCTTAGCAGCACGGTTCTGATTCACATAAAACTTGGGAGTGTGATTCACTGATGATAAATTAGTGGCCTCGTCTCTTCAACATAGAGTCTTCTTGATAGGCTTTATAGGGAAATAAATAGTTTATGGTGGGGAGATGGTAACATCCACTTACCAGCTTTTAGGTACATCTAACCCATTTTTTTATCATCCTTTTTTCAGATCTTAGTTCAGGTCATTTCTGGGGATTTTTAGTATTTTTTTTAAGTTTTTGGTCCTGAGCACAGTTGGAAAAAGTTTAGGTAAAAACATATTGGTTGGGCCAAGAAACTATGTGCCTTTATATGAGGTTCCAGGGGGTTCATAGTTAGTGAAAAATGTGTGGTCTCCCCCCTTAAATCGTGTGGTGTGGGATAATGGGGATTTTCATGGTGGGCACATGGTTTGTCAAACTGTGAAAATAAATCGGTCACCCTTCACACTAGCCCAGTTATGAGTGCACGATTGGTGAATAGTTTTTCAAACCATATAGTCAAACCATTCAACTCTTCCAGAATCCTAGTGAGAGTGCCCAATTAGGCACATGGTTAGTACTATTCATGCAACCTAACATAATAAACCATGAGACTGGATTTTTAATCCCCCAAAAATTATAATTAAAGTCATAACCCCCCCCCCCCCATTATAAATTCAAATCATCCCCTAATCGAGCCTAATCCAACCCTTTGTCTTTTGGAGGCTCTCTAGAGTGGATTTTGGATCCTCTAACTCCTTTCCTCTTAGATCTAAGTGTCGGTGGTTTTTATTGATCCCTATTTGGTAATTGAAATCACATTGATTTAGAATCCTCCTTTATTCTCTTCTATCCTTTATTGAGAGCGAGGATCCCCATGTTTTTTTTGTAGATATAAACCTTGATTTGATAGATTTGAATTCTATGTATTCCTATTGGTCATCCTCACCTTCAATCTCTATTGGTGTTTCCCATTTTGGGTGATTAATTGATCATGTGACAAAAGGTAGGTGGTTTTGTAAGGATGTTCCCTACACATTAAACCTTGATTTCATTATTTATTTGAAATTTATTTTCATTTAATTTATAATACTTTATTTTATTGTGCTATAAAGGGATAAAATTTTAAATAACACCCTCTTTCAAAGGCTTTGAAAATATTAGGAGGATTTTGAGAAAAGATGGATGGAAATGGAAATTAATTTTATGAAATTATATGGTAATGATTCTTATGGAAAATTGACTTAAATTGAAGATGATTTTTAAAGGCATCAACTTTATGTAAACCTATGATTTAGTTTTAAAATTGGAATGGAATGTTGAAACTTGAAGTTGCTCATTTAAACTATGAATGATGAATTGAATTGAAAATGATTATTTACCCATGTTTTATTGATAGATTGATTGGAATAACATGTGATCCTGAGTATTGAGTGGTTGATTAAGACAAGCATGATAGTAATCTAACTCTCTAACAATGAATTGATGATGAAAACTCCAACTAAATCAAGTTTTTCATGACTTTCTCTGATGGGGTATTGATTGATTCTATCCATTCAGCCTGAGCCTTTCGTACATGTTCACACATTGAGCTATGATTTATTGAATAAGTAGTGAGATGATCCTATATCCAGGAACTAAAAATCCTTAGGGAATATGACCATGGTGATTTGTTTTGTTTTGATTATCACATGCCATTATTTGTTGAAATGATTTATTTACGTCCTTCATGCTTTATGAAAATGTTCATTTAAGGATATTTTTATATACTTTCCATCTTCCCATTTTGAAGGAACGTTTTGATTGAATATGTGGAAATTATTTTTCATGCCTTGTTTTATTTAATATTGAATCATAAATGGTTTATTTGTTATAGAATTTTTAATGGATCATTTGGTGAAATCCTACTGGGTTTTTTTTCCCACACCCTACCTTTTCATTAGGGAATATGTAGATTATGTTATGATAGGTCTAGGAGAAGGGAAAGTGCCACTCAAAGGTGGTAGGTGTTCTTGATTCATGGGACCTTGGGTGGCGGCAGTGACCGGTGGATCTATGATCCACTCATTATATGGAGATTCTAAGTTTTCATCATGATGGAGATTATATCGTATTATGGATGATGTATTACTTTGGGATCTTTATCTATATTTTTGTTGTATTCTTTTCTCCTTGGGGAGTGTTTGTAATACTGACTATTCATTGTTTTATCTTCCTTATATATATATATATATTCTTATTCGTGTAGAGAAATTATTCCCTATAGATGTTTGTTGATTCCCTGGATCTAGTCACCAACCTGTGGAGATTAGGAACACCCTTTGTGTCATGTCAGTGTCAGTTTGGGTATCAGTGTACCAAAGTATTCAGGTTGGTTAATGACAATCTATTCTTGTTAAATATCCTTCCTTGGAATGTTTAGAGGAATTTATAGATGATTGAACTTGAAAACTATCACTTGATTCATCGTTAGAATCCTTTTTTCAGAATTTTCCTACAAATTAAATAACAAATTTTTCACATTGGTAACCTTTTAATCACAAGTAAAAGGATTAAGTCCTAAATAACAAAGCATTAACAAATCAAGATTTATTCTTGGATCAAGAACTACTCTAAGAGAAACAAAACTACTATATTTAGTCCAATACTTTTAAAATTTATTTTTAATTACAGAAGCTATGTCCTTAACAAGATCATATTTACTTGTCAAGTTCTCTCTCAACAAACATTCAATTTTTAAAACTTTCATAAATTAAATATTCTGATATCAAATTATTTATCATGTAAAATGGATATAAAAACTCACATATAATTGATTCCCTTCTCCACTCCTCTTCTAATGGTAAATATTGATATTTAGAATCACCCAAAGAAAGATCATAAAACAACTCATTTATTCTTGATAGAACTTTCAAGAATAATAAAATTTGAATTCCACCTTGTTGACACATTGAGATGCAATCTAACTTTAGTGTTAACACCACTAATATGATTAATAGATACTTGAAAATATTTTATCATTGCCTTGGAATATTTTACATATTTTACACTTTATTTAATTTTAAGGAGTACATGTTTGATATTTTTAAACCTTATTAAAAAATAAGGTTCAAGATGTGAGCACAACATCTGACATGGAAAAAAATTTCATCACATGATAGATAATTTTAAATATGAAAACGTTGTTTCAAACATTGTCTATGGTAAGTGAGAAAAAAATCAATGCCCAAATCTTTAAAAGAAAGAAAACCCTTCTTTGCCAATTAAATTCTTATATGGGGAACATCCATTTTATAGAAGAATAATAAATTTCCATTCAACTTTCAATTATTATCAACAAAGTGAGGAATTAAAGATATTTATCCTTCACTATTGCAAGTAGTCCAACAATCAAATGTTAATCATATTATTATAGTACTAGAATCTATTTACTTTTTTAACTTTTCCTTATGAGTAGAATACTATTTCCTAATATCATATGTTTTGTGCCTCTATTATATATATTGACATCAAAGTTAAGAAAATTAACAAGTTCAATGATTCTCTTATACTCAACAAAATGAAATGAGAGATCATACTCTATGATACACATAGAGAGGAATTCTAGAACCATTTATTCATCATGTTTTATACATTACAACCTCCCTTTATGGTCAATAATCATTTTATACAAATCACCATAATGTTTTTTCTTCTTACAAATGATCAAATGATGAGATAATATTGAAGTACCATATTTGTTTCCCTCATAAACAAACAATTTGTAAGAACCCAGTTCTTCTTTGAGGTAAAAAACCTTTAGGTTTTTTGTTTAATTCTTTGTTTTTATCGTTTTATGAATGAATAATGTGTTTATAGAGAATACATGGGTGTCTAGGGATTTTTTGGAGCCTAAATCCCTAAATTTTGGAGGAAAAAACCAGGCCACATCGTTAGTAGCAGCTATGAAACCTAGTCTCAACGATTAGACAAACTGTCTGGAGTGATGCAAGGATCCATATAGGGGAGAAAATGGGATGTTCACGGTTTTTATAACCATGTGTTGTAGGTTGTGCGGGGTATGTTACCTGGTTAGAGGGGGATTCACAAAAAGAGCATGGTTAGACAAATTATGCTCCCCAATTGTGCAGGGCACTATCCTTCGATAGTAGCTGGTGCATGGTTTGTCCAACCATGTTTTCAAACCATGTGTTGATTTAAATTTTGTGTGTATTGACTAAATTAAACCTCTCTCTTTATAAATCACCCTCCTTTTATTTTCTCCTACAGTGGATAGAACCCTATCCTTGTATCCTATTTAATCTCTCTCCATCACCTAACCTAGGATTTGAAGTATATCCTCCATATAATATTCAATAGATCCACTATTCATCTCATTGTATCCCTCTAAATAAGATCTTTGATCCACTTTCTTCTATCTCTCATTTATCTCACAATATTGTTTCACTATTCTTGTGTGAGAACTAATGCCCTATTTTCAAGGCATTCATCTATTCTTCTGTTTTCTTTCGATCCAGGACAAACCAAGGGTTGATACTGGATGAGGTATCTGATACAAGCATAAGGTAGGTGTTCTATGACTTATCCTTCAAGGTCTCACATTTTTATAAACTATTTTCATTGTGCGCACGCCAGTTCCACCAGGTTTTGCTTCTAAATTCTTACTCCTTTAATTTATTTCATTTAAAGTGTATTCTAAGGCCCTTTTTAACCTATGGACGTCATTGGAGGTTGATACCTCAACAAAGACCATCCAATTTAGGGTTATTCATTTTTTTATGAATTTAGTTACCAATATTGAAAATACTTGAACAGTGTTCGGGTGAGCTTGACTTGATCTTTAGTAAGACAAGTTTTTCATACTAATAAATAAATATTTAATGCACTAAATGTTAATTATATAATTATATATATCACTTGTCCTTGATAATTTATAATTTAATTGGAAGTTGGTTGCATGTCCTTATTGACCATTTCACTTCGGATGAAAGGTAATCGAATTAAAATAAGGATTTTCAATTTGGAATGAGTATTACATGGCATATGATGACTTATAAATATGAATGAAATGAGTATATTGTGCCTATTGCAGATGGACCTTTTTCATCTTAATAGTATGGTCCATATTTTAGATAGCCTTGTATTCCAAAGGGAATTCCTTGAGAACTCAAAGGATAGCATTCCAATTAATTGAGCTAGTTTATAAGGTAGATACCCACCTTAGAACACGGTCTTTGTCTATTATAAGATTCCTAGAATGATTCTATATGATCCCTCCACTTTCTCTCTAGAAATTAGAATGTGTTGAATACAATCCTTGGATTCATCTTGATGTTTATAGACATGCAACGTCTTAGTTCATTATCCTTGGGTCCATTCATGATTAGTTTGGTATTTACTATGGACGTGATCCATAGATTTGGTTAGAAACTATTATAGTGAAATTACTTAGGTTACCTATTGTATTACACTTATTCCCTTATACTGGGATTCATTGTTGTATAATATGAGCTAGCTAAAACTTCTAAGGCCAAGGATGCCTTAGTTTCACCTTGAATCCTTTGTTATTACCATGAACTTATACATTATTGCTGGCACTTTTATATGGAATTATAATTATAAACCTGATCCATAATGAACTAATCAAATAATTAAATATTTAGAGACACCAACTAAGGCTGAAGCAGGTATGGGTTAATTATATTGTACAGTTTTACTTTCTATATACCTGCACACTACACAGTTTATATTCATGGACTGGATTTGTATAGATTTCATTGGTGGTGGCCTACTAAGATTTATCTCACACCCTATATGGGCCTCCACTGTCACCCAAATAGATTATATGATCATAGTTGTGGACAAAGGGAAGAATCCTACTTTTGAAACCTGACTTCTTGCATTAATATGGGATCTTGGTAGCTGATGATTGAGCCGGTGCTTAGGATACTTAGATAGTCTTTCACTTTTTATTATTTTTTATATCTTTTATTGTATTTTTTCCTACTACCATGTACATATGTTTTTTACTTTTTGTAGATACATTCCATCATCTTTTGTATATGATACAGTTTACAACTTTTGATGATTATTTAGCACTTTGGTGATTATGCTTGTTTCTGCTAACTTATTCATTATTATTATACTTTTTTTGTTTATTAATATTTTTTCCACTGTTTTGATCAACTCTAACTAGAGGGAATAGTCTCCCAAAAAACTGACCCTAGGCCCTCACTGCTAGTCGGTAGCCTCTGGCATATGGGTAGGCATGCTTGAGGCCATATGGATAATCGAGTTCGGTTACTCAGGAGTAAATTGGGTCTTGGATTTCACAAAGTAGTATCAAAGGGGATTCTTTTATTATCTTATTATTTGGTAAATTTAGATAGGAGATTAGGAATTTATTATAACATGGTCATAAGTCATTTGTGAGAGTATCTAACCCCTGTTCAAGTTAAACACCATTTCCTAGGATTAGGAAATTGTTGTTTTTTATTCCACATATTATAGTTGATATATCTTCACTATTGGGTGATTCACATGAATTGTGATATTTTTTATACCTTATAAATATACTACCTTATCTTTGTATAGAAAAGAGTATTTTTTCATTCATCATCATAGGTACCTATGGATTCACATGCCATGCATATTTCGTTCCATATAGGTTCATTTCATTACTTGTATTTCATTTGTTACATATGATTGTTGAGTGTTCCTTGGTTGTGATATATGCATGCGTCATTTACATGTTCGGCAGGAAAGGGAAATTGGCCATTTAAAATTTCATCATCAACCTAAGTGGTGGTTTCTCATATAGCTTGATGATGGCATCTTAAATAGCCAATTTTGATCCATGTAAGATATGTACCTCTGGTTACATGATTTGATCTTCGGTTGTGTTTACATGAGTACCAATTTTAATTTATAAAGATTATGGGCCTTTATAAATTAGAAAGGGTGATTCATAGAATCAAGTCATCGAATTTTACCCATTACATTCTGAGATTTAATGTAAGGGGGCTAGGTGCATTTACATGGGTGTTGATCTCATTTTATAAAGTGTATGGGCATTTATAAACCTTGGATGATAATACATTTAATTGAACCTTGTATTATGTATATATTCACATATATACTTAAGAATATAAATTTTTAATTATAAATAAAATGGTTTCTAGTAAATGGTTAGGGGAAGTGAAACTTAAGGAGTGTTTTCCTCCTAAAATTTCAATTGAACCCTCCAATATACTAGAACCCCTGTGTTTGAAAACATAAAGAATTACCAATACCCTAACCTTATATCCAGGTAGCTGGGATAGTATGACTTGGGTAGAGATCATGTGTGTTTATCTTGCTACTATAAGTGAAAGTTTGTTGGTGTCCCTTGGGTATTTTCTCATTATCATTAAGATCTATTTTTGTAATTCATCGAATCTTGTTATGAGGTGTGCTTGGAATTTTTAGAGCTATTCATCCATGAAGTCCTTTAGTCATACACCATGTGGGTGGTGAAATTCATTATCCATAGATGGTGGGTTGTGATCCACCAGTGTTACCTCTAGGAGTGCCACCTGTGGCACCACCTATTGTTCTCGAACTAGGAACTGACACTCATCCTCAAGAGAGTTTCCTACACTTGATGCAGTCTATACAAGGTGCTCCATAGCCTGAACCTATGATGTTTTATCTTAATTGTGAGTTCCAGTAGCATCATCCACCAATCATATTTGGGGGTGTAGGTCCTCAGGATACTGAGTCATGCATTGAATCCATTTTATCTATCTTAGAGCATCTGGAGATTCCTCTAGAGAGGATGGTCAATCTCACCACCTACATACTGGTTGATTCTGCCAAGTTCTGGTGGGATGTGGTTACCCTAGATGGTTGTCATCAAGGCATGGTATAGGTGGCCATCTATATTTCATTCTATGATTACTTTTTCCCTAATATGCCTAGAGATAACTGAGCTAGGGAGTTCATACACCTATAGAAAGGTGTTATGTTTGTTACGTACTATTCATTATTCTTCCCTGAGATTCAATGTTTTTTGCCACTTCTTATCGACGATGAGATATCGTGAGCAAGACACTTCAAGGATGAGCTCATGTATACCATCTACTCTCGGGTTATTTTATTCCTCATATCTATCATTTATGAAATCGTGAACCAAGATCTTATCACAGAGTAAAACTTGAGGGGAGGTGATAGTACGGGGAACCTAGGTTCAGTTCTGAGATAGGGTAGTAATTATTCAAGTAGTAGGAAGAATAACCTTGAGGTTTCTCATTAGAATAGTGGTGGAAAGAGTACCCGCACTAGTATCTCAGTTGTACGCTGTCAATGTGGATAATAGGGGTATGTGAAGACATAGCATGATAGAGTCCCAAAAGATTGTCATGATTGTGGCTATATGGGTCATCTTCAAAGGTTTTTTCAGAACATTATTCTAATTTATAATGGAATAGGAATCGTGCTAGCTCTACCTTCAGGATTAGGATCAGTGACTCTGTATCAGGTAAGAATCTAGAGTAGCACCGTCAAAATAGGCCAAGGAGGAGTTCATGGCCGAGGTATCCAAACTTCTATTTTTTAATGCTCGTAGATAAAACCTGCCCAGGGTATTCCAGATCTAGCTCAAGGTTGTGGATCAGGCCAGTTTCACACATTACAGTAGATACCTAAGGAGAATATTGCAGGTTAATCTACTATATGAGGTACTATCCTAGTAGCCTCTACTATCATATCTTCTTTGTTCGATATAGGTTCCTTGTGCTCCTTTATCTATGTATTGGTTATGGAATGTATTATGCTTGAAATTTTGTACTTTTGTGGGGTGATGACCCTAGACACATTGTTGGGTGTATGGTCGGAGTGTATTCTCCAATGCATGGACTATCCTCTTGATATTGGAAGTTATCACTTATTGTGTAATTTCTTTATCCTTGAGATTATAGGATTTGATAACATAATTGGTATGGATTGGATCATGTCTTATCATGCCCACATTTAATATTATCACATAAGGGTGAATTTCACATCACCTAAGGTAAATAGATATGTGCATAAGGGAGAATGGGATATCCAATCCAGTTAAAATGAACCAAATAATAATGGGATGGGAGGAGTGATAGCCAAGATTTCCAAAATTTTCTTGGATGATCAAATAGTGTTTTTGAAAGATTTTACTCTGGTGGTGGATTGTTTTAGAGATTTTTTCTAGAAAACTTATCTGAACTACCTCCTTAGAGAGAGGTAAAGTTTAAAATCAAGCTCATTCTAGGAGAAACTCCAGTATCTATTCCTATATACAGGATGACACCAACTGAGCTCCAGGAGCTCAAGAGACAGTTGGACTATATTGAACCTAATGGTTTTATCTGAACCAGTGCTTCTCTTTATGGTTTTACTATCTTTTTTTTTTCAAAGAAGGTTGATAGAACCTTGTGACTTTGTATGGATTATAGATGGTTGAAACAACTTGTGGTTAAGAATCGGTATCCCTTTCCTTAAATATATGATCTCTTCAACCATCTCAGAGGAGCTAGAATGTTCTCAAAGATCAACTTGAGTTCAGGTTATTTTTAATGACACCTATTTTCCATGTATTGTTTTTAGATATTATATGGAATATTTTTGAGACCATGAATGAAGATGTCTTATGATTCTGAGTCCTGGTAAGCCCAGAATAAATGTTTGAAATATATTAAATAAATTAAATAAAATCTGCACACAATTTTCTTTAAAAATGGAATAAATTATAAACAAATTCTTGGATAAAAAATATAAGATCTTCATTGAGTTCAAAGTGTGGGTTTTACCCTAGTTTCAATATAACCTTGGAATGCGTTGGGTGTTCAGGTTGAGGTTTGATCGTGGGAAAATGTTTAAAAAAATTAAATTAAGTTATTAAGTTATTTTATTACCTGAACTAATAAGGATTCTATAAATACATGGCTATGGGAAAATCCTAAGGTTATCCACATAACTCTAGAGATACGTAGGAGCTATTGGAGGAACTTTTGTTAGCAAATGAAAACCAGATCAAAGATCGACAACCAGTGCACAATAGAATTCAAGGATCTCACCAATGAAAACAATGCAAATTCTTTCTTCATCAGTGATCAATTCAAGTCGAGGTAAGGAATTTATTTATTTGGATTTATTTCCCTATTTTTATTTTTATGAAAAAAAATGAATAAATCGACCGATGGATTGATTCACAAATCGATCGTATTGAGGGATGGGTTATCTATAGGTTTTTATTGGGAGAAATGTTTATTTATTTTTGGTTCTCCATTCATTTATATAACATCAATGAATTGATTCCAACTGAACATGGATGAGGATCATTCCTCTTTTCATGTTTTTTGGATTTGTCTCATCATTCTTGTGCGTTCACCACTGGTGCTTTGTTTGACTGATGGTTCGATCAAAATAATAATAAATCAATAATTGAACACCAGATTCTTTACACAATGGTTTGATATCATAGATCAAATCTCATTACAACATGGGGATTATCCAATGATGGAACCTGAAGTGGATCAGATATATTTGGGGATACCTGATTTCATGTTCTTCGGTGTGTGATGATGAATGATGCATGAGGTTGTTTTCCAAATGGAATTGATGGATGTATTACATTATTCAATGATGGGAAGACTTAGTATATGATGTTCCTTGTTTTCTCGATGAGTGTTGTGGCCAAATAGATAGCTGGAGGAGTGGGAGGAGATGCATGAAACAGATCTGAGATTTTGGAAAATCCCATAACACACGACATGTAATCTAAGATTACATGACATGTGGGACCCCTAGTGTGGTGTTAGGGTTTCCACAAGAAGTTAAGTATCACAAGGTGTGTGACCCATGTTACACGACATGTGACACTCCCTAGTAGGTCAGCATATACCTTATAGAATACATGGACACTACTAGAATTACATAATCATGGACACGCCATGTACTTTGACATAGACATGGTCAGGCCATGTGTACACTATAAAAGTTGTGTAATTGGACATGGTCAAGATTAAACGGGTTGGAACACGTTGTATACTCTAACACAAACATTAACACAGACATGGGTGGTGTTACACAAGCAGAAACCAGTGCCAAAGGGACACACTGTGAACTACTAGTACACATAGTGTATTAACTTTAAGAAGTCTTAGAGCCCTTTTCTTCTTCAACTTAGAAAATTTTAGTTAGGGTGAATACCCTTGATCCATTCCCATAGGTTTATCATGGAATTGCATCCTACACATTTGATAGTGATCCCTTCAGTGGTACTTCTTATATTGATTCATTATAATCCCTCTATAAGGATGAGAGTGAGGTCATCTATTATCATCTTTCCCTAGGTGGAGTTCTTGGTATCGTTGTGACCAACACTATCTAGGTGATGATACCCTACTTAGCAGGTTATTTTAGATTGAGTTGTTGATATACCCCATGGAATTGGGTATGATCTTCATCTGTGTATTTGTTTCTTCATACTTCCAGCATATACTTCCTATGGAGAGACCCAATGAGCATTACATCTCAATATAGAATCATCAGTGATATCAAACTCATGTTGTGTGTTCTCTCAAACAAGTGTTATGTGGAACCTATAGGCATGAATTCCTAGGCTGGAATTATAGTTGTGACTTTACCCAAAGATTGTGTGTCTTTGTTGAGTATATCTATATATTATAGTAATATGTGTTATAGACACATGTCTATGTAAAAATGAATGTTATTCATGTTGTTATATGCTTAGTGATTTTGGGGCATATTACTGAGTATTATTATACTCACCCCTACATGGTATTTTCCCACACATGTCATATATTATGCAGATGATCAGCCTTTTGATAGAGTCCTAGAGGGACCATAACTAGGTAGTTCTTTGTTGTCTGGATATATCAAGGTGTGTTCCTATGGTTATGTTGACAACAGTCCTCATATATACTTTCAAGTTGGAATTTTTTCCAGAATCTTTGTAGTAGGCTTATATTTTGAACATTTTACTTTCCAATGCTTGTTTTCATACTTTGGTTGTTGGATTTTAGATATATGCATGCATGTTTTATCATTTATTTTACATTTCAACATTGTATAGTCTTAGAGATGTGTACGTGTGTATAGGTAAATTAGAATAATGCCTCTCATATGAGATATATACCTTCTCATAACTAGTTTTTAGCCCTTGGCCTATTGGAGGTGGGATTGGGGTATTCGTGATATGGTCCCCAATGGGATGGATTGTGATAGAGTGGTATCATAGGAGTCTGTTCTAACTTAGGACCAAAGTCTATGAGATTGGTTTGGGGAAACCGTGTTAAGTGTTTCGAGTTTTCCTTTCAAGATATGGACTTCAGTGTTAGTACAGTGGTCGATATATCCATACAACAAGACTCTGATTACCTACCTTTCATCTTAGTACATGTGGACATAGGTTTCAAGAAAATACATTGGTATATGTATCATATTGTAATGAGTTTTGGTTTCCATGTCCTTCTTGAGTCAACTCTATATATATAATCATTGACCGTGGTACATCTTGTCTATTTCAAGATGCCTCTGTAATGTATGCCAGATAGGATTCAACATCAAGATCATAAGGATGATACCCTCAGTTATGAGTCATCAATACATGGGTATTTTCAAGATGTGTTACCTCTAATTTGTGCACTATTTATACCACCACCTGTAGAGAAGAATATGTCACCCAAAGTACCTGCAGATGAGGTGCATATGTTGAGCACACATTATGAGTTTCAGTGATAGTGACCCATCAGGATTCTAGGTGAGCTTGACCCACAGGCAAATGAGGAATTTCTTGAGACGGTTACATGAGTTTCATCTTGTTAGGAAATTAGAAGATTAAATGGTGATTCTATAATTGATTATTATACTTGGATCTTTATGATGATGGTGGGGTTTAGTGACCCAATTTTATGATGAGGTGACTCTATCATGGTCAAAGTTTGAGTGATTTTTCAGATAAGATTTATATCCATCTACACTAAGGGATGTATGCATCTAGTAGATTATATATCCTCAACAAGGAAGTACGATAGTAATTGGGTATTCATCAAGGTTCACCAAACAATCTAGGTACTCAATGGATATGGTTTGTGATTAGTTATTTCTATCTTGGACCTTTGAGTGAGGACTACAAAGAGAAATCGGATCCATCTTTATACCTATGATCATTCTTACCTGTATTGGGTTCTAGAGTGATCTTTGGTGGTTGAGAGTTTCCTGGTTGAGTAGACAAAGACAGTTGTTACTGGAAGTTGGAACTCAGGGAAAATACTTCAGTGCCAAGGATCTAACATCAATCTTAGGGACCTATACATGTGAGGAATTTCAGAAGATGGATCTAGGATATAGGGTCTATGGTTTAGGGGTCACATGATGGGTCTATTCATCCTAGAGAAAGGTGATGATACTCTTGTGATGGAAGGGGAAATCATGCATGAGATTGTCTGACCCATCGTATGAATGATTAAAATATAGTGGATGGTTCGCCTAGGTAGAAGAAGTGGAATTATAAAATAGGTTTATAAGGAGGAAGATGCGGAAGAGGAGCTGGGAGAGAAATTGGAAGTGGCATACATTTCAACGTTTTATAACCACCACCCACATGTGGTCCATGCCGGGATTAAGGAGCTGGAAGATAGGGGAAAGGGAAACTATAGGCGATCAAGGATTGTGACTCATAGGATCTATGGATGATACTAGGTACAATTTTTTTATTTTCTACCATAGTTATCGTACTGATAGACATAGGTTCTAGTCATTACTCTATTTCACATATCTTTTTCAAGATTAGAGATTCTGGTTGAGCCATTGGCTCGACCCTTACAGGACTCCAACAAGAGGTGACTCAAGGATTATTACCTTATTCCAAAAGTGTGATATGATGCTTGGAGGTGATATTTTTTTTATTGGATCTCTTTTTAGCAGTGATGAGTCATTAAGGAATCATATTAGGTATGGAATGGTTATCGAAATTCCATGCCCATATCAATTTTTTTAGGCAAAGGATAAAGTATGTATGTAGTGATGGGATGAGGTTTTCCTTTGTAGGTGAAAAGGAAAACCTTGACAGAGCAGGATGGAATCAAGAATAGAAGAGTGTGTCCTATTACTCACAATTTTACTATCATGACCCTTAGTGTAGTGGATTCTATGAGTTTTTATTTCCCTACAGTGTTAGAGAAGTGTGAGAACGTATTTCCTAAGAATGTTACAGGCTTACCACCCTACTAAGAGATAGAATTATTCATTGATCTATACTTTGGGATGACCCTAGTATATGTTCCTAGATATCGGATGGCTTCCATGGAGCTTCGTGATCTAAGGGTGTAGTTGTAGGACTTTCAGAGGAAGGGATTTTTTAGACCTAGTCTTTCACTCTAGTCATCCCCAGTATTGTTTTCCTAGAAGGCGTATGAGAGTTTGAGGTTATGTGTAGACTACCTTCACCTAAACCACATGGATATAAAGAATAAGTATCTGCTTCCTAGGATATATGTTGTATTTGGCCAGTTGATAGGGGCATGATGGTTCTAGAAGATTAACCTCGGATCATGTTATAACCAGTTGCGAGTATGGGACAAGGATATACTAAATATGGAATTCATATGTCTCTATGGTTATTGTGAGTACTTGGTTACACCCATTGGAATTAGGAATTCTCCATCAGTGTTTATGGGACTCGTGAACTAGATCATTTAGTCCTTAGATCGGTTTATGGTAGTCTTTATTGATAATATCCTAGTTTGCTCAGTGTTTGAGGAGGATCATGTGAGACACTTGAGGATGGTTATGGATGTACTATGAGACCACAATATTTATAGGAAGCTCTTGAAGTTACGGTTTTGGATTCAATAGGTCCAATTTCTGGGATATGTTATCTTATCAGATGTTGTGTTAGTTTACCAAGCAAAGGTCGGGGAAGTGTTATCTTGGAAGCCACCCAATAGCTTGATGAAGGTGTGGAGCTTCCTTGGGTTGGCTGGCTATTATAGGATATTTATACCTAATTTATCTAAGATATCATATCCCATAAGAGATTTGACCTAAAAGGGTAGGCATTTCGTGTGGATATAGATGTGCCAATAGGCTTTCTAGGAGTTGAGATGGATATTGATGAGCACTCCCATCATGAGATTTCCATAGGAGGGTGTTGAGTACGTAGTGTTCTACGACACATTATAAATATAGCTTGGTTGTATTCTGATGAAAAGGTGGGAGGTGATTGTCTATGGTTCATGTTAGGTGAGACCACATGAGAAGAACTATGTGACCCACAATATTGAGTTAAAAGTGGTAGTCATTTTATTAAAGATGAGGCGACACTACTTGATGGGTGAGAGGCTTATCATCTATTCTGACCACTAGAGTCTCAAGTTTATCTTCTATTAGAAGGATCTCAACTTAAGAAAGAGTTGATGTCAAGATTTCCTCCAGGATTATGAATTTGATATTTTCTATACTCCTGGGAGGGTAATTTGGTAGAAGATGCTAACAACAAAAGATATTGTTCGTAGTTGCTGAATAAGGTGTTAGAGTAGTTATCCTCATTGTGGTTATCGTTTGTGGATGGAGATGGAGTAGATTACCTCCATTATATGCTTGTTACCCCTCCTATTTTTCAGTGATTCAAGGAGGCACATCTTGGTGATAATAACTGTAAGACTCTACGTACTCAGATATCCACTCGAAGTTCCCCAGATGAATTTTCTGAAGGTGGGGAGAATGTCATTCTTTTAGAGGATGCGTGATGCTACCAGTGACATTTCGGACCGCCGCTCGGCATAGCAATCCACCAATTCACAAAGCACCCATGAAAAAAAAAATAGTTTGTAGGATAGAGACGGTGCCATTGGTTCCTGAAAATGAAACCAAATTCATTTGTGGGAATGATGTGGTGATTTCCTCCCATGTGAATGAATATTCCCCATGAACTATATAGCTCATAGGATGAGATAGTTCCATCGACTCCCAAAAATGAAATTAAGTTGTTTATGGGGTTGAGACGGTGATTTCCTCACTCGTAAATGATGTCCCCATTTCACGAACTACATCCTCGCTAACTAAGTCATTCAAAAATCGGAGTATCTTCCTAGGCTCCCATAAAATATGGTCTGCATCCCACCGTGGACTATCAGATATGTTGGTACCCACTCCCTCTATTATTCTATAAATAGACCCTAAGGGGACTAAGAAAGAGAGCCACACATGGACACCTAAATTTAAAAGATCTGAATTTGATGAGCATCGAGGCACTATAAAAACCAGATCCCTTCACCGACTTCCAGTAGGTAAAACCTGTCGTATAACATTAAGTAGAAAATCATAAATCATCTAGTGGTCCACGAACCCAAAATCCCTTTGTATGAACAATATCGTTAGATGTATAACGGATGCCCCCTTTACTGATAAGCATCCCGTATAGTGAAACTCTATGCAGGTGAAACCCTGCCCCATGTAGAAAATCTCAACGCAGTAGGAACTCCTCCCTATGTAGAAAATCACTATACATGTAGAACTTGGTATCATGTAGACAAACACTAAATGGGAAGAACTCAGATCCACATAGCATAATTCTATGTGGATAGTGCACTCATCAATTTAGTGGCATGTTATGTGGAGGGAACCCCATACTGAATAAGAACACGCTACATGGGATGGGAAATCCAAGGGAGCTCTACTCTCCAACTCCCATTATTCTCTTTTTTGTGTCATTGATCACCATGTTATTCCCTCCATGAACTAGTCTAATGGCATCAAGATAAGGCCTATTCCAAATCCACTTGACATTTATGATAAAGTCATCAGTCAAATCAGCATGTCCTCTCATGTTTTCATACCCATGGTAAGTAGAGTCACTTGGGTGACCCCCGTAGTAGGTCAGACCCTCAAAATATTATCAGGTTTACATTCCCATGGTGAAGAGAATTCTAACCTTTGGGTTCTCACCTAAACCTATCCATTTTTGGTGGTGAGGGAAAGGATAATTCTTTCCTTTCCCTTTGATAGGGAATGAGGTCCTCCCGCTGGAACCAATTTTAGGGCACTCCTCCTGAGGTAAGCCCTGAGCTTTTCTTGAAGGACCTATCCTACTTAATTACTTCCTCTATCTATCCCAGTTTCTAAATTAGAAAATGATATGGGCACACTTAAATCTCTCACTCTTTCACATTGGGATTAAACACCTCATCCATCAGTTGATCGAATGGATGGTGTAATCTTTAGATCCACTGCTTCCTCTTGTTTCTCACACCGATCATGACTCACATGAGCTTAGAGGTTAGTGCCAATCATCACATACACACGATTCCAAATATTTGGGCCACCTCTAAGGTTTAATTCCTGGTATTACCAAACTATGTGGGCTTTGATTCTCAACTACCTGAGATACATAGGAAGTCTCCCTATAGTCCAAACCCAACACTCAAATTTAACCTAATGTTCTCTAGGCCATATTCATGGTGGGGTCATATCTTCCTGGGAGACCACATTTCCTCCATGTCCCTCAGACCGACTTGGCATAAGTCCCCAACCATCCTTGACCAGGAACCTTTCACCTGGATTTCCTTGTTGCATGGTCTTAAACTGTATAGTTGGGTCCTTATCACATGACCTTAAAAGGTGATGTTCCTCGTTAAGTGGCACTGAACTATGTGGGTTTTTATTCCTTTCATGAGGATACATATGAATACCATCTTATGGTTTCCATACCAACATCAAAATAACTTGCATCCCCCCTGAATGACAGTAAACTCGATAGTGTTTTTCTATGTGGATTAAAATAAATGTCATCCAAATAAGAGGCCAAAAAATCTATAATCTATCCATAAACAGGTACCATTAATGAAGAAACTCAGATATATATAGATCCCTCATTTTATGTAGAACCTTGTATATATACAAATGATTATGAACCCATGTGTAGTCATAATAGATTTTGTCTTCAAGATAATATTCATATTCATACTTGAGAATGAACAAAGGACTCATGAACATATCTTAAATCTATAAGAGAGTCACAAAATATGTAATGTTTTCCCTCAAAAGGTTTTGATGGTCCCAACTTCCCATCCTCTGAACCAATGTGAGTTATTAAGTGTCATTGGCCAAGTTACCCAACAAATGCATGCCTTTGGAAATTAGGTCCATGAATCATGGATGTGAGAGTCGTTGGGCGTTTTGGCTCCACAAACAAACCCATTGGAGACCATTCAAATATATTGTACCTAAAATTAGTGATTTCACACCATTTAGCTCCCTAAAATCAACTCAATCAGGTAAAAATGGTTCTTTGAGGGAAGCAAAATGGAAAACATGACATGAAAGAATTAACTATGGAACCTCCTTCAAAATATAAAAAGGATATACCATTCATTCCCTATCTAGCCATCTCATTCCAAACCCTAAAACAAATCTTCATAAAAAACAAAATTGTGAACCTAAAGTGAATCCTTAACCAAGGTGGTGGTGTTATCCCTCTTTAGACCCCTTTCATATCCAAAATGGAAGAGGTCCAAGAAATACCATTAGTTATGCATGTGGTCATGATTTTCTACTTTGATGATGTCTTTTGTCGATATTTATCACATGTATTGTAGGCACACGAGCATATGAAAATTTCTACTTCTACTCACCAAACCCACCATGTAAATAGGGCAGAAAACTCTAGGTAGATGTAAATTCCTTCCCACCAATATGAATCATTCCAGACAAACACAGTAGAAACCAAATACAAGAAGATGAAAATTATTATAGATTCATATCAAGACCATTAATAAAATATGATGGAAACTAATAATAAGATGAAAATTCCGTCTCATTCATGTCAATACCTATAGTAAAATATGGTGGAAATTAGAGAAAATAGTTGGACTATCCCAGTTATAAATATAGGGTGGATTCGTGCCTCTTACCCTGAACAGGAGAACTATCAATACCCACTAGAAAGAAATGGAGAACCAAAGCAGGTACATGTCCCTGCTCTAACATTAGAATGAAAATATATTCTTATCCCCTCAAAATATGTATCTCAACAAATCATATTAATGATGTAGTATCATATATCAATCCCTAGCCATATCCTACAGACTTATCAAGATGTAATCACATCTTTGAAAATATCAAGGGGTTAGGCCCACAACCTCACCTCCCCAAGTGGGGTGACTCATCCACATAATGAGGTGGTAACTATAGAGCTGACCTACGGCCACTACTACAAAAACAGTCAAGGGAAGTTCCACCTTTTATCAGTGCTATGCAAAAAGCGTGGATAAAGGTTTCCTTTATCAGCGCTAGAAAATCACTGATAAAGGGTGCACTTTATTAGCACTTTTCTAGCACTGATAAAACCATAGTCCCATTTTATAAAATCAGGTGCATAGTTTCCTCTTTTTATCACTCCCTCAAGATCTCGTGGTATTGTACTCCTATGACAACTCCCCCCCCCAATATCTCTTGGTCGGACCTCCACTGCTAGCCATACTCTGCTGCAAGCCCTACTTCTTATCCTCCCCCTCGAACCCCTTTTGCGGATCCTCCTCCCCGCGAACCCTACTTATCCTCCTCCCCGCTGGACCCTACTCCCCTTGAACCCTACTCCTCCATTTATCAATGTTTGGATGCTCCTCTCATGAACCTCCCCCTATGGAAGTCATGCCTTCCCCGCCCAACATAGCACAGAAGTATCACTGACCGCTCAATGCTTCTTCTCTCCCTCCATTGCGGGTGCGATCTACTCTAGGTAAGTCTCCCACTTCTCCTTTTAGGTTTATTTTTGGTAAATTCACTCCCTGCTCTACATGTGTTCATCATTTTAATTCTCATTTGTCCAATGATTCAATGATTAATTGGTGAATGTTCATTGCAAATTCCATAGTTAGAATCACAGATCACTCCATGTAAAAATGAGACACGGGCAATGCTAGTCTTTTTTAGACACACCGTATACCCCTATGGACACATTATGTCCTCATTTGAGGATAGTTTTGAGCTCTATTTCTTATTATTTTAGTTTTTTTGTGAGATTTTGGAGCTTCCATAGACTAGTATCCATGGATTCTGTTCCCTTGGTCCATTCCTGTTAGGGCTTGATGAAGCTTCATGACCTCGTCCAAGGATGTTGACCCCTCTATATCTTCTAAATGATCAGGTTAGTGTTGGTGAGTTCCATTATTATTTATTGAGTTGTCTTAGTCCACTTATATGTGGGTTATTATGGAATTAGGACTCGTTCATTGGAACTCTTACCCCTTAGCGACTTGGAACATGTATCAATTCAAGGGACCCTGAGTGATCCTCATTTCATTCATGTTGTCCCTATATTGGGTTTGTATAATTAGAATCACCAACACTTACATGGGCATTTATCCCCTATATTGGAGGATGTTTCAAGTAGGGTCTATTGTCCCCCAGCAAGCCTTAGGAATTAACCCCATCTCTTTGTATAGAGATCTGATCTTTCAGATAGTGTATTAGTCCGATGGAGCATGTATCTCAGATGAACCCTCTTAGTTTTCAATATAATTATTCTATAGTGAGTGGTATCAGTTCACTTTTATGGGGGTTAGTATGGAATATGATCCTGAGAAATGGACCATAGGTCACTTAGTGACTTAGAGCTTGTATCCCTCTGAGAGGCCTGAATCAAACCTTATTTCCAATGTGTTTTCTGTATGTTGGGTTTATTGAATTGGCATGACAAACACTCACAAAAGTTTCGATCCCCTATCTTGGAGGATTATTATAGTAGACTTTAGTATCCCCCATCAAGCCTTGGGCATTGACCCCCTATATTTATATCATGAGCTGATATTTCTGATGGGGTATTAGTTTGATGGAGTGTATATCTAGAGTGAACACTCTCAGTTTCCTATGTGATTATTCTTGGCTAGATCAGATGAGTGTGACCTCTAGGATGAGTGTCATAGTTGGAATTATAGCTTGGTTACGATTTCCTCTTAGAGGAGTGTTACCCTGAAACCCTGAGTGGATCTACAACTAGAAGTTGTTGAGACATCTTTTGACTCAGATTCTTTTATGAGTATATTTGGGATATCCTTGGATATCATTATGTCTCATATATTGTTTGGAAAACCTGTGTTTAGTGACATGAATACTCTCTATTCCTTATGTATGGTGTTTTTGGGGTGTCCTATTGGGTATTGTAATAATCATCCCTACAAGGGATCTTCCCATACATGTCATGTCTTATACAGATGATGGAAAATTTCACAGAGTCCTTGGTGGACTAGGATAAGGTAGATATTAGTTTGGGATACACAGACTGAGGTGTATACCAATTATGAATTAACATTTGTCCCCTCCTTCTATGTAGGTAATACATTATTTTCCATTTTTTGGTTGGATTGTATTTCAACTCTTTTTATTAAATCCGTTAATTTATTTTGTTCAATTCCTAGACAGACCTCTAGTGGTTTGGGGGAATTCAACATGTAATACTAATATTTGGATGGCTATATTAGTGTTTTATGATCATGCTTATAGTTTGAGTTCATATCATAATCGTTTAAGGTAGTGATCTTCTGGGATATAGGGTTAGCATCACCTACCCACAGTAGGTGTGTAATGCAAGTCTCATCTCAGGAGGCACTGTAATTCATAGGTACCTCAAGGATAGCCCATTACTCCAAGGAATTTAATATGATTTTGATGTGTATAGACATATCACATTGAATTTTTTAACATTCATGCTACAGTCAGAGAGGCAATCAATGAATAGCCTAGGCAAAGGAAGGAACTGGAGAAAGGAGGTCTATACAGCACTAAAGTGATGGAGGAGATCGGGGAGCAGCATGAGGTGGATGAAACTTTGGTTTGATTCTAATAATACTACCCCTATGTAGACCGCTCCTGTATTGGGAAGTTAGTGGTTAGAATCTTGGATAGTTGTAATCACTAAAGTCTTTTTACCAGGAGGCTCTAGGAGTGTTTGGAGGTACGATATATGTTCGTTATACTTTTCTTGTAGTACTATTAGAAATAGGTACAAGAAAATATTTTTCCTAATTTTTTCAATTATTTTCTAGTTATATGGTAGGCATTGGTATAGCCCTATGTTAGTGATGTTTGGTATGAATTTTTACTTTCAAGGAAGATAAAAATTCCCCCATTGATATGTGTTCTTGAGAGGTGATCCAAAAACATATGGGCAAGTCAGTGACTCCTAAAGTGGTTACTATATAGGTGTTGTAGATTGGGTCTTTTTAATTGTGTGTTTGAGGCCCTTTTTATGTGCTAAGGTGTCATAGAATTTACTATTTTTAGTGAAATAGTGTGAAATGAAAAGGGTGTGTTCCAAGCAATAGGATCTCATAGAGGATTCAAGTGTGGTTCTAGGTATGAGTTTGGGAGAGTTATTTCATATCCTTTAGATTTTTATGATATAATTTATGTTCACTAACCTTAATTTTCTCTTTCTTATGTTAATTTGGGTAACAAAACCTATGATATTCCATCGTAATTTTGGATAAACCTAGGTTATTTTTCTCCCCTGCGAACCCCTTTGTGTTTGGAAATGTATAAACTATATAAGTTTTCTCATAAAAATTGTATCCTTGTTTTCATTTTATTTGAGTTTGGTCACTAGTTTTGGGCTGTTTAATGTGATTATTTTATCATGAATGAGGTGGATGGGAGTGGTGGTTAAAAGGATGTTTAATGTTTTGATGCAAGGGTTGTGGGTGCTAAAACTATTGGTAAGGGGGCTGGAATGTGTCTTGACTTTGATGGGGGGTCTATCCTGGTTCTTTTGTTTTCTAAATATTTATTGGAAATAGTTAGGATCTATTAATCTATATTTTTATAATGAAGTGGTTATCTTCTACTATATTTGGAAGTCTTGTTTTGTTTATTTGAATCATAAATACTAATATTTGATATTCAAATAGGATAGAGATGAATAAAGATTGGATGGATGCTAATCATTTGACTACAGAGTATGAGAACGAAGTGAAAGAGTTCATCAAGTTTGCAAAGGATCACACAAAGGATCCTTCTCAAATCCTTTTTCCATGTTTATGTTGTTGTTATTCTAGACTAATTACTCTAGAGGAGTTGGAAGAACATTTGATAGGAAGGGATTTGGATAATCGATAGAGGTGTCAAATCCCTTCAGCCTTTGAAAAAAAGAAAGATATTTCAATAAAAATGTTATATTTTGTTTGTAATATAGATCTTGTTATCTCATGTTATTATATTATCATTACTGAATTTATGTAATCTAAATTAACTGTTCAACCACTTTTGTATATAATGATTTCTACACATTTTGGAGCTCCTAACCTCAAGGCTGAACAAGTCTCTCAAGTTGCTGCCACTGCTACTATTGTTGCTGCTACTGCTCACAGTGCAGTGCAACAACAAGTTTCTGAACCTGTTGTTGCTCCTAATGTTGAGGTCCAACAATGATAAGCACATGTCGTTGCTACCATTTCATATGAACACATATATGATTTTGTAAATTTATATATGAGGTATGTTTTCATGAATTGATTTTCTAAAATCTGATATAATGTTATAATTATGACTAAATGCATTTTATATTATTGGAAGGCATATATATGAAAAATAGTTGAAGGGATTTTCCCCTGAGACAAAATTCAGACTCATTAGTCATCAAACCACATCAACACAACTAACGAAATTAGAGCCATCAAAAAAGGATGAAATAGTGAAAGGCTTTCTGAAAACATTTGAAATCAAGATTACAGATGAAAAACTATTCCTAATACCAACCATGCAGGGGTAAAACTCTAAGATTAAATCATATAAATTATATTTTAACTTCTTTTATTACTTATTCCTTTTTGTGTTTTTAGGAAACATTGGCTGCTAATTGTGGTGAACTTGCATACTTCAGATATTTATTTTCTGGATTCAATGCAAGTATATCCAACAAACCAACCACACATGATGGAGTTTGTGAATTTGTAAGACACTAAACCCTTAATTTTAGGTCTAACCATCAAGTTATATAATTTATATTATCTTTTACTAAGGATTCTGTTATGATATGGCGGTGTATCAATATCGTCTAAAACAAGGAATTAAGACAGGGGCTAAGCATAAGGAGGTGAGAAAATACTACGTCTGGACTGGTATCAGGGTACATATAATAAAATTTCACCATCCAAACACATATCAAAACAAGTTACTTATTCTATAAATGATAAAAAAAAAATCAGTGTCCAAAACAAACAAACGATAATGATTGCGATTATTATGTTTGTAAATTAATGAGAGAGATCGTTTTACATCAACAAACTAGCATCCTTAAAAAAGAATTTTCAAAAATAACTATTATTTCATTTAAATTATTTATAAATTATTTATTTATATATTTCACTGTACTACTCTGACTGTCGAAAAGCCTCATATTCACGAGTCGATATATATTTGTTCATAAATGATTGGGCCGCATACCTGATGGAAGATTTTACACAAATAGCATGAAGATCTGACTTGGGGACATGTACAATTGGTGGTCATTTTTTAGAGGGGTTAAGGAGATCAAAAGATGAAAAATTGTTGTATATAAATGTTTGTAGGAAAATTTTAACTATTATTAAATAAAACATCCTTTCCCCAATGATTCATTTGTAAATTTTAACAGATGAAATGCACCAGTAATATGTAAGAATGATGAACCACTTTTCTTTGGGATTTGGATAAGAAAAAAATAGTAAAATCTCCAAAATACCTTCATATCCGAACAAATACATTCGTATTGTGTTTATAATTTAGGAGAATGATCCATGGGTCATTTGTGACGTGTATGAGTCAACCCCACCTCAATCTGAGGAACGGTGTGGCTGGTATCACTAAAACTGTCACTCTTTTGTTTAAAATGGCCAGAATTTTAAGTGAAAACAATAACTGATGTACAGAAAACCGACCAAACGCATTCATATCATGTTGATACTTTATTAGAAAGATCCTTGGGTCATTTTTGTCATGTAAAAGTCAACCCTTCCTCAATATAAGGCACGATGTGGCCGGTATCACTCAAAGTGTCTCTCTTTTGTTTAAAATGGACATAATTTTAATTGAAAACAACAACTGACATACGGAAAACTAACCAAACTTATTCAGATTGTGTTGATACTTTAGTATAACTATTCATGGGTCATTTTTGATGCGTACGAGTCATCCCCGCCTCAATTTGAGACATGGTGTGGCCAGTATCACTCAAATTGTCTCTCTTTAGTTTAAAATGGACAGAATTTTAAGTGAAAACAACAACTGACGTACGAAAAACTGACCAAACACATTAGGATTGTGTTGATACTTTAGGAGAACGATCCATGGGTCATGTCTGAAGTGTATGAGTCAACACCACCTCAATATGAGGCCTAGTGTGGCTGGTATCACTCAAAGTGTCTCTCTTTTGTTAAAAATGGACAAAATTTTAAGTGACAACAACAACTAGCATATGTAAAACTGACCAAACTCATTAGGACTATGTTGATAATTTAGGATAACGATTCATGGGTCATTTTTTATGTGTATGAGTCAACCCCGCCTCAATATGAGGCATGGTGTGGCCGTTATCACTCAAAGTGTCTCTCTTTTGTTTAAAATGGACAAAATTTTAAGTGAAAACAACAACTGACGTATGGAAAAGCAAGAAAACACATTTGGATTGTATAGATACTTTAGAATAAAGATGCATGGGTCATTTTTTATGTGTCAGATCCAACCCCGCCTCAATATAAGGCACGGTGTGGCTGGTATCACTCAAAGTGTCTCGCTTTTGTTTAAAATGGACCGAATTTTAAGTAAAAATAACAACGGACGTACAGAAAACCAACCAAACGCATTCGGACTGTGTTGATACTTTAGGAGAGTGATCCATGGGTCATCTGTGACGTGTATGAGTCAAGACCTCCTCAATACAAGGCACGGTGTGGCCGATATCACTCAAAGTTTCTCTCTTTTGTTTAAAATGGACAAAATTTTAAGTGAAAACAACAACTGACGTTCGGAAAACTGACTAAATGCATTTGTATTGTGTTGATAAATTATGATAATTATACAAGGGTCATGAGTGATGTGTAAGAGTAAACCCCACCTCAATCTGAGGCATGGTTTGGCTGGTATCACTCAAAGTGTCTCTCTTTTGTTTAAAATGGACATAATTTTAAGTGAAAACAACAAATGACGTACAGAAAAATGACCAAACGCATTCGGATTGTGTTTATACTTTATAAGAATGATAAATGAGTCATTTTTTACATGTACGAGTCAACATCACCTCAATATGATGCATATTGTGGCCAGTATCACTCAAAGTGTCTCCCTTTTGTTTAAAATGGACAGAATTTTAAATGAAAACAACAACTGACGTACAGAAATCCCCCTTCCTACCATACACACCAAAAGTATTCATTTTTTCCTAAAGAACCACATACTATTGAAACAAAAATAATTCCAAAACCATTATAAAAATTCAAATTATCTTAAGATCCATGAAATTCATTCCATTAAAACCATTAAAGCCCCCCACCCCCTAAACACCACCCCACACCCTAGACACCACCCCACCCCACCTAGACACCCCCCCACCACCACCCTGGACATCCCCCCCACCCCCTTGGACACCCCCAACCCCCTAGATGACCCCCACCCCCTAGACACCCCCACCCCCATGTACAGCCACCCCCACCCCCTAGACACCACCACACCCCCTTGGATAGCCCCCCCCCCCCCCAGACACCACCCCACCCCCTAGACACCATTCCCCATCCCCTGGACACCCCCACCCCCCTGAACACCCACCACCCCCTGGAAAGCCCCCCAACCCCCTGAAAACCACCCCACCCCCTGGACACCCCCCATGTATATCCCCCCCCCCACCACCACCCTAGACACCCCCACCCCCTAGAACCCCCCCCCCCAACCCCTGGACGCCCCCCCCCCCACCCCACCTAGACACCACCCCACCACCTGGACACCCCCCACCACCACCCCCTGGACACCCCACCCCCATAGATAGCCACCCCCACCCCCTGGACACCACCCCACCCCCCTTGGACATCCCCCCAACCTCCTAAACCCCCCTGGATACCACCCCACCCCATGGACACTACCCCCCCCCCCTCCACCCACCCTGGACACCGCCCCACCTCGTAGACACCCCCACACCCACCCCTCCCCACCCCCTGGAAACCCCCCTAGACACCCCCACCCCTGGAAAGCACCACCCCCCCAACCCCATGGACACCCATCCTCCCCCCCCCCCATGGAAGGCCCCCACCCCTTCTAGAAACCACCCCACCACCTAGACACCCCCCCCCTCCACCCCGCCTAGACACCCCCACCCCCACGGAAAACCACCCCCACCCCTGGACACCACCCCCACCCCCCTTGGACAACCCCCCCCCCCCCCAACCTCCTAGACCCCCCCCCCTGGACACCACCCCACCCCTGGACACCCCCCACCCCCACCCCCCTAGACACCCCCACCCCTAGAAATCCCCCCCCCAATCCCCTGGACACCACACCACCCCCTAGATAGCCCCCCCCCACCCCCACCCCCTGGACAACCCCATCCCCCTGGACACCCCCACCCCCTAGACACCCCTTACCCCCCTTAGACAGCCACCCCAAACCCCTGAACAACCCCCAACCCCCTGAATTCTGAATTGAATTCTTTATGTATTTAATTAACTTATGAATTATGTGTTAATGGTGCATGGGTATACTTATTGTATGGGTATACTTGTTGTATGTGTATTCTTGATATAATTACATTATGAATTATGTGTTAATTTTTTATAGGTATACTTGTTGATATGTTGATTTTTTTTGTAGGTATTGTTTGGGTGTGCTGCTGCATAATTTTATGTTACAGCAGGCAGGTTATTTATCAGCGCTTGTTTAGTGATGATAAAGGGCGCCTTTATCAGCACATTTTTAGCACTGATAAATTCTCCCTTTATCAGTGTATTTTTTAGTGCTAATAAAGGGGACCCCCCCCCCCCCTATTAGCATTGAGCTTTACAGCACTTTTGTAGTGCTGATAAAGGCTTTTTTGATCACTGATAAAGCCCGTTTTTTGTAGTGATCCCTAATCCTGGCCAGTAGGGTCTTCAAAAATATTCCAGGATAAATGGGAAATAGGATCAGACATAAATACTTGTTCCAACTCAGGGACACCGGGACACTTCTTTGGCCACTCCAGGGCAGGAAAATATCCCTACCATAACTCAAGAAGCTCTTCAGAATATTCCATCATCCCCACGGGAGACACTTGAATAGTAACTCATATACGAACATTTTTACCTCCAATGAATGGCCCTAGTCTCCCACAAGAGGTTCCCAAAAATGAATTGTTCCAAAGGCATCTATAAAATGAAGAGCATACTCATGACCCTGCTCTACTATAAGCTAGAGTTAAATAAGACATCATGAACTTATCCTCGGTGGCCCGTGATCCTTTTAATACATTAAAAAAATACATAATTGGTGGTAGAAGTTTCTAAGGTCCTCCCCACAACATTATTACTAGAAAATATGAAGGTCTTCCCTAAATCACCTACCATGAAGGCCTTCTTCCTAGGAATAATCTTATCGATCACAAGATCTTATCTCATGATGAGTGTCATAGTATCCCTACTCATGGATGGAATATCAAACAGAAATAATTTCCTCCCCTTTCTTTCGTCCACCCTAAAGGTCCTACCTAGGGTATACGCTGCATAAATTCTCCCTGTAGTCAGGCATCAATCTATGATGGCAATCCTCGCCATGATGAAATTTTCTATGAAGGTCCTCCTCAAAGTGACATCAAATAGAAAGAAGGTCCTCCCCTTATTGTCCCTAGGGTATACGCTATAGAAATCATCCCAACAGTCGGACATCAATCTATGATGGTATTCCTCTCCATGATGGAATTCATTATGAAGGTCCTCTCTGTAGTGACATCAAAGAGAAATAAGGTCCTCCCCTTGCTATTGTACGCCCTGAAGGTCCCCCCAAGGTATACGGTATATAAATTCTACATGTAGTTCGACATCGAGATGTGATGGTATCCCTCACTATAATAGCACTTGTTGTGATGGTCCTCTCCACAGTAAAATTTCAAATCGACAACAAGATCCTACCCTTACTCAGTCAAATATGAGGAAGCCCTCATATTCTAAAGAACTTGTAAATATGGGACTAGACATGGTTGATACCATATCAATAACAAGATACATCCTTTCTCAACCAAGAAATGTCCTGGGACAATGCTCATCCTTGGAACCACCCCTGGACCATTTACACACTAATGAGACCCCTTCCAACACCTCTATATATGAAAACATTATCCAGAAGAATTAAAATAGGGAAGATCAAGTAAAGGAGTCTCCATTGGAAGAACAAAATGTTATGTTACATGTGAGAAGAAAATTTTCCATGTAAAACATACCAATTATGTTTTGGACCTCAACCACTTCTCACTTCGATATACCTGGAGAGTTTTTAGAAGAGTTTTTTTAGCATAAAGGTTAGGGAATAACCCTTATTATTAAGGAAAATAGAATAGAAAGAGATATGGATTGGGTCATACAAGAAATCATTCCCTCGTTCCAATCATAACTAGAGGAAACTCAAATGTCAAAGTCACGTTCATAATCACCATACCAATAAGAATCCGAATCTAGAGGACCATGAGACCTGGTATTCATAGTTGGCTTCAAATATGAGTAATCTTTCCTATATCCTCCTTTCTTAGGAGGAAAAAGTTGAAAATATTCAGCATCCACAACAATGTTTTCTCCTTTGGAAAAAACCTGACTATAGGTTGTTTTTTTGTAGATTCATCCTCTACATCATCCCACCTTCCTTGGATTCCCTATGTCTCTTTTAGTATATTAATTTTCTCTTGAGTTTGTGAAATATTTTTGCCATCACTTGGAGATTGTTGCTCCTTGATCACAAGACTAACACCTTCATGGGTCTTCCCAAAAATCACTCATAATTCCATGTTACCCTCATTTCTGTCATTCACACCAAGATCAGGCACCAAATTTAGGGCCAACCTTGTCCCATATCCAGTCTCAGGCCTAGATTACTCTGTGTGCACCAGTAAACCATGTTCGGTATCCTTCGCAACTTGAGGCTCTTGTGCAATCTCTTGGGAGGCATCATCCACTACTTCAGTACTCATGTACTCATTACCTCTATCAGTAGGGGATTGTCTTCCACCAATAGAATTATGCTATTTTTTCCCTCCTCATCTTCCTCCTATAGAAAGTCTTAAAATTCCCTTTTGTTGAACAAAAATCGCATACAACATTTTATAAGAGTGTATACACAACATTTGTCTCAATCTCTAGAAAACTCCCCACTGCCTGAAAAAAATAATTATAATGGGTATGCATACCATGTCAAAATAGTGGGAGAACATCATCATCAAATCAAATTGGATTCCTTTATATCTCTATAGAGACCACAATCATAGAGGCGGAGAAAATATCTCCAACTGACCTACCTCAATTCACTACATAAGTCGTGTCATCTAATTTTCAATATATATCCTGGCATTCACATCTAGGGATAGGGATGACATGGAGATTATCATTTTAACCCATTACTCGTTTAGAAGAACCCACCAAAAGTGACATCTTATAATTTAATTATCCAAAAACAACTATTAAGAAAAATCCCTACTCAGGTAAGGCAGCACACTCAACAAGAACCAACCTTGAGTAACTCTCAAAAGTGTGATGACCAATGAGAGAAAGACAACGAAAAACACCTAAACCAAGAAACCAAGAGCATTTATAAGGATTCTCATCTAAGGGGAGCCAATCATCAAGCACTCTTAATTTCCTTGGAAACAAACAGTTCACGTGTAAACCTGACATCATATCCAGCTCATGCTCGAATAGGGATGTGTGAGATCAAGAGAGCTACAAAAGAAGCAGTAGACACAGTATGGGATCAACCCCAACCCATAGATCTGGGAGAATTTTTAACATACAATACCCCCCGTGATATTGAAAATTCTAAGTTTTGTACAACCTCAAGGAAGCGGGAACAACTCCATCCCATAGAACTAGGGGAACTTTTACCTCAACCAACCCTTCAATGAAAATCAGTCTTTTTCCATTTAGGGAGGATGGAAAGTAGAGAGGCCACATGTTCCATCCCGTCTCATGAATCATTTACCCTGGAAGGGAGGATTATGAAAAGGCTTCATAGAGGATCCCTCCGAGTTACTCTTCACCAAGAATCAAAATAAGGACCTTGAAAGGGAAGGGAGAGTTCAAGAAAAGGATTCAAATAGATCTCCTACCATTCGGCATCTAGTATGGATCCTATAGTTAATTATGTATCGTTAAATGTCATGGAATTAAATCCTACATATGGAACCAAAAATGGTGAAAATGCATAAGAACGAGGATATGATAGTTCCCCCTAGAATCTAATCCACACTGAGAATGAAGGTGTGCTTACCCAGAACCAAAGAATCACCCTAAATATGGGTGCTCACTCGATCAATCCTCCACCACATCCTTAGAAAATTTATACTAGAGATAATAATAAATAAAAATTCATACATGACCCACCTCCTCCTCTCTATGAGAATGATAACCCTATGCTTGAATACAGATTCACTCGGTAGGAGGAAGATATGAAAGAGTTGAGTCGAATCAATAATGAGATTCTCCAAGGTATACCTCACCCGTAAGGATTCATCCTGGAAATTAAAGCAAGTATGGGACATCTTTCCAAATCAGCACTGGGACCATCGGTTCACCTGGACCTCATTGTGGGTGGATATCAATATTTCCCTCCACTATGGAGACAACCAGAACAAGTTCAGAAAAATCCTCAAAAGATGTCCCTAAATGGATATCTTCCCCAAATAATGGTGGAACCAGAATATAAAATGACATCCATCACTTCCCCTTCCCTATATCAGGTTCAAAAAAACATGAATCAAGGGATCATCGATACCAACGAGTCATTGGAAACTCGATTGTAATTAGTAGAGGAGTGGTGTACACCAGTACAGCTGGAACGAAAACCTTACCCTGATTGGGTGAGAAACACCCCATCGTCTTTAAATTTTTGGGAGTCATTTGTTTCTAAAATTCAATAGATCAGGTGATCTTGAAAAACATCTAACCCACTTTAAATCCCATTATGATCCCATGATGGAAACTTTAGAGCAACAAGAAGCAATGGAACTCAAATGATTTATGTGAATCCTGCAAGGTCCAGCCTTCATGTGGTACACTTGCTTGCTAGATCGGACAATCACGATATGGGAAGACCTTCATCATAAGTTCCTCTTCTAGTTTATCACAACGCTATAGAATAAAAAACATAGTGACCACTTGAATTGAAAATAGTGAGATAACTAAAGTGTTCAGGGTTTCATTTCCAGATGAAAAATATTAACCTATTCCCTGAACTAAATGCTCCCCCAGGAGGATATGCTTTCTCTATGGATTTATAACCTCTGTAATGAGATGTGAACACCACTCATCCCGATGAAATATACAATTGGGTTTCTGGATTTCTCCTCCATTTCTCAAAGAGTATAATACTCCATATGATAGACTAATTTTAACTCCCAAATAACTCCACTAGTCCTGATGAAAAGAGAAGGAAAGGTGGAAGCAGCATCCATCACACTTAAGCCTACCTTCATTCCTATTCTAGCTCTAAAACCTACACCATATCATGAAACACCCCATAGGAGTCAATATAAACCCCCACCTTGATATAAAAAATAGAGGGGGCCCAGGAAAAATCAATTTAAGGAATGAAGGAATAAAGTTTACTTGTTCCAAGATGATCAAGTCTATGGCTATTTTATAGCTGCTATGAAATATGATTTACTCTGTATGACATAGCTGAAAAGGGCTGATGAGGTGTGTCTTGAAGATCAGCTATATTATTTTCCATTTCATTGGATACTGGGACACACCATTCAGGAATTCTTCTTCTTCCAATACCTCCTGTAGAAAATGATATATTCTAGGAAAGTAAAATTGGGAAAGCCACTAGTGAAAGTAGTTTATGTTTCCACTACTTCCCCTAATAAATGAGGTGAGTGGAAATAAGTTGTTAACATGAGAACACAAATTTTCAATAGTTAGATGACTCAAAATACAATAAACTAAAATCATGGTATTCTCCAAGCATAGTTGAAAAAAAACTATGTCCCTAGTTTCTCTTACTGCAACAAAAATAATGTCCTCGGCCCCATAATCTTCCAAAGGCTGATCGTCTAAAATTAGTTTGACCAAAAAGGTATGGAGAAAGTGAAGGAAGAAGAACCTGCATCAAGCCTAAAGTCATCTTTGACCCTCTTAGATTTCATACCTTCATATCTGAAAGCACAAGCACCACCCCACCAAACCGCACCACTAAAAACTATCATCCAGTAAAATGCCTCATCAAATGGGGAGTTGATCTTCGGATCTATTAATGCAATTCAACTAATGATCCATTCTCCAATGATCAATATGGATATGAACCCAAATTACCCACACTAAATCAGGGATTCAAAGGAAGAGGTTGTAGAAACTGAGAATACCAGGAAATATGAAACCATGGAAGAAACCAAACGTCTAGCCACACCCATGCATGGATTTTCAATATTGTAGAAACTCGTGGAATAGACCTTCAATGCCTCCAACGAGAATAGGAAATTCCCCCTACACCTTCCAGAAGCCACTATGGACCGATCATTTTAGAATACCGATTAGAAGAGTAACATATGTCTAATTGTCATTAGTGTGCAGGAAGACATACCCAGCCCAACCCACCAATAAAAGGAGGACCTCTAGCTCCTATCCTAGGGGCCTATCCATCTGCATCCAATACTCAAGACCCTAAAGAACCTGCAAAAGAGCATCCCAGGTTAGGAATCATAGGCCTTTGGACTAGAAGTATCACATCCTAAAATAGTTAACCTTTGTACCAGAAAAGATATCAATCTTGGATGCCCTGAGCTTGTCAAAAGACCTCAGGGAATCACTCATAGAGGCCCTACTAAGACCCTAGGAGTTTAAAGCTGAAGTAGTCAATACTGAAGTCTATTGGACAAAGACTGATCCTGTGGAATTCCATGAAGTTATCTACTTCACAGATCATGATTAATATGTCATCATACAGGTAGACATCAAACCCTTGTATGTTTCTGGAAGGATAATTGCTATATATATGTGAAAATCCTTCATTGATAATGTATTTTCTGTTAATATCATTCCAATACAAACACTTCATCGGCTGGGTTGCAATGAGGATAACTTAACACCTTCCTCCATAACCCTATAGGGATATGAAAAAATCTAGTAGAAGCCATTGGGAAAAATCAATCTCAAGGCATATTTTGGAGACCTTATAGCCAACTCGGATTTTCTGGTAGTTCAGAAAAACATGGCCTTCAATGTCTTTCTAGGAAGGCCCTAGTTACATCAACATGTGTAAATCCATTCATCGTGCCATCAATGTATCAAATAATTAATTAATGGATAAAAAAATATGTTTCACACCGATAAGGCCCCATTAAAATCCTATGATTCACACTATATCAATTCAAGATTCTATCAAGGAAAAGGGAAACAACCCATGGTTGATGGTGTTGATTGGGTCACCACCCATAATAGTTTAAAAATGATACCAGCTGACCCCTTCAAATAGATCAGAAAAAATGTGTCTTTCTTATCAATTAGGTTGGGTATATGATCTCAAATTCATGGACATTTTATGAAATACTCATGATTTCATTCATGACTACTGAGTTTATCAGTGTTGGAAAATTTGTTAACTCTCGAGACAATGGTGAAAGCTCCGATGAAAATGACTTCAACCCATCCACAGAGCTCCAAAAAATATATACCCCACCCACTAATCTATAATAGTAATAATACACTCATCCATCCCTCACTCTATCCTCTATGGAGTCTTAAGTAAATCCCCTACAGTCGGTTGTGTTAGAAGAAGTTGCTTCATCTTCCGAATACCAAGATTTCAACTCCTCTCTCAACTCTGGAGAACTCATCTCAAGATATATTTCCCCATCAAGACAAGAGGAAAAATATGAAGAGGGAGAAGTAGAAGAGGACCATAGGGGAACCCCTACAACATTTGAGGAGGGTGTCTCTACCACCACTGATGATCTCAATGAAATAAATCTAGGTATAGAAGAAGATCCATGCCCCACCTTGATTAGTGTGTCCATTTATTTCAAAGATAAATATGTATATAACTCATTATTAAGGAATAACCGAGATGTATTCAACTATAAATACATAGAAATAGTAGGCCTCAATCCCAAGGTGCCCACCCACCACCTAGGCCTACTAGAAGACCATCGGGGCTATAAATAGGTATCCAGAAGGACACATCTGACACATGTTTCCAAAATAGATGTTGAAGTTGGAAAGATCATCAGATTCAGTTTCATTTGGGAGGTCTAATATCCCAAGTGGTTTTCCAATATAGTCCTCATCAAAAATAATAACGGGAAAATCAGAGTCTACATCAATTTCATAGATCTCAACTGGAACTGCTCGAAAGATTATTTCCCAGTCCCGATCATGGAACTGCTAATTGATGCAACAACCAGATACTAGGATCTCTTATTCATGGATAGATATTTAGGATAAAACCAAGTTCGAATGGCCCAGGAATATTAAGAATCCAATACCTTCAGGGGCCCCCAAGGAGTTTTTTTCTATCGAGTAATTCCCTTTGTCTTGAAGAATGTCGGTGCTACATATCAACATGTCATGCATCATATCTTTAAACCCTTAATGGGAAAATTTTTGAATGCTATGTTGATAGCCTAGTGGTTAAATATTGATAATGTTCAGACCAACTAGAGTACCTTCAATCCATCTTCAACAAGTTATGACAACACATCCTAAAAATGAACCATTTAAAATGTGATTTTGGTGTTACCTCAGGGAAATTTCCCGGCTTCTATGTACGCCATCATGGTATTGAAGTCAACACTAAGAATAAAAAGGTTATCCTTGGCATGTCACCTCCTCACAACCTCACCGAGTTGAGAGGAATTCAAATAAATTTATCCTAAATATGTTGTTTCATATCCAACCTTGCAATAAAATGTTTTCCCTTCACCAGGTTAATGAAGAAAAGGGTTACATATCAGTGGAATGATGATTATCATAAAGCATTAAACAGTATCAAGAAATATATCTTAAGAATTCTAGTACTAATTCCACCTATATAAGTAATACCACTCATTTATTATGTGATATACTTGGAGTGATCACTAAGAACCTTCCTTGTTCAAAGGAATGATGCTGGAAGTGAAAAAAACCCTTATTACCTTAGTTGATCCATGATCGCTGATGAGACTCTTTATACAGATATCAGGAAGAGTTGTCTGGAACTAATATTTATATTCCAAAAACTAAGGTATTATCTACATCATAATGAGGTTGACTTGTTTTCTCATATCAATATTCTCAAATACATTTTCAATCATCCGATGTTGACCGAAAATCTTTCAAGGTGGTCGTTCATTCTACAGCAGTTCGACATTCATGTTTTTCATCGAAAAGAGATCAAAGGCCAGGAATTAGTAGATTTTCTAGAAGAACACCCCTTGGAAAAAATGACTTTATTGGATACTAAGCTACCTGATGAAGTGGTCTTCTCTATTCAACAGTACCCCCAGATATGGGAGATTCATTTTGACGGTGAACCTTGAAGCTTGGTAGGAAAGAGGATGGAAGACCCCAAGCTCATCAAAGTAGGGCTGTGATTCATACTCATGTATCCAGAAAAGGTATTCCTTACATACTCTTTATTACTATACAATGGGTGTACAATATATTTATTAGAATATGAGTCTTTCATTACTGGGCTAGAGCTGGCACTTCAGGTGAAAGTAAAACACTTGAAGATAAAAGTCAATTTGGAACTGGTCATCAAACAGGTCAATGGATATTATTATATCAAAAAGGAAAAGTTTATCCTCCTATTAAATCGTGTCTAAGGGGTAATGGTGGAATTCCCTTTGGAACCGACATTGAATCGTGACCCAAAATTTCAAAATAACCATGAAGATGTGTTGGAAAATGTAGCCACAACTCTGGATAATCCATACCAGGATGAAAAAATCATCAACATTGCTCACCATCAGATGTTCTCACCATTCATTCAAGCCAACATGGAAGAAATCGAGGAGATTAGACACATCCTTGAACTATAGAGTCCTACCACCATTTAGATGAAACCCGTCATAGACTACCATCAAAATGGATAGCTCCCACTAGATAGAGTTGGGAGAGAGAAAATCTAATGATGACTAATTAACATTGTTCTGTATGGCATCAAGAATCATAAAAAGGTCCTCTATAAGAGGATCCTTGATGGGGTCCTTCTTATAATCATTGATGGAGAAGAGACCATCGTTGTCATGAATAAAGTATATACTGGGGACTGTTGTGTCCACCAGTTAGGATCCAAGCTTTCCCATCAAATCCAGTGACTTGGATACTACTATCCCACTGTAGCATAGGAATACAATAAATTCCCCAAAAAGTTTCATTATCATTAGGTTCATGTCAATTTCATCAACCGACCCCATAGATACTTCACACAGTCAAGTAACCCTAGCCATCATCTATATGGGTAATGGACGTCACGGGACCATATCCTCCTACTATGACCAATAAATTCAAGTATAATCTCCCAAAAAATGACTTCTTTTCCATATGGGTAGAACCATGCCTCTCAAAGAGATCAAGACAAATAAAATTGTTAGCTTTGTGTAAGAAAACATCATTAGCAGATTTGGAATATCTCATACAATGTTGAAGGAAAACGACACCAATTTCTATTCATATAGATCGAAAAAGTTATACTTGGAGTATAACATAAAGTCCAACCATTCATCCTATTACCAAACAATGTCTAATGGGCAGATAGAGGTCTTTAACAAGACCCTATCAAATACACTCCATAATATTGTTGATAAGGATAAGAAGTCGTGGTGGGACAAGATCCTTCATGCTTTGTGGGCTTACTGGACCACAATACACACTGCCACTCAGGAAACCCCGTACTCATTAGTGTACATTCCAGGCATAGTGGAAGCGTATGACGGATGGTGCCCAAATTGGATTTTTTCCACAATCGATGATCAATCCAGGATCAATACGATGATGAATTCCAGTATCCACAAAATTCAATCAAGTATTTAGATAAATAAGAAATTCCCCTATAACCAAGAAGAGAGGATCAACATATTTTGTTTATAATTAATTTAATTAAATAATAATTACCTCCAAGGTGATTCTTTCTTCATTTATTTGTTTGTCCATAGATCTACATGTGTATCATCATTGTGTTGTATAGATCAAGGGTAGATCTCCTCTAGCAGTGATCCACATGTGTTTCTCATATATTTGAATGTTATTGAAGGAGTATCTAGATGGTAGCATGGAAGATCTTTATGCTTGCGATGTCTGCCATCGATCACATTGAGAACTGCTTACAAATCATTCTCCTTGATCTGGTGGAGGAGGATCTCTCACATTCTTGAGATCATTATTGGAGAAGGATAAACTCTCTAGGCTTGAGAGATTTTCTCCAATGTGTTATGCATGACACAGTCATGTGTCAACTAGCTAGCGCTTAGCTAATAAGAGAATAATATAACCGGGTGTTTAATTCACTAGGGTAATAATAAATAATTTTCACATGTGCCTTAATTATTTTATTAATCCTAGAGAAACCCCCATGTCAAATAATAACAAAAACATTATTATTTCCTGACATGTTCTTCACTTGTGAGTTATAATTAAATACTATTTAATCAAATAATATTTAATATTATTATGTCTGACTGGACCATTAACTCATTTCGCCAATCCTACACTATATTTATTGTACCTATAATAATAAAAATTTATTTATTAAATAAATATCGCTGCATTATTCCCCAATAAATATATAAATATTATATTCACTAAATAGAAAATAAATATTTATTAATTATTCCACCCACAATATATTATCTTGAATAACAAGTGTCTTATTAAATATGATCATGCATCCATGAATAATTATTAAACCACAAACTGGAATAATATTTATGTAACTTTTTAAATAATAAATAATATATTATTTAACTAAGATGCTAGATACACTTAGTGTGTGACCCTATAGGCCTCTTTCTCAGTGGTAGACGGAGCAGTCCAAAGTCCAAGGTTAGAGTCTAGAAACATGCCAAGGCACCCATAGAGAAATAAGTTAATGTTGAAATGACATGTCAACTCATACGAATTCTTACCATCTAATATAATTCCTTTATATCAATATCTCCAAACGAGTTAGTTGCATGCAAGTGTCATCAACCTATGTGCTCGATTTCTCATTCTTTGAATTCTTGGAAATTGAACTTGCCTATAAAACACCATGGACATGGATTTATTTAGGCTATATCATTTCCATAATAGGGTATGAGATATAAACTTCTGTAATGGAACAGAAGGGACAAATAATTTCTCACATTATTCATTAATGCAGTATTACCCATGACTCACCCAATATATCATACCTCACTGCGAACAAATGTCTTCACGATTTTTTTCAATATATCTATGTGTGTGAGCCATAATACCCATTAATAATAATCTTAAATTCAAAGTACCGACACACATGTCCTAAGATAAGAACACCTAATGACACTTATAAATGTGGATTTCCTACTGGCAGGTCTCATTCTCATAATATCCTCTTAGACATTACCAAGGGCATGCACCATGAAGAGGTGCCTCAAAGTCCTATGAGTCTCCACCCATGATAGCCTGTATCATTTTTGTCCCTTAAAATGATATCATCCAGCTATAGAACATATATTAAATAATAGTTTCATGTCACTTACATGTTCTCATCATAGGAGGGATCCGCATATGATTTTTTAGTGCGATAGCTACTCTTAGGACATTATCACATACAATGTCATGAAGAAGAGAAATCATGATGTGATAAAAAGTTTATTAATATCCATCCAATGAATACATGTTTATCATAAAGTAAAAATTAGTTAGTTATAAGGAATAAACACCAACAAACTCCCACTTGAACTAGATCCGACTTCTAACAATCTTCAGTTTTCTATCTCTCACGGGATATTCATGATTTTACTTAGATAGGCCTTTAGTCAAGGGGTATTCCACATTCTCTTCCATGGATAATCTTCTCACTACAACCTCACCCCTTTAATAGAAATCCTTCAAGAGGTGATACTTCCAGAGTATGTGCTTTGTCCATTGATGTGACCTTGGTTCTTTTGCAAGAGTCACTGATGAAGTATTATCACAATACAATGTGATAGAGTCTTTAACGATAGGTACCACATCAAGCTCCTGGAAAAAGTTCTGAATCTAGATGACTTACTTAGTCACATCATAAGCTGATATATACTTGGACTCCACTATAGAATCAATGGAAAATAGATTTTTTGAACTCTTCTATCTCACAAATCCTCTGTTGAGATAGAAAACATATCCCAATTGCGACTTCATATCATTCTGATCTATCTTAAAACTAGCATTCGCATACCCTCTGATGACAAGCTCCTCATCTCCTCCATACACTAGGAACCTATCCATAGTACTTCTCATATACTTAAGGATAGTATTAATAGTAATCCAATATTTTTCTCCTAGATCTTCTTGATATCTACCTACCATGCTCATTATATAGTCAACATCAAGTCTAGTACATAACATGGAATACATGATTGATCTTATTGCTGAATCATGTGGGATCTTACTCATTTTTTCTTTCCCTTTTTGTGTTTGGGGACACATTTTCTTAGAAAGATGTAAACCATGTGACAATGGAACCAATCCTCTCTTGGATAGTTCCATACTAAATCTATGTAGTATCTGGTCAATATATGCACTTTGTCTTAGTCCAAGCATCCTCTTGGATCTATCTCGAATGATCTTGATCCTTAGATTATAGGCTCCTTCGCCTAAGTCCTTCATGGAGAAGCACTTGTTCAACCAATCCTTAATAGATTGTAAGATTGGTATTTCATTTCCAATAAGTAATATGTCATCAACATATACTACTAGGATAACGACTACATTTCCATTAAACCTTTTTTAAACACATGGCTCACATTCATTTTTAATGAAACCAAATTCTTTTATAGATTCATCAAATTGAATGATCCACGCCCTAGATGCTTTCTTCAATCCATAATTGGATCACTGCAACTTTCAAATCCTTTTGGAATCACTTGGTGTCACAAACCCTTATGGTTGTGTCATATATACATCTTCCTGAAGGTTCCCGTTAAGGAATGTAGTTTTGATATCCATCTTCCAAATATTATAGTCATAGTAATATGTTATGGAAAGTTTGATTCTTATGGATTTAAACATGGAAACTTGTGAAAAGGTTTCATTGTAGTCAATTCCTTGACGCTGTTTAAAACCTTTATCCACTATCCTTGCTTTATAGGTACTTACTTTACCTTCCATGTACAGTTCCTTATTGAATACGCATTTACACTTAATAGGATTTACATCAATTAGTGCATCAACTAGAACCCAAACCTGGTTATGATACATGGGATCCATCTTAAAATTCATATATTCTAGCCATCTTACAACTTATGATCTCTCTACTAACTCCTTATAGGAGAGAGGTTCGTCATTGTCCAATAATAATGAGTCACCATCCTCAGTGACTAGAAACTCATATCTCTCTGGTTCCCTTACCTCTCTTGAGATCCTATACAACACTTGTGTTTTAGGAACTTATTCTTCCATAGAAACCTATGGAAATTGTTCCTGTACCAACTCCTATGTGTCTTGTGAATCAACTTCATCGAAGTCAATATTTCTCCCACGATACTTTTTTAGGATGTTCTCCTTCTCAAGAAAGACATATTTTTTGGCGATAGTTACTTTCTTGTCTGAGGTGTTGTATTGGTAGTATCCCTTTTTTTCCTTGGGATACCCTATAAAGATACACCTCATTCCCTTAGGTTCTAGTTTGTTACCTAATAAATCCCTCAAAATTCCCCACATCCCCATACATGTGTATGCAAAAAAATGGGTTTCTTTTCACTCTATAATTCAAAATGAATTCCATTTTACACCTTAGTTATTACTCAGTTTAATGTGTATGTCGCAGTTTGTAATTCATATCCCCAAAAGGATAGTGGAAGATCTGCATGGCTGATCATCGACCTTACTATATCCAACAAGGTATGGTTCCTCCTTTCACTAACACCATTCCCCTGTGGTGTATAAGGTGGAGTGAGTTGAGATAGAATCCCAAACTCCTGTAGAAAGTTTATGAACTCTTGGTTATGATATTCTCCATGTCAATCTGGTCAAAGCTTATTTATCTTCTTACCAAGCTGATTATATACTTAAATTTTGAATTCCTTGAATTTCTCAAAGGACTCGGACTTATAACTCATCAATTAAATATAGTTATATCTACTCAAGTCATCAGTAAAATTTATGAAGTAAGAGTATCCACCTCTAACTTCTACTTGAAATGGTCCACAGACATTAGTGTGTACCAATCCTAAAATCTTTGTGGCCCTTTCACCCTATCCAAAAAATGGTGGTTTGGCCATTTTCCATTATAAACAAGTGTGATATATATCAAGTGGTTTTAGCTTAGAAGAGTCTAAATAACCATCTTGATAGAGCTTTTTCAAATGCTTCCCATTTACATGATCTAGATAGTGATGCCACAATTGGGTGTTATATGAGTCATATGAACTTGATTTGTTATCAATTTGCAATACTTTCTTTCATAATTTAATACATATAGACTTTTATTTAAATGCACCATACCATAAAATAAGTTTTCCTTATAAAATAAACAACTTTTATTTCCAAACTTGAAAATCAACCCATCTGTATCCAAAATTGATATAGAAATTTTGTTTTTGGTAACATTAGGTACATAATAAAAGCCATATAAAACCAAAATAATTATCATTGGTAATATGAGGTGGTAGTCACCAATGAAACGAGCATCCATCCTCGCTCTATTGGCAGCTCACATATCCACCTCTCTCTGGAAATTTTCTGGAATCTACTTGGTTCTTGCATTTGAATACATATGTGAGTATAAAAAGCTATATCTAATACTCAATGTGTAGAAATGGAAATATTTCACTTGATAACTAATTCACCTTTGGCTTCCCCTTACCACTGGGTGCAGTTCCTCTTCTAGTGGCCTAAATTTCCACATGCAAAGCATACTACCTCCTTTTTATTTCCCTTCTTTTGGATCTTCTTCTTCTTAATCAGATGGTGTTCGGGGTATTCAGACTATTTATAAGTCTTATGCCCATTTTCCTTGTCCTTCCTTTTCCTATTCACTATAAGTATTGTGTTTTTTTCATGCTGCATGTCCTTATCCACTTGTAAAATTAAAGTAAGAAGTTCTGATAGACTCTTCTCATTATTTCTCATATTATAATTCACAATAAAAATAGATAAGGTCTTGGGAAGTGATGATAGTATGTGATCTATATGAAAATCATTCCAGAATTTAATCCCTAAGATGTTCAGATGCTCAATGTATCCAATAATCTTAACTACATGTGACACAGTTGGTGCATACTCTCCATGTTTAGTGGTGAACAAAGTGTTTGAGATCTCATACCTCTCTTATCTCATCTTCTCTTGATAGAGATCCTAAAAGTGAGACATCATGCTATAGGAATCTATTTCCTCATGTTTCTTCAAGATCTCATTGGTCATGGATCATATCATGAGGTACTAAACATTTGTAGTATCATTAAGATGTTTCTCATACATAGATAGATCCTTATCACTCACCTCATTTCTAAGCACAACTTGTAAAGGTTCTTTCAGCACATATAGTTTCCTTTCATGGTGAAGGATGACCCGAAGGGACCTTTGCCACTCTTAGAAATTAGTTCTAGTGAGAAGTTTTTCCTTCTTGAGTATGGATCGCAATGATATGTTTGATGTCGTTTTAAATATATTTTCTATAAATAATATGAACAATGTTTCCATACATTATTTGATAAAATTAAGACAAATAAATAAATAAATATTCATTAGTCTCCCAGAATTTTTATCAAAACCCAATAGCCCACCATTGGCTTCAGAATATCCTGTTTCTTGGGCATTCAAGTGGCAAGGATCCATATTCCCCTTCTCATTACCCCAACTTTGGTTGGTCAAGAAATTTGAAAGGTTTTAGGTAGGTATTCCAAATTCCAACTGCATTAACTCATAGTTCCTTGATTCATTGAGTGGACTTCCCAATCCTGAAATCATTCATTTAGATTTCCTCAACCTTTGCCTCTCAGTTACAGCAAGTCCTACTTTGTAAGTAACCCATTGATGTCACCCAAGTTATGTCAAACCAAAACCTCAAATTTTAATTCCCCAATAATTAAAATCACCCCAACTTTGGGTTGTCAAGAACTTTGAACTATGGTTCGATTCTAACCAAAGTAATGGAAGGCTATATTGACTTAATATTTTATTGAGGGATTTTATCCTTTATGCATAAATTTCCATTTATTGTATTTTAAAATGCTTGTTAATATTAAGTGGGATAAGTTTAAGTGATTAACCAGGTATTAGATAATATTTACGCATAATCCATTTTATTTTAGTTCAATTTTGAATGCTTGTTAATTAATTAATTATGTGATCTTGATAAAACATCTATAATGGATATCCATACATCTGATAGAAATAAAATAAATGGTATGATCATGATATTTTTCTAATGGTAAGTTTATCTAGCGGTTTATAAAATAACCACTGACCTAGGGGAGAAACAACTTGAACCAATTAGGTTCATGTTTATAGCTTTTTACCTGTCTACCTTTGTATATCCTTGGATTGGTTTTGCCTCAGCTCCTAACTTGAACAGCCTCCACTAGATTGGGAGCCCAATCCATTAAATATTATTTTACTCACACACAGGTGAGGGGTAATGCTAGCCAATCAGAAATTCAAGGTGGGGAGATTGGTTATTAATGATGCAGAAGCTAGGGAGGGGAAGTTTTGGTGGGTTGGGCCTACCGGTCATGTATTGGGAATGATATGCATATGGTCCTTCAATTCATCTATTTCAGGTCATGTTGGGCCCTGTGCCTTGGGCCTATGGGTGATGTATGGGTTCCCCTTTAACCCTTAAAAGGGGGATTATCCATAATAAAATAAAAAAATAATGCCTAAGCATAGATTTTTCATTAAAGGGTCATGGAGGATCCCTGATATGATGAGAAGCCAGAAGTACCATAACACTGTTCTTGAATATATATTCTATGGCTAGATGATGTTATTTGTAGGACACAAATAATACAGGCCATTAGGGGTGAGGACTCATAAAACTTTGAGGAACCTTCTCATGGGGTGCACCCTGGGTAATATCTAGGAGAATATTATGAGAACGAGACCCACCAGTAGGAAATCCACATTTTATAGTGTCATTGGATGTTCTTATCTGTGGACGTGTGTATTGGTCTTTAGACTTTAATATTATTATTAATGGGTATTAAAAATCATGCACTTAGATATATTGATGAAAACTATGATGAAACACTTTTCACAATGAGGTAGGATATGTTGGGTGCGTCACGAGTAATACTAGATTAATAGATAATGCGAGAAAAGATTTCTCCCTTTTGTTCCTTAACGGAAGTAGATATCTCAGGCCCTATGATGGAATTTATATAGCCTTAATAAATCCATGTCCATAGTGAGTAATGGGAAAGTTCAATTCTATAAAGTCAATGAAAGAACAATTGATCACATGGGTTGATGGAACTAGCATGCAACCCGCTTGATTTGAGATATCAAGACAAAGGGATTACATTACATGGTAAACGTTTCTAGGAGGTGACGCATTATTGTGGCATTAACATCTTTCTCTATGGGTTCCATGGGGTGTTTCTAAACATTAACCTTGGACTTTAGGAAGGCTTCACCTAATACCACCGAGAAAGAGGCCTAGAGGGTCACACACTATGTGTGTCCAAGTATCTCAGTTAAATATTAATTTAACAAGTTGAATAAAGATTATTCTCAGTTGTGGTTTAATAATTATTCAAGGATTCTTGATCACATTAATTTTGAAACTATTTATTATAGAGAATATATTGCGGGTAAAATAATAAATTTATTAGTGAGTAATGTAGTGATATTTATTAGAGAAATAAATATCCATTATTCAAGGTCTAATAAATATGGTGGAAGAAATAAAGAGAATGAAAAAACAAACATTATGTATATATTAATATACATGTCATGTATTCGATGAATTTATGAGAAATAATATTAAATATTTAATTAAATAATATTCGGTGTAATTCATTGGGAGCATGTCAAGTAATAATAATAGTCAACTTTTATTATTAGACATGGGGTATTACTAAGAGTTAAATGAAATGAATAAATTCTTTCAGGTAATTAATTAATTTCATTATTCTATGTAATTAAAATCCCAATTATATAATTCGGATTAGCCTAGACATTTTTTTTGGTTGTGCACAACGGATCTAGAGAAATATCTCAAGCCAAGAGAGAATTATTTTCTTCCAAGAACTCTCTCAAGCTACGAGAGAGATATCCTCCTCCACCAGATCAAGGCGATCGAAGGCGACCATCTCAAGTGAAGGCTATTCTGTGCTAGCACCTGTAGATCCCTTCGGTGACATCCATAGATACATAGAGCATGTGTGGATCACTGATAGAGGAATCCTACACAGGGATTCTATGACACAATAATAGATCACATCGGATCGTGACTGGAAACATCAATGAAGAAAGAATTACATCAAGGTAATTCTTGTCAATTAATTAAATTAATTATAACCAACACATGATGATCCTATCTATGGTTCTGGGACTCCCCTCTTTCCTTTTCATTCTTCGTTCTATTCCAAAGATTCGGCATTTTATTATCCTGAGAGATCTCATATTGATCATTGTTAATGCTAAAATTAAAGTTGGGTAAACCCACTAACGCACTTCCATTGTGACTGAAACCTACACCATTATAATTTTAAACAAATTAGAATTTATGAATAATTAACCTTTTATATAACATGTACCTTGGATTTAACCTGGTGAAAACCCATCCAAACCTACTCAATATATATTATGATCATATACTATTTAACTCTTGTGAAATACAACATATGCAACTTATCACGTACTTTCATAATGTGTACTTGATGTATGATTACACGAATTACATGAATTTTCATCCACTTGTTATGCTTGAATGCACTTGGAGTAACAACCTATATCATGGATTATACATGATATTATGATTTTAAAATTATGAAAATATTAAAGATTTAATTCTACATAATGTGGTACTATACACACCACGTAGCTCTGATCTATACGGCGTGTACTACCTTCATCATCTATCTAAAGTACATGACTATGGAATCAAGTGGATCTAGTCTACAGTCAGATGAATGAACCACCGTATGAGAGTTGGTTTGACTGACCTAACTATGGAGGAATATTTCCGCGATATTAATGAACAAGATGTACTTCTATTTATTGATAATATAGTCCATTTTTTCCAAGCAGGATCTGAGGTATCCACCTTATTAGGTAGAATTACTTCTGCTATGGGTTATCAACCCACTCTTAGCACCAAAATGGGTTCGTTACAAGAAAGAATTACTTCTACAAGGGAAGGGTCCATAATGTCTTTTCAAGCCGTTTATGTACCTGCAGACGATTTGGCCGACCCTGCTCCTGCCACAACATTTGCACATTTAGATGCAACTACCGTACTATCTAGATGATTAGCTGCAAAAGGTATCTATCCATAAGTCGACCCTTTGGATTAAACGTCAACTATGCTCCAACCTAGGATTGTTGGTGAAGAACATTATGAAACTTCTCAAAGAGTCAATCAAACTTTACAACGTTATAAATAACTTCAGGACATTATAGTTATTCTTGGGTTGGACGAATTATCTGAAGAAGACCATTTAACTATAGTTAGAGCATGAAAAATTGAACGTTTCTTATCACAACCCTTTTTCATAGCAGAAGTATTTACTGGTTCCCTAGAAAAATATGTTGGTTTAATAGAAACAATTAGAGGGTTTCAATTGATCCTTTCCGGAGAATTAGATAGTCTTCCTGAACAAGCCTTTTATTTAGTGGGTAACATAGATGAAGCTATAACGAAGGTTATAAAATAAAATGAAATGGAGAGAAAATTGAATCAATTGTTACCTTACATCTTTGTGTATTGACTCCTAATCGAAGATTTTGGGATTCAGAAGTGAAAGAAATCATTTTATCTACCAATAGTGGGCAAATTGGCGTATTACCAAACCATGCCCCTATTGCCACAGCTGTAGATATAGGCATTTTGAGAATACAACTTAAAGACCAATGGTTAAAGATGGATCTTATGGGTGGTTTTTCTAGAATAGGAAATAATGATATTACTATTTTAGTAAATAATGCAGATAAGAGTAGTGATATTGACCCACAAGAAGCTCGGCAAACTCTCAAAATAGTGGAAGAAAAATTGAAGAAAGCATAAGGGAAGATAAAAATTATTGAGGCAAATCTATCTCTAAGATTATTGAGGATACGAGTTGAGGCTATAATATAATTTATCATAACTAAACTAGTGGATTCGTCCAAATAATCAAGAAGGTGTGTCTAATGGGACACATGTTTTTTTGACTCTGTGTTACATGGTCACTGGTCGGCTAAGCCGTGTATGGGATACACGGCCCAACCTGGACCTGAAAGGGACTACATGCCATGTCTAGTGGGCCGCACCACGTGTAGTCTAGTTGACCATGCGTCAGTCTGTTCTGGTCAACACATGATGTAAAAATTAACTACACTGAATTTCTTTAATGCATACGGTTTGAGTAACTGCCGAATTAACTCTTATTGAATTAATCACAACTACACAGCGTGTAACCCCATTTGCACAATGTGTAACTCTTGTTGCATGGAATGTAACTCTAGTTAAACGGTGTGTACTACTGTGTTGTTTAGAAATAATCCTTGACACCACCGTATAAGTTACTCAATTTTATTCAGATTAAAAGAAATGACTAAACTTGAATTGAAAAACTAAATTATAAATGCGTAAATCAAAAACAATTATTAAATAATTATAATAATAATATTCATGCTCCGATACCACTTATAGGTTTCGATCATAGTCTAAGTGTGGGAGGGATGGTTCCCAGCTTGAATTTTTTCCATAATTGATGATCAATCTTGGATCAATATAACGATGCACACCAGTAACCACAGAATTGAATCAAGGATTTATACAAAGAATAATTTCCCCCGAAACCAAGGAGGATCAAAATATTTTGTTTATAATTAATTCAATTAAATAATAATTACCTCTAAGGTGATTCTTTCTTCATTAATGTGTTTGACCACAGATCTACATGTGTATTATCATTGTGTTTCAGAGATAAAGGGTAGGTCTCCTCTAGCAGTGATCCACATGTGTTCCACATATCTCCATATTTCATCGAAGGAGTCTCAAGGTGATATCATAGATGATCCTTGTTCTTGTGATGTATTCCTGTGATCACCTTGAGAACTGATTCCAATGCATTCTACTTGATCTGGTAGAGGAGGATCTCTCTCGTTCTTGAGATTGTTTTTTGAGAGGGATAAACTCTCTAGGCTTGAGTTCTTTTCTCCAATTCATTATGCACAACATAATAATGCATCGTCTGTATAATGCTTGGATAATAAGAGAATAATATAACCAGGTATTTAATTGACTAGGGTAATAATAAATAATTTTCACAAGTGCCTTAATTATTTTATTAATCCCAGCAAAACCTCTATTTCAAATAATAATAGCAATATTATTATTTCTTAACATGTGATTAACTTGTGAGTTATAATTAAATATTATTTAATCAAATAATATTCAATATTATTATTTATAACTAGACCATTTACTCAATCCGTCAATCCTCCACCATATTTATTGAACCTTGAATAATTACTATTTATTTATTAAAGAAATATCACTGCATTATTCACTGATAAATATATAAATATTATATTCACTAAATAGAAAATAAATATTTATTGAGAATTCTTCCCAAAATATATTATCTCGAATAACTATTGTTGAAATAAATTTGATCATGCATCCATGAATAATTATTAAACCAAAACTATGAATAATATTTATTCAACTTGTAAAATAATAAATAATATATTATTTAACTGATATATTGGATAGACTTAGTGTGTGACCCTCTAGTCCTCTTTCTCAGTGGCATTAGGCAGAGTATCCCAAATTCTAAGGTTAGCATCTAGAAACACACCAAGGCACCAATATAGAAATAAGTTAATTCTAAAATAACATGTCCCCTCATATGAATTCTTATCATGTAATATAATATCTTTTTCTCAATATCAAGCAGGTTTCATGAAAGTGCCATCAACCCATGTGCTCTATTTCTCATTAATTGACTTCTCATAAATTGAACATGCCTATAGAAAACCATATCCATGGATTTATTTAGGCTATATCATTTCCATTAAAGGGCCTGAGAAATCTACTTCCGTTATGGAATAGAAAGGAAAAATCCATTCTCACATTATTCATTAATGCAGTATTACTCATGACTCACCAAAAAAATTCCACCTCGCCGTAAACATATTTCGTTATAGTTTTCACCAATACATCTAATTATGCAAGTCATAATATCCATTAATAATAATCTTAAGTCTAATGACCAATACACATGTATGTATATAGGAACATCTAATGACACTTATAAATGTGGATTTTTTAATGGCGGATCTTATTCTCATAATATCCTCCTAGACATTACCAAGGGTGTACACCATGAGAAGGTGCCTCAAATTCCTATGAGTCTCCACCCATGATAGCCTGTATCATTTTTTTCCCTTCAAATGATATCATCTGGCTATATAACATATATTCCAGAATAGTGACATGGCACTTATGGGTTCTCATCATAGCAAGGATCCGCTATGACCTTTTAGTGTGACAACTACTCTTAAGACATTATCTCATACAATTTCATGCAGAAGAAAAATCATGATTTGATAAGGATTTTATTAATATTCATCCAATTAATACATTTTTATCGTAAATTACAAAGAATTTGGTTGTAGGGAACTAACTCCAATAATTATTATATGTGATAGAGGCATTATTGCCCAACGAAGTTTAATTTCCCTCAATCCGAACTTCCATCTATGACCATCTATCCATAGATGAGAAATCTCAAAAAAGTATGGATGAATTGGTGTGACTCTATGAAAAAATAATTCATACCTTGATTTATTTTTAGGTTCACCAAAACTGGATTGCACGAGCCTTTAACAAAAAGGTTTGCCTCCAGTCTTTCCTTGAATGGGAGATGGTGTTGGTCCTCAGAGTTTTGGTGATACTTGGAAAGAAACCTCCAAATTTGGAGCCAAAATGGGAGGGATCTTATACCATACTAAATTATACTCCAATAGATCTTATTCCTTGATCTCGATGGATAGACTACTCACAATGGATCCCACCAATGCAAGGTTCTTGAAGAAATGTTTTGTTTAACCACAAGGCAAACGTCCCAGCCATAAGATAATAAACTATACCATCCATCGTCCAGATCACATAACATTAAACTACATGGTATATCATCCATGTTTCGTAAAATTAAACTATATAATAATCATCATCATATCTGCATAATGATAAATTGTGTGCATGGTCGATGCTCTATGACATTAAACTGAAAACCTAAGTCTAAGTATCACAACTCAAAATTGTATACAAGCCTCCTCAAGAATGAGTATATGGTATATGGGCCTCTTTGGTCCAGATTCACAATGGTTTTGTTATACCACCACATTATGCTCATCCCTTGTTCCGAACTCAATAACCATAAACTAGGATTTATCGTCCCGATTTCCTGTTGATAAACTGCATGATACATCATCCCAACTACATGAAGGTAAACATTGTGTTCATTGTACATGTCACAAGATAATAAACTACATGAAATTAGATGTCCTCACCGCATGATGTTAAACTGCATGGGAATCATTATTTTGATCAACGGTTCACTACATATGAGATAGTTCTCTGCAGGGGAAAGATAAAAATTCCCCCTCCCTATGTATGGGTCAGTCCCATATAGGGATCTTTCCATCACGAACTACATGTTTCCTGATTCCTATCCACATAAGATACATATAAATTCCTATATTTCCACTCTTAGACCCTTTCACATGACCCCTCTTTCACATTAGGTCACCTCCATCTTTACCCTATGAAGTTAAAATTCACTAGGTTCCAGAACTACATGTGGCATGATTCCTACCATTGCCGGATACGTAGTAACACCTAGATCTCCAATCTCAGGTCCATCCATGAAAAAATAAGGGGGAACCCTCCCCCCTATATATGAGTAGGATCTGCACTGGGATCACTTTTCAACAACTATATATGGTTTGATTCCTATCCTATGGGATACATATCGACTCCAAGATTTTACGTCTTGGTCCGGCCATCCAAATAAAAAAAAATCCCTCCTCCATGTGTATGATTTTGATCTACACAGGGGTCCCTTTTCAAGAACTATGCATGGATTGATTCCTATCATCAAAAGATATGTAGTGACGCTCAGATTCTACATCTTGGTCTAGCCACCACAAATTCAAAATGCCCATATCCTTTGTTTTATCACCTCTGTGTGGCAGATAAACCTTTTCCACCCCTTTTGTTTCCCATACAAAGCATGGCTCATGTGGGATTATGGGGTTCGGAAAGGGATTTCCTGCATGACTAAGGTGTTTTAATCCATATTAGGGTTTCCATGGTCCTAGTTTCACGACCTTAAAAGTAACATCAATTGTCCTTATTTAAAGACATTAAACTGAAAAGAAAACATCCTTACCTCATGATGTAAAATTACAAGGATCCATGACATCCATCTTTATTCATATCTGCTGACATATTTTCCTTACTGTATGATTTAAAAATGCATGGGTTTTCGAGAACTACATATGTTTTGATTCCTGCCATCGAAGGATATATAGCAATGCCCAGATCTTTAATCTTGGGTCCAAACATAATATTTCCTCTTCACATCGAAGAACCTAAGTCCTTACTTCATGGCATTAAACTACATGGTGCCTCAAGAACAATGTATGGATTGATTGTTATTTTGATGAGATATGTAGTGATTCCTAGGCCATGTGTCCTAGTCCCATCCATGGAACAAAGAAAAATATAAAAATTTTCCCATATCTAATACAAAAATATAGATCTATATAGGAGATCTCAAGTTTAATTTCCTTGTTCAGGGATCCATCAGGGAAACAGAAATGACCCCCCCCCCCCCCCATGTATTATTTTGATCTATCTAATTAATTTCACACTTCATGGTCAATCTTGGTTTGAATGTTTCTTTTGTTCCCAAACACACTCCTTCCATTTTTCAAACTCTATGCCCCGGGTAGTTTCGAATCTTCATAGTCCTCCTATGGGCAACAGAAATGGACGGTCAGTGTCATGAGGACACCTTTGTTTGACTATTCATAATATTCCCCAGTTTTCTATGCATAAGTATCCCAAAAAAAAGTCATGGAAACCAAAATCAAATTCATCCTCAGGAGAGGCTTCTTACATCTCTATAATCCCCAATGGATTCCATGACCCATATCATTTCTCATGATACAAGAATCCCCTGGATCTTGGTTTACACTTTCTTTATCTCTCGTGTCTAGGGCATGTTAGAACATCCTGGACTGATTATCCTCTAGTTACTCGTGGTTTCTAGGACAATTTTTCCTAGCCATATGACCTTAAACTTAAGGACTTTATGTCACCCTCACCACATGACATTAAATTGAATGACTAGTTTCCTAGTTTCATGACACTAAACTATATTATATTAAGAACTATGTGTGTCTTTATTCCTATTATCATTGGATATGTAGGTATGCTCAACCTCATATCTTGGGTCCAACCATGAGGTAAAAATTTCCCCTCTTTTCCTATGTATGGGTCATACCTGCATAGTAAATTTCCATAAAAACAAAATAATAATAATGATTTTCTCCCATGTTCTTATGTATAACATAGATCTATATAGGTGATTCTAATATGATCCTCACCCCATACATGAGCTCATATTCAAAAAAAATGTCCCCATCCTTGTGCATGTCCTCATCCCTGTGCATAGGTCAGATCTGCATAGGGAATTTCCCCATAACTATGTATGGCTTGATTCCTGTTTCAACGAAATACATAGTGATGTATGGACTTTATACCTCAAACAAAACCATACCAAAAAACCTTCCTATGTTTGGATCAGACCAACTTAAGAAAAAATTCTCTACCTATTCCATGGAATTTCAACTTGGAATGCCCCTCTCATGTTCAAGAACCCTCCTTTACCAAACCATACTCTATGTATGGAATGGTATAAATCCCAATAAACCTCCCCACCCATTTTATGTATAGGGATAGTGTTCTAGTGACACCTTTGATTGACTATTCACAATATTCCTCAGTCGAATCTACATAATTTTTCCACAAAAAAGGTCGGTCAACTAAAGAAAAATCCATCCCCAAGAGAGGATTTCCTATCTATTTATTCCCCTATGACATTTACATCCTACATCACTCCTTGTATTTGTAAACCCCCTAGACTATGGTTTACAACATTTCCCCCCCTTCATGACTAAATATTATAGAACATTCTTAGTCAAATTATAATGAAAAGGGAGAACAATTTATCCCTTGTTCAAAGAAAAGTGACTTAAAATTTTTATCCCCGAACATCCTAGTCACAATATGTTAAAACTAAACTATCCACATCTTATTTTCAAGATGTTAAACTACACCATGCTTCAACCCTCCTTTACACAATCCAAATATGTGTAGCAGTTGTTTCTCATTCATGTCCAAAGCTGATACATTTTCCCTCAACATTTTCAAACATCAATCCATTGACCATACACCTTTCATGGTCTTGGGAAATATGAATTTTCATAAAATTATATGGCCATCAAAAATGGAGGGTCAGTTTCCTAGGGAAACCTTTGTTTGATTATACACAATATGTTCTAGTCAGATTTTTATATGTTTCCTACAAAAAAGGCATATCAATGAAAGAAAAATACATCCTCATGATAGGACTTTCCATCCTTTGTATGCCCTAGAAACACCATTTGGGAATCCATTATTATACTTACTCCTCACATACCTGTCCCATATCATGCCTTATATTCATAATTCTTAAAATAAATGTCAAGTAAAATCCCTCATTCATGTTTGAAAAATGTTAGTACATTCGCAGCCAATAATCCATATTGGAGCCCTTTCCCCAAAATTCGTATTCAAAACTGTTTGACAAAAAACATCAGTGGAATTAGTACAGTTTTCAAAAATCTAAACTGGCCACACACAAAAAAGAGACACAAACCTTGCCATGCTGAAAACTCACAAAGGGAACCTTGGGTAAAGGTTGTGTACCAGCTCTCTAGACCTACACTTCACATGGTTTAGGAAAAATTGAGAAATTCAAGAAAAGAAATAAAAATTCAAAAAGATTTTTAGGCCGAAAACCTGTAAATTTAAGACTAATAAAAATTCATGTTATGCCCACTAGGTTCACACCATGGTGGAATTTGACAAAAATTATGTCAATAATAGAAAAGACACAGAGTTTGTAGGTTTTTTCATGTAACCCTATAAACAATCAAAACTATGATCGTTGAGTCTCTCAGATCAGGAAAAAATTACAGAATTACCTGATCATGAAAATTTAATTCTCCCAGATGGTAGTGGAAATTGATATCCAGTGAAAAAATTATTTAAGTCATCTGAGATTATCTATCTTTCAAATCATATGAAAATTTTGATTGATAAATATTGCAGGAAAAGATAAAGGATAAGCACAAGACGATAAACAAGTTTTCCTTTATTTAAAGAATGGGAATGCAGGTATGTCTACAACCTGAGGCCTCTCCATATGAGTAGGGAATTGTAATTACAGAATTTGATCAATATATTCGAAAAAATGTAACAGTGCTTAGTTTGAGTCATCTATGACTCAGGGAAGCTCTATAAAGGTTGCAGTCTCGGCCTCTATGTCAGCCCACATCACCTCTACCTCTTTAGCTATGTCTGATCCTTCCTTTTCCTTATCCTCCACCTATTTTTTCCATTCATCAATTTATGCCTCAATGTGAGACAATTCTTGCTTGATCCACTCTAGTTCTTAGTTAAGCTGCTCCACCTCTTGATGAAGACACTCTATTGAGGTCCTATACTCCATGATTTTGCTTTGATGACTCATAACTATTTCAGCTTGCTCAACAGCTTTATTAAGAAGGATCTTCCTAGCAACAAAAAGATGGTTCATAGAATCTATAGTCAAAATATGAGAGTAAATCATTTTAGCCTTCTCCCATGAAGCAATCACCTATTTTACTATGCCGTAAATGGCCTGATAATCAAATCCAACATAAACAAGGAATGAAAATGGGTGACGTAACTTGGGTAGCCTCTTCAAAAAGTATTCCATGGGGGTTTGAGAGACTAGATTCCATATATCCTTCCATATTTTTTTAAGGGAGGTATGGAGGTTGGTCAGGCCCTCTTGTTTTACCTCGGAGTCTCTCTCAGATTGTGGAATATAATTAGGGATAAGCACCACCAGAGAGGGACTTAGCTCTGCAGTCTTGGTGTGGATTGAATATGTGGTAGTTGAATCCCTTGTGATGATAGTAATTTGGTATATCGACACACCATTTTTAACCATAGGGATTAATGGATACAATCCTAAATTCATAAGGTTGAATTAGTTAATACCTAAATCCTGAAAGGAAAAGAGAATGGTTGTAAAGATGGAGAACTTACCTCCACTTGTTGGGACATAGATATCCCCAGCCACCATTGTTTCATCATCACCTAGAAACGTGGGTGCTTCATCCTCAGTTTTCAAATCAACTTCAGGCTCCTCTAGAGATACTTGGGGTGCAGATTCATGATCGAATGGGTTAGAAATATCTAGAAGTTCGCTCACCTATATCGTGATTATAGGAATAATCATCATGGAATTAGGGGCAATAACTTATTATGATTCTTCTCAAACCTGAATTTCTCCCTGGAGTGGCAGGATAAATATGCTCAGAAGGAATTTCGACCCCTGAAGACACCCCCTCTGCAAGGGAAGAAGTAACTTGATTAGGATTAGTCGACCTCTTGAAACATGGGATCTCCATCATATCTTTAGTTGTTTGGGTATCCTCATTCAGTTCAGCTACCACCAGTGAATTCCCTATATTCATCTCCGTAGGAATAAGACCAATGTGCTTAGTTGAAGTTTCAAACTATGAAGATTAACCTACTATTGGGAAAGAGGTCATTTGATCATGAATAGATTCCCTCCTAGGTCTCAGGATTCACCCAGCAACCTCAGCTGTCCTGGATTCCTAATCTTGTTCAGTTTTATACATCGTCTGTAACAAATGTGCCTCAAAAGAAGTAGGATTTATATTTCTCTAGGTTATTTCTTCCTAGTTACCCATCAGACCTACACAAAGTTATGCACATGATGATTGGTCAGTAAATGAATATGCATAGCATGAAAAAAAAAAGAAATACAATAATTACCTATGATCCCCTATTTCAGATGTATCATCTGTTGCGATTCCTACTGACACTTAGTGTTATTCCATGGGGATGACCCTCTAGAAGGAGCATTGGGTGGGGAATGAGGTGGAAATGCTCTATATGGATTCACATGGACCACCTCCATATGCTCCATGGCCCTAGGGGAGCCCTCTACAGTGACTTACACATCCAAATTTATATACTCCCTAGTAGAGGTACTCCTTAGGGTATATTCTGGGAAAGCATCCATCTCTCGAATCTCCCACGACTCCTAAAAGTACCAGGAGTAGGGGTTTAAAGTCATGATGGTAAAAAAGGATTTGTTACAAAATACCTCTCCATCAGTATCATCTACCTCGGTTGTGATTGTTTCCATGTCTTCCACATGATTATAACAATAAAGTATGTCCTTGAAATAGTGTAGGTAGGTATCTATCTCTTCCAGGTATACATCCACCTCACGTGGATCTTCACAAGCTAAAATCCACATGAGAGTAGTGAGTACTCCAAAGTCAATTAGCTTAAAGGGCTCTGCCTGAAGTGTCTACCAAATATATTCAGCAGAAGTTCTTTCCAATAAGGTATCCCATTCCTTCCAAGAATATGGGGATGTTGTAGTAATAGGGATGGTTAATACTGGAGGATCCACCTGGGGAAGTAGGGTATGTTCCATTAGCATCAATTGCTTTTTAGGCGCCTCTGCAACCCCAAAACCCTTTGGGGATGGGTGCTTACGAGACCTCGGATAGAAATGAGGAGTTTCCCCCACTCTATTTATATCAGGGGGTTTAACTTCATTGGCACCCCTAGAGGCATGGCTATCATCACCATCATCCTCATTGACCTTCGACCTCAGCATGGAAAGCACTCAATAAGAATATTTATGATGGTTCTACTGGGAATGAATCGAGGTATTGAGCTATTGGAGGTATAAATTCACCTTCTCTGGGTCGTCATCATATGATATATCAGTAGGTGATGAAACATAGCCATACCCAGTTAAGGAGACCTCTTTATCTTGAAGAAAGTTCCATGGAATGCAAGTGGACTAAGAAACCCTCAAAGAATCCCATTTACTCTAGATTATTGTAAAGGTAGTGTTAGGAGGAATAGATTCTTGACCTTGGGGGGTAATGTTGACAACATGGGTGGTCAAACCCCAAGATTTCAAAACCTTCCTTGGGTTTTGGAAATAAGGGATTTCCATGGCTACATTCCAATCCTAGAATTTCCAACTACTTTCTTTAGTTTCCCTCTAACCTCATGAGCTTTTCAGGCCTCAAAAAAAGGAACTAGTTTTTCTAGTTGACCTTCTGGGTATGATCAGTCCCAAACATCGGCATAGGATCTCGTAAGTGTAGGCTTGAAACCCATGGAATGCGGGACTCCAAACTAACATCAAGTGTCCTCCTGATCATAAATCATCCAAATTTTTTGACCTATCATTAAATGTTTCTCCATGTGTGCAATGTTGAGGGTGGGAGGACACCTGATCTGGATACCATTGAATTGGTGGGAAAATATTAATGGAACATATCCCTCGTAGATAAGTTCCTCATCAATCTTTGAAACCAAATTTCCTTCTCTTTGAGAGATAAGATAGCCTCACTCATAAAATTCACAAGATACTTCATTTACTAAAGTATTGAAGGGGGTCATAAGGATCATAGGTGAAGCATTCATTGTGGTTGAGTTGGTCCATCATTTCTCGCTCGTTTTAGTCTGATGGAATGACCCCACTTATGCTTTGGAGGTATGGATAGATGGTAGCATCGTAGATCAGCTAAGTATTGATAAATGTGTTTCCTCTCATATAAGCTACTACCCAAAAGTAGATAATTTGGAAGGAACCCACCATCCAGTTTGGTGACCTCCCCTCACTAATCTGTCTCAACAAGTGATATATTTTCACCAATATCAGGATGAAAAGGTTAATACACCTATTGGTGGGTAATTTAGTCACCATGATGAAAGTTTTGACTCTATCCTAGGTATCGTAATTACACACCAGAAAAAACCATCCACTTAGAAACAAGTCCAAAAAGGATACCAACTGGAATAGCTGTTTATCATTAGAGATGACCTCCTAGCCCCATTCGTTGAACTGAACCTCTTCCAAAGTGGGTCAGTAGGCACCCAAACACCTTTGAGTTTCAATAGTTGGGAAAGTCCTTATTATATGTGCCTAGGGATCTTGGCCACATCACTTAGTGAAGGTGTTAATACAATTATAAAATGGAATGTATTGCTTTGGACAATTTTCATCATTCCCAAGGTCCTTTTCCTTAGAAACTAGTTTCTTGGAATTAGGAGGAGTCCTCTCTGTGTCATCCCAGGCTGAAGAGGGTGGCAGAAATTCATCATACATATCACTGATGATGGGATATCTCGAAATCAATCGAACATCCCAATAGATGATGTCGACTTCCCCATGTACCAAGTGGAAGGTGTTAGTGTTCAGGATCCACCTGCTAAAATATGTGGGATGAGTATTTGATTTAGGTGAGAATAAATTTGGGATACCCATACTGCCTCGTATATCCCCACAAATTGTAACTCAACTTTAAATTCCTCACAGCTCTAGTGGACCCAAAAAGGCCACCCCCAATCCAAGATGAATAATTCCCTTGGGTGAAGGTCCCATTTTGAAGACAACCTATATTTCTCATTCACAATAACATTCCATGTAATGTTGTGGAAACAATGAACTTTAAAATTCAGTGTCTGCATAGTTTCCTCTAGAGGCCAAGGGGTGTAGTTCAAAAGGGACCCAGCAGTGCAAATTTTCCAGATAAATTCTCCCTTTGCTGATATGTTGGCCTAGGGGATATTGTTTGTTTCAAGTATCTAGGCTATATGTTTTTTTCAGGTGTGGTGTCAGAATTTCTATGTCATATGGTAGCCTGAATCCATAAATGGGAAAACTATCCAAGACTTAATACCCTATTTAGATGAAATTAGGAAGTCTTACTAGTTGTAAATGAAGTGGGATGATGGGAATATTTTTTTCGATAGAGTCTATCATAGCCTTCCTTCTTTTTTCAACAGACGAGAGGGTTGTAGTAGAAAAAATAGAAATATCTTGAGAAGGGTTCTTCCTTTTGTCTCCATCAATGTTCATAAGTAAAGTAATTATTTTTCACAAAAATGAAAAAGTATGAAGGTCTTGAACTATCATTTCATGAAGGAATAGGCCAAAAAACCATCATTATAGGTAATTACTTCAACCGTGTACCATCAGTTTTCAAAAGGAATTTGACTGTGAACCAATTGTTCACAAAGTCACCCACCCGCAAATCATCCGCCTGTGAAGACGGTGGCCCACGAAGCATTGGATAGCAAAGCGATGGTTTTCAGAATTCTTGAATTCGAGAGGTATCCACCCCCCATGTGAAGATCCAAATATACTATTCACATCTAAGGTTTTCAGTTCTCAGGTGATGAAATCATTTCACATATGATGGTGTCTACAAAAGAGATGTTATGTGGAAGAAAATGAAATCGATAGAGTTTTCAGAGCACACTATTCTTCAAGAAATATGGTAAATGAAAATGATTTGGGTCCCCTATATATAGGCATAGTCATGTATTTAGGGTCCATTCACATACAACAAATCATTTCAAAATAAGACAACTTTCTACATCAAAATAGCCTCATCTTCATCCCGATCTAAATCCATTTCAATGGGGTTAATGTTTTGGGTCCTGAAATCTCTGGAAAAAAAATTAAGATAATTACATTAATTTAGAAAAGGGTAGAAATAAAACCCAAATAAGATTGAAGATAATATTCAAATAGATGTGATCGTGAAGCGCAAATCCCTTTTTAGACCACCACTCTGCATGGAGATCCACCACTTCTTGAATCACCCACTAATGAAAATAGTTCATGGGATGGAGATAGTGTCACAAACACCTACAAACGAAACAAAAGTCATTTTAGGGATCGAGGTGGTGATTTCTGCCCCTGTGGATGAATATTCCCCATGAACTAATAGTTCACAAGCTGAGGCGGTACCATCATCTCCCAAAAATGAAACAAATTCATTTGAGGGGCGAGGGGGTGATTTCTACACCCACAAATGATGGGCCCCTTTCGTGAATGATGAATCCGCTAACTAAGTCATTTGAGGGTCGGAGAGCCCTCTTGCGCTCCCACAAAATATGGTCCATTTCCCACCATGGATGACCGGCCATGCCAGTACCTGGTACCACTATTATTCTATAAATAGACTCCAAGGGGGCTGAGAAAGAGAGTCACACATAGACACTAGAACTCAAGAGAGTTGAAGCAGACGAGAATCGAGGTACTGTGAAAACCGAAACCCTTAGACGATTCCTAGCCTGTAAAACTAGTCACATAGCATTAAGGAGGAAATCATAAATCACATGGTGATCCATGAACCCAAAATCCCTTTGCGGTCACAATATCATGTGATACAAAACTGATGGATCCTTCATTGATAAGATTCCTGTATATCAAAATTCTATATAGGTGAAACATGCCTCGCATAGAAAATCACTACGTAAAAGGAACTCGGACCCACATAGAAAATCACTATGTGGGAAGAACCTAGTCCCATGTAGCCAAATGATACACAAGCAGAACTTAAGTATTCATAGAACAATGCTATGTGGAATTTACCCTCGTCCACTTAGTGTCATGCTATGCGGAGGGAACCCCATCCCACATAAGAACGTGTTATACAGAATGGGGAATCTTAGGGCATTCTACTCTCTAGCTCCCATCATTATCTTCCATAAAGTCATTGATCCCCATGTTGGACCCTCTTTAAACTAGTCTAATGGAATCAGGCCAAGGACCCTTTCAAATGCACCTGACATGTATGATAAAATCATCGGGCACAATAGTGTGTCCTCTTGAGTTTACATACCCATAGTAAGAGGAGTCACATGGGTGACCCCCATAGTAGGGAAGGCCCTCAAAATATCGTTGGGTTTACATTCCCATAGTGATGAGTATTCCAACCTTTGGGTTCTCACATGAATCTCATTGTTCTAGGTGGTGAGGACAAGGATCGTGATTTCTTTTCCCTTTGATGGGGAATTAGGTCCTCCCTCGAGAACCAATTTTAGGGCACTCAACATGAGGTATGATGCTATAATTTTCTATAGGAAATATCCTACTTCATTCCTTCCTCCATCTATCTTGGTCTCCAAAGTAGAAAAGGAGATGGAAACACTCAAATCCCTCTCTCTTTCACTTTGGGCTTCAGACCTCATCCATCGGTGGATTGAATGGATGGTATGATCTTCAGATACACTACTTACTCTTATTTCTCACACCGAGCATGAATCGTGTGAGCTTAAAGGTTAGTGGTGATCATGACATCTGCACGATCTCAAATCGTTATCCCTCCTCTAAAGTGTAATCCCTAGTCTTACCGAACCATGTGGGATTTGATTCCCAGCTAACTAGGATACATATGAAGCCTCTCTGAGGTCCAAACCCGGCACTCAAATTCAACCTAATGTTCTCCAGGACACATTCTTAGTGGGATCATATCCGAATGGGAGACCACATTTCTTCTAGGTCCCTCGGGCCACCTCAGTGTAAGTCTCCTACCATACTTGACTAGGAACCTTTTTCCTATACATACTTATTGCATGACATTAAACTACATGGTTGGTTTCTTGTCACACGGCCTTAAAAGGTGATGTGCCCCTTTAAGTGGTACTAAACTACATGGGTTCTTATTCCTCTCATGTGGATACATATGAATCCCATCTTATGGGTTCCATACTAACATCAAAAAAGCTTTCATATCCAATGGATGATAGTAAATTCCAGAGCTCTGTGCTACATGTCTTAAAATAAATTTCATCCTAATAAGAGTCCAAAGAATCTATGATCTTTCCTTAAAAGGGTACCATTGATGGAGAACCTCATATATATATATATATCCCTCCATTAATAGAGAAACTCATATATATACAGATGATTCTGAACCCATGTGTAGTCATAATGGATTGCTTCCTCAAGGTAATCCACATATTCATACTTGGGAATGAGCTAAGGATCCATGAACATATATTAAATATATAAAGGCGACCTATTATAGGAACTAGTTTCCCCCAAAAGGGTGTGAAGATCCTAACTTCCCATCCTCTTGACCAATGTGATTTCTTAAGTTTCATTGTCCAAGTTACCCAATGAATGCCTGCCATTGGAATATAGGTCCATGAATCATGGACGTGAGACCCACTGGGCATTTTTGGGTCCATAAATGAACCCATTAGAGACCATTCAAAGATATTATACCCAACATCAGCGATTGCACACCATTTATCCCCTGCAATCAACTCACTCAAGCACAAACGGTTCTTCAAGGGAAACAAAATGGAAAACCTGATGTGAAAGACTTAACTATGGAACCTTATTCACAATATAAAAATGATATATTATCTAATCACCATCAGGACATTTCATTCCTAACCCAAAAACCAATATTTTTTGGAAACAAGAGTTCAGTAGAGATATAAGGACAACTCTACATGAAGAAGATAGTCTGAATTCATGGAGTTCCCTCGACGTTCATTTCTAACTGTGATGCTCGCTTCATATCTCAGTTATTTAAGATATTATAGGTGGATTTTGGGACTCATCTTCAATTCAAAATAGATTTTCACCCCTAAACTGAAGGCCAGACTAGTAGACCATTCATGTCTTAGAGGACATGTTATAGATTTACATGTTGGACTTTGGTTGTAGCTGGGAGAATCATCCACCCTTACTAAATTTTGTGTACAACAACAGCTGTCATTCCCCCATCAGTATGGCACCATTCAAGGCCTTATATGGGCAACCATGCAGGTCACCACTTTTTTGGACAAACCTAGGATATTGAAAACATAGGGGGCTATAATTGGGGTGAATGACTACAGAGAAGGTGCAGATCACCCAAGAGAAGATGAGGACTACACAGATCCATCATAAGTCTTATGATGACCGACAATGAAGGAATTTTGAGTTCAAGGAGGGAGACCATGTGTTCTGATAGTTTTCACCTCGAAGTGGGTTATAGAGTTTTTTTCATGGTGGAAATCAATCTTTGAGATTCATTTTCCATTTCCTGATACTATGTAGAGTTGGAAAGGTTCCATACCGCTCACCTCTACCACCGCAGTTATATCGAGTACACGACATCTTCCACGTGCCTCTGAAACCCCGTTTCTGTCACTGGTGTCTCGTCGAACTTGTCTTAAAACGGACCTAACTTTTGATCCGCGTGTCAATTTGGACTCCTCTACCTACCAGATCGTAGTTCGTTCCATGAGCTTCAGTTTGACTAGTAGCGGCACCCACATGGACTTCTGGATCATAAGTTATGGTCTTTTTAGTGGGTATCAGGTTTGTTATGTTTTTCGATGTCTTGTTTCTAGCACTCATTCCCCGTCTGTTTTTTTTAAATGGTCATAACTTCCAATCCGCCAGTCCATTCGGTCTCTTTCACCAATCAGCTCGAAGATCGTTTTAGGATCTTTGATTTGATTGGTCGCGGATCTGGAATGGACACTCGGATCATAATTATTATTTGTTATTTATTATTATTTGTTATTTATTATTATTTATTTTTTTTATTTATTATTTATTATTATTTATTATTTATTATTTATTATTTACTATTTACTATTTATTATTTTTTATTTTTTATTTTTTATTTTTTATTTGTTATTTGTTATTTTTATTTGTTATTTATTATTTATTATTTATTTTTATTTATTATTTATTATTTATTATTATTATTATTATTTATTATTTATTATTATTTATTGTTTCTTATTTATTATTTATTATTATTTATTATTTATTACTTATTAGTTATTATTTATTATTTATTATTTTTTATTATTATTTATTATTTTTTATTATTATTTATTATTATTTATTATTTATTATTTATTATTTATTATTTATTGTTTATTGTTTATTTTTTATCATTTATTGTTTGTTATTTATAGTTTCTTATTTATTCTTTATTCTTTATTCTTTATTCTTTATTCTTTATTCTTTATTCTTTATTATTTATTCTTTATTCTTTATTCTTTATTCTTTATTATTTATTTTTATTATTTATTCTTTATTATTTATTCTTTATTGTTTATTCTTTATTGTTTATTCTTTATTATTTATTATTTATTCTTTTAATTTCATAATTTTATTATTTTATTCTCATAATTTTATAATTTATGTAAATATTATTATAATTTATTTGTTATTTATTATAATAAACAGTAAATAATAATAAATAACTCAATAAATAACTAATAAATCAATAATTATTAATTATTAATTATTCGTTATTAATTATTGATTATTGATTATTGTTTGATTATTATTGAGTTTATATCTATTAGTTATGTATTATTTGTTTTTTTAATTAGTATATATAAGTATATTAGATTCTGTTTATTAACCACATGACGAGCTTGCTGTAGTGGTAAAGTCTTTGGAAAATATGCAAGAGGTTAGGGGTTCAAATCTCACCAAACGCAGTATTTCTTTATATTGCATGGGCATGTGCATGGGCATGTGAATGGGAATTTGCATGGACATGTGCATGGGCATGAGCATGCATGCATGGATAAAGTAAATAAAGTAAAGTGAATTAAATGAAATAAATAAAATAAATATGAAATAAATAAATAAAATACGAAATAAATAAATAAAATACGAAATAAATAAATAAAATAAATAACCGCTGCTAAATCCCCATTTTTCCACAGTGTGAGTACCTAGTAGAGATAAAGGATCGATGAGAGAAGATCCTTCATGGGTGAGTGATTCCTTTAGTGTAACGACCCGAAATTTTCAATTATATTTGTTTCCTAATTTTATGTGTCATTTTATTTTATACTCAACAAAACTATATCCTTTCATTAATAAAGTGGGTATAATTAAAATGAGACTGTTGGGTTTTTACTGTCATATGAGCCTTGGTCAATATGACCATTGGAAACTATAATCTTAACGTTGTGTTTTTATAAATTCGTTTATCTTGGTTAATTAATACAGAAAGAAGATTGAATGGCCACATCCAGTAGAATCAAGCCATATGAAGCCCATCTGTTAGAGCTTGGGAAGGAGGTAGCATCACTGGGCTTTTCTCTAGACCAAGCCCAAGCCTAACTTCAACGTATGTATCTTGAACAGAATCTCCTAAGGGAGAAGTTCAAGTTGATAGAAATCACCACTCGGGCAATGTTGTCCAAGCCACCCCAAGATTCTATCACCATAGCACACCTTAAACTTAGGTCCTATACTGGTGTTATAAGGGGCTATGTAATGATACCTTAGCAGCTTTGTGTAATTCTTTTATATAAATAAAATTATTATTTCTTCTTATGGAAGAGTTTGTGAATTTCAAATATCTGGATAAATATAGGATGTGTATTATTTATGAATTAAGAAAAAGGGGTATTTTAAAATATTTTTTTCATTACATAATTAATAATGTGAAATGATTTTCAAAAAAAAGGTCTGCTACAGTTGTGATCTATGAGAAATTTAGAGTCTAATAAGATCAACTTGGTTTTTAGTGAATAGTAAAGTAGGAATAGTAACATACCCATATGAATAGTAATGAATAGTAATTTGACCAAAAAAATAGAAACTTCACCCATGAATGTATAAATACATTTTAGACATCTTAAAAGTAAAAAAATGATCATAGTTTAAGTTTAGGTATTTTTGTACGCCATAAATATTTTATTTACAATTTTGTAATTAATTTAATAATTTAAAATGGATATTTATTTTCATAAAATTTAATCATAAATTGTTACTTTATTGTCTTATGGGTATACGATATTTTTATGGGAACTTAGCTACTTTTTTTACGGTGTTACAAAATGAGTTATAGTTTTAAATTTGTATTCTTGGAATAAATAATGATTTTATTTAAAAATTATATTAAAAATATTTAGAAAATTATTTTCATAAAATGGAATTCATTTTTCAATTCAGAGCATTGATATTTGGTTAGGGTGAATTTTTGTGATTTTTCTGAAATAGTTGAATTATAGGTGAATAGTAAGGATGCGGTTTTGAGTTTCGGGTGTTTAATGACATCATTAATGATGTAATAATGATTTAAGATTTCTGGTCGACTTATGAATATTGAGATATTATATGAGGTGTCCCAAGTGTCCAATACCATGGGAAAGCCCATGGTTTTTCAAATACCACCGATGAGGTGTCCCTTGGAAATTAATAATTTATTCACTCAATTTTCCTATAAATACCAAGCCATTTCCCTCATTCATTTCATTCCAAAATCATCCTAAAAGAAGTTATGGTGTCCTTACCTCCCAAGGATTCCTCCCAAGGTGCCCTGAAGCCTCCCAAGGTCCCGACTTTCAAGCTTTCAAAGTTACTCTTCAAGGTAAGGGATCCTTTCACCCACCTCTTTTAATTCATGAATTCCATTATGTGGTGTCATCTAGTTTCCATATCTTTATGTTGAGGGTATGTTATTATATGTTCTCATTACTGTCCATTTCAGGTCTAATTGTTGAGATACCCTTTTTTCTCTCATCAATTTTTTTTCTGAATTTTTAAGTGGCGCTGTTAGGCTGCCGAATTTCTCGTAAAAGAAATCGCATCTTCTCTTTCCTTTCAAGTTTCCTTTTCTTGTGGTATGTCATTCAAATATTCATACCATGTTATTATCTCCATGTTAGTATATATTTATATTGTAATATGAGTTATTTATGATTGGGTTACCCTTGTACCCACTCTTTTTATTATTTTCGAAAACCATGTTATATAGTTGTTATGCTGCAGAAATTTCATCTCAAATTTTTTATCTCTTTCTCCCAAGAAATTACCTTGTTTATTTATGTGAATAACCAGACCTATTTCTATTCTATGGGTGATCATAAATATATAAAAAGGATATATTTTATTTTTTAATGGACATACATATAACCCTCACTCCCTTTACATGGGTTATAAATGATATTATGATATTATTTTTAAGAACTTTTAAAACGTCAGGATTTTGAAATGAAACCCATTTATTTTATTATCTATGGGTTATTTATGAAATGTATAATTATGATATGTGTGAATAGAATGAAATTAAATACATATTAAGGGTTCTCCCTAATAGCTCTCCAATGCATTGGGTAAAGAATTAATCTCTAGAGATGAATATTTTCACGATACCTTGGTGAATAACCTTGGTAATTTTTATGACACCTCGGGGATAAACCTTGGTGATATGTTCATGAATATATAAATGAAATGTTGTATCCACATATTAAAGTTATTATTAATGTTATTTTTATTATGATATTCCTATTCTTTCTTTTCTCACACCTTTATGACTTTTATCATGTTCTTATTAATATTGCTCAATATCACATGTCAACTGTTTCACTTGTTTTCCTTACTGAGCCTTCTGCTCACCCTTTTCTTTGATGTATGTATCCAGGATATGAGATGTAGTAATTTTACATAGGATGAAACTATGATGAATCCTTATAAGTGGTTTAGAAGAATGTTTTATGTTGTTTTCGTGTATTATGTTCCTGATTTCCAAAACACTAGACTTTAAAGATCCTCTGTTTGTAAAATGTAATGAAAAGTTATGTAATAAAAAGGCAGGATGCCATAGTTAGTATGAAAGGATAGTTTAGTTATTTATGGAAATTAGGCCATGAAATATTTAGGAATAATCCTATATAAAAGTTTAAATATAGGAAAACTTCCGGGTATTTTGGTGAGTATTAAGTAAGTGGTTTATCAAGAAAATACATCCCTATCTTGATACGAGTAGGTAGAGGCGGCTCTGGCACAGAGGTACCTAGGAGTGAAAACTCCGACAAGGAGTTTCGGGCTTGACCTGGGGTATCCTGGTACATGACAATGGGCCTTGCTTCACTCTTGGTTATGATACTCCTAGGGGATATGGTTGGTTAATCATAAGATTTTTATAAATCATTATGAAGGATTTAGAGAGAAATGTAATTGTTTAAAGAAGTTTTAAGACATAAATCCTTTATAGTTAAAAGATTCGTAAATGAAATAAGTTTCTCATTAAGGTTTTATTCTTTTATAAATGGCGGGCAATAGGAGGAATCGTGCAAATGGTGACTGCAATGGGCAATGCGCTAACAACCCTCCGATTGAAGCTGTAATGGAAACATTCATGCAAATGATGAACCAACCGACTCAAGTTATGGTAAATAACTTGAATAAAGATGAGAGACTGATCTTATAGCGAAGGGAACAGAATTCTGTTGAGTTCTTTATGCATCAACGACCACCAACCTTTAGTGGATCGACTGAACCATTGATTGTTGAGCAGTGGATCAGCTCTATCGAGAAGATCTTTTTTGTGATCTGTTGTTCAGAGCAAGAGAAGGTCACCCTGGCTGTCTATCTCTTAGAAGGAGAAGTTGATCAGTGGTGGGAGGTGATTAAAAACATGAGGCAAAGAGTGGAGGTTGAAGCTATAGAGTGGGAAGAGTTCATAGGGATTTTCTTCAGTAAGTATTTCACTCGATCCATGAGAACAAGAATAGAGAAGAGTTTCTCGAGCTGAAGCTGAAGGAGAATGAATCTGTCAGAATCTATGAGATGAACTTCACCCGAATTTCATGATATACCTCTATCTTTGTCATGGATCCAAAGGGTAAGGTTGATAGATTCTTCGATGGACTGAGACCTCATATGCGGAAGAATCTAGCCAACCGAGACTATGATAGCTACGAAGAGATCATCCGGAGTGAATGAAAGTCGAACTAGAGTTTGGTGAGATGAAATGATCTCATAAATCAAGATACAAAAAGAGATTGATGGAGCCCAGCTTAGGGAGGATCTTTGATCAGGGAAGAGGAGGCAAGCAAGTGCAACGTCCCATGTGTAATAAATGTGGGAAGAAGCATTCGGGGAACTGCCTGCTCGGGAGTGAGAAATGCTACAAGTGTGGAAGAGATGGCCATATTGTGAGAAATTGTTGTAGTGAGATGAAACCTTAACTTCAAAACATTAACGACAAGGGGAATATGGTGCATGCCCTACCTGATGTCTAGTTCATTAAGTGTGGACAACTTGGGTACTTTTCCAATCACTTTCCAAATCCGAGGGCAGTGGAGGTGAACCACCATCAGCCTCATCAAATGCCAAGGGATAAAGGTTGTGCTTTTGCTATCACGACAACTGAAGTTGAAGCTCTAAATGATGTGGTAGCAGGTACTCTTATTGTTCTCTCGAAGATATCAAGTACTTTGTTGGATTCTAGTTCTACGCATTCCTTTATTTCTTCCAAGTTTGCACAGAATTTAGAATCAACCCCCAACTTGCTTAAAGTAAAGTTATCAGCCAAGACTCATGGTGGGATTATCCAAGCATCATCAGTGTTTAGAAACTCTAGTATTTACTTTGGTGAGCACAATCTTATCGCAAATATATTATTCATTCCCATGATGGAATTCGACATTATACTAGGGATGGACTGGCTCTCAAAGTATAATGCTAAGATCAAATGAAGAAGTAAGGAAATCTCAGTAGTCTTGAATGGAAAACCTACAGTTATATTCCAAGGAGAGATATCTCAACCTAGTATTTGTCTAGAAGAACCTCCTATATCCTCTTTATGGAATTTATCGGTGAAGAAGAAGAAGGAAATGAGAGTTTAAGGATAGAAACTGTACCCATCATCCAAGAATACATTGACATATTTCCTGAGGATTTTCCTGGACCTCCCCCAAAAATATAGGTAGATTTATCCATCGAACTCATACCTGGATCTCTTCCAATATCACATACCCTATATAGGATGGAAAATGTGGAGCTAGAGGAATTAAAGAAACAACTCCAAGATCTTTTGGAGAAGGGGTTTATCTGACTGAGTGTGTCTCCTTGGGGAGCACCTGTTCTCTTTGTGAAGAAAACGGATGGATTGATGCAGCTATGCATTGATTATAGAGAACTGAACGGAATCACAGTAATGAACAAATAACCTCTTCCAATAATTGATGACTTATTTGACCAACTTTATGGGGCTAAGTTCTTCTCTAAGATTGATCTTCGATCTGGTTATCATCAATTGAGGGTGAAGAAAGAAGATATTCCAAAAACTGCCTTCCGATCAAGATATGGGCATTATGAGTTAGTTGTCATGCCTTTTGGACTAACTAATGCACCTTCTATTTTTTATGGATTTGATGAATAGAGTCTTTAAAGACTACCTTGATAACTTTGTGGTGGTTTTTATTGATGATATTCTGATATATTCCAAAAGTCATGAGGAGCATGAGGATCATCTAAGGGTTATTTTTCAAACTCTACGGAAGGAGATACTTTTTGGAAAGTTCAGTAAATGTGAATTCTGGTTACAACAAGTTTCTTTCTTGGGGCACATTTTTTCCAATGAAGGAATCACAGTTGACCTTGAAAAGACAAAATTTGAAGAGGAGTGGCCTCAACCTACAATAATAACTGAGATTCATAGTTTCCTTGGATTAGCAGGATTTTATAGGAGGTTTGTGAAAAACTTTTCATGACTTTAAAATCCATTAACCAAGTTAACTCAAAAATGGGTCAAGTTCATCTGGAAAAAGGAGTGTGAGGAAAGTTTCCTGGAGTTGAAGAAGATATTGGTTACTGCACCTATATTAACTCTACCCTCATGTGGAGAAGGATTCGTTATTTTTAGCGATGAATCTCTGAAAGGTATTGGGTGAGTCCTCATGCAAAATGACAAGGTCATTGCTTATGCATCTCGACAGTTGAAGACTCATGAGCAGAACTATCCTACGCATGATGTGGAGCTGGTGGCGGTCGTTTTTTCTCTGAAGATATGGAGGCACTATCTTTATGGGGAGAAATGTGATATATACACATACCATCAAAGTTTTAAGTATATTTTCACACAAAATGAATTGAACATAAGACAAAGGAGATGGTTTAAACTCCTTAAAGACTATGATTGTTCAATTCATTATCATCCCAGAAGAGCAAACAAATTCGTTGATGCATTAAGCAGGAAAGACCCAGTTGTTCTGTCCATTATGTGGATTCAAAGAGATAATTTGATCAATGACCTAGTAAAACTGAACATGGGAATTATAAAGGAAGGGACATCATGAACCCTAACCCAAATTATTTCTCAACCGTCACTACTAGAGAAGATCAAGAAAGATCAGAAAGAAGATCCTTTGTTATAGAAGCAGTTTGAGGCTGTGAAGGACGGGAAGTTTTCTGAGTTCAATACTGGTCAAGAAGGTGTACTGAAATATCATACAAGACTATGTGTTCCATCTATTCTGGAAATAAAGAAGGATCTGAGGGATGAATCTCATAGCTCTACTTTCTCTATACATCCCGGTAGCACAAAAATGTATAGGGACCTTCATGATCATTATTGGTGGGATAATATGAAAAGGGAGATTGTTGAATACATTTCAAGGTGCCTGGTATGTCAGCAAGTGAAGGCAGAGCAACAACTTCAAAAAGGGGTATTGCAACCACGGCCCATACCAGCATGGAAGTGGGACAATATCACTATGGACTTTGTTACTAGTCTCCCGAGAACTTCCAAAGGAAATAATGTGATGTGGGTTATTGTGGACCGTCTCACCAAGACGGCCCATTTTATCTCTATTTGGGAAGTTATCTCTCTTGATCAACTTGCCAGGATTTATGTGAAGGAAGTGGTAAGGCTGCATGGAGTTCCACTTTCTATCGTATCTAATCGTGATCCAAGGTTCACATCATAATTCTGGAGAAGTCTTCAACAAGCTCTAAGCACTGAATTGAATTTCAGTACAACTTATCACCCCCAAATTGATGGAAAATCTGAAAGGACTATTCAAACACCTGAGGACATGCTGAGAACTTGATCAATGGAATTTAAAGGTGGATGGGATAAACATATCTCTTTAGTTGAGTTCTCTTACAACAACAACTTCCACTCGAGCATTCAAATGGAACCCTATGAAGCTCTATATGGGAAGCAATGTAGAACTCCTACTTGTTAGGATGAAGCTAGTGAGAGAAATATTCTTGGGCCTGATCTTGTACAAGAGATGACAGAAAAGGTCCCTTCCATCCAACAACACATTAAGGATGCTCAAAGTTGACAAAAGAGCTATGTTGACAACCGTTGAAGGGACTTGGAATTTCATGTTGGTGACAAAGTCTTTCTTTGGATTTCACCTTGGAAGAGAGTCATGAGGTTTGGGAAGAAAAGGAAGCTCAACCCAAGGTACATTGGCCCCTATGAAATCCTTGATCGTGTGGGAGTAGTGGCCTATCAGCTTGCACTTCCTCCGAATCTATCGTAAGTTCATTATGTCTTCCACATATCCTTCCTGAGGAAGTACATACCCGACCCTTCACATCTACTAAATCTAGAGGTGGTGCAACTGGAACATGACATCTCTTATGAGGAGGAGCCGATAGAGATCTTGGATCGTCGAGACAAGGTTCTACGCAACAAGACTACCCACCTTGTTAAGGTGTTGTGGAGGAACCAAAAATGTGAAGAAGCCATGTGGGAATTGGAGGAGTCCATGAGACAGAAGTACCCACACCTTTTACCATCATAGGATATGAGATAAAATTTCAGGGATGAAATTTCTTAAGGGTGGAAGAATGTAATGACCCAAAATTTTCAATTATATTTGTTTCCTAATTTTATGTGTCATTTTATTTTATACTCAACAAAACTATATCCTTTAATTAATGAAGTGGGTATAATTAAAATAATACTGTTGGGTTTTGACTGTTATATGACCCTTGGTCAATATGACCATTGGAAACTATAATCTTAACGTTGTGTTTTTATAAATATGGTTATCTTGGTTAATTAATATAGAAAGAATATTGAATGGCCAAATCTAGTAGACTCGAGTCATATGAATCCTGTCTGTTGGAGCTTGGGAAGGAGGTAGCATCATTGGGCTTTGCTCTGGACCAAGCCCAAGCTGAAATTGAATGTATGAAGCTTCAACGGAACCACCTAATGGAGAAGTTCAAGCTGATAGAAATCACCACTCGGGCAATGTTGTCCGAGCAGCCCCAAGATTTTATCACCACAGCACACCTTACACTTAGGTCATATGTTGGTGTTATAAGGGGCTATGTAACGAGACCTTAGCTTCTTTCTGTAATCCTTTTATATAAATAAAATTGTTATTTCTTCTTATGGAAAGGTTTGTGAATTTCAAATATCTGGATAAATATAGGATGTGTATTATTGATGAATTTAGAAAAAAAAATGGTATTTTAAAATATTTTCTTGTTAAATAATTAATAAAGTGAAATGATTTTCAAAAAAAGGTCTTCTACAGTTGCGATTAGAGAGAAATTTAGAGTCTAATAAGATCAAATTGGTTTTTAGTGAATAGTAAAGTATGAATAGTAACATACCCATATGAATAGTAATTTGACCAAAAAAATAGAAACTTCACCCATGAATGTATAAATAAATTTTAGACATCTTAAAAGTGAAAAAATGATCATAGTTTAAGTTTTGGTATTTTTGTACGCCATAAATATTTTATTTAAAATTTTATAATTAATTTAATAATTTAAAATGTAAATTTATTTTAATAGAATTTAATCATAAATTGTTAATTTATTGTCTTATGGGTATAAGATATTTTTATGGGACTTTGATTACTTTTTTAAGGTGTTACAAAATGAGTTATAGTTTTAAAGTTGTATTTTTGGAATAAATAATGATTTTATTTAAAAATTAAATTAAAATATTTATAAAATTATTTTCATAAAATGGACTTCATTTTTGAATTCAAAGCATCGATATTAGTTTAGGGTGAATTTTTGGGATTTTTCTGAAACAGTTGAATTATCGGTGAATAGTAAAAATGCGGTTTTGAGTTTCGGGTGTTTAATGACATCATTAATGATGTAATAATGATGTAATATTTCTGGTAGACTTATGAATAGTTAGATTTTCTATGAGGTGTATCAAGTGTCCAATACCATGTGAAAGCCCATGGTTTTGCAAATACCACCAATGTGGTGTCCCTTGGAAATTATTAATTTATTCACTCAATTTTCCTATAAATACCAAGCCATTTCCCTCATTCATTTCATTCCAAAATCATCCTCAACGAAGTTCTGGTCTCCTTAACTCCTAAGGAGTCCTCCCAAGGTTCCCTTAAGCCTCCCAAGGTCCCGACATTCATGCTTTTTAAGTTACTCTTCAAGGTAAGGGATCCTTTCACCCTCCTCTTTTAAGTCATGAATTCATGTATGTTGTGTCTTCTAGTTTACATATCTTTATGTTGACGGTATGTTCTTATATGTTCTCATTAATTTCCATTTCATGTATAACTTTTTATATACCCTTTCTGCTCTCATCAATTTGTTTTCTGAATTTTTAAGTGACGTCGTTAGGCTTCCGAATTTCTCGTAAAAGAAAACGCATCTTCTCTTTCCTTTCAAGTTTCCTTTTCTTGTGGTATGTCATTCAAATATCCATACCATGTTCTTATCTCCATGTTATTATGAATTTATATTTTCATATGATTTATTTATGAGTTGGTTACCCTTGTACCCTCTCTTTTTATTATTTTCTGAAACCATGTAATATAGCTGTTATGCTGCAGAAATTTCGTCTCAAAATTCCAATCTCTTTCTCTCAAGAAATTACCTTATTTATTTATGTGAATAACCAGACCTATTTCATTTATATGGGTGATCATAAATATATCAAAATGATATATTTTATTCTGTAATGGACATACATATAACCCTCACTCCCTTTCCATGGGTTATAAATGATATAATGATATCATTTTTAAGAACTTTTAAAACGTCATGATTTTAAAATGAAACCCATTTCTTTTATTCTCTATGGGTTATTTATGAAATTTTTGATTATGATATATATGGATCACATGAAATTAAAGACATATTAAGGGTACACATTTATAGTTCTCCAATTAATTGGGTAAAGAATTAATCTTTAGAGATGACAAGTTTCATGATACCTTGGTGAACAACCTTGTTAATTTTTATGACACCTCAGGGATAAACCTCGGTGATATGTTCATGAATGTCTAAATGAAATTTTTTAGCCACATATTCTAGTTATGATTCAAGTTTTTTTATTATGATATTCCTATTCTTCCTTTTCTCATGCCTTTATGACTTTTATCATGTTCTTATTAATATTGTTGAAGATCACATGTGAACTATTTCGCTTGTTTTCCTTACTGAGCCTTATACTCACCCTTTTCTTTGATGTATGTCTCCATGATATGAGATGCAGTAATTGTACATAGGATGCACCTATTATGAAGCCTTATGAGTGGTTTAGAATAATGTTTTATATTTATTTCATTTATTATGTTCCTGATTTCAAAGTCACTAGACTTTGAAGATCCTCTGTTTGTAAAATGTAATGAAAAGTTATGTAATAAAAAGGCAGGATGCCATATTTAATGTGTGTCTGATGATAACATGGGAATCTTCAGGATAGCTACTGGGAATGGGATACCCATATGCATAATCAATACCAAAATCTCTTTGTGTACCCAATTTGTTTTGGATTTTCAAGATGTGAATATCCAAGGTGGGGAGAATGTAATGACTCAGATTTTCTATGTATTGTTTTTGGATATTATATGGAATATTTATTATACCAGGTGTGAAGATGACATGTGATTCTGAGACTCGATAAACCCATAATAAATGTTTAAAATATAATAAATATCTTAAATAATACGTGCACACGATTTTAATGAAAAAGTGTAATAACTTCTAAATGGATTCTTGGATTGGAAATATGAGGATTTCATTGAGTTCAAATCATTAGTTTTACCCTATGTGTGATATAACCTTGCAACACATTGGGTGTTCGGGTTGAGGCACGATCATGGGGGATGTTTAAAATAAATTAAACTATTTTATTTTATTACCTGACTTAATAAGTATTCTATAAATACATGTATATGGTAAAATCCTAGGTTTATATTCATAACTCTGTAGATTTGAAGGATCCATTGGAGGAACTTTTTTTAACGAACGAAAATCAGATCGAAGATCGACAGCCAGTGCATGACGGAATTCAAGGATCTCTCCAATGACGATGATGCAGATTCATTCTTAATCAGTGATAAATCCAAATTTAGGAAGGACTTTGATTTATTTGGATATATTTCCCCATTGTTTATTTCTACGATGACCATGAATTAATTGACCAATAGATTGATTCATGGATAGGTCATATTGTGGGATGGGTTATATGTGGATATTTATTCAAAGAATTGTGTATTTATTTTTGGTTCTTTGTTCATCATTATAATGGAAACAAATAGAGGCCAACCAAACAAGGACAAGGTTCATTCCACTTTGTGTGTGATTTGTATTTCTACCACCATTATTGTGTGTTCATCACCGGTGCTTTGTTTGACCAGAAGTTCAACTAGAATACAGAGAAATCAACTATTGTTCACTTGATTCATGGTGAAATGGTTTGATATTGTAAATTCAAACTCAGTACGACATGGGAACTATGCGATGATGGAATTGGAAGTGGCTCATATGGATTTGGGGATACTCTATTTTATGTTCTTTAGTACACGACGATGAATGAGACACGAGGGAATTTTCGAATGGATTTGATGAACGAATTCCAATGTTCGGTGATGGAAAGGCTCAAACAAGGATGTTCCTTGTTTTCTAGAGAGAGGCATGGTTAGATAGATTGTTAGAGGATTGAGAGGATATGTTTGAAATGGATATGGGATTCTAGAAAATCCCATAACACACAGTGTGTAATCTTGGATTACACGGTGTGTGGGACCCCAGGTGTGGTGCTAGGGTTTTTGAGAGAAGTTAAGTATCACACAGTGTGTGAACCCTATTACATGGTGTGAGATGATACCTAGCATCTCAGCATGTACCACAGAGAATACATGGACATGTAAAAGAGTATACAGTCACAGAAATGTCATGTACTTAAACAGGGGTGTGCCCAGGCCATGTGTACATGGGTAAATCCATTTACTTAGACACAGACAAGAGTACATGGGTTTGGACACATTGTGTACTCTGAAATGGACACAAATATGAGAACATACCATGTTACATGGGTAGAAACCAGTTCCTAAGGGACACTCCATGTACTACCTTCAATAAGGCTTAGATCCCTTGTCCTCTTCATCTTGGATAAGTTTCATTAGGGTGAATAACCTTGATCTATTCCATGAGTGTTATAATGGAATCATGTCTTGTGCAAAGAATAATGATCCCTTCAATGGTACTTCTTAGATAGATTCATTGGAATCCCTATGTGAGTATTGGATTTATATCATCTATCATCATCTTTCCCTAGGTGGAGTTCTTTGTATCACTGTGACCAACACTATGCGGGCATTGATCCTCTACTTAGTGGGTTATTCTAGATTGATTTGTTGGTATACCCCATGGAGTTGGGTGTGATCCTCATCTTTGTATCATTCTATTCATAATTCCAGCATATACTTACTATGGAGAGACACAATGAGTAGTAAATCTTGGATAGAATCCATTAGTATATATGACTCGTGGATCATGCTCTCCTGAACAAGTGTTATGTGGAACCTACAGGCATGAATTCCTAGGTTGTAATTATGGTTATGACTTTACCCTAAGACTATTTTTCTTTTTTGAGTAGATCTAGATATTCTTGTTATATGTTTTATAGACATATGCCTATGTAAGGATGATTATTATTCATGTTGTTATATGCTTAGTGATTTTGGGGTGTCTTACTGGGTATTGTTATACTCACCCCTGCATGGGATTTTCCCTAACATGTCATGTATTATGCCGATGATCGACCTTTTGATGGAGTCCTAGAGGGAATAGGACCAGGAGGTTTTTAGTGATCTGAAAAGACTGGGGTGGGTTCCTATGGTTATCTTAATAGCAGTCCTCATTTACAATTTCAGGTTGGACTTGTTTTCATACTCTTTTTGGTGGGCTTGTATTTGGAACTTTTTACTTTCCTGTTCTTGTTTTCATACTCTAGTTGTGGGATTTTAGATGTATACATGCATAGTTTATCAGCTGTTTTACATTTTATCATTGTATGGTATTAGCTACGTGTTTGTGTGCATTGGTACATTAGGACAAGGTCTCGCACATGAGTGATATTCCTTCTTGGTTCTTGTCACCAACCCCTGGACTATTGGAGGTGGGCTTGGGGTAGTCACAACATGGGCCCCATTGGAATGAGTCATAGCATGATCATCAGGTGCGAGCCAGACCTTTAGATATACCACATATGGATTTCCAAAGTCAGTACAGTTTATATGAGTACCTAGTTATATCATTTGGTCTTACAAATGTTCCATATATTTTCATGGCCTTGATGAATAACTTTTTCGACCCCTACTTGGATTCCTTCACTATGGTTTTAGTGGACAACGTCTTGGTGAATTATCATACTCAAATAGACCACGCCAAACATCTTGAGATCATATTGAATACACTAAGAGAGAATCAGTTATATGTTAAGCTCATAAACTTCTACTTCTATATTGATGAGGTTCACTTATTAGGTCATATTATCTCAAAATCAAGAGTATCAGTTAACCTAGAGAAGTTGAGTGTTGTTTTTTCTTGGGAGCATCCCAATAACGTGTTTTATATTTAGAGTTTCTTAGGGATTTTTGGATATTATAATCATTTTATATAGGACTTATCATGATTTACATCACCTCTTACCAGTTTGAATAAGAAGGGTGTGAAGTTATTGTGGTTTGAAGTGTGCAAGAAGGAATTTTAGGAGCTCAATGGAATAATTGATTCAACACCAATTCTAGTTCTACTTGATCCTAGAAGAGGCTATACTATGTTTTCTGATACCTCTAGAATTAGGCTGGTTATAGTTCTGATACAGGAAGATCAAGTTGTTACATATGGATATCGCCAGTTCAGAACTCATGAGCGTAACAACCTGACGCACGATCTCGAGCTAGAAATAGTAGTCCATGCCTTACATTGTTGGAGACTCTATTTGTTGGGAGATCAATTTTTGGTGTATAAGGACCAAAAAATCCTCAAATTTATATTAACACAAATTTAATTTAATATAAGATAGAGAATATGGGTCAAATACCTTTAGTATTTTGACTTTGAGCATTCTTATAATCCTGGAAAGGGAAATGTGGTAGCTAAGGCATTGTACCGAAAAAACCCAAGCACAAGCCGTTTAGGAAGCTAGTGATGAATGGAAGTTGATAGAAATATTTTCTAAGATGAATCTAGAGTTTTTATAGAGTTATGAGCAGCCTTTTATTATAACCTTAGAGGTAGCCTCATCACTTATAGATAGAGTGAAGAAGAGGTAGTTTTGATATTCTGAAGGCTAGGTCTGGAGGGAAAGTATTCCAGGTACAGACCCACCACTGATTTGGCCAGTTAATGGAGATGAAATCCTACTTATACATGGGCGTATCTGAGTTCTTACAGACATGCAATAGGATCTCATGTGAGAATCTCATTCTTCTTAGTGGGAAGTTCACCCAGGTATCTCCAAGATGTATCATGATATGTGCTTCCAGTATTGGTGGCCTAGGATTAAACTTTAGATCATGGGTTTTATCACAAGGTGTTCCACCTGTCAGTAGGTGAATAAAGAACACCAATGTCCCGCTAGCTTATTACAACCCTTGTCGGTCCCAAAATGGAAATTTGATAATGTCGTGATGGATTTTATGATTGGTTTACCGAGGCCCAGTTGAAGTAGTGAAATGGTTTGGGTAGTTATTGAAAGATTTCTGAAGGTATCCCACTTTCTTCCTATTAGAGAGACATTATTAGTGGACGAACATGGATGATTTTATGTTTGTAAGATTATATGCCTACATGGGTTCCCTCATACTGTTGTTTCAGATAGGGATGCTCATTTTAAATCGTGGTTCTGGAAAGGGTTATAGAAATATTTTGGTACACAGGTGATTATGAGAACATATTTTCACCCGCAGACTGATATCAAGTCAAAATGGACTATATATGTGTTAAAGGAAATGCTCTGAGCATGTTTACTTGGTTTTGGGGGTTCTTGGGAGAAACATATACCCCTCATTGAGTTTTCCTATAATAATAGCTTTCAGAAGATGATACAGATGGATCCTTATGTAGACTTATATGGTAGGCCATGTTTCTCACCACTATATTGACTAGAGGCAAGGTTGGTAGTGATAATAGATCCTAATATCATGAAAGAGACTTGAGAGTAGGTTTAGTTGATCATAAAGTGAATGGATACCACTCAATCCTGAAAGAAACCGTATATCGATCACTATTGATGACCTCGGGAGTTTGACTTCAAGGATCATATTTTCTTACAAGTATCACCCAGTCTTGGGAATATATGGATATAGTGGTAAGTTAATTTGTCTTATTATTTTATTAGACCTTTTGAGATCTTATAGAGACTCAGACTAGTATCTTATCGGTTGTTGTAACCTTAGAGGTATTGTGTCATGCATGACGTCTTCCACATTTCATAGCTTCACTGTTACCATACCGACCCATTGACACATGTATATTGTGTGGTGTGGAAAAAACAATTATTTACTAAGTTAAAAATGTAATAAAGTGGTTTACCTTGTTTTTCTTCAGAGAGGAGTGCTAAATAATAAATTTTTCACCTTTAATTAGAGGGAAAATGGGGGATTTTTTAAATTGTTTGATTTTGAAAAGAGAATAAACTAAACAAAGGAAAATAATTTGAGAAATATATTGAGAAAATTTGAAAAAACAAGTGATTTAATCTATTATATTATAAGGGTGATTAGTTTAGGTTCAGTTCTCCAATTTTAATTCTTTCATAGTTCTAATTTATCCAATTCCCTTTTGCCAAGTCGATAAAAGTGAGAATCCACAGCCGCTTCTTCTCACTCCCTTGGTCAAATAGTAATGGTGAGAATAAAACTTACTAAAATATAAAATTGTTATAATCTCCTTCCAATGTGTGATATATTTGTTTAAAATACCTTCAAATGACTTAATAAATTCTCAATTGAGTCTTGTTTATCCCAAAAAATCAAGAATGTTCACTACCACTCCCACACATACTGGCGATCGCCGAGTACTTCACTACTAAGTCCCGGTCTATTCCATTGTATATAGACCAGAACCTAGTAGAGGGAGATATTGATCATTTAACAGAGAAATAAAAACAACATAATATAAAATCAAATACAATCATACATGATAATAAAAACCATTATAAGAAATGAAAATTGATGTCACAAAAGATAGAAAAGGATCTTAAAACATTAAGTGAAATAACTCAAGAATTGCGAAAGGGAAAACATATCCTTCCCCAATAACACATTATTTTACCCCACCATGTTAAGGTTAATTGTGAATAATTGGGAATAATAATTCTTTACAAAACTAAGAAGAATAAAAGAGAGAAATCAAAGAACAGAAAATTAGCTCCTCCAGAATATGTCCTCCATAAGTTTTCGTCTGTTCTACCCAAAATCCAGCCGAAACATTCCAAGGTATATTATTAAAATATGTTCTAAATGAATTTGGATATTTACCCTAAAAATTTAAAAGATTTTTTACATTTTTAAAGGAATATATGGCCGAATTAATGAGGTAGGGTCTATTCTATCCTCTAGAATAAATATCGCCACTTGATTAATTTCTATGAGCCAGTGTGTTTCGAATTGGTTATTATCACAGAAGAGAATTTTGAATCTGATAAATAAATAAATCCTAAAAAATTAATCACTTAAATTAGATCAACATTGTAAATTTAATCTTGAAAACAGAAGCTTCATAAAACTTTCAATTTTCCAGAATTAAGAAAGTTTCACAATTAAGCCCAAAATTCAGAAAAAACACTAAAATGATGAAAATCACCTCAAATTAATAATTATAATGGATTAAATCATTGAAACACACATGAAGAATAATTAAAATATTAACTCTATCACCCATATCATACCTTTGTTCCTAAGGATTTTGAATTGGATGTTGATGCTTTTTTTGAGAAGTATCCCATTTGCATCGTGGATCGGATCGTGAATTCTCTCCAAGGAGGGTTTGTCAATTTAGTATGGTTGATATAGTAGTGTGGATGTATACAGGATGAGACTTAGGAATGGGATTCTTAAATACATGCTCAGTGGCCATTTTTATTCTCATATGAAGTTTTACCACCCTTGGAAGGGAAACTCGGGGATGGGTTCTTTTATGGGGGGAGACTGTAAGAACCCAGTTTTTCTTGAGGTATGGAACCTTTAGTTTTTTGGTTTAATTATTTTTTTATCCTTTTACGAATTTATAATGAGTTTAGGGAGGAATCATGGGTGTTTGGGTCTTGTTCATAGACCAAAGACCAAAATTTTAGAGGAAACAACTAGGTCACATGATTAGTAAAAATTGTTTCACCCAATCTGCGTGGTTAGAAAAACCATGTAGGGTGTTGTAGGGCTCCAAAAAGGGGATCCCATGGGCTATGCATAGTTTTTATAACTGTGTGATACAGTCCATGTGGGGTGTGTTCCCAAAGAAAAGGGGAATGCACTGGTAGATCACGGTTAGAAAAATCGGTCTTCCCAACCATGTGGGCCATTTTACTTAAACAATAACTAGTGCACGGTTTGTCCAACCATGCGGCCAAACTGTATACCTCTTTAAATTTTGGGTGAAATAACTAAATTTACCTTCTCTATTTATAACTCATCCTCCTTTTCTTCTTCAATGGATAGAACCCAATCTTTTTCTCTAATTTGATCTCTCTCTCACCTAACCTAGGATTTGAAGGATCTCCTTCATCTAACATCTGATCAAACCACTATTTTTATCATTATATTATTCTCAGTAAGAAGTTTATTCCATTTACTTATTTCTCTAATTATCATTCCATCTTTGGTGTTATTTTTGGCAAGCTTTAATGCCTTATTTTCAAAGTGTTCGCCTATTTTTTTATTCTTCCAATCTAGACCAAACCAAGGGATGATACTAGATGAGAAATCTTTTATAAGCATAAAGTAGAAGGTCGATGACTTTTCCCTCAAGGTTTCACCTTTTTATAAACTGTTATCATCATGTGCATGTCAGTTCTAGTAGGAGTTTCTTCTAAAATTATTATTCCTTTAATTTAAATCGTATAAAGTTTATTCCAATGACCTTTTTTACCTATGGAAATTGTTGGAGGTTGAGACCTCAATGTAGACTACCCAATATATGGTGTTTCCTTTTTTATGCCTTTATTTACCAATATTGTAAATATTTTAACAACGTTCAGGTGCGCTTGACATAACCTTTGGTATTATAATCATTTCATATTAATAAATAAATCTTTAATGCATTGAATGGAGAGTATATAGTTATATATATCACTTGGCCTTGATAAATTATAATTGAATTGGAAGTTGGTTGCATGTCCTTATTAAACTTGTCCCTTAGGATGAAAGGTAATCGAATGAACCTAATGGTTTGAAATTTGGTATAAGTATTACATGGACTTTGATGACTTATAAATATACATGAAATGAGTATATGGTGTCTATTTCATATGGACCTTTTTCAACTTTATAGTAATGGTCAGACTTGATTCATCATTATATTCCTAAGGGAATTCCTTGAGGAATCATAGGATTCCATTCTGATTCATTGATCCAATTACCAAGGGAGATACCCACCTTGGAATATTTTATTTTTATATGAGAGGATTCTTATAATGACACCATAGAATACCTTCACTTTCTCTTTAGAAATTAGAATGACTTGGATACACTCAATGGATTTATCTTGACTTCTACAAAAATGTGATTCCTTGGATCATTATCCTTGGGTTAAGTCATACTTAGACTAGGATTTAATATAGATGTGATCCACGGACTCAGTTGGATTATACTTAGTCCCCTATGCTGGGATTCTTGGTTTTATACCATGAGCTATATATACCTTCTATGGTCAATAATGCCTTGGTTTCACCTTGGATCTTATGTTGTTATCATTAACTTATACAGTACTACTAACACTTGTATATGGACTTCTAGTTATAAACTCGAACCATAATTAACTAATTAAATAATTAAATATTCAAAGACACCAGTTAAGGATAAAGCAGGAATGGGTTGATTATATTTTATTATTTTACTTTTTATATCCCTACACACTATAGAGTTTATATTCACAAACTGGATTTGTATAGACGTCATTGGTGTTGGCCTGCGGAGATTTATCTCACACACTGTATGGGCCATCGTTGGCACTTAGGAGGATTATATGATCGCAAGTGTGGATAAAGGGATGTGTCCCTATTTGGACACCTAAATTCTTGCTTTAGGATAGAATCTTGGTAGCTGATGTCTAAGCTGGTGCTCGGGATGCTTGGATATTTTTTCCCTTCTTATTCTTTTGTATATCATGTATTGTACTATGTTTATGCTATTATGTATGCATGTTTTTCCTTTTTTTAGATTCCATCACCTTTTTTATATGATATAGTTTACATATTTTGATGATTATTTATCACTTTGATGATTATTCATATTTCTTATACCTTATTCATTATTATTGTAATTTCATTTTTTATTAATATTTTTCCACTATTTTTCACAACTCTAAATAGAGGGCATAGTCTCTCAATGGACACACCCTAGGCCCTCATTTCTAGTCAAAAGACTTTTTCGTATGGGGAGGCATGCTTAAGGCCATGTGTACAATCAGGTTTGGTTACTGGGGAGTGAAATAGGTCTAAACGTCACACAATTTTCAACATAAGTTTCATTTTGCCTGAATTTTATCAGTTTTGTGCACCAATTCCAAACATATGATGTCATTTGTATAGTACTCTTGGTCTCTAAATTAACATCCCATTCTACCCCACCAATTCTAGTAATATGATTTTGTTGCTTGACATTATTTTCCTTATTAGTTGGATGTGATATAATATCATCATAATTTCCTCTAATTTCATCCACAGTATCATAATTCATACTGTAAAAATAAAATAAATAAAAAGATTATATTATAATGTGTTATGTGTTCTATTTAAATGCATCCATTGAATTAATTTTCATTTCTTAAAATATAAAAAAACAAATATTGAAACATTTTTATGAAATTTTAAATGTGATAAACAAATAAAAATCTACTCTAATTACCTTATGGAATGATGAATAAAATATATAGGTCATAATTTCTAAGGTAGTAGGAAATTGGGAAAGCAGACAATGAGATAATCAAATATTTACTTTGTTTATAGAAATTTTTCATCAATGATGTTGTGTCGTTGAGTAGAGAGGGGTTGTTGTATCAGCGTCGTGTGGTGTAGGGGAGAGGGCATGCTGCTGCATTGATAAAAGGGGGTGAGTGAGACTAGTGGTGTGTTGATTATATTTTCAGTAGAGGGGGCAGCTAGCATGAGAAGCCGTGGCGAGAGGGAGGGATGTAAGACTAGAGGGGAAATGGGAAAATGGGGACTTGGGATGTGAGACAGGAGGGGAAATGAGGATTCGCTTTGGGGAGAGGGAGGGATGTGAGATATGAGGGGAATGGGGATTTGGGGGGATTGACATTGGGGAGAGGGAGGGACATGAGATGGCACCACTAGAATAAGAAATATTTGTGACGAGTCATTTTTGATGTGATCCCATCACAAATAGTCATTTTCAACGGGATCCCATATAAAAAACTACTTTTTGCAATATGGGGTTCACCCATTGTAAAATACTATACCATTTATATAAAAGAAATAATTTGTGATGAGATTGATATCCCGTCGCAAATAATAAAAAAATATAAATATAAAAATATAAAAATATATAAAAATACAAAAAAAATATAAAAATGAAAAAATGAAACAAAACATCATAATAATATAAAAAATTTATTATATAAAATTGTAAATAACTAAAGTAATAATAATATTACAAAAAATATATTCATTAAAATTTGTATCATAATAAATGTGTCAAAAAAATACATAAATCACTGAAGGGGAGGGTTATCTATATGAGGTGGTGGTGGGAACTCCATCCCTACACCTTGCACCAAGAATCGCATGTACTTCATCATTGTAACGGCCCGAAATTTTGAATAAATCTTGTTTCCTAATTTCATGTGTTATTTTATTTTATTTTTATACTCAACAAAAATGTTTTATTTGATAAACATGATTATAATTAAAATGAGACCAGTGGGTTTTGACTGTTATATGACCATCGGTCAATATGACCGCTGTGAACAAAATGTTTTGATTATTGTCTCTAAATATAAGTAATCTTGGTTAATTATTATAGAAAGAAGATTTGATGGCCTCACCTAGTAGTCTTGGACCGATCGAATCCCATCTAACAGAGCTTGGGAAGGAGGTAGCACCATTGGGCTTTGCTCTGGACCAAATCAAAGCCGAACTTCATCATGTGAAGCTAGAACGGAATCGCCTTCGTGAGAAGTTCAAACTGATAGAAATTACTACTAGGGCAATGTTGACTTAGCCGCCCCAAGATTCTATCACCCTAGCACACCTTACTCTTAGGTCCTATGCTGGTATTATAAGGGGCTATGTAACGAGACCGTAACTGCCTTGTGTAATCCTTGTTTTAAATAAAAATTGGGATTTCTTCTTATGATGAAGTTTATGAATTTTCAAATGACCGGATAAAAATAGTATGCATATTTTTGATGAATTTTCAAAAGGATATTTTAAAAAAATGTTTATGTAAACCTTAAATAATTTAAAATGTGTAATGATTTTCAAAAAATGGTCTTCTACAATTGTGTCCAGTACGAAATTTATAGTCCAATAAGATCAACTTGATTTCTGATGAATAGTAAATTGTGAATAGTGATTTTACGCTTAGGATTAGTAATGTGACCAAATATATTAGTAATCTCACTTAAAGAAAGTTTTAAAATAATCTAGGCACCTTGATTAAGTAATGTGATTCAATAAAATGGTTAAATAACGGTTTCATAAATTATTATTCAAGTATTAATCTTTTCGGGTGAATAGTGTTTTTTTAATTAAAAAATTAAATTAAAAATATTTAGAAAATTATTTTTATAAAATGGATTTCATTTTTGAACTCAGAGCACTGATATTATGTTATGGTAATTTTGGGGTTTTTTCTGAAAAAATGACTTTTCGGTGAATAGTGTATTTATTTAAAAAATAAATTAAAAATATTTAGAAAATTATTTTTATAAAATGGAGTTCATTTTTGAAATCAGAGCATTGATATTTGATTAAGGTGAAATTTTGGGATCTTTCTGAGAAAGTTGAATTTTTAGTGAATAGTAAAAATACAGTTTTAGGGTTTCAGTATGTTTAATGACATCATAACTGTGTCATGATGATATCATGAGATATTTTAAGGGTTGGCCAGCCAAGGGTGATGAATTATTGTATGGGGGCCCCATGTGGCCTAACTTCATGGTAAATATCTTGGGAGAGCACATGGTTTTGAGAAAACCACTTTTGAGGTGTCTATTGGCCATTAATGCTTTGTCCCCTCACTTTCCCTATAAATACCAAGCCATCCTATCATCTATTTTGACTCCTCACTCTCCCCCAACGAAGTTCTGGTCTCATTACCTCCCAAGGAGTCCTCCCAAGGTGCCCTCAAGCCCTCAAGGTCCCAACCTTTGAGTTTTAAGAGTTGCGTTTTAAGGTAAGTGATCTGACCCCTCTCTTTCTTTTCAAGTGATCTCTTTTATGTCATTCATTTTATGCTCCATGTTCTTATGTTGGAGGAAGTTCTTTCATACTCCTCTTACTACCCTTTTTATGTTCATATAATGAGATATCCCCTCTTACTCTCATTATTTCGTTTTATGAAGTTTTAAGTGGCGTCGTTAGGCTACCGAAATTTTTGTAACGGATTCTTTCTCCCATCTCATTTTTCAAGATCTATTTTCATGTAAAGTATTTCAAGTTCCTTTTTATCATGTTGGGGTATTATCTCTAAATTTATCATACTGATCTTTTATGATCATATGATGAGATTCCCCATTTTATCTCTTCAATTCAGCATTTTGATGTTTTAAGTGGCGCCGTTAGGCTGCAGAATTTTTGAGGGATTCTTTCACCCTTCTCTTTTTCAAAGTTCTACTTTCATGTCAAGTCTTTAAAGTTCCTTTCTATTATGTTGGGGTATGATCTCTATATCTATCATACTGGACTCTTATGTTCATATGATGAGAGACCCTATTTGACCTTGTCAATTCATTTTTTTTGAAGTTTAAGTGACATCGTTAGGCTGCCGAATTCTCACAAGAGAAATCTTATTTTTGTCTTCCTTTAATATTCTTCATTTCATATGGTATATTTTCAAATTTCATTACCATGTTCTTAAATCCCTTATATTTTTTCCCTCTACTGTTTTATGGGTCATTTATGAATGTTTGACCCATGTCCCCTCTCTTCTCAATGTTTTCTAAAACCTTGTAACATAGCCGTTATGCTGCAGAATTTTCATCTCAAAGTGCCTCTCTCTCTTTTCTAAAAATTATTTTATGTTATAAAGTGAATAATCAAAGCTCTTATTTCTATAGGGGTATTCACATATATATCAAAATGTTCTATTTTAAATTCTGGGATTTACATACATGAAACCCTCTTTCCCTTTCCGTGGGTTTAAAGTGACATAAAGATCATGTCTTTAAAGCATTTTTTAAAACGTTATGATTATGAAATGAAACCCATTTACTTTATGCTATATGGGTTGTTTATGAAATGATTGATGATGATATATGTGGCTCACATGATAATAAAGGCAAATTTAAGGGTGCGCCCTGATAGCGCTCCAATGCATTGGGTAAAGACTTAATCTCTAGAGATGACCATTTTTAATGATGTCATGGTGAATAACCTTGGTAATTTTTAACGACACCTTGGGGATGGACCTTGGTGAAATGAAATGATTGTCAATATTAAATGTTGTAGCCACATCTTCAAGTTATGAAAAATGTTATTTTTATTATGATGTATCTCATTATTTCTTTCTCATGCCTTAAAGTTCTTATCATGTCCTTATTGAAGTATCTCAAGATCACATGTAAAATGTTTCTCTTGTTTCCCTTATTGGGCCTTCTGCTCACCCTTTCCTTTGATGTATGTCCCCAGGTTATGAGATGCAGTAATGAACCTAGGATGAACATAAGGAGAAGCCTTTCAAGTGTTTAAGAAGAATGTTTTTTTTCATGTATTAAGTTCCTGGTTTCCAAGACACTAAACCTTAAAGATCCTCGGTTTTCTAAAATGTAATAAAAGTTTATGTTATAAAAAGCTGGGATGCCATAGTTGGTATCAAAGGATGGTTTAGTTATTTGTGGAAATTAGGATATGAAAACTTTAAGAAGAACCCTATAGAAAAGTTTAAATATAGGAAATCTTCCTAGTATTTTGGTGAGTATTGAGTAAGGGGTTTCCAAGAAAATACATCCCTGTCTGGGTACAAGCAGGTAGAGGTGGCTCTGGCACAGATGTACATAGGGGTAAAACCTGAAAACACAACTTTGAGCTAGACTCGAACGGGAACTGGTACATGACAACGGGCCTTGCTGCACTCTTGGTTACAACACTCCCGGGGGATATGCTTTGGTAAATTCATAAGCTTAGTAGGAACCATTGTTAAAGGAACAAAGATTCACATAAGAATATATGATCATGGATAACCTAGATTGGAACCTAGGGGATCACAAGTTAGGGTATACTTTTCTTCTACAAGTTATCCTTCTATTCTTTAAGCTCCTTTTCATGATTATTGGTTAAGTATTTAAGCCTCTAATTATAATTTCTCTTCTTAGTTAATGGTGGGAGATGGAAGAACATGTCCCAATAACCAATGTGATAGGAAATGCAATGATTGACATATTAATATGAAAGAGGTGATTAGGGGATTAAAAGCTGATTATTATTTTGGAAGACGTTCATTATTTTAGGAAACCATATTTGATCTAGGTAAATAGATTACTACGGTATTTTCATTGAGGAGTAAGGTTGACTTATATTTTGAAGAATCGATGAATTTAAGGTGGACTTATAGTAATTTAGGTTACTTATGGGAATGATTAACCTATCTTGGGTAAAATATGTTTAGGTTAGCTACTTTTGTTATAAGATGTTAGGAGTGGTTGATGTTGTTTGGAGATGAACAATGAAGTTTATTTTGGAAGACTATGTTATCAAATCTTTCTTGTATTTGGGTTTCAATCTTAGTTTGGTTTATTTTGAGGAATCTTAAGGAACATTATTTACGGAATGGTATATGATGAACTTTGGGTAGTACCATGGAACTTTGAAGATTTAAAAGTAGTTTCCATTCCTATGGGATTCTTTTTGAAGAGTTGTTTTACCTTACCCTTTCTATTTTTGAGATAATGTTTAAAGATAGAATAAATAGATAGTTGATCTTTTGTGGATTATGTGATTCTATAGAAGATGATTCTTGTGTTTTGGTGAGACCAAGTAGTTTTGAATGCTCATCGTTTGGAGAAAAGATTAGTTTTGGTAGAAACTTATTAATGTATGAAACTCTACATGAAGGTAGATATATTTCCTTATGTTTTTGTTCTATGTTGTAAATGAATTCCTCAAAGTTATTAAAAGGAACGTAAAACAAAAATTTTGTTGGTTTATGTTTCCTACTAGGTAATCAAAGACCGCTTACACACATCATAATTTTGGGATTTTCTGGTGGTTAACTTCCTCCTAATCATGTTTTCTATCACTCTCCTTTAGGACGTGACCCTTTGTTTTCTCCTCCATGTCCATGTTTCCTACATGGAATCCTAGTATGAGTAAACTTGGGTAGCCTTTGTACTTTCTTTTCTTTCTTTTAAAGTAATGGTGTTACTGACTCTTTTTCCGATGTGGGACTTTCAATGAAATTTCAAAACCCAATTTTAAATATTACGAGGATGCAATTTCTTAAGGGGGGAAGATTGTAACGGCCCGAAATTTTGAATAAATCTTGTTTCCTAATTTCATGTGTTATTTTATTTTATTTTTATACTCAACAAAAATGTTTTATTTGATAAACATGATTATAACTAAAATGAGACCAGTGGGTTTTGACTGTTATATGACCATCGGTCAATATGACCGCTGTGAACAAAATGTTTTGATTATTGTCTCTAAATATAAGTAATCTTGGTTAATTATTATAGAAAGAAGATTCGATGGCCTCACCTAGTAGTCTTGGACCGATCGAAGCCCATCTAACAGAGCTTGGGAAGGAGGTAGCACCATTGGGCTTTGCTCTAGACCAAATCCAAGCCGAACTTCATCATGTGAAGCTAGAACGGAATCGCCTTCGCGAGAAGTCCAAACTGATAGAAATTACTACTCGGGCAATGTTGACTGAGCCACCCCAAGATTCTATCACCCTAGCACACCTTACTCTTAGGTCCTATGCTGGTATTATAAGGGGCTATGTAACGAGACCGTAACTGCCTTGTGTAATCCTTGTTTTAAATAAAAATTGGGATTTCTTCTTATGATGAAGTTTATGAATTTTCAAATGACCGGATAAAAATAGTATGCATATTTTTGATGAATTTTCAAAAGGATATTTTAAAAAAAATGTTTATTTAAACCTTAAATAATTTAAAATGTGTAATGATTTTCAAAAAATGGTCTTCTACAATTATGTCCAGTACGAAATTTAGAGTCTAATAAGATCAACTTGATTTTTGATGAATAGTAAATTGTGAATAGTGATTTTACGCTTAGGATTAGTAATGTGACCAAATGGATTAGTAATCTCACTTAAAGAAAGTTTTAAACTAATCTAGGCACCTTGATTAAGTAATGTGATTCAATAAAATGGTTAAATAAAGGTTTCATAAATTATTATTCAAGTATTAATCTTTTCGGGTGAATAGTGTTTTTTAATTAAAAAATTAAATTAAAAATATTTAGAAAATTATTTTTATAAAATGGATTTCATTTTTGAACTCAGAGCACTGATATTATGTTATGGTAATTTTGGGGGTTTTTCTGAAAAAATAAATTTTTGGTGAATAGTGTATTTATTTAAAAAATAAATTAAAAATATTTAGAAAATTATTTTTATAAAATGGAGTTCATTTTTGAAATCAGAGCATTGATATTTGATTAAGATGAAATTTTGGGATCTTTCTGAGAAAGTTGAATTTTCAGTGAATAGTAAAAATACAGTTTTAGGGTTTCAGTATGTTTAATGACATCATAACTGTGTCATGATGATATCATGAGATATTTTAAGGGTTGGCCAGCCAAGGGTGATGCATTATTGTATGGGGGGCCCCATGTGGCCTAACTTCATGGGAAATATCTTGGGAGAGCACATGGTTTTGAGAAAACCACTTTTGAGGTGTCCCTTGGCCATTAATGCTTTGTCCCCTCACTTTCCCTATAAATACCAAGCCATCCTCTCATCTATTTTGACTCCTCACTCTCCCCCAACGAAGTTATGGTCTCATTACCTCCCAAGGAGTCCTCCCAAGGTGCCCTCAAGCCCTCAAGGTCCCAACCTTTGAGTTTTAAGAGTTACGTTTTAAGGTAAGGGATCTGACCCCTCTCTTTCTTTTCAAGTGATCTCTTTTATGTCATTCCTTTTATGCTCCATGTTCTTATGTTGGAGGATGTTCTTTCATACTCCTCTTAATACCCTTTTTATGTTCATATAATGAGAGATCCCCTCTTACTCTCATTATTTCGTTTTATGAAGTTTTAAGTGGTGTTGTTAGGCTGCCGAAATTTTTGTAACGGATTCTTTCTCCCATCTCATTTTTCAAGATCTATTTTCATGTAAAGTATTTCAAGTTCCTTTTTATCATGTTAAGGTATTATCTCTAAATTTATCATACTGATCTTTTATGATCATATGATGAGATACCCCATTTTATCTCTTCAATTCATCATTTTGAAGTTCTAAGTGGCGCCGTTAGGCTGCCGAATTTTTGAGGGATTCTTTCACCCTTCTCTTTTTCAAAGTTCTACTTTCATGTCAAGTCTTTCAAGTTACTTTCTATTATTTTGGGGTATGATCTCTATATCTATCATACTGGACTCTTATGTTCATATTATGAGAGACCCTATTTGACCTTGTCAATTCATTTTTGTTGAAGTTTAAGTGACACCGTTAGGCTGCCGAATTCTCACAAGAGAAATCTTATTTTTGTCTTCCTTTAATATTCTTCATTTCATATGGTATATTTTCAAATTTCATTACCATGTTCTTAAATCCCTTATATTTTTTCCCTATACTGTTTTATGGGTCATTTATGAATGTTTGACCCATGTCCCCTCTCTTCTCAATGTTTTCTAAAACCTTGTAACATAGCCGTTATGCTGCAGAATTTTCGTCTCAAAGTGCCTCTCTCTCTTTTCTAAAAATTATTTTATGTTATAAAGTGAATACTCAAAGATCTTATTTATACAGGGGTATTCACATATATATCAAAATTTTCTATTTTAAATTCTGGGATTTACATACATGAAACCCTCTTTCCCTTTCCGTGGGTTTAAAGTGACATAAAGATCATGTCTTTAAAGCAGTTTTTAAAACGTTATGATTATGAAATGAAACCCATTTATTTTGTGCTATATGGGTTGTTTATGAAATTATTGATGATGATATATGTGTATCACATGATAATAAAGGCAAATTTAAGGGTGCGTCCTGATAGCGCTCCAATGCATTGGGTAAAGACTTAATCTCTAGAGATGACCATTTTTAATGATGCCATGGTGAATAACCTTGGTAATTTTTAACGACACCTTGGGGATGGACCTTGGTGAAACGAAATGATTTTCAATATTAAATGTTGCAGCCACATCTTCAAGTTATGAAAAATGTTATTTTTATTATGATGTATCTCATTATTTCTTTCTCATGCCTTAAAGTTCTTCTCATGTCCTTATTGAAGTATCTCAAGATCACATGTAAAATGTTTCTCTTGTTTCCCTTATTGGGCCTTCCGCTCACCCTTTCCTTTGATGTATGTCCCCAGGTTATGAGATGCAGTAATGAACCTAGGATGAACATAAGGAGAAGCCTTTCAAGTGTTTAAGAAGAATGTTTTTTTTGGTTCATGTATTAAGTTCCTGGTTTCCAAGACACTAAACCATAAAGATCCTCGGTTTTGTAAAATGTAATAAAAGTTTATGTGATAAAAAGGTGAGATGCCATAATCATCTAATCATGTTATTGATCGTGTGATCGATGATGCACCTCATGTTGCTACTCATGTTGTCGAAAAAACACTTCTTGCTCTCTATGTAGGGTCTATATAACCACATCCTGAGCTTGCAACTTCTCCTTATACTCTATATCAAATGATGATGACTCTCGTAGAGCTCCTATCGAGCTAGATGATGAAAACACAGTAGTAACATAATAACTATCAGGCCTCAATCGAGAACTGATACCAATAACTCAGCCTTTCTTGAAACTATACTGAGTCACCTACATCCATGTTGCATCATCAAATCTTACAGCACTGGTGTCATGACCCTCAGTCTCAGCTTGACTCTCATCATGTGTGTTAGAATGTTTGGCCTCATATGACTCCTTTAAATGCAATTTGAAATTAAAATTGTCAAAATATGATTTTTAGTCAATTTTAAAACTCAAAAAAATTGTACTAACCACAATCTGATGTTGTCAACCACCAGTAATATCTCCAGTGATAGGGTCAGTGTATATCCTCTTGTAAACATTAAACCCTATAATATCGGGATATTCAACTGACTATATGAATAATAAATTAAATAGTTTACATTTACAATTTTATAAATTATTAAATAAAAGTACTTACCAGATGTTATCGATGAGTATTGAACATACGACTACTAGCTCTATGCCCAGCCTCATGGATCCCTAGTTTTTCAAACCAAATGATGATCTTATCTGAAAATTATCTTCCATCCAGTATGATCATAATCCATCCCAAACTTTAGAGAAGATATAATCGGGCGGATGGTTGTAACAAGACTGATGAAAAACTACGACTCGAACTTTCATTATTACTCTCTTCCTCATATTATAAAAAAAACTAACAACAATGATCACACGTGTAGGCCTCCTAGATAGATATACTCATGTTATCATCAATGGGATACCATAAAACCTATAAATAATTAAAAATAGAAAGTTAATAATTAAATAAATTTCAAAATAACTAGTATATATTTGTGTTATATCCAATGATCAAACATGTGTTTCTGAACATCAATGGAAATATGATCCCACATCACCCATGCTATAGAAAAATAATTTTGAATAATAGCACTCCAATGTTAAATAGTAATATGAAAAAAACTATGGGAAAATAGAACAAATAAAAAACAATTAGTACATAAATAAATTAATGAAGGAAAAGTTTATCCCCCTATTAAATCATGTCTAAGGGCTAATGGTGGAATTTCCTTTGAAACCGACATTAACTCATGACCCGCAATTGCAAAATTACCATAATGATGTGTTGAAAAATGTAGTCACAGCTCTGGCTAATCCATACCAGGATAAAAAAATCATCATCATTGCTCATCATCGGATGTTCTCACCATTCGTTCAGGCCAACATGGAAGAAATCAATGAGATTATACACATCCTTGAACTATAAAGTCCTACCACCATCTAGATGAAACCCATCATAGACTACCTTCAAAATGGATAGCTCCCACTAGATAGAGTTGGGAGAGAGAAAATCCAATTATGACTAATTAAAATTTTTCTGTATGGCATCAAGAATCAGAAAAAGGTCCTCTATAAGAGGATACTTGATGGGGTCCTTCTTAGAATCATTGATGGAGAAGAGACCATTGTTGTCATGAATAAAGTATGCACTGGGGACTGTAGTGTCCACTAGTTAGGATCTAAGATTTCCTATCAAATCCAGTGACTTGGATACTACATTCTCACTGTAGCATAGGAATACAAACAATTTCCCAAAAAGTGTCATTATTATCAGGTTCATGTCAATTTCATCCACCAACCCCAGAGATACTTCACACAGTCAAGTAACCCTAGCCTTCATCTATATGGGGAATTGACATCATGGGACCATATCCTCCTACTATGGCCAAGGAATTCAAGTATATTCTCACAAAAACTGACTTATTTTCCAAATGGGTAGAACCATGCCTCTCAAAGAGATCAGGAAAAATAAAATTGTTATCTTTGTGTAAGAAAACATCATCAGCGAATTTGGAATCCCTCATACAATATTGAAGGAAAACGACACCAATTTATATTCATATGGATTGGAAAAGCTATATTGGGAGTATAACATAACGTCCAAACATTCATCCTATTACCATACAGGGACTAATGGGTAGATATAGGTCTTCAACAAGACCCTATCAAATATACTCTAGAAGATTTTTGGTAAGGATAAGAATTCGTGGTGGGACAAGATCCTTCATGCTTTGTGGGCTTACTGGACCACAACACACACTGCCACACAGGCAACCCCATACTCATTAGTGTACATTCTAGGTGCAGTGGAAGCATATAAGGGATGGTTCCCAACTTGGATTTTTTCCATAATCGATTATCAATCTGGGATAAATACGATGATAAATGCCAGTATCCACAAAATAGAATCAAGGATTTATATAAATAAGAACTTCCCCTAGAACCAAGAAAAGAGGATCAATATATTTTGTTTATAATTAATTTAATTAAATAATAATTACCTCCAAGGTGATACTTTCTTCATTGATTTTTTCATCCATAGATCGACAAGTGTATCATCATTCCATCATAGAGATCAAGGGTAGATCTCCTCTAGCGGTGATCCACATGTGTTTCACGTATCTATAAATGTTGTTGAAGGAGTCACTGGGTGCTAGCAAGGAATATCCTTGCGCTTGCGATGTCCGCCTTCGATCGCATTAGGAACCGCTTACAAATCATTCTCCTTGATCTGGTGGAAGAGGATATCTCTCATTCTTGAGATCATTCTTAGAGAGGGATAAACTCTCTAGGCTTCATATATTTTCTCCAATTCGTTATGCACGACACAGTCATGTTCCACCTAGCTAGCGCTTGGCTAATAAAAGAATAATATAATCGGGTATTTAATTCACTAGGGTCATAATAAATAATTTTCACATGTTCCTTAATTATTTTATTAATTCTAGAGAAACCCCCATGTCAAATAATAACAAAAACATTATTATTTCATGACATGAGCTTAACTTGTGAGTTATAATTAAATATTATTTAATCAAATAATATTCAATATTATTATGTCACACTGGACCATTAACTCATTCTGCCAATCCTCCACTATATTTATTGAACCTCTAATAATAAATATTTATTTATTAAATAAATATCACTACATTATTCTCCAATAAATATATAAATATTATATTCACTAAATAGAAAGTATTTATTTATTAATTATTCCACCCATAATATATTCTCTTGAATAACAAGTGTCATAATAAATGTGATCATGCATCTATGAATAATTATTAAACCAAAACTATAAATAATCTTTATTTAACTTGTTAAATAATAAATAATATATTATTTAACTGAGATACTAGATACACTTAGTGTGTGACCCTATAGGCCTCTTTCTCAATGGCAGGCGGAGCAGTATAAAGTCCAAGGTTAGCGTCTAGCGACACGCCAAGGCACCCATAGAGAAATAAGTTAATGTCGAACCGACATGTAAACTCATACAAATGCTTACCATATAATATAATCCCTTTATCTCGATATCTCTAATAAATTTAGTTGCATGCAAGTTTCATCAACCCATGTGCTCAATTTCTCATTCTTTGAATTCTTGGAAATTGAACTTTCCTATAGAACACCATGGGAATGGATTTATTTTGGCTATATCATTTCCATAAAATGGTATGAGATATAAACTTTTGTAATGGAATAGAAGGGACAAATACTTTCTCACATTATTCATTAATGCAGTATTACTCATGATGCACCCAACATATCCTACCTTGTTGCGTACATATGTCTTCACGCTTTTTTCCAACATATCTATGTGTGTGAGTCATAATACCCATTAATAATAATCTTAAATTCTAAGGACCAACACACATGTCCTAAGATAATAACACCTAATGACACTTATAAATTTGGATTTCCTACCGGTAGGTCTCATTCTCATAATATCCTCCTAGACATTACCAAGGGCGTGCACCGTGAGAAGGTTCCTCAAAGTCCTATGAGTATCCACCCATGATATCCTGTATCATTTGTGTCCCTTCAAATGAAATCATTCGGCTATAGAACATATATTCAATAATAGTTTCATGGCACTTCCAGGGTCTCATCATAGGAGGGATCCACATATGATTTTTTAGTACAATATATACTCTTAGGACATTATCACATACAATGTCATGAAGAAAAAAATCATGATGTGATAAAAAGTTTATTAATATCCATTCAATGAATACATGTTTATCATAAAGTACAAAGAAGTTTTTTATAGGGCGCCAACTCCAACAGACTCCCACTTTAACTAGATCCAACAACTAACAATCTTCAGTTCTCTATCTCTCACATGATATTCATGTTTTTACTAAGATAAGCCTTTAGTCAAGGGGTCTACCACATTATCTTCCATGGATAATCTTCTCACTACAACTTTACCCCTTTAATAGAAATCCCTCAAGAGTTGATACTTCCAGAGTATGTGCTTTTTCCATTGATGTGACCTTGTCTCTTTTGCAAGATTCATTGATGATTATCACAATACAATGTGATAGGGTCTTTAATGATAGGTACCACATCAATCTCCTGGACAAAGTTATGAATCTAGATGACTTGCTTAGTCTCATCATAAGTCGATATATACTTGGACTCCACTATAGAATCAGTGACAACTAGCTTTTTTCAACTCTTCCATCTCACAGCTCCTCTGTTGAGATAGAAAACATATCCCAATTGCGACTTCATATCATTCTGATCTATCTAAAAACTATCATCAACATACCCTATGATGACAAGCTCCTCATCTCCTTCATACACTATGAACATATCCTTAGTTCTTCTCATATACTTAAGGATAATATTTATAGTAATCCAATATTGTTCTCTTAGATCTTCTTGATATCTACCTACCATGCTCAGTTCATAGTCAGCATCAAGTCTAGTAGATAACATGGCATACATGATTGATCCTATTGCTGAATCGTGTGGGATCTTACTCATTTTTTCTTTCTCTTTTTGTGTTTAGGGACACATTTTCTTATAAGATGTAAACCATGTGACACTGGAACCAATCCCCTCTTGGATAGTTCTATACTAAATCACTTTAGTATCTGGTCAATATATGTACTTTGGCTGAGTCCAAGCATCCTCTTAGATCTATCTCGAATGATCTTGATCCTTATATTACAGGCTGCTTTGCCTAAGTCCTTCACAGATAAACACTTGTTCAACCAGTCCTTAATAGATTGTAATATTGATATTTCATTTCCAATAAGTAATATGTCATCAACATATACTACTAGGATAATTAATGAATTTCCATTAAACCTTTTTTAAACACATGGTTCACATTAATTTTTAATGAAACCAAAATCTTTTATAGATTCATCAAATCAAATGTTCCATTACCTAAATGCATTCTTCAATCCATAATTCAATATCTACAACTTTCAAATCCTTTTGGAATCACTTGGTGTCACAAACCCTTCTGGTTGTGTCATATATACATCTTCCTGAAGCTTCCCATTAAGGAATGTAGTTTTGATATCCATCTTCCAAATATTATAGTCATAGTAAGATGTTATGGAAAGTATGATTATTATGCATTTAATCATGGAAACTGGTTAATAAGTTTCATCGTAGTCAATTCATTGATGTTGTTTAAAACCTTATCCACTATCCTTGCTTTATAGGTACTTACTTTACCTTCCATGTACAGTTCCTTATTGAATAGGCATTTACACTCAATAGTCTTTACATCAATTGGAGCATCAAATAGACCCCAAACATGGTTATGATACATGGAATCCATCTTGAAATTCATAGATTCTAGCCATCTTACAGCTTTTGATCTCTCTACTAACTCCTTATAGGAGAGAGGTTTGTCATTGTCCAATAATAATGAGTCACCATCCTTAGCGACTAAAAACTCATATCTCTCTGGTTCTCTTACCTCTCTTGAGCTCCTATGCAGTACTTGTGTTTTAGGAACTTATTCTTCCATAGGAACCTATGGAACTAGTTCCTATACCAACTATTATATATCATGTGAATCAACTTCATCGAAGTCAATCTTGCTCCCACAATACTTTTTTAGGATGTTCTCCCTCTCAAGAAAGGCAGATTTTCTGTTGATAAATACTTTCTTGTCTGATGGGTTGTATTGGTAGTATCCCTTTGTTTCCTTGGGATAACCTATAAAGATACACCTCATGCCCTTAGGTTCTATTTTGTTGCCTAATAAATCCCTATAAATTCCTCGCTTCCCCATACATGTGTATGCAAAAAAATGGGTTTCTTTCCACCCTATAATTCGAAATGAATTCCATTTTCTACCTTAGTTGGTACTCAATTTAATGTGTATGTCGTAGTTTGTAATGCATATCCTCAAAAGGATAATGGAAGATTTTCATGACTCATCATCAACCTTACTATATCCAATAAGGTATGGTTCCTCCTTTCACTAACACCATTCCCCTATGGTGTATAAGGAGGAGTGAGTTGAGATAGAATCCCAAACTCCCGTATAAAGTTTATGAACTCTTGGTTATGATATTATCCACCTCAATCTGATCGAATCTTATTTATATTCCTACCAAGCTGATTCTCTACTTCAATCTTGAATTCCTTGAATTTCTAAAAGGACTCAGACTTATACCTCATCAAGTAAATATAGCCATATCTACTCAAGTCATCAGTAAAAGTTATGAAGTAAGAGTATCCACCACTATCTTCTACTTGAAATGGTCCACACGCATCAGTGTGTACCAATCCCAAAATCTCTGTGGCCCTTTCACCATATCCAAAAAATGGTGGTTTGGACATTTTCCATTATAAACAAGTGTGATATATATCAAGTGGTTTTAGCTCAGAAGAGTCTAAATAACCATCTTGATAGAGATTTTTCAAATGCTTTTCATTTAAATGATCGATATAGTGATGCCACAATTGGGTGTTATATGAGTCATCTAAACTTGATTCGTTATCAATTTCCAACACTTGGTTTTCATAATTTAATACATATAGACTATTATTTAAATGCACCAAACCATAAAATATGTTTTCCTCATAAAATAAACAACTTTTATTTCCGAACTTGAAAATCAACCCATCTGTATCAAAAATTGATATAGAAATTATGTTTTTTGGTAACATTAGGTACATAATATCAGCCATATAAAACCAAAATCATTATCATTGGTAATGTGAGGTGGTAGTCACCAATGGAAAGAGCATCCATCCCACCACCATTGGCAGCTCACATATCCACCTCTCTCTGGAAATTTTCTATAATCTACTTGGTTCTTGCATTTGAATATGGATGTGAGCACCAAAAGCTGTATCTAATACTCAATGTGTAGAAATGGAAATATTTCACTCGATAACTAATTAACCTTTGTCTTCCCCTTACCACTAGATATAGTTCCTCTTCTAGTGGCCTGAATTTCCACATGAAAATCATACTGCCTCCTTTTTATTTCCCTTCTTTTGGATCTTCTTCTTCTTAATCGGATGGTGTTCGGGGTATTCAGACTATTTATAATTCTTAGGCCCATTTTTCTTGTCCTTCCTCTTCCTATTCACTATAAGGACTGTGGGTTTTTCATGCCCAATGTCCTTATCCACTTGTAGAATTAAAGTAATAAGTTCTAGTAGACTCTTCTCATTATTTCTCATATTATAATTCACAATAAAAATAGATAAGGTCTTGGGAAGTGATGATAGTATGTGATCTATATGAAAATCATTCAGGAATTTAATCCCTAAGATTTTTATATGCTCAATGTATCTAAAAATCTTTACTACATGTGGCACAATTGGTGCATACTATCCAAGTATATTGGTGAACAAAGCGTTTGAGATCTCATACCTCTCTCGTCTCATCTTCTCTTGATAGAGATCCTAAAAGTGAGACATCATGCTATAGGCATCCATTTCCTCATGTTTCTTCAAGATCTCATTGGTCATGGATCATAGCATGAGGTACTAAACATTCGTAGCATCATTAAGATGTTTCTCGTACATAGATAGATCCTTATCACTCACCTCATTTCTAAGCACAACTTGTAAAGGTTCTTTCAGCACATATAGTTTCCTTTCATGGTGAAGGATGACCCGAAGGCACCTTTGCCACTCCTAGAAATTAGTGCATGTGAGAAGGTTTTCCTTCTTGAGTATGGATCGCAATGATATGTTTGATGTCGTTTTTAATTTCTTTTCTATAAATAAGATGAACAATGTTTTAGTACTTTATTTTATAAAATTAAGATAAATAAATAAATATTCATTAGTCTCACACTATTTTTATCAAAACCGAGTAGCCCTCACCATTGGCTTCAGAATATCCCATTGCTTGGACATTCGAGTGGTAAGGATCCATATTACCCTTCTCATTACCCCAACTTTGGTTGGTCAAGAAACTTGAAAGGTTTTAGGTAGGCATTCCAAATTCCAACTACATTAACTCATAGTTCCTTGATCCATTGAGTGGACTTCCCAATCCTGAAATTATTCATTTTGATTTCCTCAGCCTTTTCCTCTCAGTTATAGAAAGTCCTACTTTGGAATTCAACCATTGATGTCACCCAAGTTATGTCAAACCAAAACCTCAAATTATATTTAACCTATAATTAAAATCACCCCAACTTTGGTTGGTCAAACACTCTGAACTATGGTTTGATTCTAACCGAAGTAATGGAAGGCTATACTGACTTAATATTTTATTGAGAGATTTTATCCTTTATGCATAAATTTCAATTAATTGTATTTTAAAATGCTTGTTAATATTAAGTGGGATAAGTTTAAGAGATTAACAATGTATTAGATAATGTTTATGCATAATCCATTTTATTTTAGTTCAATCTTGAATGCTTGTTAATTCATTAATTATGTGATCGCGATAAAACATCTGTAATGAATATCCATACAACTGACAGAAATAAAATAAAGGGTATGATCATGAGATCGTTCTAATGGTAAGTTTATCTAGAGGATGGTAAAACAACCCCTAACCAAGGGGAGAAACAACTTGAACCAATTAGGTTCATGTTTACAGCTTTTTACCTGTCTACCTTTGTATCTCCTTGGATTGGTTTCACCTCAACTCCTAACTTGAACCACCTCCACTAGATTGGGAGCTCCATCCATTAAATATTCTTTTACTCACATACAGGTGAGGGGTAATGCTAGCCGATCAGCAATTCACGGTGGGGAGCTTGGTGATTAATGATGCATAAGCTAGGGAGGGGCAGTTTTGGTGGGTTGGGCCTACGGGTCATGTATTGGGCATGGTATGCCTCTTTCCTTCGAGTAATGTATTTCAGGTCATGTCGGTCAATGTGCCTTGGGCCTACGGGTCATTTATGGGTTCCCCTTCAACCCTTAAAATGGGGATTATCCATAATAAAATAAAAAAAGAAGGCATAAACATATGTTTTTCATTAAAGGGTCATGGCGGATCCCTACTATGATGAGAACCCAAAAGTACCATAACACTATTCTTGAATATATGTTCTATGGCTAGATGATGTTATTTTAGGGACTCAAATAATACAGGACATTAGTGGAGAGGACTCATAAAATATTTAGGATCCTTCTCATGGTGTGCGCCCTTGGTAATATCTAGGAGGATATTATGAGAACGAGACCCGCCAGTAGGAAATACACATTTTATAGTGTCATTGGATGTTCTTATTAGCAGACATGTGTATTGATCGTTAGACTTTAAGATTATTATTAAAGGGTATTAGAACTCATGCACTTAGATATATTGATGAAAAATGTGATGAAACACTTTTCACAGTGAGGTAGGATATGTTTGGTGCGTCACAAGTAATGTTGCATTAATAGATAATGCGAGAAAATATTTGTCCCTTCTGTTACATAACGGAAGTAGATATCTTATGCCCTTTTATGGAATTGATATGGCCTAAATAAATCCACGTCCATGGTGAGGAATGGGCAAGTTCAATTCCATAAAGTCAAAGAAATAATAATTGAGCAGATGGTTTGATGGCACTGGAATGCAACCCGCTTGATTTGAGATATCGAGACAAAGGGATTACATTACACTCTAAACGTTCGTAGGAGGTGACGCGTTATTGTGGTGTTAACTTCTTTCTCTATGGGTGCCTTGGCGTGTTGCTAGACATTAACCTTGGACTTTAGGTAGGCTTCACCTAATGCCACTGAGAAAGAGGCCTAGAGGGTCAAACACTAAGTGTGTCCAAGTATCTCAGTTAAATATTAATTTAACAAGTTGAATAAAGATTATTCCCGATTGTGGTCTAATAATTATTCAAGGATGTCTGATCACATTTATTTAAAAACAAGTTATTCAAGAGAATATATTGTGGGTGAAATAATTTATTTATTAGTGAGTAATGCAGTGATATTTATTTGAGAAATAAATTTCCATTATTCAAGGTCTAATAAATGTGGTGGAGGAAATAAAGATAATGGGAAAACAAAAGTACACAACATGTATATATTAATATACATGTCATGTATTCAAGGAATTTATGAGAAATAATATTATTTATTTAATTAAATAATATTTGGTGCAATTCACTAGGCACATGTCAAGTAATAATAATAGTAAACTTTTATTATTAGACATGGGGTATTACTAAGAATTAAATGAAATGAATAAATGATTTCAGGTAATTAACTCATTTCATTATTCTATATAATTAAAATCCCAATTATATAATTCTTATTAGCCTCGACATTTTTTTTTTGTGCCCAAAATATCTAGAGTAACCTCTCAATCCAAGAGAGAATTCTTTTCTTCCAAGAACTCTCTCAAGCTACGAGAGAGATATCCTCCTCCACCGAATCAAGGTGATTGAAGGCGTACATCGCAAGTGAAGGCTCCTCTGTAATATCACCCATAGATCCCTTTGGCATCATCCATAGATACATAGAGAATGTGTGGATCACCAATAGAGGAATCCTACACTTGGATTCTACGACACAATAACATATCACATCAGATCGTGACTGGAAACATCAACGAAGAAATAATTCCATCAAGGTAATTCTTGTCAATTAATTAAATTAATTATAAACAACACATGATGATCCTTTATATGGTTTCGAGACTCCCCTATTTCTTTTTCGTTCTTCGTTCTATTCCGAATATTCAATGTTTTATTATCGTGACGGATCTTGGATTGATCGTTGTTAATGCTAAAATTAAAGTTGGTTAAACCCACTAACACATGTCCAAACCTACTCAATATATATTATGATCATATACTATTTAACTCTTATGACATATAGCATACACAACTTATCACGTACTTTCATGACGTGTACTTCACGTATGATTACACGAATTACATGACATTTCATCCACGTGTTATGCTTTAATGCACTTAGAGTAACAACTTATAATATGGATTATACATGACATGAGGATTTTCAAATTATGAAAATATTAAATTTTTAATTCAATATAATTTGGTACTATACACGCCGCGTAGCTCCGATCTACACGACGTGTACTACCATCATCGTCTATCTAAAGTACACGACTAGGGAATCAGGGTGTGAGGTGTACTTAAAAAATTTTAGAGTACAAGGTGTGTCCAATGGGCCAAATTCTGTTTTGACTCCGCATTACATGGTCACTAGTCGGCTAATCCGTGTATGGGATACACGGCCCAACCTTGACCCGAAAGGGACTACATGCCATGTCTAGTGGGCCGCATGATGTGTAGTCTAGTTGACCATGCGTCAGTCTGTTCTGGTCAACACATGATTTAAAATTTAACTACACCGCATTTCTTTAATGCATATGGTTTGAGTAATTGTCGAATTAACTCTTATTGAATTAATCAAAACTACGCAGTGTGTAACCCCATTTACACAGCGTGTAACTCTGGTTGCATGGCATGTAACTCTGGTTACATGGAGTGTACTACTGTGTTGTTTAGAAATAATCCTTGGTACCACCATATGAGTTACTAAATTTTATTTTATTCATAAAATTGATTGTTTTTTTTAGATCTGTGAGAAATGACAGAGGAAGAAAGAGATCACATCATTCAGATTAAAATAAACGACTAAACTTGAATTGAAAAACTAAATTATAAATGCGTAAATAAAAAATAATTATTAAATAATTATAAATAATAATATTCCTGCTCTGATACCACTTATAGGTTTCAAGCATAGTGGAAGTACGGAAGGGATGGTGCCCAGCATGAATTTTTTCCATAATTGATGATCAATCTAGGATAAATATAACGATGAACACCAGTATCCATAGAACTGAATCAAGGATTTGGACAAAGAATAATTTCCCCCGGAACCACGGAGGATCAAAATATTTTGTTTATAATTAATTCAATTAAATAAGAATTACCTGCAAGGTGATTCATTCTTCGTTGATGTGTTTGACCACATATCTACAGGTGTATCATCATTGTGTTGCAGAGATCAAGGGTAGATCTCCTCTAGCAGTGATCCACATGTGTTCCACGTATCTCCATATTTCGTCGAAGGAGTCTCAAGGTGCTATCATGGATGATCCTTGTGCTTGTGATGTCTGCCTTTGATTGACTTGATAACCGCTTCCAAAGCATTTTTCGTGATCCAGTGGAGGAGGATCTTTCTCATTCTTGAGATCATTCTTGGAGAGGGATGAACTCTCTAGTCTTGAGTTATTTTCTCCAATACATTATGAACAACATAATCATGCGTCGTCTGGCTAACGCTTGAATAATAAGAGAATAATATAACTAGGTATTTAATCGACTAGGGTAGTAATAAATAATTTACACAAGTGCCTTAATTATTTTATTAATCCCACTAAAACCTCCATGTCAAATAATAATAGCAACATTATTATTTCCTAACATTTTCTTAACTTGTGAGTTATAATTAAATATTATTTAATCAAATAATATTCAATATAATTATTTCTCACTGGACCATTAACTCAGTCCGTAAATCCTCCACCATATTTATTGAACCTTGAATAATTACTATTTATTTATTAAACAAATATCACTGCATTATTCACCAATAAATATATAAATATTATATTCACTAAAAAGAAAATAAATATTTATTAATTATTCATCCCAAAATATATTCTCTTGAATAACTAGTGTTGAAATAAATGTGATCATGCATCAATGAATAATTATTAAACCAAAACTATGAATAATATTTATTCAACTTGTTAAATAATAAATAATATATTATTTAACTAAGATATTGGATACACTTAGTGTGTGACCCTCTAGTCCTCTTTCTCAGTGGCATTAGGCGAAGCAGTCAAAAGTCCAAGGTTAGCATCTAGAAACTCGCCAAGGCACCCATATAGAAATAATTTAATTATGAAATAACATGTCACCTCATATAAATGTTAATCATGTAATATAATCTCTTTGTCTCATTATCAAGTAGGTTGCATGCAAGTGCCATCAACCCATGTGCTCGATTTCTCATTATTTGAATTCCCAGAAATTGAACATGCCTATAGAAAACAATATCCATGGATTTATTTAGGCTATATCATTTCCATTAAAGGGCTTGAGAAATAAACTTCTGTTATGGAACAGAAAGGACAAATCCTTTCTCACATTATTCATTAATTCAGTATTACTCATGACTCACCAAACATATCCTACCTCGCCGTAAACATATTTTGTTATAGTTTTCACCAATACATCTAAGTATGAAATTCATAATATCCATTAATAATAATGTTAAGTCTAAGGACCAATACACACATCTATAGATAGGAACATCTAATGACACTTATACATGTGGATTTCCTACTGGCGGATCTTATTCTCATAATATCCTCCCAGACATTACCAAGGGCGTACACCATGAAAAGGTGCCTCAAAGTCCTATGAGTCTCCACCCATGATAGCTGGTATCATTTGTGTCCCTTCAAATGATATCACCCGGCTATATAACATATATTCAAGAATAGTGACATGGAACTTCTGGGTTCTCATCATAGAAAGGATCCGCTATGACCTTTTAGTGTGACAAATACTCTTAGGACATTATCACATACAATGTCATGCAGTAGAACAATCATGATTTGATAAGGATTTTATTAATATTCATACAATGAATACATGTTTATTGTAAATTACAAATAATTTGGTTCTAGGGCACTAAATACAATAATTAGTATATGGGATAGGGCATTATTTCCCATCGAAGTTTAATTTCCCTCAATCTAAATTTCCATCTATGACTAGCTATCCACATATGAGAAATACCAAAAAAGTATGGATGAATTAGAGTGACTCAATGAAAAGATATTTCACACATTGAACCATTTTTATGTTCACCAAAACTGGATTGCACGAGCCTTTAACAAAAAGGTTTGCCTCCAGTCTTTCCTTAAAGGGGAGATGGTGTTAGTCTTCAGAGTTTCAGTGATACTTGGAAAGAAACCTCCAAATTTGGAGCCAAAATGGGTGGGACTTTATACCATACAAAATTCTACTCCAATAGAGCTTATTCCTTGATCTCAATGGATAGACTGCTCACAATGGCTCCCACCAATGCAAGGTTCTTGAAGAAATGTTTTGTGTAACCAGATGGAAAATGTCCCAGCCATAAGACATTAAACTATACCATCCATCGTTCTGATCACATAATATTAAACAAAATGGTATATCATCTAATTTTCATGAAATTAAACTATATAATAATCAGTATCATAGCTTCATAATGATAAATTGTGTGCATGGTCCATACTCTATGACATTAAACTGAAAACCTAAGTCTAATTATCACAACTCAAAATGGTATACAAGCCTCCTCAGGAATGAGTATATGGTATATGGGCCTCTTTGGTCCTCATTCACAATGGTTTTGCTATACCACCACATTATGCACATCCCTTATTCTAAACTCTATGACCATAAACTAGGAGTTATCGTCCTAATTTCATGATGATAAACCACATAATACATCATCCCAACTGCATGAAGGTAAACTATGTGTTCATTGTCCATATCGTAAGATAATAAACTACATGAAATCAGATGTCCTCACCGCATGATGTTAAACTGCACTGGAATCATTATTTCGATCAATGGTTCACTACATATGAGATAGTTCTCTGTAGGGGAAAGATAAAAATTCTCCCTCCCTATGTATGGGTTAGTCCCATAAAGGAATCTTTCCATCACGAACTACATGTTTCTTGATTCATATACACATAAGATACGTATAAATTTCTATATTTCCACTCTTATAGCCATTCGCATGACCCCTCTTTCAAATTAGGTCACCTCTATCATTAAACTATGACGTCAAACTCTAATAGGTTCCAGAACTACGTGTGGCATGATTCCTACCATTGCAGGATACGTAATAATGCCTAGATCTCCATTATCAGGTCCATCCATGACAAAATAAGGGGGGAACCTCCCCACTATGTATGAGTCAGATCTGCACAGGGATCACTTTTCAACAACTATATATGGTTTGATTCCTATCCTATGGGACACATATCGACTCCAAGATTTTATGTCTTGGTCCAACCATCCAAATAAAAAAATCCCTCCTTCCTGTGTATGATTCTGATCTACACAGGGGTCCCTTTTAAAGAACTACGTGTGGATTGATTCCTATCATCACAAGATACATATTGACACTTAGATTCTACATCTTGGTCCAGCCACCACAAATTCAAAATTCCCATATCCTTTGTTTTATCACCTCTGTGTGGCGGACAAACCTTTTCCACCCCTTTTGTTTCTCATACAAAGCATGGCTCATGTGGGATTAGGGGGTTCAGAAATAGATTCCTTGCATGACCAAGGTGTTTTAATCCATATTAGGGTTTCCATGGTCCTAGTTGTATGACCTTAAAAGTAACATCAATTGTCCTTATTGAGAGACATTAAACTGAAAAGAAAACATCCTTACCTCATGATGTAAAACTACAAGGATCCCCGACATCCACCTTTATTCATATCTGCTAACATATTTTCCTTACTGTATGATTTAAAAATGCATGGGTTTTCTAGAACTACATATGTTATGATTCCTTCCATCGAAGGATATATAGTAATGCCTAGATCTTTAATCTTGGGCCCAACCATAATATTTCCTCTTCACGTCGAAGAACCTAAGTCCTTACCACATGGCATTAAACTACATGGTTCCTTAAGAAAAACATATGGATTGATTCTTATTTTGATGAGATATGTAGTGATGCCTAGGCTATGTGTCCTAGTCCCATCCATAGAACAAATAAAAATATAAAAATTTCACCATATCCTATACGCAAATATAGATCTATATAAGTTATATCGAGTTTAAGTTCCTCATTTAGGGATCTATCAAGGAAACAGAAATGACCCCCCCCCCCATGTATGATTTGATTCTATCTAAAGAATTTTATACTTCATGGTCAATCGTGGTTTGAATGTTTCTTTTGTGCCCAGACACACTCCTTCCATTTTTCAAACTCTATGCCCTAGGTAGTTTTAAATCTTTATAGTCCTCTTATGGGAATCAGAAATGGAGGGTCAGTGTCCTGAGGACACCTTTGTTTTACTATTCATAATATTCCTCAGTTTTCTCTGCATAATTATCCCACAAAAAGGCATGTCAACCAAAATAAAATTCATCCTCAGGAGAGGGTTCTTACATCTCTATAAGACCCAATGGATTCCATTAGCCATATCATTTCTCATGATCCAAGAATCCCCATGATCATGGTTTACACTTTCTTTCTCTCTAGTGTCTAGGGCATCTTAGAACAACCCGGACAGATTATCCTCTAGTTACTCATGGTTTCTATGACAAATTTTCCTAGCCATTTGACCTTAAACTGATGGACTTCTTGTCACCCTCACCACATGACATTAAATTCAATGACTGATGTCCTAGTTTCATGACACTAAACTGTATTATATTATGAACTATGTTTGTCTTCATTCCTATCATCATTGGATATATAGGGATGCTCGAACCTCATATCTTGGGTCCAACCATGAGGTAAAAATGTCCCCTCTTTTCCTAGGTATGGGTTATACCTGCATTGTAAATTTCCATAAAAAAATAATTATTTTCTCCCATGTTCCTATGCATAACATAGATCTACATAGGATATTCTAATATAATCCTTGCCCCATCCATGATCTTATATTCAAAAAAAATTCCCCATCCCCATGCATAGGTCATACCTGCATATGGAATTTCCCCATAACTACGTATGGCTTGATTCCTATTTCAATGAGATACATAGTGATGTATGGACTTCATACCTCAGACAAAACCATACCCAAAAAAACTTCCTATGTTTGGATCAGACCAGCATAAAAAATTCTCTATCTATTCCATGGAAATTTCAACTTGGAATTCCCCTCTCATGTTCAGAAACCCTCCTTTCCCAAACCATACTCTATGTACAGAATGGTATAAATCCCTATAAACCTCCCCAAACATCATATGTAGAGGGCTAGTGTTCTAGGGACACCTATGATTGACTATGCACAATATTCCTTAGTCGGATCAACATAAGTTTCCCACAAAAAAAGTTCAGTCAACTAAAGAAAAATCCATCCCCAAGAGAGGCTTTACTCTCTGTTTATGCCCCTATGAAATTTACATCCTAAATCACTCCTTGTATTTGTAAAACCCCTAGACTATGGTTTACAACCTTTTCCCCCCTTCATGCCTAAATATGATAGAACATTATTGATCAAATTACTATGAAAAGGGAGAATTTTTTATCACTTGTTCAAAGTAAAGTGACTTAAAATTTTTATCCTCGAACATCCTAGTCGTAATATGTTAAAACTAAACTATCCACATCATATTTTCAAGATGTTAAATTACACCATGCTTCAACCCTCCTTTACACAATCAAAATATGTGTAGGAGTTGTTTCTCATTCATATCCAAAGCTGATACATTTTACCTCAACATTTTCAAACATCAATCCCTTGACCAGAGACCTTTCATGGTCTTGAGAAATATGAATTTTTATAAAATCATCTGGACATAAAAAATGTTGGGTCAGTGTCCTAGGGAAACCTTTGTTTGACTATGCACAATATGTTCTCATCAGGTCTTTATATGTTTCCAGCAAAAAAGTCATATCAACCAAAGGAAAATTCATCCTCGTGATAGGCATTTCCAACCTTATTATTCCCTAGAAACACCATTTTGGAATCCATTATTATAATTACTTTTCATATACTTGTCCCATATCATGCCTCAGATTCGGAATTCTAAAAATCAATGTCAAGGAAAATCCCTCATTCATGTTTGAAAAATTTTGGTACATTCTCAGCCAAGAATCCATATTGGATCCCTTTCCCCAAAATTCTTATTCAAAAATATGTGAAAAAAAACATCAGTGTAATTAGTACAGTTTTCAAAACTCTAAACTAGCCACACACAAAAAAGAGACACAAAACTTTCCAGGCTGAAAACCCGCAAAGGGCACCTTTGGTAAAAGTTGAGTACCAGCTCTCTAGACCTACACTTCACATGGTTTAGGAAAAATGAGCAATTCAAGAAAATAAATAAAAATTTGCAAAGATTGTTAGGCTGAAAACCCGTAAAGTTAATACTAATAAAAATTCAAGTTATGCCTACTAGGTCTGCACTATGGTGGAATTAGACAAAAATTTGGTCAATAATATAAAAGACACCGAGTTTTTAGGGTTTTTCATGTAACCCTATAAATAATCAAAACTACACTCATTGAGTCTCTCAAATCAGGAAAAAATTACAGAATTACATGATCATGTAAATTTAATTATCCCAAATCGTAGTGGAAATTGATATCCGGTGAAAAGATTATTTAAGTCATCTGAGAATATCTATTTTTAAAATCATATGAAAATTTTGATTGATAAATATTGCATGAAAATATAAAGGATAAGAACGGGATGATAAACAAGTTTTCCTTTATTTAATGAATGGGAATGGAGGTATGTCCAAAACCTAAGGCCTCTCCATATGAGCAGGGAATGGTAATTACAGAAGCTGATCAATATATTCAAAAAATTATAACAGTGCTTGGTTTGAGTCATCTATGACTCAGGGGACCTCCATAAAGGTTGTAGTCTTGGCCTCTACGTCGGCCCACATCACCTCTACCTCTTTAGCTATGTCTGATCCTTCCTTTTCATCATCCTCCACCAGTTGTTTCCCTTCATCAATTGATGCCTCAATGTGAGACAATTATTTCTTGATCCACTCTAGTTCTTAGCTAAGCTACTCCGCCTCTTGATGAAGTCGCTCTATTGAGGTCCTATACTCCATGATTTTGCTTTGATGACTCACAACTATTTCAGCATGCTTAACAGCTTTATTGAGAAGGATCTTCTTGGTAGAAAAAATATGATTCATAGACTCTGTAGTCAAAAGATGAGAGTAAATCATTCTAGCCTTCTCCCATGAAGAAATAACCTATTTTTACTATGTCGTAAATGGAGTGATAATCAAATACACCATAACGAAGGAATGAAAATAGGTGACATAACTTGGGTAGCCTCTTTAAAAATTATTCCATGGGGGTTTGAGAGACCAGATTCCATATATCCTTCCATATTTTTTAAGGGAAGTAAGGAAGTCGGTTAGGCCCTCTTGGTCAGATTGTGGAATATATTCCGGGATAAGCACCACTAGAGAGGGACTTAGCTCTGCAGTCTCAGTGTGGATAGAATCGGTGGTAGTCTAACCCCTTGTGATGATAGTAATTTGGGATATCGGGACACCATTTGTAACCATAGGGATTAATAGATACAATCCTGAATTCATAAGGTCAAATTAGTTAATACCTAAATCCTGAAAGTAAAAGAGAATGGTTGTAACGATGGAGAAATTACCTCCACTTGTTGGGATATAGACATCCCCAGCCACCATTGTCACATCATCACCTAGAACAGTGGGTGCTTCATCCTCAGTTTTCAAATCAAATTTGGGATCCTCTAGAGATACTTGGGGTGTAGATTCATGATCGAATGGGTTAGAAATCTCTAGAAGGTCGCTCACCTATATCGTGATTATAGGAATAATCATCATGGAATTAGGGGAGATAAATTATTATGATTCTTCTCAGGCCTTAATTTCTCCCTCTTCCATGGTTGTGCTCCCTCGAGTGGCAGGATCAATATTCTCAGTAGGAATATCGACCCCTGAAGACACCACCTCTGCAAGGGAAGAAGTAAATTGATTAGGAGTATTTGACCTATTGAAACTTGGGATCTCCCTCATATATTTATTTGTTTGGGGATCCTCATTCAGTTTAGCTACCACCAGTGAATTCCCAACATTCATCTCTATAGGAACAAGACCAGCGTGCTTAGTTGAAGTTTCAAACTATGAAGATTAACCCACTATTGGGAAAGAGGTCATTTGATCCTTAATAGATGCCCTCCTAGGGCTCAGGATATTCCCAGAAACCTCAGTTGTCCTAGATTCCTAGTCTTGTTCGGTTGTATACATAGGCAGTAAAACATGTACCTCAAAAGAAGTGGGATTTATAGTCCTCTGGGTGACTGATTCCTAGTTACCCATCAGACCTACACAAAGTTATTCACATGATGATTGGTCAGTAAATGAAGACACATAGCATGACAAAATAAATAAATACAATAATTACCTGTGATCCTTGATTTGAGATGTATCATCAGTTGTGATTCCTACTGACACTTAGTGTTATGCCATGGGGATGACCCTCTAGAAGGAGCAGTGGGTGGGGAATGAGGTGGAAATGCTCTAGATGGATTCATAAGGACCACATCCATATGCTCCATGGCCCAAGGGGAGCCCTCTAATGTGACTTCCACATCCAAATTCATATACTCCCTATTAACAGTACCCCTTTGGGTATATTCTGGGAAAGAATCCATCTCTTGAATCTCCCACGACTCCTACAAGTACTAGGAGTAGGGGTTTAAAGTCATGATGGTAAAAAAAGTATTTGGTGCAAACTACCTCTCCATCAGTATCATCTACCTATGTTGTGATTATTTCCATGTCTACCACATGATAGGACAAAAAATTATGTCCTTGAAATAGTGTAGGTAGGTATCTATCTCTTCTAGGTATACATCCACCTCACGTGGATCTTCACAAGATAAAATCCATATGGGAGTAGTGACCACTCCAAAGTCTATAAGCATAAAGGGCTCTGACTGAAGTGTCTACCAAATATATTCAGCAGAAGTTATTGAACATAAGGTATCCCATTCCTTCCAAGAATCTGGGAATGTTTTAGTAATAGGGATGGTTAATACTGGAGGATCCACCTGGGGAAGCAGGGTAGGTTATATTAGCTCCAATTGCTTTCTAGGCGCCTCTGCAACCCCAAAACCCTCTGGGGTTGCGTGCTTACGAGACCCTAGATAGAAATGAGTAATTTCCCCCACTCCATTTATAGCAGGTGGTTTAACATCATTGGCACCCCCATAGGCATGGATATCATCACCTTCATCCTCATTGACCTCCTACCTCAGCATTGAAAGCACTCAATATGAATATTTACAATGGTTATATTGGGAATGAATCGTGGTATTGAGCTATTAGAGGTATAAATTCACCTTCTCTAGGTCATCATCATATGATATATCAATAGGTGATGAAACATATCCATACCTAGTTAAGGAGACCTCTTTATCTTGAAGAAAGTTCCATGGAATGAAAGTGGACTGAGCAACCCTCAAATAATCCCATTTCCTCTAGAGTATTTCAAAGGTAGTGTTGGGAGTAATAGATTCTTAACCCTGGGTGGTAATGTTGACAGCATGGGCGGTCAAACCACGAGATTTCAAAAACCTTCCTTAGGGTTTGGAAATAAGGGATCTCTGTGGCTACTTTCCAATCATAGAATTTCCAACTACTTTATTTTGTTTCCCTCTAGCCTCATGAGCTTTTCAGGACTCAACAAAAGAAACTAGTTTTTCTAGATGACCTTTTGGGTATGATCAGTCCCAAACATCAGCATAGGATCTCGTAAGTGTAGGCTTGAAACCCACGGAAGGTGGGACTCCAATCTAACATTGGGTGTCCTCCTGAGCAAACATCATCCAAAGTTGTTGACCTATCATTAAATGTTTCTCCAAGTGTGCATTGTTGAGGGTGGGAGGACACCACATCCAGATACCATTGAATTGGTGGGAAAATATGAATGGAACATATCCCTCATAGATAAGTTCCTCATCAATATTTGAAACCAAATTTCCTTTTCTTTGAGAGATAATATAGCCTCACTTAGAAAATTCACAAGATATTTCATTTACTAAAGTATCGAAGTGGGGTCATAAGGAATCTTCATAAAACTTTATCAAATAATAAAATCAATATTGTTATAACTCAGGAGTTAAATCAATATCATTTTGAGTTTCTACCTGTTTGAAAGTTGGAATAGAAACCTCATGTACTAAATTTTTAAACCATGATATATTTAGAACCAAATTATAAGCATTATCTCCTAGGGGCGGTGTTGAGGTACCTTCATGGGCACAGTTGTATGGGATTTTCCCTCCACGAGCTATCTTGTTCCTTCATTTGGCGGTGCAGTTTTGATAGTGGTTGTTGATCCAGCTTCTCCTAGATGAGGGTTGACACTGAGATTCAATGTCAGCTGGGAGCATGTGTGGTAGTTCAATGTGGTCTTTGGGTAAGATTTTTAAGGCGGTGATGGGATCTAGCTCTGATTTTTGGCAAGGCATCGTGGATGTCATTATGGTTTTGTTTTTTTCTTCTTGATTTTATGTCCTTCTGATTTGTCTTTGGGTGTGGTTGAATCCTCTTTGGTGTATGGTGATTCTAGGTTCATGATTTTCAGTTCACTTTGATCTGATTGTTGTGGCAGCAACGTGGATGAGATGCATTGGGTTCGTCCTACAGTGGTGAAGTTTATTTGTGTGATTCTATTTTGGTGATGATTTTTTCATATGTGTATTTTTTTTGTGTGATGGTCTGCTTTTGGTGGAGGAGCAAGATCTATGATTTTTGTGTTGGTGATGAATATTTCAATTTGTGGCTGGTTTGTGGCACGGTTTGTGGTCCATTGACAAAGCAACTTGTTCTCCTACAAGGGACTCCAAAAAATGATAGAACATGAAGCTTAAACCATATCATCGTTATCTAGAATTGGACGTTTGAGAGGGTATGGTGATCACCATCAGTATCAGGCCTTTGCACTCCTACACGAGACAACTAGCCGAGCAGCTTTGAGATGGTGGAAGCTAATCTAAATTTTTTTATGTTGGGGAGGGAATTCTCTTTGTAGTCTATAATTTGGTTGTTTTTTCCCTTGGATCATTGGTTTTTGGGGATTGTATGTTGTTTTATGTCCTTGATATCATCTTGAGTTCTCCCTCATCCCTTAAAAGGGATCTTCGATAATAAAAAAAATTAATTTTAAGTCAAAACACAATAGATGACCCCCAATGTTGTCAAATTTTTCACATATCCTCATATAAAATTTCTTATATAGACACTTAATTGTCCCTTATGAAACAAGTTATGGTTTAGAAGATTAAAATGATAAAAAATCTTTAACACCCTATATATATATAGGATTTATAACTAAACCATTTGGATTCCTACCATGATTTATACATTCATGATCTTATAATAAATATTATTGTCTACTTCCATGTTCCATGTTTTTCTAAAAAATAGAAAATAAAAATATTTCTTATGATTAATCTAGTATTGTAATAGGCTATCCAAAAAAATTATATAATCATAAATTCGAAAATTAATTGTAAAAAATTTATAATTACCACTAAATATTTCTAATTACACAAATTACTGCTAATTTTTTTCTAATTACTACTAATTTATTCTAATTACTGTTAATTATCATTAAGGGAAATAGAAGGTCAGCCTAGGGTAATGAGTGAAGCATCGAGTGGAGGGTATGAAGGTGATGAATGAGTGAAAGAATTCAAGTTTTCCTGTGTTCAAACCGTTTGGAGGAGAGGAGTTCATGAGTAATCCTGTGAGTTTACCCATGATTGCCTCTCCTATAAATAGTCTGAATGTAGGGGCACTAGAATTCTTTCACTTTTTCCTCCCCTTAATCCCCTCTACTCCATGCTTCCCTTGAGGGGAGTAGGGAGCAAAGGGTATGGAGGTGACCAAAGAGAAAGAATTTATGCACTGGAATTATTTAACTCTATCTCCCCCTTCATCTCCTCTACTCCATGCTTCCCTCATGACCCTTAGTTGAACTTCTATTACTAATTGGGGTTAATTGTGATTAATTGTGATTAATTTGGGTTAATTGTGGTTAATTGTGGTTAATTGTTGTAAATTGTGGTTAATTGTGGTTAATTATGGTTAATTGTGGTTAATGTTTACTAATTACCACTCATTACCAACATTTTTTTACCAATTACCACTCATTAGCAGTATCTTTTATTAATCACCAATCATTACCAGTATTGTTTACTAATTATTTCTCATTACTGGTATTTTTTACTAATCATCTCTCATTAGAGGTAATTTTTACTAAATACAACTCATTATCAGTTTTTTTTTACTAAATGCCACTCATTATCAGTTTTTTTAATAAATACCGCTCATTATAGGTATTTTTTACTAAATACAACTCATTACCGGAGTCTTTTACTAATTTCTACTCATTATATGTATTTTTTACTAATTAACACTCTTTGCCGGTATTTTTTATTAATTACTACTCATTACTTGTGTTTTTTACTAATTATCAATCATTACATGTATTTTTTTACTAATTACCACTCATTACCAATATTTTTTACTAATTATCATTATTTACCAGTAATTTTTACTAATTACCTCTCATTACCGGTATGCTTTACTAATTATCGGTCATTATCAATATCTTTTACTAAATAATTCTCATTACTGGTATCTTTTACTAAATACTTCTCCTCAAATACTTTTTTCATTTTTTGAATAATTCACTTTAAAGGTGAGTGGGAACCTCACAATACTAGATTCCAAATTTAAAACACCAAGATACCAAATATTAAATGCCAAAAACAAGCTCCAAAATCCACCCCCAAAACATCAAAATTCAGATTCAGATTTCAAATTAAAAAAATAGGGCACAACCTTCAAAAAACCACACACAACATTTCCTTGGTCCGCAATCTGTCTCGACCCAGACTCCCATATTCGCAATCTATCCTTCATCGTCATCACATCACCAGAATCAGCATCTGTCAGAGCTTCAAACAATATCAATGGAGACACCTTCATCTGCACCATCATCACCCGCAATATTTATTCTAACAACATTGGAACATCAAGGCAGAAACAGGCCCCCCATTTCATCGAAAACTGCAACGAACAACAGGCACAACAACAACACAGATTAAAGCCGATGAAAGATGTGCCACCCAGAGCATCGACTACCGAACGAACAGAACCTCCCAACGCCTCTTGAAACCATCACAGCAGACCGATACGGAGAATGATGAAGGGAAAAGAGTCTAGATCATATATTGATGTGGAAGGGTCTCAACAAAGAAGAACGTCCTCACCCGGAACCACCAACCTCGACCGTCGAAACTGCCACTAGGAAACAAGAACATCATCAACACACTAAAGAGTCAATGAATAACAAATAAAAAAGAACATTGTAAAGACTGAACACAAATCAAGCTCATGGAACACCAACACGATTCATCCAACACATCCCAAACCTTCTGAGAGAACCAGCGCATCAGACCAGAATATGGTCAGAAATGTGGTAACTAGAAGGAAAGAGCAGTGGAAGAATCGTTTGGCCTTCAACAGGGGCCAAGACTATATATAGTAGAGAGGATGAGCGGGGAAATAAAATAATTGATGAAAACCAAGAAAGCATGAGCGAGGAAGAAGAAAGATGGAAGAGCGTGGAGGGAAGGAAAGAGGAACATGGGGAGGGGGAGACGATGCCGGAGAAGTGGTGTGTAGGCCTCCCCCTCCAGATCGTTGTTGGAGGAACCCTAGCTTGGTAGGGGATCGAGAGCGAGGCCACTCTACTAAATACGTCTCATTACTGGTATTTTTTACTAAATACCTATGGGTATGTTTTACTAAATACCACTCATTATCGGTCTATTTTTCTAAATACCACTCATTACCGGTATGTTTTACTAAATACCACTCATTACCAGTATTTTTTACTAAATATTGCTCATTAATGGTATTTTTTACTAAATATCGCTCATTGTCAATATTTTTTTACTAATTACCACTCTTTACAGATATGTTTTACTAATTGTCGCTCTTTACTAGTATTTTTTACTAAATGTCGCTCTTTACCAATAATTTTTACTAATTGATGCTCTTTACAAGTAATTTTAACTAATTACCACTCTTTATAGGTAATTTTAACTAATTACACTCATTACTGATATTTTTAACTAAAAACCACTCATTACCGGTATTTTTTACTAAACACCGCACATTACTAGTATTTTCTACTAATTACTACTCATTAATGGTATTTTTTACTAATTACCGCTCATTAACGAGTAATTTTTACTAATTACCACTCATCACTGGTAATTTTTACTAAATTCTGCTCATTATCGGCTTTTTTACTAAATACCGCTCATTATCAAAAAAATTACTAATTACCACTCATTAACGGTATTTTTTTACTAAACACTGCTCATTAATAGTATTTTTTACTAAATACTGCTCATTACCGGTATTTTTTACTAAATATTGCTCATTATCAGTAATTTTTACTAATTACCACTCATTATTGGTATTTTTTACTAAATACTGTTCATTGGGGGCATTTTTTACTAATTACCACTCATTACATGTATTTTTTACTAAATGCCACTCATTATCGGTAATTTTTACAAATTATCACTCATTGCCAGTAATTTTTACTAATTACAACTCATTTTCACTAATTTTTAATAATTGTCACTCATTTCAGCTAATTTTTAATAAAACCCACTCATTACCACTAATTTCTTTTAATTATCGATAATTTCTAATAATTGCCTCTAATTTCTAATAATTACCAATAATTTTATTAATTACCACTAGTTTTTAATAATTACTACTAATTTTACTAATTACCACTATTTTTTACTAATTACCGCTAATTTCTAATCATTACCCTAATTTCTAATAATTACCGCTAATTTTACTGATTATCGCTAATTTGTATTGATTACTGCTAATTTTTACTAATCCTATTTTAATTATTAATATTTACTGTTAATTACTAAAAATTATTTTTAATTACTAAAAATTACTAATTACTGTTAATTATTACAAATTACTGCAAATTATTATTACTTATTATTAAGAACTATGATTTATTACAAAGTTTTATTAATTAGTACTATTTATCTTTCAATTATAAGTAGTTAATATTAATCATAACTACTTACTAATAATTAAAATTAATTACTAATACATAAAACTAATTAGTTATAATTAAAAATAATTACTGATATTTAAAACTAAATACTTATAATTAAAAATAATTACTACTACTTAAAACTAATTACTACTAATTAAAACTAATTACTTCTAATTGAAACTAACTACTTCTAATTAAAACTATTTACTACTAATTAATAATGAAAATTTCTAATAGAAAATAAAATAAAATAACAAACAATTAAAAACATTAAATAAATATCTCAAAATTGAAGTGTTTATTAGATGAAAATCTGAAAGTCTCAATCCCTGTAAAATTTAAAACTTTTAAAGGAAGAAATTTAGTGTAGAAGAAGAAAGTAGAGGAGAAGAGAGTATGAGAGATCTCAGAAAGAAAATGGGAGAAAAAAATTTGGTTGGCGGCATATATATATATATATAGGTTAGATTAGTAGTGATGAAGCTATTTGCGACGGGACCCATCACAAATAATATCCACCATAAATACAGTTGTCGGTGAGTAAAAAGTAATTTTGACGGGTCTCATCACAAATAATCATTTTTTGGCACGGGATTTGTGACGGGTTATAAATTTTCATTGCAAACAACTATTATGATGAATATTATTTGTGATAGGAGTAAATAATCATTGCAAATAACGGTCCCCATGGTTTGGTGTGCACACACACCAAAGATATTTGTGACAGGAAGTGTTTATCGTCACAAATAATTGTTTTTTAGTATTATTTATGATGGGATTTGTATATGGTCGCAAATAGTCCAACTGTAAATATTATTTTCAACGGGTGATGATCCCATCGTAAATACTCATTTTTCATGTAGTGTAGGTGGGGACATGGATTTGGGGGGATTTTCTTTGGGAAGATGGAGGGACGTGAGAGTGATCGGGGAGAGGTAAAAAAAATGGAGGAAGTGCAATTTTTTATTTTATAATATGGGTGGTGATAGAATATAATAGGTAGAATTATTTTGTATTTTTATTGTAAAATTAAACATTTACAAGATTAACGAGGCCCGTGAATACACAGTGGGTTTATCCGCATGTCTTGCGGTTTCACGGACCAGGCCATTTGTGGTCCAGATTTATGTGGACTTGAACATTGAAATCTCAACCTACAAAAATCCATGGGTTAATGGATTGTTGAGGTTTAGCTCATTTTTTGAGGAGAAATATTTTGAGTTTGAATTTTTCAGACTCTCTCTCTAACACCATGTGACTTTTAAATGAGGGGATATTTTTTTATCTCATGGATTGTTATTTTGAATGTTGTGTACATTTTTTAGGGAATCCTTTACTTTTAAAAAAGGAGTAGCATGGGTGCTGCATATGTGAGTGAAAAAGTAGCTGATACGTGGTGTGTAGCGTTGTAGTGTGCAGATACGTGGGTGGCAATTTTTGAGTATGGACATCAGCGAGCAGTAAGAAATTTGGTTGTGCAATGTCTTATTTGAGGTATTGTAACGACGCTACTTATTTGGGTTTTGATCTATGAGGGGTGATGTTTTTCCGTAGATGATTATTAGATAAAAGAAGGAGGTGTGTCAGGGTGTGGTTTTCACACATATTTTTCTACTCTCTCATTGTAATTCAAGTTCGAGTATTACTTGTATTTTTTACTCTCTTATTCATAATATATGTTTTTATATTTTCCCCGTGGTTTTTTAATCCTCTACATTAGAGGTTTTTTCCACATTAAAATATGTGTCTCAATTTATTTCCTGCTATTTATTTTTGTGCTTTGTTTACATTGGTAATTCTCACAATTTTTTTGTTGCAATTAAATAATTATCCTGAAACTGATCTGTTTCTGACCTAATAATTGGTATCAAAGGAGGTTATCTATATTTATTTCTGATTGGATATTGGTGATTTACGTCATGGTATTTTTTTCCCCACATCGAACTATTCAATAAGAAAAATGATTTTACTCTATGGCTCAATGAGTTAAAAATATTATCGTTCATGAGAAGATAGTGAAGGTGCTGAAGAAAAAATCAGAGAAGTTGGAGACGATGAGCGATGGTGATTGGAAATATTTGAGAGTTAGTGACAAGCACAATTTATATGTATTTGGCTAAAAATACTCTACAAAAAGTGATGAATCTGACAGATTCTAAGGAGATCTGGGCAATGCTTGAAAGCATTTACAAATCGAAATCTCTCACAAATCATTTATATCTTAAAAGCTGATTGTGTCATTTGCGAATGCCATAGAATGGAGATTAGATAACCATATGGACAAGTTCACCAAAATTTTGAAGGATCTATCTTCAGTAGGGGTCAAGATCGATGATAAAGGTAATGTGGTACCTATTTAAATGGAATAAGAAGATAAGTATTTGCTTCTCATGGGTTCGTTACCTGATTCATATGATAATATCATCACCACATTATTGTTTGGGAAAGACACTTTGAAGTTAGATGATGTGATTTCATCATTTTTTATAAATGAGACTCATTGAAAGACCAATGATGGTGATTTTTCAAGTAATAGTTGTATTTTGGTTGTGACATATGGACGCAGTAATCAGAGAGATCATTCGAATAAAAGAAGAAAGTCCAAGTGCTTCTTTTCCGACAAGGAAGGTCATTTGAAGAGAAATTGTTATGCATTGAAAAATATTAAGGAAGAAAATAAAGAACGCGACACTAATTCTGGGGATACTAGTGTGTAACGTCCCGTGTTTTTGGAGTGGGTCAATTTCCTCACCCATTTTAAATTTTTGAAGTTTGGTGGGTAGACCAAATTCTTTCTCATTTAACGGAACTCAATTCCAATCTTTCCTTGGACCCAATTCCTTTTTTATCCATGGTTTAAGTCTTGACAAGTGGAATGGAGGTTTAGTTGGGTTTTAGGTCCATTAGAGTCTGAAATCCCAAGTTTTCAAAGTGCGTAGACTGAGGTGCATGGTTTGGACAAACTGTGTGGCCCCTTTTTGTATTGAGCACAGTTTGAAAACAGTGTAAGAGGGGGCATACGGTCATGCGAGACCTATGCAGTTTTTAGCAGAGGACATTTTTATGGTCTGCATAAGGTTTGATAAAATGTACGCATAGCTGCACACTTAGTTTCAATTGGGTAGGGCCCTCACATTGTAGCACACACAGTCTCTACATGGTTTGGCTTAACCGTGTGGGATAATTGTGTGAGGCTTGGATTCTAAGAAGTAGGAGACTCATGGTTATCGCATGGTCTGGAAAACCGTGCGAGCTAACCATGTGGCCCATTAAAAGGGTGAAATTACCAATTTTCCATTCTTTATACAAACCTTATTTCCTCCCCTTTTTATCCTATATGGGTCGCGTGTAGTAGGGATCTTCCTACCCTTTTCCTCATCCACTAGGGATTGATCACTCTCCTTCATTTGATCTCCATTCCATAATCCATCTATGGCATTATATTTGTATCAGTAAGTCTCTTCATCCTCTTTCTTCTATTATTCTTTTCCCTCTCCATACTGTACACTAAATCAGTGTGAGTGGTTTTGCCCTATCTTCAGGGCCTTCACCTAAAACACCAATTTCTTCCAAATCAGTCTGATTTAGAGGCTAATATCGGGAATTCCCATATCTACGACTATGAGGTAGGTGGTGCATACTTTTCTTTGTGTTTTCATGAGTGTTTTGGGGACGCCGGTTTTAGTGTGCCATTGTGTTGACCAAGAGATACCTAATTAAATTAATGTTTTTCTTTTAATTAATCAAATTTATCATATGGAGTGTCATTGGGAATGCCCTAACCTTTTTTAATTGTTTGAGGCCGGGTTAGAGGCCATTGACCTTGGGAGAAATTGGGTCGGGGTGTTTATTTTTATTTTAGTTGATTTTTTTTAATTAAATTGAATTAAATTATATGTATAATTTCTTGTGAGATCAATGGGATCATTATGGGATCGGTTTGAGGATTGAGGTAGCATTAGCTATATATTTTGAGGTGATATGATTGTCGGGATGAGCTTGGCCTAGGGTACTTGGGTGGTGTTACCATTGGTTGGGCGACTTGATAGTTGGGTTTAGGTGGAGAGGTTGTCAGGCTGTGGTAAAGGCTTGTGTGATATGATATTGGATGGGCATTGGATTGAGAAACATAGTCGTAGGGTCACAAGGTTTTATAATGGTGTGGTTTAGGTCATATATTGGTGATTTCCGCTCACTAATGTCGGCCAATGCATCATTAGGATTCATGTGCACACAGGATGACTCAGTTGATGAGGTGGTATTAACCACTCATATGGGTAGCGGCCTCCACTAGTTGTGGATTAGGGATTATGGTTGGAGGTTCTTTCCATATAAATCAAAAGGGATGGTGAGGATCCATCATATGACAGCATTGAGGGTGTCGGTTGGGGGCTGAGGCTCTTCATTATCGAGATCGTTTGGCTAGGAATATTTTAGGAGGATGAATATCGTTGTTCCTCAGGATGTCAATTGTTGATCTGATGGTGATATTATTTAGAGGATATATATCATTGTTCCTCAGACATCAGGCATTAAGATGATGGGTGCTTTTGAGAATGGGTCTGAGGGACCAGGTTCTTATTGTTTAGGCATGCCTTGGGGATGCCAGTAACATGAAATGGACATGAGAAGTCAATTGGCATGTAGTGTCGGGAGATATTATCAGAGGTGGAACCTAAAAATTCACCTAGGATCTTTTATATCAAGGTATGTCTTGGGATATGTGCTAAGGATCCTCTACTCTTTAGTTATTTTAACGTCGACCGAAGTAGGTGATAGCTTTTGGGTGACTATTGAGAACCAAGGAAGCTTGTGTTTATTTAAATTCATGTGATTCCTTTCTTATTTTCATTATACACCTTCTAAAACACAAATGTAAGATATGCACACATTGGTGGTGACCTACTAA